>OX422215.1:647712927-648912927 GCA_949130495.1 Sambucus nigra | reverse complement strand
ACTGCCAAAAAACTGCTCAAAACTGTTCCCGCCTGGCATTCTCGTTCGAACGACTTTGACTGTCGTTCGAACGAGGCTTCTAACGAGCGACCAGCCTGGGCTCGTTAGAACCTCGTTAGATATCTCGTTAGAACGAGAAAGTCGTTCGAACGACTTATCTAACGACTGACCAGTTTGGTTAGAAGGCAGTCTCGTTCGAACGAAGTTTGGTTCGAACGAAAAATCTCGTTCGAACGAAACTTCGAACGAGTTTCAGAAATTTTGTTAAATTCTATTTTGGCACAGAAACATATATATATATATATTAATATAAAGTCCTTTTGAAATAATTTCTGAAATAAACAAGGTTTTATTAAACCTAATCACCCAAATAAACAAAGTTCCAAGTTCCTATATAAATATAATTACATTCATACCTTGGGAGCATGGAACCTTAGTTGATAACGTAGAAACGAGGCACATAAACCGGCATTTTGATGAAGCTTTAAATTCTTTGCCGCTACGTCTTCAACAAACACTTCATAGGTCTTGAATATTACAATAAAATAAAATCCTATGAATAAATGTTTTTGTCCGGAATTGAGCCAAAACTATATATGGACTCAATTGGAAATTTGTGTCCTTACACAAAAATTATATCTTCTTCATCTGTAGAGGATTGAAATATATCTCCGAAGGTCCTTCTACTCCAAGAACATAAATGTCTTTTAAGATTTGTAAGGTTTAGAGCTACTACATATGTGCGATTTGCAAAAACAATAAAGTTCCAATGCATCCTTATAACTTCTTTAAGAGATTCCTTTTTTAAGAATTTTAGATTTCTAAAAGGTCTCTTTACCCGATATGTTGAGTCCTTTAATTCCAACAAAAGAGTATAATGGTCTCAACTTGATTTATTTAGGTGGTTCATATTAATAGAAGAGCACAATTTACTCTTATCCTGGTTAGCCAAGAATTTCTAAAGTATACTGCATATTCTAGTAGTATCTTCCCTCTTATTGAACCAAGTATAAGTTCATCTAGAGTAACAAGTCCTCAAAACAATTAGCTTTCAGTAATTCTAAAAACTCCATAGATGATCCCAAATTAATTTGATTTCTTCCTACCTTTTCCCAAGAGTAGAAATATAATATTTAAGTCACCATAAACCACCCGTGGTTCTCTAATATTCATTGCTGAAATATGTTAACATAGCTCTCTTCTTTCTATCTTAGTGCACTTAGCATATAATCTTATCAAATTATTGGGACTGAAATAGATCCAGTTAAGTATTGCTCCATATTTAAAATCAAAGGCACACACTTATTTCCTCCTTCAAAAAATTTTTTACTATTACAATTAGCCTAAACATAATATAACCCCAACTTGATATTACATTTCTGAAGCTCTTCAAATTTCTACTTTGGTTCTAGAACACCTAATATGCGTTTTAATAGCATTTTCTTACCAGATAGGTATCTAGGTGGATACATTAATATTGATTTGTTTTAGCCTTCATCAAGGGGCTACAACACCAATTTATTAGTTTTGTCTTTATTTCTCTTCATTTTGCTCATTCTTCATTTACTTGCCTCCATAAATGGATCTTCTTGCCTCTATTTTGTAACCTAAGCACATGCGTTAACATCAAAAGATAATTATCCTTCCTCTATTTCATCACCATGGGGAATGTTGTTATCTGGATCTCTGTCTTCATTCTCTTCAGATAGTGTAATATTATGAAAATCCTTCATCAACTTTTCTTAGTTTAGTTCTTCAAACTCCATGTCTTTGTCTTCAATATCCTTATTACTAACCGTGACACCCCGCCTAATTAACCCCGGGTGATCACTCCTAAATTAAATTAGAACAAGTTCCTCAGTTAGTTCATTCTTAGCATCACTGTCGCCTTTTAAATTACTAACCACCTACATTAGAAAATTAGACTGGTGCTAAGTTTTATCTTTCATTAATTTAATGAAATACTCATCCGGAAACAAAATAATTTGACAATCAAAATTAATTGAAATCCACCATTGACATCTAAATAACTGACCGAATACACCATCGGCTTAAATCCAACAAAAGTAAAGAGAAGTAATAAATCTTAACAAGTCTGACATAAGTACTGACTAAAATAGTAAGCCACATGCTCGAGTAACTGATAGGAAATTTCTACACTACAAATGAAAAGAATGAAGCGCCTATCAAACTCCCGCAACATCCACATGTGCTGTAACAACGGATTCCTTGAATGAGTCAAGTCTGGCGTCCCTATGGCTGGACACTTAAAAGGTTTTTAAAAGTTTTTATTGCAAGGGTTAGTACCAAAAACATTTGGAAAACATTTAGCAAATGATTAACTTACAGTAACAAATATGTATGCATGCATATGTATGCATTCACTTAATATTTTAGTTAGTGTCGCACCCCCTTGAGGACATCCTCACTTCTCCTCTAATCTCCACTACTAACGCATTAATCAATTTGCCTAGTTATTTATCCCATGACTAGATAACTGATATAACCCCTTGCAACCACCATTTTCTAACCGAGTACGCCATAATTATGATTTCTAAATTATTATCAACACTAACTTAATTAATCATTACCCTTTTTAAATTCATATAACTTTCACACCCATTATACGTATAATACAATTCACGGTGTGTATTAATTAACCCGTATATAATTATTTACCTCCTTATATATGTATAGTCATATTACAACATTCACAAATATGATGAAATAATAATTGATAATGAACATCCTCCCGAGTAATAACTCAATGGATGTATTTTCTCTAAAGTGCTATCCCACTAGGTATATTCACATAATCTAGTTACCCCAAGTTAGAATTGCTCACTAACTTAGTTAATACATAAATATTAGAGGCGGTCATATTCCTTCCATGAAAGTGAGATGCCCCTCACCCATATAATCGACGCAATGACCTGAGAATATACTCTCCCTACTCCTCAAGCTAGGGGATTCATCCTCTACGCGCAACCTCCCCCCTAATAGCACTAGAGTAGTAATAATAATAATAATAATAAAAATAATAATAATAATAATAATAATAATAATAATAATAATAATAATAATAATAATAATAATAATAATAATAATAATAATAATAATAATAATATCTAGCCACTGATATTAATGTACACACCATATATATATATAATACCCCGGCTATACCGTGTACTAAGTCCGTAACACAGGCCCATACAATTTATCATGAGTTTACGGCCCAACTCTGCTTATTAATTAATTTTCACATTAACTAATTAGATTACTTTTGGTGTCGCTCCAACCAATATATTCCAACTCGTTCTCGTGGCTCGAAATAAAACAATTCCCGAGTCTAAATCCCCGACTCCAAATTATTTAGCTTTCACTCTAAATTAATTCAATGCCTTGGTATCTCTCAACCAAAATACCCGAACTCGCCCACTTGATCCGTATTTAATTATTTCAAAATATTCTTCCCAAAAATTAACCATAGTGTGTCACACATAAATTCCCTCCAATCTCAATTATTTTTTCCCTCATAATTAATTAGATTGTATCTCCTATGTATTTTTCTCATTAAATAAGGAATGGTAAGAAATTATTAATTAAATTCCCCTTATATATACAAACTCGACGAGCTGCCAAAAATCTCCGACCATCGATCGATCGATCCCCAACCATCGATCCATTGATCGAACATGTCTTCGTCATCTCTGAGACTCTGTTTCAACTATGGATGGAAAACTTAAATTCCTAACTCCTTCTACAGTCCAACCCAAGCCTTCTCATCAATATAACACGTCAAGAACACCATAAGGGACCCCCATAAAGTCCCCAAACCTTGTTTAATTCTCATTCTTTACTGTTTTGTTCTAAATTGGGGAAAATTCGGGTTATTCATATATCAGTCACAACACCAAATTACCAACTCAATTTCATTCCCAATTCATGTGGGTTTATTACGACTAAGGCAAATATCTGTTCAGAATCGTGTTACACCATAATTTCTTACACCAATTCTCATCCTGTGTTCCAATTACAAATACCCCATTTTTGTACCCATTTATCCCCAAAATGAATTTTTGGTGTTCACATCACATAAATATGAATTGGAAACATAATTAAATGCAACAACAAGTTAACCACTTACCTTATGATTTCGTAGTGTCTGATCTGAAGTTGTGATTCTTAGGGTTGAAGTTGAAATCCCCTCTTTTGGATCTTTCCTTTGTCCCCCAAATTGCCTTTAACTACCTCTTAGGGTTTTCTCTCCCACTAAGTGTTTTCTAATCTCCAATCATCCGTTCCCCTTTTTCTTTTAATTAAGTAATTAGGCCTAATCCGATTTTTTGCCTAATGGGCCATGCCCAAGTGACCCAAATACCCCTGTGTGGGCCCGACTATGCCTAAAAACGTCCCGTGATCCGTTTACTACCCCCGGGTAAACATTTGTTTACTATCTCTACCCATCTGGACTCAATCGTACACTCAGAATTGGCAGCCAAATTAATTTATAAAAAACCTTATCTCACGCCCAAATTAGTCTGTACAGACTCGCGGCTGAGATAAGTTCATACCCTGTCACTAATACCCGAAATGACGCAAATAAATTATTACAATTCATTTAGTAATTAAAATTTCCTAAGTATTAACCAGTCACTCCCAGATTAATATTTAATTTAATATTACCATTATTAATTCAATTAAAATTACGACACATAAGTAATTTAGAATTCTCGAATTAATTATATATTAAATGAATAAAATTACGGGCTGTTACATACTTCCCCCCTTACAAAGGAATTTCGTCCCCGAAATTAGGTCGTACCTGTGGTGAATAGCTATGGGTATTGTTCCCGCATATCCTCCTCCCTCTCCCAGGTAGACTCGTCAACGTTGTGGTGACCCCACTGTACTCTAACTAGTGGAACGACCTTGATCATAACTTTCGCTCACTACGGTCGAGATTAGCCACTGGTCTCTCCTCATATGAGATGTCTGGCTGTAAATAAATTTCCTCGATGGGATGTGCCAGAAGGCCCTCTCGCTCCTTCAATATTTCTTCAACGATGGCACATAGAACACGTCATGTATCCGATGAAGATGCTCTGGAAATCCCAATCTATATGCTATCGGTCCCACCCTCTCAATAATCGGGAAAGCTCTCACGTACCTCGGTGATAATTCACCCTTCCTGCCGAACCACATCACCCATTTCATAGGGGACACCAGGACTAATACCTGATTCCCTAACCTCTAACTCCACATGTCTCCGTGAAGCATCAGCATAACTCTTCTGCCTATCGTGAGCTATCTGAATCCTCCCTCGGATCAACTCTATCTTGGCAGACATCTCCTGGACAATCTTCGACCCCAATAGTTTTTTGTCCCCACCTCTAACCAACAAGCTGGTGAACGATAAGGTCTCCCGTACATTGCCTCGAAAGGTGCCATGCCTATCGTAAATTGGTAAGAGTTGTTATACGTGAAATCTACCAAAGGAAGATATCTCTCCCATCATCCCCCAAAGTTTAAAATGCACATCCTGAGCATGTCTTCCAGCATCGAATTGACTCTCTAAGTCTGCCCATCGATCTGTGGGTTATAGGTTGTACTCAAACGTAACTCTATGCCCATGGCCTCCTGAAAGCTTTGCTAAAAATGGGCCACAAAAAATTTGTCTCTGTCTGACACAATTTTTATCGGCACCCCATGCAGCTTAACAATCTTTGCTATGAATAGCTACAGATAATGCATCATCTCAAAGTCTGTGCAAATCGACAGGAAGTGGGCCACCTTGGTCAACCGATCCATAATGGCCCACATGTAATCGTGACCTCTCTGCGATGCAGGTAAAACTATAATAAAGTCTATGGAGATGTTCTCCCACTTCCACACGGGAATCTCTGGTGGTTTAAGCATCCCTGATGGTTTCTGATGGTCAACTTTCTTGAGCTGACACGTGGCACATTTCGAGATAAACTCTGCTATGTCTCGTTTTATTCCCGCCCACCAATACGGCCTCCTCATATCCTGGTACATTTTATCCCTGTCGGGATGTACCACAAATCTCGAACCATGGGACTCTATCATAACAGCATGCCTCAACTCCTCATCCTCTGGCACAATTAACCTCCCATTTAGGTGTAGGCCTCCTTCTGAGCTAATCGAGTAACCCTCTTCTCCCCAGCTAATAGCTGGCGTAACCTATCCTGGCACATCTAGTCCTCCGCCTAAGCCTTCACCACTCGTATAATGATCTCCGGTGTGATGGATAAAGCTAACATGCAGGACCTGGCTATATCGTCCTCATATCGAAGCTCTCTCCACTTTGCTTTCCAAACTTTTGATATTTCCCTAGTTGGTCTCTGGCTCAATGCGTCTTCCACTACATTAGCCTTACCAGGATGATACCGAATATCAAATTGGTAGTCTTTTACATATTCTAGCCACCGCCTCTGCCTCATATTCAGATCCTTCTATGTGAAGAGATACTGAAGTGACTTATGATCCGTGAATAAGGTCAACTGTCCCCCCAGCAGATAGTGTCTCCATATCCTCAAGTTAAAAATGACTGTTGCTAGCTCTAGGTCGTGATTGGGGTAATTCCTCTCGTGGGGCTTTAGCTTTCTGGACGCATAATCTATGGCCCTCTCCTCCTGCTAGAGCATACCCCCAAGTCCCTGCAAGGATGCATCGGTGTAAATCGATTACTCTAGACCTCCCCTCGACAAAGCAAGTACTCGTGCAGATGTCAACTTTTCCTTTATCTCGTCGAAAGTAAATTGACAATGGTCATTCTAAATAAAAGGCACCCCTTTCTGAGTCATATTTGTCAAAGGGCTCGCAATCTTTGAGAACCCCTTAATGAACCACTTGTAGTAACCGGCCAATCCCAAAAAGTTGCGCACCTCGGTCGATATCATGTGCTGTCCCCATTCCCTCACCGCCGACACCTTACTCAGATCCACCGCAATACCCCAGTCTGACACCACGTGACCAAGAAACTGTACCTCCCACAGCCAAAATCCACACGTCTCGAATTTGGCATAAAGTTGGTGATCTTGCAGTGTCTGTAGAACCATACATAGATGCTCTGTGTGCTCCCCCTCAGTACGCAAGTAGATCAAGATGTCATCAATGAACATGATGAAAAAATGGTCGAGGTACTCTCTGAAAACCCTGTTTATGAGATCTATGAACACTGAAGGAGGATTTGTGAGCCTGAATGGCATCACCCTGAACTCGTAAGATTTGTACCATGTTAGGAAAGCAGTCTTAGAAACATCCTCCTCTCGAATACAAAACAGATGATACCCTGACCTCAAATCGATTTTGGATAAGTAAGACGCCCCTCTCAATTAGTCAAATAATTCATCAATCCTAGGCAACAGATATGTATTCCGTATTTTCATCGTGTTCAGCTCCCTATAGTCCATGCACAATCGAAGTGAACCATCCTTCTTCTTTACAAACAACACCGGTGCACCCCAGGGGGATGTGCTCCGCCAAATGAAACCCTAACCTAGGAACTACTGAATCTGCTCTCTCAACTCACGCATCTCTGAAGGGGCCATACGGTAAGGTGCTCGAGCAATCGACCTCATCCCCGGTGCTAAATCAATTACAAACTCGATTTCCCTGCTGGGTGGCAACCCTGGTATTTCCTGGAACACATCCTCGAAGTCCCTCACTACCAGAATCGAATCAAACGGAGCTACCACCTCCAGTGAGGTCTCCTCCTCGATATAATACAAGTGTGTGTGCGACCCTCCCTCAGGTAGAGGCATCTCTATTAGGAACATCTCCTATACCTAAATAGAGAACACGATTGTACTTTTGTAATAATCAACAGTCTCCCGATGACCTGCCAACCAGTCCATACCTAGGATGACATCGTACCCCTCCATATCTAACACTAAGAGGTCCGCCGCTAAACTAAGCTTCCCAATCAAAATATCTACCCCCCGACAAATCGAGTGAATCAAAGACCCATTGCCTACTAGCGACTCTAAACACATACGAAGACTACCCACGGTCTCTAGTAACCCAACCCGTTTAGCAAATTTATATTTAATGAATGAACGTGATGCTCCCGTATAAAAAAGTATACTACCTGAAGATCATGGATGAGAAACATACCCTCAACCCCTGGCGGTGCCTACTCTACTCGAGGATTGGGAACATCCCGGACGTTATACACACGCCCGTAGTGCATTTGCCCCTGTTGTTGTGGGGTTAGTGGAGCCGGTGCTGCTGGCGGTATTTGTCCCTACTGCCCCTATTCGGCACCCTATTGTTGGCCTCTGGCCCTTTACGGACACTCCCTCTTGAAGTGTCCTATCTGGACACAAAGAAAATAGCATCACTGACCGTCCCCCTATCATTGGCCCTGTTGGCCCTGACGTGGCTGACCCTGCTAGCCTCCACCATTATTCCCTTGGCCCTGAAGTCCCTGAGGAACCTGCTGGTGTTGATTTGGGCCCAGCTGGCCCTGCCTAACTCCCTATCCTCCCGATCAGAACCCACTAGGCTTAAATTTCTTAGCCTGGTTCCCTTGTTAACTGTTAGTCTGCTGCTGAGCACCACTTGTGTCACAACCAACAACTACCTTTCCCTGCTAGCTCGGCTCCCCTACCCTCCTACTCCCCTTCACATGGAAGCGATGATCCTGGAAATTTACAAGAGTGGCATTAAATATATCTGTATATGTCACCAACAGCGGATTACCAATTCACTATTGCCTGATCCTCCAAGCTAGGCCATCCATGAACTTCGACTTGTTTCGCTCCTCGTCGCTCACCACATTTGGCACAAAGTTCGACAAACGGGTGAACTCTTCCTCATAATCTTCCAATGAACGGTCACCTTGTACTAACTCGCTGAACTTCTTCCTCATTTTGGCCTTTCCCACTGGTGGAAAGTATTTGCGATCGAACTGCACCCAGAACTAGGATATCGTCATCAAATCCCTCTCCTCAGTGGTGGTAACTGACTCCCACCACTGTGAGGCTGCCCCCGACAGACGCACGTCGGTACACTCCAGCATGCGCAGATGGAACTGAATATTATTCTTCCAGTCAAAAGCCTCTACTACATCGGTAATATCCCGAAACTCGGGGGGTGACCCTTCTAAAAGGTCTCCCTAACTCGATGCTAAGACGGTGTCCCCACTGGAGCCTGAACTGCTCGTGCCACTGGAGGTGGTGCCTGGGACTGAGGAAAATTGGTTTCCATATCCCTCATTCATGTCTCAACTGCCTGGGACACTATCACGGCCACCTGAGTAGTGGAGATCAACTCGGGTGGGGATGGGGGTGGCGGTACTTGTTGCTCCTAATGAGCCTCCCTTAACTCATCTCGAGCCTCATCCCTCTGTGCTCTCGGCCTCTTCGGTGGCATCTGAAAAATAGATTGAGTCGTGTAAGTACACAATTTATACAAAAATCTAATAGCAGGAATACGATATCTCAAAAGCGAAAAATGAATCAACTGTCCTAATAATATCACTCTATATCAACCGAATGCTATGCTGAAACGTAGTAAGCTGCACAGATCCTAAGCACACTAGAACCTGATGCTCTGATACCATCTATGACACCCTGCCTAATTAACCCCGAGTGATCATTCCAAAATTAAATTAGAAAAGGTTCATCAGTTTGTTAATTCTTAGCATCACTGTAGCCTTTTTAATTACTAACCACCTACGTGAGAAAATTAGACTGTTGCCAAGTTTTATCTTTCATTAATTTTATGAAATACTAATGCAGAAACAAAATAATTTAATAATCACAATTAACTGAAATCCACCATTCACATCTAAATAACTGACCGGATAAACCATCGGCCCAAATCCAACAAAAGTAAAGACAAGTAAAAAATCTCAACAAGTGTGACATAAGTACTGAATAAAACAGTGAGCGACATGCTCGAGTAACTAATAGTAAATTTCTACACTAGAAATGAAAAGAACAAAGAGCCTATCAAACTCTAGTAACATCCACATGTGTTGCAGCAATGGATCCCTGGAATGAGTCAAGTCTGGCGTCCATGTGGCTGGACACCTAAAAGGTTTTTAAAAGTTTATATAGCAAGGGTTAGTACCCAAAACATTTGGAAAACATTTAGAAAATGATTAACTTGCAGTAATAAATATGTATGCATGCTCTTCATATTTAGTTAGTGATGCACTCCCTTGAGAACATCCTCACCCCTCCTCTAATGTGCACAACTAACGCCTTAATTAATTTACCTAGTTATTTATCCCATGACTAGATAACTGATATAACCCCTTGCAACCACCCAATTCTAACCGAGTATGCCATAATTATGATTTCTAAGTTATTATTAACACTAACTTAATTAATCATTACCCTTTTTAAATTCATATAACTTTCACATCCATTATACGTATAATACAATTCACGATGTGTATTAATTAACCCGTATATAATTATTTACCTCCTTATATATGTATACTCATATTACAACATTAAAAAATATGCTGAAATAATAATTAATAATGAACATCCTCCCGATTAATAACTCACCGAATGTATATTCTCTACAGTTATATACCACTAGGTATATTCACATAACCTAGTTACCCCAAGTCAGAATCGCTCACTAACTTGGTTAATACATAAATATTGGAGGCGGTCATATTGCTTCCCTGAAAGTGAGATTCCCCTCACCCATATAATGGACGCTATGACCTGGGAATATACTCGCCCTACTCCTTAAGCTAGGGGATTCATCTTCTACGCGTAACCTCCCCCTATAGCACTAGAGTGTATTTAATAATAATATCTAGCCACTGATATTAATGTACACACCATAGATATATACTATCGCACACCGTTTATATATATATATACTAATTCCGTAACACAAGCCCATACAATTTATCACGAGTTTACGGCCCAACTCTGATTATTAATTAATTTGCACATTAATTAATTAGATTACTTTTGGTGTCGCTCCAACCAATATAATCCGACTCATTCTCGTGGCCCGAAAGAAAACAATACCCGAGTCTAAATCCCCGACTCCAAATTATTTATCTTTCACTCTGTAAGGGCATTTTTCTCATGTCCGAAATGTTTCATTTATTTATGTCGTACGCCGCTACATTTGGCACGTCACCTCACGATCTCACATGACGGCCTCTATCCGAATTTCGGGAATCAAGCATGCATTATCTCCACTAATATGTCCCTCATCTGCATCAACGACTTCACGTTCCTTGATTGTAGGCTCGTAATGCAAGTGGAACGCAAGAAAAGTCAAATCAGTGAAACAAGGCATGATAGGGATGTTCAAGGGAAAATTGGTAATTTTACAGCCACCGTCCTGAGGACCGGTCAACTGGAAAGTTGAAGAGCTTGCCCCAACAAAGATACTGGAAGAAACGGCACCTCAATCCGAGCTACGGTGAACAAGTTATGGCCCGTTGAAAATGGAGATATGTTCATTGAAAAGTCTGGAAATTTTTCTAAGTGTTTAAAGCCTTGTTCCAGCACACTTTCCCGAACCCAGACCCAAACCAGTTCGGGGGGGCGAACCGGTTTGCAGGGGTACCCGAACCGGTTCGGGGTACCTGTACGCTGGATAGAATTTCAGCATTTTAAGATCGTGGGTCTCTTCATGTATTTCCCTATAAATACCAACTTTGGGAGAGTAGTTTTGTAAGATTTTGGAAGACGTTTTTGAGAGTCCAAATACCTCTAGTCTTCATATTTTTTGAGTCCCAAGACTCATGTTTTGATTCACACAATTACCAATCCTTTGTGAATCTTTTTGGTAACCCAAGAACACAACTTTGGTTTGTTCAACCCTTGTGGAGGAGACCGTTCTTCTTCTTCATTGCAGCCCTACTGGAAAGGGATAATTCCAGCCACGACTACAGAATCCGATACCCGAGGGTAATTCTTAGTCAACTTGTATTTTCACTGTAATCCGATTGTAAGCCGTTTTCTTACAAATTATAGTGAAAATAAATGGTTTTGCCCCTGAGAGGGATTTTTCCTTAATTGCATGTGTTTGAATGTTCTTGTGTAGATTATCAATTTATTCAATCACATACTGCTGCATGTTTAGGGTTTGTTTGTGTTAAAAGGGTTTTATATATAATTTGATCATTTGAACGCGAGCATACACGTTCTTCAAATTTGTTTTATCCTGCATGCTATATTTTATTCGATAAATCATCTAGATGCATGTCTTAGGGTTTAACTAAAATTTGGGTTTAATTAAAATTGGTTTTTATTTGAGAAGTCGCAATATTTCCGCTGTAGCTGCGTTCTTCATATTGGTATCAGAGCGGGTTTCGCTAATTTATCGCGGGATCCTGATTTTTCAAGGATTTATTTTTTTTGATACAATTTGACTTCTCACGTCATCAAATTGGTATCAGAGCTTGTTTCACTAAGTTATTATGTTTTGATCCTGATTTTGCACAAAAATGGCTTTTGATGGTTTTGATGATCTTCGATGTCAAATTTTTGAAAAAATTAATTGGAAAATTCACACCAACTCTTGTTTTAAATCTTCTGTTGAAAACGAATCTGAGAGGTGTCCGTGTTGTGAGGGTGTTGGTCACACGTTACATGAGTGTACCACAAATTTAAAGAAGAAATTGAATAAACCGATTTCTCATGTTTCTACCCTTAGTGATTGTGATTCGGAAGAAGAAGTTTTTTTATGCTTCTAGGCGAGAGTTTCCCATCCATGTGATTAGTGATAGTGAAGGTGATGGGAGTGTGGATGAAAGTGAGGAGGAAAGTGTAGATGAACATGACTTGCAAACTGCTTTCAATGAACTTTATGCTGAAACTTTGAAAACAAAGAAAGAAAATTTTAAATTGAAAGCTCAGTTGAAAGAGTGTGCCATAAAAAATAATAATTTTTTAGTTGAAGAACTTAGGGCTCATGTGATAATTTTGAAAGAGAAGCTTGAGTACGTCGAGGGTGAGAGAGATAGTCTTAGAGGGTTGATGGAGACTATGAAAAAGGAGCTTTTAGAGTTTGAGGATTCTAAACGAGTACTTGAATCCAGGATAGGTGAACTTGAGGTGAAATTGAAAGATTCAAGTAAAGTGAAATTTGATTTGGAGTCTAGGTATGAAAAACTTGATAAGATTTTAGGCACAGTCGAGATCAAAACTGATAGGGGTGGGATTGGTCTTGAAAAATATGTTGCACCCATTCCCACACGTATGAGAGAGCCCCCTAGGATTGTTAAGAACGAGACACCTAAGGGTGTTAGGAAAGAGCCCCCTAGTAACATCGTGAGAGTGCCTCCTAGGATCATTATGAGAGATCCACCTAAGAAAATTCAGAAAGCGCCTCCTAGGAAATTGATGAGGGCACCACCTAGGAATTTGAGGAGAGGGCCACCTTTAGGTAACACACACCGCCCGATTTATACTTGCACACATTGCGGTAGGCAAGGTCATCTTAGGCGATTTTGTTACAAGCTTTTAAATGGACCTAGGAAGGTTAATGAAAGAATAAATTCGATTCCCAAAATCCCCACTCTTCGTTACACATCAATTTGGGTTAGAAAATCGGATTTAGAGGCTTATGGTTTATTTGTCCACGATTCCCGTTTGCTTGCACGTGATTCACCCCATGTGAAATCTTTTGGTTGATTGTGATTGCATGTTTGTCATACACTAGTTGTGGTTTCATGATATATTTTTACTAGTGTGATGACTTGTACTTTTTGTATAAATTCTTTTTTTTGAATTCTTTTGAAAAATACAAAAAGATTTTATTTTGATAAAATTTTAAGAAAATCCAAAAATATTTTTGTATTGCACCGTTTATGGATGAACACTTTGGATGACCAAGTCACAACATCATTCCATTTTTTTCATGTGACTATTTGATAGTGTTTTTAGATAATAGGTCAATTCATCCTTGTGCTTTATAATGTTTGGAGTCATTAAGATGTAATTAAGTGTTACTTCCTACATGTTTGAATCATGTTTCCTTTATTGCACACATGCACGGATTTGTTTGATTATTGTGCTTGTCGTATGACATGTTGGTTGGGTGTTTTCATCTCAATCCTGTCTTTAAAACAAACCAAGCGCGATAATTTTTTATAAGGAAATTGTGCATATAAAAACCATGTTGTGAGTTTGTGTGCTTTGTTTGAATAACGGGGAGGGGCTGCGAAAGGTAATTATCTATCCTTTGCGCAAAAGCCACCGTTAAAAAGGACCTAAAAAAATGAGGAATTTTATTATCCGAGGTCCAAAGAGGTTAAAAGAGCCCGAAAAAAATTGAAAGGCAATAAAAAGATATTCATGCCAAAAAGGGGCCATTTAGGTTTTTGCACCAATTCTCCAATGTTTGAGAATTTAGATTACCTCTAAAAGAATATATATATGAGGGAGTTTGGTTGGAGAATTAAAACGGGTTTGCACGTCCTTGAAATTTTTGAAAATGCGCTATATAGTTTTGGACATTATTGGTGTGAAAATCATTTGACTTTGATTTGTTGATTTGCATAAAACGATGTCATCTAAATTCAACAAACGTTTACACTTAAGGATACCTTTGATGTTCATTCGTTAGGAGTACACGTATGCATCGTGCACATATGATTGATTGAGTTGATTTACCTATCGAATGTGTTCACACCCATTCATTCCATTTCCATGACTTGGTTGTTTGAGTCTAAATCCATGGTGTGATTTTTGTTTCATATTTGTTCATATTGGTATCTTATTTTTGTATGAAAAATTTGAAAAATTCAAAAATAGTTTGAGAATATTTGTTTGAGCATCTCCTTGCAAGAGCACGATTACCATATTATTTGATGCCCTGTTTTGTATACCGTGACACCCCGATTTTGCTTATTTGATTCATTCTTCTCACCTGTCTATTTGGGGACATCATAAAAAGGGGGAGAAAGAATTATCATATTATGGGGGAGTTTGAATTTTGGGGGAGTTTTTGAGATGTTGCTTATGTTTTTATCATATATTGATATCCATGTTATCTCATTTCAAACTCGATATGTCACTTGGTATTTGCTTTGTCTCATGTGTGTAGGTATGAAGATTGCAGATATATATGTTGCACACCCTGATGAGAAAAGTTTTGAGATTCCTGAAGAATTGAAGAACAAACGATGAAGACTATTCATTTGTACCTTTTCCAGTTTTGGGTTCATGGGAGGGTAGATTTGTATAGGCAATTTCATATTTTATAATTCGGATTTTTTATGTATGTACCGGCATAGACATAGGGGGAGATTTGTAAGGACATTTTTCTCATGTCCGAAATGTTTCATTTATTTATGTCGTACGCCGCTACATTTGGCACGTCACCTCACGATCTCACATGACGGCCTCTATCCGAATTCCGGGAATCAATCATGCATTATCTCCACTAATATGTCCCTCATCTGCATCAACGACTTCACGCTCCTTGATTGTAGGCTCGTAATGCAAGTGGAACGCAAGAAAAGTCAAAATCAGTGAAATAAGGCATGATAGGGATGTTCAAGGGAAAATTGGTAATTTTACAGCCACCGTCCTGAGGACCGGTCAACTGGGAAGTTGAAGAGCTTGCCCCAACAAAGATACTGGAAGAAACGGCACCTCAATACGAGCTACGGTGAACAAGTTATGGCCCGTTGAAAATGGAGATATGTTCATTGAAAAGTCTGGAAATTTTTCTAAGTGTTTAAAGCCTTGTTCCAGCACACTTTCCCGAACCCAGACCCAAACCGGTTCGGGGGGGGGGGGGGGGAACCGATTCGCAGGGGTACCCAAACCGGTTCGGGGTACTTGTACGCTGGATAGAATTTCAGCATTTTAAGATCGTGGGTCTCTTCATGTATTTCCCTATAAATACCAACATCGGGAGAGTTGTTTTGTAAGACTTTGGAAGACGTTTTTGAGAGTCCAAATACCTCTAGTCTTCATATTTTTTTTAGTCCCAAGACTCATGTTTTGATTCACACAATTGCCAATCCTTTGTGAATCTTTTTGGTAACCCAAGAACACAACTTTGGTTTGTTCAACCCTTGTGGAGGAGACCGTTCTTCTTCTTCATTGCAGCCCTACTGGAAAGGGATAATTCCAGCCGCGACTACAGAATCCGATACCCGAGGGTAATTCTTAGTCAACTTGTATTTTCATTGTAATCCGATTGTAAGCCGTTTTCTTACAAATTATAGTGAAAATAAATGGTTTTGCCCCTGAGGGGGATTTTTCCTTAATTGCATGTGTTTGAATGTTCTTGCGTAGATTATCAATTTATTCAATCACATACTGCTGCATGTTTAGGGTTTGTTTGTGTTAAAAGGGTTTTATATATAATTTGATCATTTGAACGTGAGCACACACGTTCTTCAAATTTGTTTTATCCTGCATGTTGTATTTTATTTGATAAATCATCTAGATGCATGTCTTAAGGTTTAACTAAAATTTGGGTTTAATTAAAATTGGTTTTTATTTGAGAAGTCGCAATATTTCCGCTGTAGCTGCACTCTCACACTCTAAATTAATTCAATGCCTTGGTATCGCTCAATCAATATACCCGGACTCGCCCACTTGATCCGTATTTAATTATTTCAAAATATTCTTCCCAAAATTTAACCATAGTGTGTCACACATAAATTCCCTCCAATCTCAATTATTTTTCCCTCATAATTAATTAGATTGTATCTTCTATCTAATTTTCTCATTAAATAAGGTATGGGAAGAAATTTTTAATTAAATTCCCCTATATTTACAAACTGGCCGAACTGCCAAAAATCCCCGACCATCGATCGATCGATCCCCAGCCATCCATCGATCGATCAAATAGGTCTTCGTCTTCTCCGAGACTCTGTTTCAGCCATGGGCGGAAAACTTAAATTCCAAAATCCTTCTACAGTCCAACCCAAGCCTTCTCATTAATATAACACATCAAGAAAACCATACGGGACCCGCATAAAGTCCTCAAACCTCGTTTAATTTTTGTGATCTACTATTTTGTTCTAAATTGGGGAAAAGTCGGGTTATTCGTATATCAGTCACAACACCAAATTACCAACTCGATTTCATTCCATATTCGTCTGGGTTTACTACGACTAAGGCAAATATATGTTCAAAATCATGTTATACCATAATTTCTTACACCAATTCTCATCTTGTGTTCCAATTATAAAAACCCCATTTTTTTACCCATTTATCCCCAAAACAAATTTTAGGTGTTCACATCACATAAATATGAATTGAAAACATAATTAAATGCTATAGCAAGTTAACCACTTGCTTTATGATTTCGTAGGGTCTGATCTGAAGCTGTGATTCTCAGGGTTGAAGATGAAATCTCCTCTTTTGGCTCTTTCCATTGTCCCCCAAATTTCCTTTAACTGCCTCTTAGGGTTTTCTCTCCCATTAAGTGTTTTCTAATCTTCAATCAGCCGTTCCCGTTTTCCTTTTAATTAAGTAATTAGGCTTAATCCCTTTTTTGCCTAATGGGCCAAGCCCAAGTGACCCAAATACCCCCGTGTGGTCCCGGCCACTACACCAAAATGGGCAAATTGTTACCTTTCAGCCGGTCATCCTTGTCAAGGTCATTGACCGTGACAAAAAACACGCGTTTTATGTCACGGTCATTGACCTTGACACGACCGTGACAACTAATTGTCACGGTCATTGACCGTGACAATTCTTTAAATACTTGTCACGGTCAATGACCTTGACACGACCATGACAATGTTTCCAGCAAAAACCCTACCCCTTTCTTTTTTCCCTACCTCCGTTCCCTCCCTCTCTCTCTCTCTCTCTCTACTTTCAGGTCGATTTTCTCTCTCTCTCTCTTCCATTTATATATATATGTGTATATAATATATATATGTGTGTATGTTTGCGTATGTGTGTATATATATATATGTATATATATATATATATGTGTGTATGTGTGTGTATGTGTGTGTGTATGTGTGTGTATGCATATATATGTGTGTGTATGTGTGTGTATGTATATATATATGTGTGTATGTGTGTATGTGTGTGTATGTGTGTATATATATATGTATATATATATACAATTTTACCTAATTGTATTTATATATGTGTGTATGTGTGTATATATATAAAAATGTAAATGTAAATAATATGCAAAAATGTAAATAATATTCAAAAATATTGGAGAACAATTTATTTTCATTCAAAATAAATAATTGATAATAGTTGGATAATAATTGGATAATAATTGATATTTTCATACAAAATAAATATTTCATTCAAAAATATTGGATAGTAATTGATATTTTCATTTAAATTGATAATAATTTTATTCATGAAATTAATTCAATTAGGTAAAACCCTAGATAATTTTTTAACATAATTTGATAATATTATATAAAGTTTAGTAAATTCACAAAATGTTGCCAATTGTATGTTTTTAGGAATATCATTAGTTAGAATCCATACACATGCATGTTGTTAGAAAGTCTTAAATTTAATTCTCACTTTAATTTGTAGAATCTCTGTACTTGGTTGGATTTATCCCTTTATGATAATGAAATTTATGCTCCAATTATAATTATCTCATGTCATAATTTTATTGATAAACAATAAATGTAGTTGTCACGGTCGTGGTGGGTGGAGGGGGTGGGGTGGGGGGGTTGCGTGTGGTGGGGGACGGGGGTAGTGGGGGTGTGGTGTGGTGGGGGGAGGGGAGGGGGTGGGGGTGGAATTTTCTAACTAAAAATATGATAATATTTTGCCAATTGTATATATGGAATTTAGTAAAATATGGAATTTAGTAAATTCACAAAATGTTGCCAATTGTATGTTTTTAGGAATATCATTAGTTACTTTCGTGCCCAACTATGTAGAATCCATACACATGCATGTTGTTAGAAAGTCTTAAATTTAATTCTCACTTTAACTTTGTAGAATCTCTGTACTTGGTTGGATTTATCCCTTTATGATAATGAAATTTATGCTCCAATTATAATTATCTCATGTCATAATTTTATTGATAAACAATAAGTGTAGTTGTCACGGTCGTGGTGGGGGGAGGGGGTGGGGTGTGTGTGTGCGTGGCGGGGGGAGGGGGGAGGGGGGAGGGGTGGGGTGGGTGTGTGTGTGTGTGCATGGCGGGGGGAGGGGGGAGGGGGAGGGGGAGGGGGTGGGGTATGTGTATATGTGTGTTTATGGTGGTGTGTGGTGGGGGAGGGGAGTAGTGGGGGTGGGGTGTGGTGGGGGAGCTGATAATATTTTGTTATAATTTGTGGGGGGAGGGGGGTGGGGGTGGGGTGTGTGTGTGTGTGCGTAGGTGTGTGCGTGTGTGCGTGGCGGGTGGGGTAGGGGTAGGGGTATGTGTATGTGTACTATTAACATTTTTTTTATCTCTACTAATAACATTTTTTTACAACAAAAATGTCTCCTTCAGATATTAAGGCGAAGATGATGATGTTGTTTATGATGATGTCGTCTGGGTTCGATGGTAGCGGAGGCGACGAGGGCTCCTCCGCCCCTAGGCTCCCCAAATATGGAAAATTTGGGATTACCGTCGAGAACAAGTCGGAGGTATTAGCGAGATCCCTCGAGCTGCTAAAGACGGTCATCGGCCCGGGGTTTATGAGCTAGAAGGAAGTGCCATATGAGCTCAGGTTAGCTGTTTGGGCGGCACTACAGGTAATATATTTATATTTATATGAATATTTCAATTTCAATTTCAATTTCATATTTATATTTATATTTATATTTATATTTATATTTATTCGCAACTAACATTGTATTTGTTGGACAGGAACAATTCAACTTCGATCCAAAGCTACGCGATTCCGTCTTGGAGCAGTTGAGGGAGCAACATAAGACTTGGAAGAAAAATATGCGGACACGGTACTTTGGGAAAACATGAGAGTCCATTATACAATGGCGCGGATCCGTCCCGCCCAAGGAGCCGATCTCATTGGCACAATGGCAAAAGTTCATTGACAATGAGATCGAGGATCGACAATTGGCATCTCGCCAATCGGGGAGGGAAAATCGGGCAAAAAAGACGGATGTGCACTACTCCGGCTGGACCTCTTACGCTGAGGTGGAGCATAGGATGAAGGTAAGATTTAATTTATCTATAACTACAGAAATATATTATTCTTCATTATTTTACTTTGTGGGGCCGATACTAATTTTACTTTACTTTATTTTATTTCAGGGGGTAGGGAGTGGGCCAGGGGGTAAGCCACATAGGCTCGATACTTATGTGGCTCTTCGGACGAAGAAGGGGAAGGACAAGGAGGTGTCCCCGAGCGTCGCGGCCACGATTGTAAGTAATCCGATAGTTTAATTATTGTTAGTTACATTATAATTTTTTTGTTTACTTATTTTACTAATCATGTGCTTTTTGTCGTTTTAGGCAAAGCTTAAGGAAGTGCATGAGTCGTAGTCTAATGCCGACAAGGTATCTTTGTCCACAGACGCACTCAGCCAAGTGCTTGGCTCTGATCGCAAGGGGAGGACAAGGGGAGTGAGCTCGCGAGTGGCCAAATCTAGGATCATCGGATTGGAGACGAGCGACACCGGGTTGGCTCGAACGGTGGATTCACACGACGCGAAGATGTCCCGTTTGGAGGCGACGGTCCAAGATATGTACGCATTCATGAAGCGTACATTGGGTGGAGACCGTAAAGGGAAAGGGAAAGGGAAGGAGAAGGAGAAGGCGGTGGAGGAGGAGGTGCGGGAGGATGAGGCGCAGGATGACGAGGATGTGGACCTCGCTGCTTCATCAACGACACGTTCGTACTTCGATGATCCACTTCCCTATTTGGCGCCCTTCAACAGACCATTGTCGACACTTGGTTGGCCGAGCGTGGTCATATTGGACGTATTTGATAGCCAGCGGATAGGGAGGGGTTGAGGGACCCGAATATCGTCGAGTGTGGAATAGTCCATGGACGTGTGCTTCAAGAGATGGAGTCCAGGGTGCTCGTCACGCATGTCATACCCGGGAAGGAGAACTCCCTATTGTGGTTGCGCGAATAATGTGGCACGACGTATATTAGTGGGTGCATCAATTCGTATGTCATGTGGCCTACTCACCTCCTCAGTTTTATCCAAGACATGTAGTAACATTTTTTTTAAGTTTGTCCATTTTAATTATATTTGGATTATATCGTCATGTATATTATTTCTATTTTGAATATTTGGATTATATCTTCATGAATATATATTTGCATTATCTTTAGTTTGTGTTGGATATATGATGTTTGGAACAGGTACAATGTTGCTATAACAGGTACAAATATATTGCTGGGCAATGGCAGTGGCCATACTGCCCAGCAGATTTTTTTTTAAATTCTGCCCAGAATTGTCACGGTCAATGACCGTGACAATTTTTTTAAAAAGGGTCACGGCTTTGTCACGATTATAAACCGTGACAAACGTGTCACAGTCATTGACCGCGGCACGACCGTGACACAAAACGCGAGTTTTGTGTCAAGTTCGATGACCGTGACACGACCGTGACAAAAAAAAAATTCTCGCCTCGAAATGTCACGGTCATTGACCTTGACAAGTTGGATTTTTCAAGGTCAATGACCTTGACAAATGGGCAGATTTGGTGTAGTGGGCTATGCCTAAAAACGTCCTGTAACCTGTTTACTACCCCCGGGTACACTTATTTTACTATCTCTGCCCATCTGGACTCAACCATACACTCATAATTGGCAGCCGAATTAATTTATAAAAATCCTTATCTGACACCCAAATTAGTCTATACCGACTCCCGGCTGAGATAAGTTCATACCCTGTCACTAATACCCAAAATGACATAAATAAATTATTACTATTCACTTAGTAATTAAAATTTTCTAAATATTAACCATTCACTCCCCGATTAATATTTAATTTAATATTACCATAATTAATTCAATTAAAATTACGACACACATGTAATGTAGAATTCTCGAATTAATTAAATATTAAATGCATAAAATTACGGGGTGTTACACTAACTTCTTTAACTCACTCTTTGACGCCCTCCATATCTGCAGATCTATATGAATTCTCCTTTTCACATTCTTCTCAATGTGAATGATTCTTGAAACTTCTTTAAACCCATTATTTTGTAGCTTCTTTCTTTTTGGGAATCTCATCCGCCTGATTATGCCTTTTTGATAAACAAATCATGACCTTTATCGCTCAAAATTAACACTAAGGAGGTATATCTTCTTAGAATATATCTTTCCAATAACCCACCCCCTTATCACTACAACCTATCCCAACCATAGTAGGATGATCTTTATATAAATCGATTTCCATACATATTCTTGCTAAGATAGGTCTAAAAGAAGATGTAGTAGCTATACCAATCTTACATGGTGTACCAATAACATTTGTAATTAATAATTTACTTTCATTGTTGTAAATATGAAAAGGGAGTAATGGCATACTAACCAAACTGGTAAGATAGTTTATTTAGCATCGGGGTGGAATTCAGGCATAGAGTATTTATGAATAAACCACGTCTCTTAGCCAAACCCTACTAAAGTTTTATTTATGAAACAACATAATAATAACATGCTAATGATCAATAAGTTATATGTTAAAAGTAGCTTTGGGACTAAAGGAAGAAAATTTTTTATGGATGCCATTGATTGCAAGTCTCCCATGTGATAACTTACCCACGAAAGAATATTTTAATGGATCACCTAGCTTCTTAATGTCTTCATCCAAGAAAAAGATATTAGGCTCACCATGAAAGTTACCTGCTTCTTTTAAGGACATCGAAGAAGAATATTGGTTACCAACAACATCTGTAAATTATCTATATGGAATAGGAGGCTTGGAGGCTTGGAGGGGTTTTCAGGAAAGTTATTGAATAGAGAAGCGGGTTCGATGGTTACCTCCACATTGGAGGCAACAATAGTCATCATGCCTGTAATACCCCGTAATTATGATTAATTAGGAAAATAGGTTTTATTTAAATTACGTGAGTAGAGTAATTTAATGCGAGTTTTATTTAAATTACGTGAGTAGAGTAATTTAATGTGATAAACTACGTTTTATTTAAATTATGTGAGAAGAGTAATTTAATGTGATATAATGTTAATAAAGATGAATATGACGATTACAAAAATTTACTAAATGTGAAGTAGTAGATTTTGAATGTTGATATGGACGGTCTAGTGACTATATGGACGTATCGTAATTATCTCAACTGAGTGTCACGCGTAGGACAAAAATTAAAGATGAGAGTAGAAAAAAAATATTTAAGAGACTCAAACGATAATTTAGATTCCACAGATGATTCCGAAAGGGTCGAATTAGTCAAAATAGTGTACCCGGGGGTACTAGTTGAGTGTCGGGTCATTTTCGGGCAAAATCGGGACCATTCGGGGGAATTTTGGTCTCTTTAAAATTATGGGTAAGTAGACCTACGAATTTTGAAACCCTAGATCAGATTATAAGAGTTGAGGCTAGGGTTAGAAAGAAAAAAAATACACTATAGCCATTAGAGAAGAGAGAGAGAGAGACAATTTCCTAAGGCAAAAGAAGGAAGAAAGGAAAATTCTAAGGAGATTTCACCATAAAGTTGTTAGGAAGGAGGATTGAAGGATCAAAATCATCAACCATCATCAACAACCACGAAATCAGACCTTACAAATCAAAAGGCAAGTGGTTATTTGCAAAACAAATTGAGTTATAATACCCATATTTAAGTTTTATGAAGAACATGGTTTTTATGATATTTTTGGGAGAAAAATAATTGATTATGACCCATCATTGATAGGGATTGCATGTAGGACGTTTTTAGATCTCCAAATATTTTGATATCATAGAAAACTAGATGTTTAAATCGAACTAAAAATCTGGAAATTTGATGAAAGATGTAAAGAATGTATTTTTAGGGTTCTTGAATACTAGAAAGATTTTTAGTTGATTTGGCCAAGATTTATAATGATTTTTGTTGTTTTAAATCGTTAGTAATCATCCCAGAACATGTAGGAATGATTAGAAATTGTTGGTTGTAAATATGGTGAATTATCATGAAAGATAGATAGATAAAAATGGTGAAACCCGCATAAAGAAGACAAACTGGGTCTGTCACTGCTTGATCGATCGATCGACCCCTAAATGTCGATCGATTGAGCAGTCGATGGATCGACCATATCCCCTCGATCGATCGACCCTGGCTGGACTTTAGAAAATTTTGTGAATAAATTTCCTTTAATTACCGTCGCTTGATGGGAACCTTAGTGATGATATTTTACCTATGAGGAGACTTCATAAATACCAGTAGGTGTACCATTAGATTTCTTCATAAATGATTGAGTGGGAATTTTGGAGAAATGGACCGACGGGAGAGCGATCGATAGCCGTATGTTGGGATTGTGAGAATTTGGCTACGGAAAGGGTGAGAGTAAATTTCCGGAATAATACCAGTAGGTTAAAGTTAACTTAACTACTGAATTAAGGGAGGGGTAACTAGGGCCCTTAGAGTTGCGTGAATACTCGAATAAATGCAATAGCGAAATATATTGTAATTAATGAGTACGGTGAATATAAGTAAAATATATTACGTACTGGCATGATTTGATAGGTCGCGTGTGTACCTACTAAATTATATAAAAGTTTGGGTTAAGAGAATTTTACCTAATTTAATTATGTTAGGGTCGATGTGACATTCCGAACTAACATAAAGTTATTATATGTTTGGGGTCGATGAGAAATGCCGAACCAAACCTTGACTGGTGTCGCGATGAAAGAGTCCCGAAACAGAATATGTGTATATATATATATATTTAAAAATATTTGGGGTCGATGGATAATTTCGAACCAACTCTCACTTGGGGTCGATGAATCATTCCGAACCAAGAGTCCTTCATGTGTAGTAAAAGGATATGTTGTGATAACTAATATTCAATACACGAGTGTGTGATAAAATGTATTTTATGTGCA
This sequence comes from Sambucus nigra, assembly GCA_949130495.1. Taxonomy (NCBI): domain Eukaryota; kingdom Viridiplantae; phylum Streptophyta; class Magnoliopsida; order Dipsacales; family Adoxaceae; genus Sambucus; species Sambucus nigra. Next base: position 648,888,004 of record OX422215.1, on the reverse strand, counting down.
TAATCTACAATTTGATAATAGTAGATAATGAGATGAATAGTTGATATCTTAGTAATAATTTATAGCGTGATGTAATTATTACAAGAATTAGGATAACAAGCAGTAAGTAATCTACCTACACTTATGGACAATATAACTAGGTGAACAAAGTATCCTCGTTAGACATGCGTTATAGAAGAGAGGTGAGGAAATTCAATGGAGTGTGCGAATCCTTAAAATGTGTAATCAATAACTCAATTGTGATAACTGCTTGCAAAATATTTTCAAAATGTTTCGAGTACTAACTCTAGCTATGTAAAATTTTTAAAACCTTTTAGGTGCCCAGCCACAGGGACACCCAGCATGATTTCATTCCAAGGATTTGGGAGCTGTAGCACATGTGGATGTTGCAGGGATTGTTTAGATGCTTCCTCCTTTTCTTTCAGTTCTAGTGCAGGATTTCAATTTTAGTATTCTTGTTGGGACATGTTGTCCTATCTTTACTTTTACAGTTTAGTCTGATTCTAGATTCTGAGTTGTCCTTTACTAGTCGTGGTTTTCGGCAAGACTTTATCTGCATTCGATTATTTATGCAAACTGTTTTTGTTATTACTTGAATTGTAATGTGTTGTAGGGATTATTTATTCTTCTTAAGAAAGATAAAATTTGGCACTTGCTTAATTTCACTTAGGTGGTTAGTAACTTAAAAAGTTTTCGGCAGTGATGCTAAGAATGAACCATTTAAGAAACCTGTTTAAATTAAATTAAGGCTTGATCACCCAAGCTTTAATTGGGCGGGGTGTCACAATGCCAACCTAGGGAATCATATATATATATATATATATATAGAGAGAGAGAGAGAGAGAGAGAAAGAGAGAGAGAGAGAGAGAGGATAAGAACTTTTTCTTTCATCATAGAAAAGGTCCTAGGAAGCCGAATATTAGTCTCACCAAGTGTTGATGCAAAAAACTGGACCGAATCCCATTTTTATGATCACAGATAAATAGATAAAAGCAATCCAATCAAGCACATGAGAGACAAAGATTTTTAAAGTGGTTCGGCTATAAGGAAAAGCCTACGTCCACTGTTATTTTATTCCCAGGGGTTTACAATAGCACAATGTGGTGTAGAGAGAGAAAAAGGTATGGATCTTGTGTATTGTGTCTCTCGGTTCTTGGATCTCTTGGATCTCTCTTTCTCCTTCTCTTCCCTTTTGGCTAAGGGAATACATGTATTTATAGTGGTGGGGGATAAAGAGATTCATTGTATGTAGACATTTATACATTATGTCTACATTCAACGAATCTAATTGCTTGGTATGCTATGTGTTGTCATCTACAATATAAATGTACATTAATGATCATTAAATGCGTAGTTATCCTTTGATATTCCTAGTTGGTATGCCGACCAACACTCTTCGGGTGCCGACCAACTCTCCTCGGGTGCCGACTAATACTCCTCGGGTGCCAACCAACTCTCCTCGGGTGTCGACTAACTCTCCTCGGGTACCGACCAACTCTCCTCGGGTGCCGACTAACACTCCTCGGGTGTCGAATATTGCCACGTAGGATGACACGTGTCCTTTTCTGATTGGTCCTCGCAGATGGAGAATTTTTGCGTGAACACCAAGGTTCCGCGAACCCAAGATCATCGAGTTACACCTATGTGGGTTAGGAAATAATATTCGGAGGCACTTAACGTTAGAATTGTTGATTCTCGCATACTTGCACATGGCTCTTCTCGTGCTATATCTAATGGATGTTTATGTTTGCAGGTTTTCATACACTAGCTTTTGTTCTTCTAGTTCTATCGTATTTTTAGTTTTATGATGTTTACTGTTTGGAAAAAACGTTTTACTATACATAACCAAACTATTTTAAATCATCATTCAAACCTAACTTGTTTAATATCCTAGTTTCGTCTTTATATATGCATTGAGATCTTTGTTTTTGGTCACAAAGAAGGTTTATGTACTCTTGACATTTGAATATTGGTTTCATGTGGTGTAATCCATAAATTGTTTATTGATTACACACAGCGGACCTAGTGTTGCGGTGTTATGGTAGAGATATGATGGACTCTATATTCTAATTCATAGACGATTGTTGAGCCTGTAACGGTGGATACCAAGGAGTGGGTGAACTCACGCGTTATGGCAGCTTCATAGGTGGACTCGTGTGTGTCGTGATCCGAAGGTCGAAGGAACAAAGAGCGTTATGGCTTATGAGGGCATCGATTTGTTTGTGTTAGTCTACTATCGTTCCTTTTTATAAAACCATACAGTGAGCTTCCGAGGTTTTTCCCGTTGTTAGTTTTCTCCATTCATTAGTGTGTTGTGCTTTTCCTTTATTTTACCATTTCTATCACCTAGATGCAGGCTTAGGTAAGAGAAACACTTTGTTTAATTGAATCTAAGTTTAATTGGGTGAGTTTTTTTTATCAATTAAAATTTGAGCATTTATAAAAATTGGTTTATGTGTTTGGGACCATCCATGTTCTTCATTTTTAGAGCATTTTCACTTTCACGCACAACCATAACACTTATATTTTATAATACTATTCCCCAGCCATAATTTCAAGTGTATAGATATCTAATTTAATCAGAAGTGGTAAAATCATATAAGTACAAGAACATAGGATCACATAATCAATAATAGATGTGAACATGCTCCACTCACATCAAATCGGAAGGGCTATAATCGAGCCAAAAATAAATGCATGAAGCATATCCCTAATGCCTTCGGGCATCACTTGTGACACTGCTAGTCATAGTGATATGGAGTCATACCCTATATCCTCAAAACAATAATTACAATGGTAAATGATCGTGCCACGACAGCAACCCTATGCCCCCATACCCAACGTTGTATAAGATGATCCCTCTATTGTCCCACATTGGGAGACGGGTACTTCAGCTCAAAGGATTGGGGTAAATATGATATACGTAGAGCTCATCTCTATCACTAAGACTCTGGGTATAGGGGGTCGTAAGTCTGAGTATACACATACCTAATCGAAACCTTAGTCGAACTAGAAACTAAATGAACCTGACTCAGGAACCCATCAGAGTTGGATCAATCTAGGCCTAGACCAGATTGATTCAACGAGGCCTATCTCTCTTCTTCGTCCTCTTTTCACCTTTTCTGCCCATAACCAAAAATCTATAACTCTAATAACCTTTATATCTTAGAATTGGCACTTTTCATTCACATATAAATATTCTATGACTATTAGTATCCCATTTCTACATGTTTTAAATGATTAACAACTCATTTTAAAGATCAAATCTCATAAATCACAAAACAAATAATAGGTTTAGGCCCTTCTTTAGAATTGTCTAATTAGCCTACTAGATATCATCAATTAACACAATAATATGAGGAATTTTACATTTAAAGAACTGTACTACACTTCGAACTATTTATATGTTGGATTATAATGATTCATGTATTAATTAATTGATTCGTTAACAACGTTACATGAGTTCTTTAATAAAAAAAAATTATTCTGTATTATATTAATCTTTATTTCAAATTAAGGTTTGGTTATGAATAAAATTAAATTTATAATGTTATCGTAACAAATTCTAACACATTACTGTCATTCCAATAAAAATCTAATCATATTCTTAAACTAAGTTAACTATCCTTCAATTGATTGAAGAATCAATCCTTAATTTTCCCCAATTCTCTATGCCAAGTACTCCCTTCATGAAGCTAGTGTTTTCTCGCCATCTTCCATAGCAGTTAGGGGTATCCTAATATGTGGTATGTTAGGACTCTAAAATAGCCTTAACTAAAAAGTCCCCAAACAAGCTTGAAATGGAATAAAACTTGGCCCAATCCATATAGTAGCCCAACAGTCTAAAATTCCACTATAATGTTTTGAAAGCGAACTTTCAAGGCATGACCAGAACCTATTTGGAGGTTAACCTCTTTTATAATTCAGTCATCTTATTAAGTTAGTTAATTATATTATTAAATTAAGTAAATAGTTAATAGCCATAGCTTATGAATAAATCTTCATTATTAATTAATTAAAATGCTACTCGATATTATAAGAACATACTTCACGATTCGTATGACCCGATATCGACAGAATAATCCAATTAAAGAAACACCCAAAACATATCCCCTAACCATTCTGTTGTCACCCATAATGGCAAGTCACTTAATTATTTATCTTAATGAATTATTATATTTTTTTTTAATATTTATAGAAATATAGTCAAATCAACATGTAATGACATTATGTGATAGAACATATGTAAGATCTCATGGTCACATCTCAATCTACTATATAGCGCATCAAAAATTTAGCATCTCAAAGCACCAAATGACTTTCCACATGTCATATAACAACTCATTAATATCCGATAATAAATTTAACAATTAATTCATTACTACAAAAATAAATGTTATTGCACTAAAATGGTAGTTATTTCTTTTCGATTATATTCATTGGCATAAAATATATTATTCAAATGCCTCCATTTGAAATATATTGTAGCTATATTAGATTGAATAATATTGATGCTATTAGAATCAACTATTAGGGAAAACAATGAAGGAAACCAACAAGGTGTCCTTTCAATCCGGGGAGAAATGTTTTGAGCGGTGCAGAGAATGAACCTTATTTATCCTCTTGGATAAGAAAGAATACTGGCGAGTCGAAAAATAAGAGGTCAGATTTGGGAAAGAGACAGTAGTAGCTGCATCGGGGGAGTTGAGTTCATCGACCATTAACGGGTTGTTTGGTGCTAAGAGAAACAAGGAGAGATACCATGGGAGTATTTTGGGACAACATGCAATGTCGGGGGGATGATGCATGCGATATAGTTGTTGTGAGTTCTCCCAAAGAATTGTCTGCGGATAGCCTTGATGAGTTTAGTACAGGTCTTGATGGCATGTCAAGTTTAAGTAGGTAAGGGGAACAATAGTGGGGATAATTCTAATATGGGGTTTAATGAAAAGAATGTGAGAGCTTGGGCTCAAGATAGTGATGTGGGTGAAGTTATTAAAAAGGAGAGATAGTGATTTATTATGAGAGGGTCGAGAGAATATAGTGTTTAAAGACTTTGAAGTGGAAAGAGATATGTGTTTCTCATAAAAATTAAATGAGTCACATGAGGACAAAGTTATGGGGAATATCTTAGTAAAATATGGCAAATCTTTGGCCATTTTAAAAACGTTTGGTCCAATTCTTAATTCAGGAAAGTTCTTACAAAAAGGTTTTTAATGAGCAATGTCAGGGAAAAAAATCAAAAATATAAGAAGACGGGAAGAGTGGTATTTATGGCTGTGTTCGAAAATGAAGGTATATGAGAGGTTGGAAAAAACATTATGACTCAAATTTACTTCTATAACCTTTTAGGGGAAGTTATGAGGATAAAAATAGAATAATTGGGGTGATAGAGGTTTAGAGACTGTGGAGGGTGGTTTGATGGAAGAGTCACATTCTATCTTTTGATTACAGAGAAGCAAATGAAAATGGGTTATTATGAAGGACCAAGTTTATTATAACAATATAATGGCTATTGTGGTAGCTAGTGAAAATAAAAAAAATGTTTCGCATGGGAGTTTTTTGTGTTTGACATGATTGAAATAGTGGAGGGGGTGGAAGGAGAGCGGGCATCGATTTTACGAAATTAAACAATTCAAAATTGTGCGTCAAAATTTGACTATCCACAGAGGATGATTTTTTTTAGGAGACGGAGGAGGCAGGGTGAGAAAAATATTCAGAGGGATGGGTAGAGGACATGATAAGAGATTTTAATAAGATCCCAGGGGTAGACTATAAGGGCAGTCATAGTGGATGGGAATCAAGAAGGAGTCTTCACCTTCGGGGGATAATAGAAAGGAGCGCCAGTGTTCCATTAATGTTCATGGTGTGAAAGGCATATAAGGGTGAAAGAGGGACTGGGGGCCAAGAGAATCGGTAATAGTTAATGAAGCTTCATCTTATCTCGTGGAACGTGAGAGGGTTGAATGATCCTAAAAAAATTGGAATTGTGAGTAGGGCAATTTATAGGTGGAAATCATACCTTTTATGCATAAAAGAATCTAACTTGAGTCATGGGGAGGGGGAGATTTCTACTTCAATTTAGGGTAGGCGTAGTAGTACGAGCATAGAGGGTGCGTTAGAAGGAGTTTTATTTATGTGGGATTAAAGAGTCCTTGAAAAGCTAGAGATCTTGATAGGCACTTGGTCTTTATATTTTTTGCTTAGGAATATGGAGGACGATTTTACTTGGTGCTTCTCGCGGATTTACGAGCCACTGGAAAAATCTTGTATATGGGATTAGTGGAAGGAAATGGAAGGCATTAGTGGGGAGTTGGGTGAACCTTGGTGTTTGGGGGAGATTTTAACTGGGTGATATTTGCTTAAAAAAGGAGCAGGGGAGGGAGAATAAACCGAAACATGAGGCATTTCTCAGAGTTTGCTGATGAGATGGAGTTGATGGATCTTCCGTTATCAGAGGGATTGTTCACCTGGTCTAGAAATTGAGACATTCCTTATATGTTTTGCTTAGATCTCTTTCTTATTTCTCATGGGTGGGAATATCATTTTCTAGGAGTAATGCAGTCATATTTACCTAAGGTAACATCATATCATAGCCCGATTTTCTTAAATAAGTCAATTTGGTTGACAGGGTTAAGGAGTGGAAACTTATTTATGTGGTGAAGGGAAATGGTAGTTTTAGGTTGGCGATGAAGTTAGTTCTTATTAAGAAACAAATCAAACATTGGAATGGATATGTGTTCAGGAATGTTAGTGTGACTATTGTGAGATATATGGAGGAAGTTAGGAAACTCGACAATAAATAAGGGACATGAGGTCTTTTAGGGGTGTAGAAGAAGTTGAGGGAGGAGATGAAGGGGAACATCAAGAGGAGACTTATTTAGGAAGATATCCGTTGGAGATAGAGATCGCATGCACTATGGTTAAATGAGGGAGATAAGAACACTAAATTCTTTCATAATGTGGCTAATTCACATCGACGATTCAACCATATCGGGAAAATTTCATTGGGGGGAGTAGAGTTTGAAGAGTTCAGTAAGGTGGGGGGGAATCTCTCAATTTTATGAGGATGTTTTTAGAGAGGAGGAAAGGTTGCGTCCCACGCTAGACGAGGCCAAGTAGGGTAGTATTTCGGCGATTGAAACAGAGATGTTAGAGGAATAACTCATAAAGAAAAAAATCATGTGTTAAAATATATGAGAGGATATAAGGCCCCAGGAATAGACGTTTTGATGATGTCTTTCTTTCAGCAGAGTTGGTCGGTAGTTAGAGAGGAAGTGATGGAGTTCTTTTTGTAGTTCCATAACAAAGATTATTTCTTTCAGAGGTAGAATGGGACTTTCATTAATTTGATTTCCAAGAAGGGTGGGCGATCGACATTCGTGATTTCAGACCTATAAGCCTGAAAGGGAGCTTTTATAATCTTATTTCCAAGTTGTTATCCATTAGAGTTAAGAAATTCATAGACCCCTTAATATCTGAGACCAAAATGCTTTCGTCGGTGCTAGGAAAATTCTTGATGTAGTTTTCATGGATAACGAAGGCATGGAATATGGACTTAGGAGTAGGGATCTAGGTATTGCATGAAAATTATACATTGAGAAGTCCTAAGATCATGTCAACTGGTGGTTCTTTCTTTACTTGATGAGGAAGATTGGTTTCAGAGAAAGGTGGTGTCGTGTGATAGATTGATGCATCTCTAAGGTCACGACCTCTGTTTTGATTAACGGTGTTCTTGTGTTCTTTTTCCAACTCGCGAGGGCTATGGCAGGGAGATCCGTTGTCTCCACCTTTGCTCATTTTGGTGATGGAGGAGTTCAGTTGGATGGTGGTTCATTTGGTTGAGGAGGGGTTGATCAACAGGTTTGAAATAGAAGACCCTAGTGTCATTCCAGTTAAAATATCAAACTTATATTTATCCATGATACGATTGTGTCTGTAAAGCGAGGCATGGATAGGTACGAGCTCTAATATTACTGCTTATTTGTTTAGGCAACATCGAGCCTTCGTAATAATACAAGTAAATATGAAATGATTCAGATAATGGGCAATAGGAATGTGGAGGGACTGGCCGAGACACTAGGGTCCATGACTCCTTTTCTCCCCGTAACATATCTTATATGTTCGTTAGGTTCAAAATATAATTCTAAAGCTATCTGAAATACAATTCTAAAGAGAATAAATAAACGGTTGGCACGGTGAAAGAATAGCGATTTGTTGAAAGTGGGAGGTTGACCTTGATCAAGAGTACGTTATCTAGTGTACCCAATACTTTCTATCCATCCTTCCGTTATTGAGTTCCGTGAATTTGATGTTGGAGAAGATAATGAGAGACTTTATTTAATGAGGAAATGAGGAAAACTTTAAACATTGTATTATGGGGTGGTAGGAGGTTTGGAAGTTTATTAAGGAGGTGGGTGAGGGGTGAATAATTTAGAGTGCTTAAACAAAGCATTGTTAGGGAAGTGGTTGTGGAGATTTCCCCGCGAAGAGAACATATTATGGAGGAGAGTAGTGGGATCCATGGGTGTATGTATTGGGCACTTTGAGAATGGGGTAGGGTTGTGGATGCACATGTCAAAGGAGTGGGTAGAATTCTCTAATTACACGGAGTTTCAATTGGGGAGAGGTAATAGGATTAGGCTCTGGAAGGACAGATGGGGCAAGGATGGCAAATAACACGATCAATTTTCTGGTATGTTCAACTTAAGAGAAGAAAAGGTTGGTTTGGTTGTAGGTCACTTGTCGATTGTTGGGAACCAGATAGTGTGGAACCCAAAGTTCATAAGACACTTATGGGACTAGGAGCTTGAGGAGGATGAGGCTTTATTTGATTAGTTGGGGTCGATTCCTTACTCGACGAGGGGGGAGGATGATTTATGATGGTTGGAGGGTAGGAGAGGGACCTTCTCGGTTAGAGGTTACTATGCCATGTTGACAGGATAAAGGGAGTTATCGAGTTTATTTTCCATGGAAACATATTTGGAAGTCCATACCCCCCTCCCCCCCCCCCCCCCCCCCCCCCAAAAAAAAAAAAGTTATGTTCGTTGTTTGGACCGTGGTGAGGCAGGTTATCCTAACGACCGAGGGATTACCGAAGAGGTAACACCTAATGACGAGGCGATGCTATTTGTGTATGGGAGCATTTGAGACAGCTAATTATTTACTTTTACGTTGTTGAGTGACTAGAGGTCTCTAGGATACCTTTCTTTCCTTAAGTATGATTCAGTGGGTTAGAGACTTGCATCTTCGAATGGGGTGGAAGGGGATTAAAAAAATGTGGCATCTCATTCCACACTGGATATTTTGGATGATCTGGAGGGAGCCGAATACGATATGGTTCGAAGATGTTGATATTGCACCTGCTAGTCTTCGTTATACTTTTTTTAGTACTTTGTTGTGTTGGTACAAGGAGAGACATTCCACTTACCTTCCCAGGTTCCTTGATTTTGTGGAGGAGTTGCATAGTATGATGTAGTTCTCGTAGTTCTCCGAGTGGGCACTCTTTTTGTTTTTCCATCGTTTGGCTCTAGTGTATACTCCTTGTACATATGGGTTCCACCCACTTAGTGGATGGTTTTTCAATAAATCATTTATTTATTAAAAAAATAATACTGTAGCTAGCTTTCGATATTTCTAATGGATCACCATAAATGCATATTCGAGGGATTGTCAATGTCATGGACCTCCAAGAAGGAAAATTTAACCATTTTTCTCTTGTCTAGATGATTGTTGTAAATTAGTCTTCACAATATTGTTTTTTATATAATCGGTGGAAAAAATTACTTGAATATATTTTCCTCTTACGGCCCATACGAAAAAATATAGTTCTTTGTTTGTAAGTCATGATTATATCTTTAATGACCTCATTGTGTATGGTACATGTAAATGCGATTTTTATTACCTTCCACACATCATTGAATTTATTTAAAAACAATTCTTTGTTTGAACGCTCCTTTTACTCACCACTTAATTTCCATTTTAGCTAACTCATTGGAAACCTAAATATTCATCTCTATTGTGGGCTAAAAGTGTTTGCGTAGGGATAGAACTAGGATTCATTGTTAGGGTGAAGAAATTTGTATTTTTTTTCCAAAATATTATATATAATCATCAATATAAGGGGAGAGAGAGAGAGAGATTGTCACTAATATGTGAGTGATTAATACGAAAACCACATAAGTTTTCTTTTTTCATCCAAATATTTAAAAACATAAAAGTGTGAGTGAGCCTTTAAAAATAAATTACTTAATTAGTTTAATTATAGCTGAATTGCACCTAAAAGTAGTTTTGTCAATGATAATGGCACACTAAAAACAGTTTTCTCAGTAGGACTACATGAAATTGTGTTTACATTCTTTCTATTAAATTTCTTTTGTCTCTGTGATCAAATTGTATCTATATATTATTACGTCACCATCACTAAATCCAAATTATTAATAAAACTACTTTTAATGCATAATGTAATTATATTACAACCAACATATTTTTTTCCAAGTGTATTCATTTCTTCCATAGAAAATACATCTTCATAGTTCTACCAAACCCATTAAAAAAAAAACTTAATTTAATATCTTATAATAACTATGTACTTTTTATTTATGTTTCATTATACAGTTACCTTAGATGTATTTCTAATGAGGCGTGACAACATAGTAATTCAGTTCAGCATTAATTAATTTGGAGTATGTTGCCATAAAGATTCCAAGATATTTTTAGCTTGTTCTTTGTACAGATAAACAAGGATTCAAGGGGAATGTCGACTAGGCCCCCTTAAAAGTATTCTTGCTCGTATCTACATCACTGGAAGTAACAATTTTGCAATATATAGAAAGTTGTTGGCTTAATACAAATTTCAGTAAAACAAATTGATTAATTCTTTAAATTATATATTAGAAAACATGGGAGGCACTTTTATAATTTTCAAAGTTTTCATTCATATATATATATATATATACACAACCTCATGAGATAATTGACAAATACACCCACCATTTTGTTACAAACCCACTGGTGTGGTTTCTTGTCTTATGTCATTATTCAACCTGAAACCAATTAACATGAGTGGAGGAGGCCCCACATCTTATATATTATAGTGCAAGGTATTAAGTTTTATTCTTTTGATTTTAAGTAATGATATTATTATCGAAAGATATAATCGGGTTAATACCGAATGTGCTTTATATGTTTTGTATCATATAAAACGCATTCGGTACTAGCCCGGTACCAACTCTCAGTAATAGTAACATTTTTCTTAGATTTTATATCGTTAACACATTCCTTCACTTGTGATGTGGCTTTTATTCTAACATGGACCTATTTCTTTTAATTCACCTTGGTTTTTGTTCTTTCATAACTTCACCCTTGAATTCCTCTCATAGAGAAATTACAGATTTTTTTATCTAAAAGTGTTCCCATATTATTGAACTAGCGAATACCCGTGTCGAGGGCACGACGATAAATTTACTCCCGTAATAAAACCCAGACCATAAAAAAATGCCCCCGTGATAAAACCCAGCCCATAAAAAAATAAAAAAAAAATAAAACAAATAGTTAAAAACAAAAAAAATAAAATAAAAAAAAATTACTTTTAGCATGACATTTCATGCATGGGCATGAAATGTCAAAAATATCATACATGCACTTTTGTCATCCCCATATGGCTCCATATTATATGGATATAATATATTCAAAGACAAGAACAAAAACCGTGAATCACTTAATAATGTCAAAACTGACTACCTCAATATGGCACTCATATTTAACTTCCTTGTGACACTACTGACCCTCCTCTATTAAAAATATACGGTAGTTGCTAAAAACACCACAAATGTTCCTCCTAAATGTTATGTTACAATATTTGTTGTTAACGAAATGTATAATTAAGCAGTAACTTCCGTAGTGAAACAAGTAACAACCAAACACATAAACTTCAACAAACAGTGCATTTACCAAACACTGCTTAGCACTTCAATATATGTACAAATAAAGAGTGTTATAGTGAAAGTAATTAAAGTGAACTAATCTTAAAGCTGAATACAGTCAACCCATATTAAACTAAGAGCCCTATATATTATGCATGACTACTTCAATAGTTTTACTTGGTCAACACCGTAGTAAGACCTCAAATTCGGTCAAGCACTGCCAATTTCCATTCGTACGAATCGTACACTTTTAAAAAGCAAATAGTACCTCGAACCCACCTTCAAGGCGTACAATCCGAACGAAATCCCAAAATAAAGTCCTAATGGCCGGAGACTAATAACATGTTTCAATCAAATTAGTTGTAATGGGCGTAAAGATTGAATATGGTCTTGACTTCATTGATTTGATATTTTATTTTGTTATGAGCTTGTTGTAAGACGCAAGCCATCCATATCTCACCATCTATGGATTCCCCAAATTCATTTGTAATCAATGTAAAATCATTCTTAAGGATACTCTAATACATTAATATGATTTAAACTTTAATATATAATTATTCTTAATAAAATGATTTTGAATCTTCATATTTTTATAAAATTAATTGTTCTAAATAACTATGAATGAAAAATAAACTTTTGTCAATTGGAGTTGCTTAGAATAAATTGACTTGAATGCTCATATTAATTTCTTTTTTGAATCCCTTGAAGAACAACCCATAAATTATTTTCTTATGCTTCCTAAATTTTTATGAGAAGATACGAATAAAGGAAATTTTGGATTTTCTCTTCCACCTTAGAAATAGTGTGTTATGAGATAAACCTAAATGGTGTAGGGCTCCTCTATTTATAAGGGGAAGATGATCGAAATTCCAGTCAAAATAGGACTCTATTACAAGTCTTCCACTAATTACACTAACTATCAAGTGATTAACAGATAGGAACAATCCAATCCTTTAATATTTGTATTTATCACGTGCCTAATTAATTATCCAATATTTATCAATACCACAAAAATGGAAATTCATAATTTCGGAATTTAATATATATGAAATTAATAAATTAATTTCGGACTTTAATTATTAATTTCCAACAGTCTCACACTTGGTCTTCGTATTCCATATAATTAGATTATGTATCATTTTTTTTTACTCCACCATAGAAACAATAAAGTAAAATAAAGGGAAAGTACGAAGAATACTCTAGGCAGTGCAGCCCGAGTACCACATAATCAATCATACATAACTGAGAAGGTGATTCCTACTGTGTCCCCACCTATAAAGTTGAATGATGAAATTCTAAAACACAATTCAAAATTATGAAATTAACACCAACCCTAACAAAACTGTCAACATATCGATAAAATAATTTCACAAGTGAAAATTAAACAAATTTTTCTTAGATAATTCCAATCTTGTTTGCCACATCCAATGCATCATAGTTAGGAGTCAACCGAACATACGCCTTCTTGGTTCCACCAAGGCTGATCAAAGTGTTCACTTTCTTGGTTTGAATATCATACATCTTCTTCACGACATCTTTGATCTTTTTCTTGTCAGCACGAATTTCAATAATGAAAACAAGGGTTTTGTTGTCCCCAATCTTTTTCATTGCGGACTCAAAGGTCAGTGGATATTTGAGGATTTGATAATGGTCCAATTTATTTCTCAGAGGGGCACTAATGCGTGTGTATTTGGGGTTACGGTCTTTCTTCAATGTCTTTCGACGGTGAAAGGTAATTGTTGTTCGGATCTTTTTAGCTTACTTCTTAAAGGTTTGACCTGATTTTACAGCCTTGGCAGCCTTCAAGGTCGCAGCCTTGGGATCAAACTTTTTGGCACTATCAACTTTAGCAGGAGCCATCGATATTATTTGCTACAAATCAAACCTGAAAGAAAGCAGATGGGTTGTTGCGGCTACTGGGTAGGGTTTTAGATTATGTATCATAAGGTTCACAATAACTGATAAATATAGTTTGCTAAATCAAACGATTCACAGATGCGAGCCATGGCGGTTCCATACTATTCAAAAGCATGGTTTCTTCCGTGTACCACAACACTAATGTTTCATTCAACTAAGCCTTTAATATTGGGTATCATAATGGCTTCATTAAGTCCTTTTGAATAAGGATTATTTCTGTCAAACAACAATTCATAACCATATGCATGCATTCACAAAAGACAGAAATAATAGAATTCAGAAACACTTTTTTTGAATTCAAGTAATAATATCAAACAACTAAGACAAATAGCAATCATAATCTAACTAATCGACACCCATCTCTTTGACATGTTCCATAAAGGCTTTTGTAGATAGTCCTTTCAAAAGAGGATCTGTTATGTTATCACTCGTACTAATGTGATCAATTAATACTCTTTATCTCTGGACATCTTAATTCACTGATAGGTATTTCATCTCAGTATGCTTACCTACCTTAGTAAACCTATCGTTCTTCGATAAGAAGACTACCACGACATTATCATAATAAATCTTTAGTGGCTTAGATATCGATCCCATAATTCTATGTCCTGAAATAAAGTTTCGCAACCATAATCCATTCTTTGTACCTTCGAATCAAGCTATCTATTCATCTTCCATAGTAAACGATGAAATAATGCTCTACTTAGTACTTTTTCGTGAAATGGCTCCTCCAGCCATAAGAAAAATATAACCCGAAGTGCTCTTCCTACTATCAAGTTATCCCCCAAAATTCAATTCTGAATAACCAATCACCTCAAGGTGATCATCCTTATTATATGTGAGCATGCCATCCTTGGTCCCATTGCAGGTACCTCAACACTTTTTTTATAGCTTTCCAATGGTAAACCCCCACATTGATTTGAAAACTGCCTAGCATCCAAACGACAAAACTTATGTCCAACCTAGTGTAGACTTGTGCATACAAGAAGCTCCCTATGAGCGAAGCATAAGGCATGCATTTCATGTGCTCCCTTTTGTGACACCCCGCCTAATTAAAAATTGGGTGATCAGTCATTTATTAAATTAATTCAAAGTGCCCAATTGGTTCATTCTTAGCATCACTGTCGTAAAATAATTTTCTTTATTAATCACCTAATAAATAATTAAGCAAAGTGTCAAAACAATTAATTTCATTTATTAAACTCCATTGTTAAAATCTTATATGCAAAAACCCATTTATGAATATTACTAATGATAAAATCAAACCATCCAAATGAAATGAGCCAACTAAATTAATCAATCCAAATAAGTATCCATGTCTAAGGCTAACGAAATAGATGAAACAATCCCAAATAAAAACTGAGTAGTGAATGAATAAAAGAGTACAAAATATCTATCAAGTCTAAATAGAATCTGGAAATGGTCGACACATGCCCTAACTAAAAAGACCAAATAGAATGCTGAGAATTCAAAGAAGGAATAGTCTACTGCAAGGACCTGTAACTCCCACACAAGCTGCATCACGTCCACTCTCCAATAAACTACGCCTGACGCCCCTGTGGCTGGGCACCTGTGATATATATATATATATATATATATATATATATATATATATATATATATATATATATATATATATATATATATACAAGAGAAAGGAAAATGACAGGAAAACGGGTCAGAGCCCGAGTGTAAAACAACTTTAAAATAGTTCAGCAACTATTTAAGATGCTTACTAGTTGATATTACAACCATGTAAGTACCTCGACACTCACTTGAGAATTCTCACCTCTCAACTAGTGTGCGCGCCTAACGTACTACTATAATGACTCATAAGATTAACTCAACACACTAGACTAACCCAATTATCTTCTCATCAAGTTGGTCCATGTGACCATATATCTATGATTTATTTAAGAGGACTTTTCTTATGAGTTAATCAAGTCAGTTAAGTATTTCTCAATACTGATTCGGGATTTCATGTACTTAATTTATTTAGAAGTACTTATTCAATTTTATCTAATTACACTCACAGTAGAAGAATCATTGGTACATATATTTATCACACATAATATATATACAATAGAGCACCCCACATAAATCTATAGTCCTGGCATACTCTGCTATTTTGTCCCTAAACCTCTCGTACAATAAGGGAAATACTAATTCGGATCCACTTTCGAAATGTTTTAGCATAAAACACACATATGGGAGGCGAAGCGTAGTTCCAAGTCACTAAGAGGTTAGCACATACCCTCACGTCTCTTAGGACCCTCTGACTATCATTCTTGGATATCCTATACCAAGGATGATATGTTCTAGGGTACAAGTCAATATCCCCCATAAAGGTTCAATCGAGATAAGACTGTCCCGACGCGGACCCCCCTCCCTTATGATAACAAGTAGCGCGGATATGATTACACACAAATATACCATATTAAATATACATGCACCCATACATATATTTCCATTATTCAGTTAGGTACTCCCATGACCCATAATATATTCTAGACATGTGTAGCATAATACGCCCGAGTTCTATGTATAATTAAATCATTCCTTTTTCTACTCTCAATTACTGCAAATTCTTACGTACTTCTCGACTCTCGAAGTGTATCCTCTCGATAAATGTAAAATCAGTAGGTGTACCCTCACTACCCTACTAGTCTAAGTCTTTCTTAATTTTCACAAGACCTACTATAACGTATGCACGATTTTCCACTCAATTTATATTCCCGAAACCCCGCGGTTAAATCTCATATAAACTCGTCTTACCCGGATCCTGCTTATACCCTACTGGTCATTTTCATGTCTCATTAAGATATTTAAATTATGTCCAAAGTTCATTACACATCGGTATTGGATTACATTTAAAAAGGAGAAAAGTTTCCATTTTCCTTGAGTAGACGATCAATCGATGAAGGGAGTCGATCGATCGATCTAGCCGATCGATCGACATTCTTGAGTTGATCGATCGATCAAGCAGTTATCGCCCAGAATTCTGCATATCCAACCTATGGGTTTCTTCCATTTAACTTCTCCAAATTTCCATTAACAAGTCCCAAACTCCCAACCAAACATTAGGAACACGATATAAACACCTATAGATGCTTTCTAATGTAAAACTTTCATTAATTCATTAAGAACTATCATAAAACTAATTAATTTAAGAATTTGTCATTTAACCCTAGTTTAATTTATTTCACAAGAATTCCATTGATATTCAGATTCCAATCTCTATTGGGAATCCAAATTTCATGTTCACCAGTCTACATACAACAAGGGAGTCATCCTAATATGATTTTTATTCTAAAATTCAACATAATTTTCTGGGACATCATTAAAAAAAATCATGGAAACATAAATAATTTTCTCCTACACTAGCATGGAGGTGATATCAACTAAATAACAGCAAATTAAATACATGCCTTAGAAATGGAAGTCTAAATCGTTGATGATGATGGGTATGGTTTCTTTCCTTATTCCCAGATCTACACGTTGGTGGTGGAATTGGTGAAGATGATGTTGGGTAGGTGGTTCTCTCCCTTGGAAGCCTTATGTCGTCTCCCTTTCTTATCCCCTCTGCAACTCTATAGTTTTTAACCCTCAAGGACTCTCTCTTCCCACAGATACAAACTCTATATTTTTGTCATTAATTAAGGCCAAAAATGAAAAATTACCAAAATGCCCTCTCGATTACCGATTAGGCCTAAAATCGTCCCGAGACCCGAAATAAACCCCAAGTACACTTTTCTGACTATCTCGCCCCTTACAGACACATTGGCACACTCAAAATGACCATACGAGAAACTTAGACATAATTTCTTTTTATTCCATTAATTTAGTCCTGACACGACACATGCGCGTCCCGACTTAATTTCTACGATTATCATATTATTCATGTCCGACAATTTTAATAAGTTCAATCTCATATATTACTTTACTTATATACTAATATTCAAGACAATTCTAACCAATAATTACTAACTCTTGTTACGCTAGTAAATATTTATTTTAAAATTTGAATTAACATTAAATTAATTTATCCCAATTTAATTTAATTAATCCCATAATTAAATGCCATAAAAATACGGGGTATTATATACTCCCCCCTAATAACGAAATTTTGTCCGAAAATTCAAAAAATAAGGCATACCTGGTAAAAATAACTCCAAATACTTTTCACGCATATCTTCCTCGCACTCCCAAGTGGACTCCTCTACATTATGATGCTCCCACTGGACCTGTATAAGTGGGACTAACTTCGACCTCAATCTCCTCTTACTATGGTTTAGGATAGCAACTGGTATCTCCTCATAAGAACTGTCGGACTGCAAATCAATCCCATCTATCGCAATACGATTGTGGGACATATCATCCCGAAGATACTGCCTCAATGACGAAATGTGGAACACATCATGAATACGGTGCAAGTGCTTTGGCAACCCAAGTTTTTATACCACCGGTCCAATCCTCTCGATAATGGGAAATAGTCCTATGTACCTCGGAGCCAATTTCCCTTTCTTCCCGAACCTCATCACTCCTTTCATAGGAGACGCAGCAATACTTGGTCCCCCACGTTAAACTCTCTGAAGAATCGCTTTGCATCGGTGTAGATTTTCTACCTATCCTTGGGTACCCGAATGCGACTCCTCATTAACTCAATTCTTGTTGATGTCTCCTGAATCACCTGTGGCCCAAGTAGCTTATTGTCCCCCGCCTCTAGCAAACAAGTGGGAGAACGACAAGGTATGCCGTACAATGCCTCGAAAGGGTCCATGCTAATCGTAAACTGGTAGGAGTTGTTATAAGCGAACTCCACCAGAGGAAGGTACTTCTCCCATCCCCATCCAAAATCAAGCACACACATGCGTAGCATATCCTCCAGCATCTGATTAGTACGCTCAGTCTGCCCATCTATCTACAGGTGATACGTCATAGTCAATCGCAACTTAATACCAATAGCCTCCTAAAAGGTATCCCAAAAGCGTGACAAAAAAATCTTATCTCTATCAGACACGATATCCAGGGGCACCTCATGTAACCTCACTATCTCATAAATAAATCACTGCGTATACTTCCCAGTAGTGTAGTCTGTCTGCATCGACAGAAAGTGTACTACCTTGGTTAAAAGATCCACCACTACCAGTATAGAATCATTACCCCGCTATGATGTCGGCAACCTATTAATGAAGTCCATGGAAATGCTCTCCAATTTCCACCTAGGAATCTCTAGCGACTGAAGTAACCTTGGTGGTCTCTGATGGTCCACCTTTATCAGCTGACAGGTGGAATACTTGGACACGAACTCCGTAATGTCCTTCTTCATCCAACTCCACCATTACTGTCACCTCATATCCTGGTACATCTTATCCCCTCGGGGATGTACGGTAAATCGGGATCCATGTGACTCCGTAATCATCGCATGACATAAGTCCTCACCCTCTGGGACCACTAATCTCCCATTAAATCGTAATCCTCTATCTGAACTGACTGAGTAGGACTCCATGCCCTCGGTTAGAAGCCATACAATTTGATCCTGGAAAAATGAATCATCTTCTTGGGCCTGGATCAACCTCATAAAAATCTCTGGCATAAAGGATCGGGACACTTCCTCCTGATGTTCCAAATATTTCCACTTCGCCTTCCATACTTTTGCCACCTCACCTACTGGCCTACGGCTCAACGCATCAGTAACTACGTTAGTCTTCCCCGGGTCATACTGTATCTCAAACTGGTAATCCTTCGCAAACTCTAACCACTTGCGCTGATGCATATTTAACTCCCGCTGAGTGAACAAGCATTGTAATGACTTGTGGTCTGTGAATAGGTGAAATTTCCCCCCAATAATTTATGTCTCTAGATCCGTAAGGTAAACGCGATCGCTTCTTGATCCAAGTCGTGGGTGGGATAATTCTTCTCGTGGGGCTTGAGCTTGCGGGAGGCATAATCTATATCCTGCTCCTCCTGCTGAAGTAGTCCTCTAAGTCCCTATAGGTAAGCGTCAGTATACACCAGGTACTCTATTCATGGCATGGGTAAAGCAAGGACTGGCATCAAAGTTAACTTGTCCTTTAGCTCATCGAAAGACAACTGATAAGCATTGTCCTATACGTACGGTACCCCCTTGCGAGTCAGATTAGTCAATGGACCTGCTATCTTCAAGAATCCTCGAATGAACCGTTAGTAGTACCCTATTAATGCCAAGAAACTATGGATCTCTATTGGCATTGTGGGCTGTCCCCACTACCTCACTGTGGAAACTTTTCCTGGATCCACGGATATCCCCCTGGCGGAAACAATGTGCCCCAAGAATTGGAGATCTCGTCTCCAAATCCCACACTTCTCATACTTTCCATACAGCTGATGCTCTCGTAGAGTCTGAAGAACCCGAGTCAAATGCTCGACGTGCTCCTCCTCAGTCTGGGCATAAATAAAAATGTCATCTATGAAGACAATGACAAACTAATCCAGGAACTCTCAGAACACCATGTTCATTAAGTTCATGAACTCAAGTGGAGCATTTGTCACCCCAAACGGTATACCCCGGAACTCATAAAATCCATACCGCATCAAGAAAGCAGTCTTCGACACATCATGTTCCCTAATACGTAACTGATGGTATCCCGACCTCAAGTCTATCTTTGAGAAGAAGGAAAATCCTCTCACTTAGTCGAAGAAGTCATCAATTCGGGTCATCTGATACTTATTCCGTATCGTGATCTTGTTCAACTCTCTGTAGTCCACACACAACCGGAACGACCCATCTCTTTTCTTCACAAACAACATGGGAGCACCCCAGGGTGAGGTACCCCTATGGATAAATCCCTATCCCAACAGTTGTTAAATCTAATCACGTAACTCTCTCATCTCGACTGGAGTCGTACGGTATGGTGCTCAGGCTATCGATCGACTGCCCGATATTAAATTTATAACGAAATCTATCTCTCGGCTAGGTGGTAGTCTCGTTATCTCCGAGAACACATAAGAAAACTCGCGAACTATGGGAATCGAGTCAATGGGAATCACTACCTCCTTAGATGTCTCCTCCTTTATGTAATATAAATGTGTGGACGATCCTCCCTTAGGATGAGGCATCGCCACCATAAACATCTCCTGGCCCGGAATAGAAAAAATAATAGTCCTACTGAAAAATCGATCATGGATCTATAAGTAGCAAGCCAATCCATGCCAATAAGGGCATCATGCTCATGAATATCTAAGACTAACATGTCTGCAGACAAAATTAGACTCCTAATCTCTGTACTTACTCCTCGGCATTTAAATAAAATCAATAACCCATTACCCAACGACGAGTCTACACATGTCACTGTACTCTCTACCGTGTCTACCAACCTTTTGGACCATGAAAAACTAGTGGCTATGAAGCAGTGTGATGCTCATTGTCAAATAAAATGTTCCCTATAGCACCATGGATAGGAAACTTACCCTCAACTGCGGGTGGCGCCTGCGGGTGGCGCCTGCGGTGCTGCTTCCTGGTGGATGTTATAAACACGTTCATACTGCAATTGTCCCTGCTGAATTGGGATGACTGGTAAGGCTATCATCTAAGGTGGTGCGGTGAGGGTGGCAGGGAAGATCAGTCTTTGTGGCTCCTGACGGCCACCCTTCTACTGCGAGGCCTTGTCCCCATCGGGAAAACCCAGACGTTTGTGGCCATTCTTGCCACAATAAAAGAATCTACACCTGAAGTTTCATACCCTCTGTCCCTGCTGTCTCTGGCCTTGATGGTCATTACCACCCCTCCACTAGCTCTTCTGGCCCTGCTGATATCGGTGTTGGATTTACTGACTAGACTGCCCTTGCTGGCCCTGCCTATAGCCTCCATATCCCTGCCTAGAATCATCATATCAAAATCTCTTAGTAGGGTCCCCCTGATGGGAACTTTTCTCACCCTGATAGACCTGCCCCTGAGCTGTTGGTGCCCCACTAGCACTACTACCTCCCGTTCGACCCTGCTGGCTAGACTCTTTGGCTCATTTGCTTCCCTGCTGGTGGAAGAGGTTATCATGGCAATGCAATAGGGAGACGTTGAGCACATCAGTATAAGTACCCAACGATAGGTTACCTAAGAGGTGCTGGAGAATACTCCAGGTTAAACTATCCATGAACATTCGAATCTTCTTCTCTTCTATAGGTGCCTCATCTGGTACAATAGTAATCAGCCTCGTGGACTCCTCCACATACTCAGCGACAGACATACTTTCCTACTTGAAGTTCAACAGTTTTCACCTCATCTTAGTCTGCACGGCGAAAGGAAAGTATTTGCAGTCAAACCGCACCCAAAACCTCTAAATCGTCATATTATTGTAATACCCCATAATTTTTATGGCTTTTAAAATGGGTTATATTATAAATTAATGGATTAATTGGATTTTACTATAAATTAATTCCTTTGGGTTTTATCCGTATTGTGGATATTAAAATGTATGATTCTGTATATTACTTAAAGATATTTAGGTAATACATGAATGTGATGTTATTGATATGGCGGTGTGATATTAATTCAGTAATTTGAATTTTTAGTCGGACGCGGTATGGGACGTGTCGAGACTAATTTGTTAAATTAATTAGGAAAATTATTTTTACATCAACCTTATTGTCATTTTGAGTGTGTCGTTGCATTCAAAAGGATTGAAATAGTCAGAAAAGTCTATTTGGATGTTGGTTTTGGGTCTCGGGTCGTTTGGAAATGAAAAGACAACCCAAAAGGGCATTTTGGTCATTTTTACATGGGGGATGAATAGTGATTTTGGATTTTGTCTTATTATAAATATTTGGATATTAGTTGTACGTTGTTTCATTCATCTCTTCTACACAAAATTGAGAAGACACCTTGGGAGAGAGAGTGAAAGGTTGCTTGGCAAGAGAGAAGCTTGCTTGGGAAGGAGGAGAACTAGAGACCAAAGGTCACCACTACCAACCACCACCGGAAGTGGCTGGAGAAGGGGAGAACCACCTATGATTTACAACCCAAAAGGATCAGACCTTCATTAGAGGCAAGTATTTGATGATTGCAATCTAAGTTTGTATATTGTCCATGTTCGGATAGTTATAAAAAGATGAGATTTTTCATGTTTGGAAGATAAAGATGGAGTTGTAAATGGATTTATGGAAATATGGAAATATATAGGAATCAAACTCATGTTGTAGGTAGATAGTAATCCACTAAATAATCATAAATATGTTGAAGAAATTATGAGAATCCATGGTGTGTTCTTGAAGATATCATGTATATAATTTTCTGGAAAAAGAGGATAAACATATGCTTTTAATTCAAACTCTTGATGATTCTAGGATATTTAGAGCATTATAAATCATTTACATATGTTTCTATATCATATAGTAAGGTTTATAAGAAATTTGGGTTGTTAATATAAAGGTTTGAATGATCAAAAGTGGTGAAACTCGTCGTAGAAGAAATGCAGAAAACTGGGTTGATATCCGGGTGATCGATCGATCGACCCCCTGCCTTCGATCGATCGACCTCCCCAGAATTTGTGAAGTTATTTATTTTTAATGCTTGTTCTTATCCAAAACATTTTCTAAATCTTTGGTGGATATTAATTGGATATAATGGGACTTAGGAAGGTTCAGCAAGCCCTAGTTAAGAATCGAATTAATTTGATTGGGATTTAATTGATTAGAATTATGTTAATTAAATTGGAAGAAATTTCGGTTGCTAGATTGATAAGTTAGATTCTTATTTGTTTGCATGAGGATTAAGGATAGGCCCAGTAGGGGAGATTGAATATAACACCTGACCAGCCTTAGGTTTACAATAGGGTTTAAATCCTAGGCAATAGAAGATGTGTTTATAAGAGATTTGAAACTATCAGTTTTAACCCTCATTAAGGGAGAGTTTACCTCGTAGTAATTCGGAGATAAGATGATATGGACCAGTAGGATATTAGTGATTTCTTACTGAATAAAAATATTGAGGAAAACATATTTAAACCTTGGGTAATGAGTGATACTCTGTAATAATTAAATTAAAGAAGTAAAGTCATGATATTTTAAATACGTAGGATTCAAAGAGATATAATGCTACGTATGGGAATTATCTTAGGGTAGTGGTATTACCTTTTTGATATTATATCCATAGATAGATGATAAGGCCTATTTGATTGATTGATGATTTATGTGTATGACATACCTAGCTTACTTGCTATCGACAGGAGGTTTGCGCGTGAGGGCAGTCATATCCTGATGAATCCATGGGATTTTTTATTTGTCGCTCGAGAACATAGGTCTATGAAAGATATATCGGTGAGTTGATAAGTCCGCTGACTATGGGAACGTAGGTATGTGCGTGGCTCGTGGGTATGAGAACTATGTTCGCCTCCAATTTTTGTGTTGATGTTGTGGTTCGAGGAATCCTTACCGAACCTTTAGTCCCCTATCCGGCGACCAGCGATACTAGGACATGATAAAAGAGTAATGCATGCACCGCAGCAGTGTCTCGGGGTGCCGTGTTATATATGTGTGTGTGTGTGTATATATATATATATGATGAATTAAATGAATGAATGTATATATGGTGGGTAGAACAATCTACTCTATGATAATTGTAGATAACAGTGAATTGAGAAAAAGAATTGAAATAAGTTAACGAATATTTATTGAAGAGCTTAATTCATATTAATGAGAAACGATTCATGTTAATGAGAAATGTATATCAATGATTATAGTACGTATGGTATGGGACATACAGGGTTATGATATGGGATAGAATCATATTATGGAAACTAGTGAGGAGGAACCATTAACTAGGTGGTTAATAGGAAACGTTAAGTGTGCACTCTAGCTGAGAGGTGACAATATCAAGTGAGAGTCTGGATACTAACATGTACATAATAAATGCTTTATTTCACTTTTCACATCGGGCTCTGACCTGTTTCCTTGCATATTCTCTTTTCTATTCTACCTTCTATATCAGGTGTCCAGCAACAGGGGCGCCAACCTTAGAGAATTATGATGAGCTATATAGCTATGGAGTATTGCTTAGACACCTATCTTCATTTGATTCACATTATGTAATGTTATTTTGTTTAGGGCATGTCGCCCAAAAGGATTTCAGTTATCTCTTTTCTATCAGAGTTAAATACTCTAGTATTCGTGTCATTTTCATACATTTAATATTGTTGGGCTTACTGTAATGGATTATAATTATGTCGGAATGTTTATTCTAATTGCATTTCAATTCTTTTGAGTATCTGTTCAGTTGTTATTGTGATAGAATAATATGTGGAGTGTTATTTGTAAACTAAAAATGGATTTTGTTGAATTACAAGTTGGAAAGTTTTAACACCGGCTTAATTAGGTATTGGGTGATTTGTAAATGCTTTCGACAGTGATGTTAAGAATGAGCCAACTGTATATTTTATTTTAATGTGGTATGGGACTAGCCACCCGGTATTTAATTAGGCGGGGTGTTACAATTATCCCTCTCCTCCAAGGTGGTAGTGGACTCCCACCACTGTAGGGTGGCCCCCAATATCTTATAGGAAGCCAGTAATTGTCTCTGAATATCGTTGCACTCATACGAGCGAATATATATCTGGATGTCTTTCTTCCATTGGCTCGGGATGACAATATTAGAACTTCCCGAGAACTCCGGGGGATGTACCATCTGAAAGTCATCCCTGACCCTCTCCCATGTAGTGGGAAACTGAGTTGGAACTGGCTCCATATCCTGAACCTGGGGCGGGGCCTACTGCACCACTGCTAAAGCTGCATTTACTACGTGAGCAACTATGGCGGTAACTTCAGCTACATTCATCATTCCTTGAGCCTGAGCTACTGGCTGCTCTGGCTGGGCATTTCTATACCTCGAGGCTCATCTCGGAGGCATATGAAATGAGAAGTCATTTTATTAGTCCATAATTATTATCAAATCTCAAATAGCCGAAGATGTAAGCGAATAAATAAGAGTACAAAAATCCTAAATATAGGAGTCTATATCAAAGGACGCTAAGGCGAAATCATAATAAGTTGTACAGATCCTAAAGGACTGTAGAACTTAATGGTCTTATACCACCTGTGATAACCTTCCTAATTAAATACTAGGTGATCAGTTATTTATTAAATTAATTCAAAGTGTTTGGTTGGTTCATTCTTAGCATCACCATCGTAAAATAATTATATTTATTAATAACATAATAAATAATTAGGCTAAGTGTCAAAACATTTAATTTCATTTATCAGACTCCATTGTTAAAATATTATATGAATTAACCAATTTATGAATACTAATAACGATAAAATCAAACCATCCAAATGCAATGAGCCAACTAAATTAATCAATCCAAATAACTATCCATATCTAAGGTCAAGGAAATAGATGAAACAATCCCAAATAAAAACTGAATACTAAAACAATAAAAGAGTACAAAATATCTATCAAGTTTAAATAGAATCTCGAAATGGGTGACACATGCCCTAAATAAAAAAACTAAATAGAAAGCTGAGAAGTCAAAGAAGTAATCGTCTACTGCAAGGACCTAAAACTCCCACACAAGCTGCACCACATCCACTGTCCAATGAACTACACCTAACGCCCCTATGGCTGGGCACCTGTGATATATATATACAAGAGTAAGGAAAATGACAGGAAAACGGGTCAGAGCCCAAGTGTAAATTAGATTTAAAATAGTTTTGCAAGTATTTAAGATGCTTACTAGTTGATATTACAACCATGTTAGTACCTCGACACTTACATGAGAATTCTCACCTCTCAACTCTTGTGCACGCATAACGTACTACTATAATGAATCATAAGATTAACTCAACACACTAGACTAACCCAACTCTCTTCTCATTAAGTTGATTCGTGTGAGCGTATGTCTATGATTTATTTAAGAGTACTTTTCTTATGAATTAATCAAGTCAGTTAAGTATATCTCAATACTGATTTGGGATTTCAAGTGCTTAATTTATTTATAATTACTTATTCAATTTTATCTACACGCATAGTAGAAGAATCATTGGTACATATATTTGTCACACACAATATATATACAATAGAGCACCCACATAAATACATGGTGCTGGCATACTCTGCTATCCAGTCCCTGTACCTCTCTTACAATAAGGGAAATACTAATTCGAATCCACCCTCGAACCGTAATAACATAAAACACACATATGGGAGGCAAAGCGTAGTTCCAAGTCTCTAAGAGGTCATCACATACCCTCACGTCTCTTAGGACCGTCTGGCTATCATTCTCGGATAGACTGTACCAAGGATTCTATGTTCTAGGGTATAAGTCAATATCCCCCATAGAGGTCCAATCGAGATAAGACTGTCCCGGTGTACCCCATGTGATAGTAAGTAGCGCAAGTATGATTACACACAAATATACCATCTTATATATACATGCACCCGTACATATATTCACATTATTCAGTAAGGTATGCCCACGATCCATAATATATTCTATCCATGCGTAGCATAATATGCCCGAGTTCTACATATTATTAAATCATTCCATTTTATTCTCTCAATTACTGCAAATTCTTATATAACTTCTCGACTCTCGAAGTGTATCCCCTCGATAAACATAAAATCAGTAGGTGTACCCTCACTACCCTACTGGTGTAGGTCTTTGTTAATTCTCCCAGAACCTAAGATAACGTACGGACGATTTCCCACTCAATTTATATTCCCGAAACCCCACGGTTAAATCTCATATAAACTCGTATCAGTCGGACCTACTTATAGTCTACTGGTCCTTCTCATGTCCCATTAAGATGTTCAAATTATGTCCAAATTCATTACACATAAGGATTGGATTAAATTTAAAAAGGGGAAAAGTTTCCATTTTCCTTGAGGAGCCGATCGATCGATAAAGGGAGTCGATCGGTCGATCCAGTCGATCGATCGATCAAGCAGTTATCGCCCAGAATTTTGCATATCCAACCTATGGGTTTCTTCCATTCAGCTTCTCCAAATCTCCATTAATAAGTCCCAAACTCCCAACCAAATATTAGTATCATGATATAAACACCTATAGATGCTTTGTAACATAAAACTTTCATTAATTCATCAAGAACCGTCATCAAACGAATTAATTGTACGATTTATCCTTTAACCCTCATTTAATTTATTTCACAAGAATTCCATTCATATTCAGATTCCTATCTCTACTGGGCATTCAAATTTCGTGTTCACCAATCTACATACAACAAGGGTGTCATCCTAACATGATTTCTATTCTCAAATTGAACATAATTTTTCGAGACATCATTTAATTTTTTTTTTTCATGGAAACAAATAATTTTCTCCTACACTAGCATGGAGGCCATATCAACTAATTAACAGTAAGTTAGATATTTGCCTTAGAAATGGAAATCTGAATCGTTGATGATGTTGGGTATGGTTTCGTTCCTCTTTTCCCGATCTACGCATTGCTGGTGGAATTGGTGAAGATGATGTTGGGTAAGTAGTTCTCTCTCTCGGAAGCCTTCTCTCTTCTGCCTTCCTTATCCCCTTTGGAACTATAGAGTTTCAAACCAATGAGGACTGTCTCTTCCCACAGATATAAACTCTTTATTTTCGTCATTAATTAAGGCCAAAAATGTAAAATTGCCAAACTACCCTCCCGATTATCGGTTCGGCCTAAAATCGTCATGAGACCTAAACTAAACCCCCAGATATACTTTTCTGACTATTTCGCCCCTTTCAGACACATTGGCCCACTCAAAATGACCATATGGGTGACTTAGAATTAATTGCTTTTTATTCCATTAATTTAGTCATGACACGACACATGCACGTCCCGACTTAATTTCCATGATTATTGTATTATTCACTTACAACATTATTAATAAATTCAATCGCATATATTACTTTACTCATCCAGTAATATTCAACACAATTCTTACCAATATTACTAACTCTCATCACGCAAGGAAATATTTATTTTAAAATTTGGATTAATAGTCAATTAATTTATCCCAATTTATTTTAATTAGTCCCATAATTAAATGCCATAAAAATATGGGGTATTACACCTTTCTAAATCAGTTCTGGAGCATTCACTTAAGCTGAACTTATCCCCTTTTTGAAGTGGAACATTGACGGGATTGCAACTTTGCATGCTGAATCTTTCTAAAACTTTATTAATGTAATATTTCTGAGACAATCCCAACGTTCCTTGTGATCTATCCAGACATATTTGTATCCCGATCAGGAAGGATGCCTTACCTAAATCTTTCATTTCAAAGTTTTTCAGAATTGTATTTCCTTGTTTCACGTAATAAACCACGATCACTGCTGATGATAGGAAAATCGTCAACATATAGTACTAAAAATACAAACTTGCTCCCAATGATCTTCAGGTATATACACCGATCAACGGTGTTTTCATTAAACCTAAAGGATGTATTGGTATCATGTAACTTAATGTACCATTGATGAGAAGCTTGATTTATACCATATATTGACTTTTTTAACCTACAGACCATGTTTTCCTTTCCTTACTTTATGAAGCCTTATGGTTGTTCCATATAGATTTCCTTTTCTAAACTCACATTTACAAAAGTTATTTTCACATCCATTTGGTGCAACGATAAATCATAATGAGCCACCAAAGATTATGATTCTTAATGAGTCATTCATAGAAATCGGAGAGAATATCTCATGATAATCAATGCATTCTCTTTGATTAAAACCTTTGACAACAAGTCTAGCTTTATGTCATTCGATATTGCCTTTCGAGTCAAGTTTGGTTTTAAAGATCGACTTACACCCAACTCATTTTTCTCCTTATGGAAATACTAACTCCCAAACTTTGTTGTCATTCATAGATTTTGTTTCTTCATTCATGGCATTTTTCCATTTATGAGAATCATCACTATTTACAACTTCTTCATAAGAAACTGGATAATTAATATTCCATATGTTAAATTCAGCCTCTTGAAGATATACCACATAATCATCTGAAATAGTCGATCTCCTTTCCATTTGAGATCTTCTTAATGGCATTTCCCATGGTGATTCAATAGGTTCATTGGTTACAATCTCAATATATAGTTATTCAGTTGGTTAATCATTTACTTGTTGTTCATTATTTTGATTGGGTCAATGATCGGTTCAACAACTACATTAGGAACAATAGGTACGTTATGAACTCGGGGTATAGGAATTTGTACCCTGACTTCTTGAATGATTACCTCCCTTTCTTTCATACTCCCACTAACTCCATCTTCTTTAATGAATTTAGCATTTTCAGTTTCTATACTTCTAGTAATATGATTTGGACAATATATTTTATATCACTTCGACTTTTCTGGATGCCCAATGGAATGCTAAGATAATGTTCTAGAATCCAATTTCTTTTAATAAGGGTAAGAAATTCTAGATTCTATTAGGCAGACCCACACACGTAAATACCATAAATTGGGTTTCGATCCTTTCCAAACTTCAGAAGGGTTTTTTGAAACTAACTTACTAGGAACTCAATTTAAGATGTGTATGGCGGTCATTAAGGCATGTGTCCACAAAAATGTACTCAATTTATTCCTACTTATCATACTTCTAACCATATATATTAGCATTCAATTACGCCTTTCAGCTAAACCATTCTGCCAAGGTGATCCTGGCATTGTGTATTGGGAAGGAGTTTAGCAAATGGGCCAGGGTGTTTCCCTGACTCATCATATCTACCATAATATTCACTACCTCTATCAGACTTAATGATTTTCACCTTTTTGCCTAGTTTCCTTTCAACCTCATTTATGTATATTTTAATAACATTCACAGACTAAGATTTATCATGCAACATGTATAACATATAATAACGAGAAACATCATCTATAAAAGTGATGAAATATTTTTCTCCACCAATGGATGGAATATCAAAAGGTCCACATATATTTGTATGTATTATTTCATGTCGCTGGGTGCTTCTTGTGGCTCTTTTCTTTGTATATTTGGTATGTTTTCCTATAATAGAATCCACATAGACATCATAATTGGACCAATCCAGGTTATGGAGTATTCCATCTTTAATAAAACTTTCAATTTTTAGCCTGCATATGTGCCCCAATTTTTATGCCACAAATAAGCTGATTTTTCATCATTAAGTGTACATTTTGTACCAACATTAGGATGCAGGGTTACAAGGGTTTTCGAAAAATTCTTTTCAAGATTCAATTGATATAAACCATCTAGTACAAATTCAGAACCAACATTGATAGAATTTTTAATTAAACTAAATCCATTATCCTTAAATTCAATCTCAAAACCGTCTACAGCAAGTTTGGAAACATAAATTAAATTCCTAGAAACAAAGGGAACATAATAGGTCTCTTGAAAATTTAAAATAAATACAGAATTTAAAATCTGGTCAAAGACTCCAATAGCTTCTATTTTAGCCTTCACTTTATTGCCCGCGTAGATAAAATGATCATTTAGATTTATTTTGCGAATCGATGTGAAGATGTGCATCGAATTAGAAACATGACACATATAACTAGAATTAATAAACCAACTGTTAGAAGGAACATTAATACGAATTGATTCGAAACAAACATAAATAAAAGGCTTACCCTTTTTCCTGAACCAGGCCTTTCGTTTATGATAATCCTTCTAGAAATGGCCCTTATTTTTACAGAAGTGGCACTTGTCGTTCTTTTCCTTCTTCACAGCAGATAATGGTGGACCTTGATAAGACGTCTCATGACCTTTCTTAATTCCCTTTCCAGTCTTCTTCTTAAAACCATCTCATTTGACTGTGAGATTTGCCACTTGTCTTTTAGTGACATGACCATTTTGTTTCTTGAGTCTACCTTCCTCCTTTACTAACATGCTTTGCAAATCATTTACATTCAAATTATCTTTAATAGTGTTGTAATTGTTTTGGGAAGGCCCATACTCAGGAGGTAGGGAGTTTAGGATGAATTGGACGAGAAAAGACTCGTCCATTGTCATGCCAAAAACTCTAAGTCTAGCATTCAAATTGGTCATCTCTATATTGCCTCGTTCATTGTTCGAGTACCATTGAACCTCATAGTGGTAAGGTCAACCATCAATTTTCCAACAAGGGATTTATCAGCAGTGTGAAAGTATTCATTAACGTTGTTCAAATACTCTTTCGCTTTCATAGTTTCATGTAGGGAGGTCTTAATGTTAGCTGCAATGCACATTCGCATAAAAATAAGGGCAATCATGTTGGATCGAGACCATGGTTCATTGACAACAATTTCATCCTCGCTACTTGTATTAGTAATAACAGTGGGTTGATCACACATAATTGCCATGTCCAGGTCAAGAACCCCGAGGCCGAACTCAATTTTCTCATTCCATTCAAAAAAATTAGTTCCATCAAATTTGGAATAGGACTGAGCATGCGAATACAGGTGAAGAAAAACTGCAAATTAATAACAATGTTCACTAATTAAATTTTACACACAACAATAATTGCAAGGGTCGATTATTGAGTTGTTAACAAAATAAATTTTTTGGCAGATATCTTAAATAGTCCAAATATCACGGAATCTGTATTAGTCATCACATAATATTCAGATTATAATGATATACTACCCTTTAATTTATGTATCATGGTCTCATAATTTTGGCATCTATGTTTGTTGCCAAAACATTTCATGCCATGATTAATGGACTTAATGTCAACCATTCAATTTTCACAAAACAGTTATAACATTATTTAATTCAGATATTAGCATGTATTGCGCCTCAATCTAATTTTATAACGTACATTAGAATAAACTTGAATGAATGTAAATGTAATATTCGTACATATAGTCTCAGCATGTGTTTGGACTTTGACTTAACCCGAATGAATAATTCCTTACATGTCTGAACTTAAATATAATTAATCATTTATTAATGTCAACTATAATATTTAATCTACAAATCATCATCAAAATAAAAACAATAGCTTAAATGCCTCAAAACAGAGTTGCCGAGGTATAGAGAAAATCGCATAATACATCAATTTTGCCAAAAATGGCAAAAATTAGTTTTCACCATACAATCGAAGTAAAACACGCTAGAAAACTAAAACTTTTTGCGGAATTTAAAATCAACTTTTTAGAGTGAGATATTGACGTCAACATTATTATCAAAAACATAATTTTAAGGGTCTAAACGACGTTAAAACACAAAAGTTAGGCGGTGCCCACTGTTTACAATGGGTTTTGTGTATTTCGACATTTTGAGTCGATCATGTGAGTTACAAGAAATTCCAAGTAAGTTTTGACCTTTCATTCCAACCAGTGAGTATTGGCGACAAAAGAAAAACGTCACAGAAAGTCGGAGACATACTTTAAGAGCAAATTTAATGACATAAATTAAAACGTCGCAAAAAATTGCCAGGCACATAAAAGCAATTTCGTGTAGATTTCATTATAGGCAAACATCAATAAGAAAAAACATGAGATCTTAAACTTTAGCTCTGATACCACATGTAAAACCATTCTTAAGAACACTCTAATATTAATCATGAATACATTAATATGATTAAACTTTAGCATACAATTGTTCTTAACAAAAGGATCTTGGATCTACATGTTTTCAAAAAATTAATTGTTCTATATAACTATGAACGAAAAACCAACATTTGTCCATTGCAGTTGATTGGAATAAAGTGACTTGAAGGCTCCTATTAATTTCTTATTTCCCTTGAAGAACAACCCATAAATTGTCTTCTTGTGTTCATATAATTTTTATGAGAAAATACAAATAAAGGGAATTTCGGATTTTCTCTCCCACCTCAGAAATAGTGTGTTACGAGATAACCCCAGATGGTGTAGGGCTCCTCTATTTATCAGGGCAAGATGGCCAAAATCATAGTCAAGATAGGACTCTATTTTAAGTCTCCCACTAATCCCACTAACCATAAAGTGACTAATAGATAGGAATAACCCAATCCTTTAATATTTGTATTTACCACGTGCCTAATAAATTATCCAATATTTATCAAGACCATATAAATGGGAAATTCATAATTTTGAAATTAACCTTTAACTTCTAAAATCAAGCTTTATTGTTCTTTGTTTAACTGTATATTAAATGTCCTTAGTTTAACTTGTATTTTAACATATTTAGAATAAATTGAACAAATATTTATACATACATTAACATTTCATTAACATTTTGATTTTATATTATTTTATAATTATTAAGCATGTGTCGCACATGCATCGTGTGTGCACCACTGGATAGTAGATAAATAGATAGATATACAAATAAATAGATATATGTATATATAGATAGATAGATGCATATATGCATAGATAGATAGATTGATAGATAGATAGATAAATAGAGGTAGAGAGAGAGAGAGAGAGAGAGAGAGAGAGAGAGAGAGAGAGAGAGAGAGAGAGATGACTACAACGTGATAGTGGTGGTGTTTGGAGGGATGAGGTGTTGGGCTTTTATTCATAAAACCATATATGATGTTTCATTTTTATTAAGTGTGTGTTAATTCATTTTGATTGTTACGGTACGATTGAAATTTAATCTGAATTAAATTATCCAAGCTAGTTGGGCAATCATTGTGTGAATCGGAGATCGGGATTTAAAGGAATCCATACCCAGGAGATATCTTGGATTGTAATACCCCCTTATAGACTTATATGTTTTTTTCCACTAGTAAAACTAGGATGGCGGATCATTTTATAGTCCCCGTGGAGTAGCAAATAAGTCAAATATGAGAATCAAGAAAATGATTAGAGGTTGATTTAAACTAATTAGTAGCAAACTAATTTGACTAGTGAGTATCATAAACCTAACGCGAAGAATCATATTTTGTACCTTGATTAAGTTTCCAAATAAGAGATTTTTATTCAGAGTGATCATATATAATTAAATTGAAGTACAAACATGATGATTTAGCGAAATGAATAGCGATTGAATAAATAAGGGATTTAATTATGGTAAAGGTAATTAGGATTTCTGAGTATTTATTTGGAAACTAATTTAATTATATGTATTGGGTCTCTAATGTAGTCTATTACCCCAAGTAGTAGGCACAAAACTCTCTTAAAGCCCATTTTCGCTAAAGCCTATAGGCTATACCTATTTATATTGGTGGAAGGTACGGTTTTATGTTAATCACCCATGATGGAAGGTTAGAGAGGGAGAGAAAAAAACTATTCACATTTTCTTGAAGGGGTGAAGAGATAAAAGATCAATTCTCTCACATTTCACCACGGTGTCATCTGTAAGAGTGTCCATACAAAAGGCTTACTTAGGGTGGATCATATACTAGAAGATTCGACGAGTTTAAAGTGTTTAATCGTTTTGGAGACCATAGAGGGAAGCAAGATCTTTATCTTCTTCAGCCCTTATCTCCTCACATAAATCATAACATGATTCGATCTCGCATTGCATTCTTGATACCCTAGACTTAGTATTTAAAACTAGTTCTTGATTTCTTTCCTTTACATGATCTCTCAAAGATGTTAAGGATGATTTTTTTTGTTGTTTTAAGGGTTTATCCTGAATTTGTTTTCCCTATAATTGCTATCATATCCCTCAATAGTAGATTGAACTATTTTGGAAATGTCAATATGGCCCAACCTTGAAAAACCTTGTTTTACATGATGTATAATTATACATCTTTGTGTAGCTTCATATTAGCATGGTTTTGTTGAGGTTCTATATTTATATTCATCGCATCATGGTCACATATGTTTATTTTATGTGAATTGATCATATGGTTGTCTATTAATAGTTTGTTTTCACTTCTTGATTTGATATGGTAGTAATAATAAGGTTTTTATAACTATTTCAGTATTGATTTATTTAAAGGAAATTGAGATGGGATATAATTTTTTTTAAATTTAGGATCATGTGTTTACCTGGGTTTAGCTGTTGGGAAACGTTTCATAGAGTTCTATAAAGTTTTAATTCAGTTATTGATGTTTTGGCATAAGTTTTGTGAAGTTACCGAGGTAATAGATCGAACATAAATGATAGATTGGGTACCTGATCAATCATTTATAGGTGAGAGAATGGGGCCCTCTAGGAAGATTCACTTTTAGTGGTTTTTTATGTTTTAATGCCTCTTTCTCCGCTTCTTGTAATACCCCGTATTTTTGTGATATTTATTTTATGGGATTAATTAAATTAAATACGTATTAATTGGAAATTAATCCGGGATTAAAATACTAGCGATATGCGAGTTGGTATTTGATTATATGTGCATATATGATTATATATGAATTTTGAATTATGAAATTTGTCGTGAGATTGAAATACGACAATTTGGAAATTTTGTTGAGACGCGTGTGACAGTCGCGTCATGGTATATAATTATT
This sequence comes from Sambucus nigra, assembly GCA_949130495.1. Classification (NCBI taxonomy): domain Eukaryota; kingdom Viridiplantae; phylum Streptophyta; class Magnoliopsida; order Dipsacales; family Adoxaceae; genus Sambucus; species Sambucus nigra. Next base: position 648,851,852 of record OX422215.1, on the reverse strand, counting down.
TTAATTATAAAAGTGAATTTAAATTCTATTAATCGTATGGTCATTTTGAGTGCTCCAACGCGTCCGGAAGGGTCGAGATAGTCAGAAAACACTAGCCGGGGGTTTAGTTTGGGTTCCGGGGTATTTTTAGGCCATACCGGCAACATAAAGGGTATTTTGGTAATTTTGTATTTTTGGGAATTAAAAGTGACGAAAATTAGTAAATTATATCTGATTCAGGAAACCAACCACTAAACCCACTACCAACCATATTGACCCATAAGACTACGGGGAGTTTTAGAATTAGGTTTTCTAAGTTACCAAAACAAACCCTAGCCACCATAGCCATTGGAGAAGAAAGCTTGGAGAGAGAGAGAGATAGAAGGGAATTCTGCAGGAAGAGAGAGGGAACTTCTTCAAATCGTCATCAAGATCTGAGATTGAATCAAGGCAATTGGTTTAAATTACGTTTTTATGCAGTAAATGCTTCTTCCATGCTTAGACTATCCAATAAATCAAATTGTTCTTGGGAGTTTAAAAAAAAACCCATTTTAATTGGACTTAGAACTTAAATTTTGAGAAGAAATTGCATGTAGAATCGTATAGAGATGATTATCCTGATGTTAATATATGTTGGATGTAACAAAAACGGATCTAATTTGAGTAAATTGATGATTATAAATTCTAGGGTTTATGTTCTTGAAAATTTGGGGAAAAGTGAAGAGTCTTGATGATTTAATGATGTTTAGGATGAATTGATTCCTTAAAACACGTTAGTATGTGACCTTGATATGTTTAGGATTGATTAGAGACCTTAAAACATTGTTGGGACGAATTTTAGAAGAGATTTGAGGTGTAGAGAAATTGGAAAAACGAGATAGGAATTTCTGGGCTTGAAACTGGCCACTCGTTAGAAGACCTACCCAGGTCGTTCGAACGAGCTCGTTCGAACGAGCTTCTAACGAGTTGACAGTCTGGGTTCTAACAAGAGTGATGTTCATTCGAAGATTTCATTCGAACGAGATCTCGTTACAAGACCCAGTTCGTTCTAACGAACTCTCGTTCGAACAGCCTCGTTCGAACGAGACTTCGAACGAGTTGACAGTTTAGGCTTTTTAGCCTATTTTGATCCCGAGTGCCCCGTAACCTTGTGTATAGGTAGAGATAGCCTTTCCTCGATGAGTAATTGTTATATTTGGGATGTTTGGGATATAATGAGGAGTCAAACCTAGAAGTGTAGTTTGAGCCTAAAGGAAAATACGAAGTAGGACATGAGTGTCTATTACGATGTGAGCTATTGACGGCCTAATTAATTATATTAACCGGGAACATATAAATGGTGTAGTATTATATGTCAGTACGAGAAGAGATATGTACCAATATATTATGGTGATTACTAAGACGTGTGTATACTTAGTATATATGTATTGATTTTATGTGTATGACATACCTACCATACTTGCTATCACGGGAGGTTTGCGTTCGCTTAGGGCCCTCTAATCCTTGTGTTGCCTGGATTTAGACTGGTTACCTCGATGAACATAGGTCAGAGAAGGACTTATTGGGATGTTAATAAGTCTGCTGATCGTGGGAGCGCAGGTATGTGCGTGACCCATGTGATGTGACTGTGTTCGCCTCCATTATTTGTGATGTTGTTATCTGTGAACTATTCCTAAGAGATTCGGAATATGTAATCCTTATGTACGTGATATACCGGGATGGATAGCAGAGTATGTGTGCACCGTAGCTAGTCTCGGGGTGCTTGTATTGTATATTTATGATGTGAATAATATACACTTAATTGATGGGAACTTAATGTTAATATTGTGAATAAAATTATAGTATTGTTTTGAGAAAACATAACGGGCTAACCAATTGTGAAATATATTACATATCGAAAATCTGAATTTACGTTAAGCCCCTATTTAAATGAGATCATTATAATGTAGATGGTAACCGACTAATAAGAGTAGAACCTATGACAGTCTAGCTAGATATGATGTCACTTAGCTAGGGATTAGTATCATTTTAGATGGGTACTTACGTTAGGAGTGCACATTTAGTCGAGAGGTGAGAATTGCATGTGAGTTCACGTCCTAACATCTACTCTGCATTTAATGTTTTAAATATTTTTAAAGCACTTGCAGGTTTTTAATATCTCCACATTCGGGCTCTGACCCGTTTGCTTTCAAATCTATTTTCTTGTAAAACCATTTTAGGTGCCCAACCACAAGGACACCACGCATAGGATTCTCACTCAGATGACGAGCTGTAGCTGTTTGTGGAAGCTACAGGGATTTTCCTTTAGACGCTTCTATCATTTGGATCCCATATTCAGTATTCCTCAGTTTTAGGGCATGTTGCCCAGTTCCATTAGAGATACATTTCCATTTCAGCTTTTCAGACTTTGGCATGTATTAATTCAGTATTCAGTATTTCGTTACTTATTTCAGTTGTGGGTTTTGTTTTGAGGAGTTTTCCTCCGGATTTATTTATTATCATGTGATGGTTATTCCATTATTTCGTTATGGTGAATGGTGATATTACTCTTGCTTTAAATCTTTTACTGCATGTTAATCAGACTTTCATTAAAATTTGACAACTTACTTTTTAAATACTAGGTGGTTAGTAATAATAAAATGTTTTCGACAGTGATGCTATTAACTGAGCCAACATGGCATTTTGATTTAATTTAATAAAGGAGTAGCTACCCGGTATTTAATTAGTCGGGGTGTCACAGGTGGTATCAGAGCATAAGGTTCTAGTGTCCTTTAGGATTTGACGGCTTATTATGTTCCGCTGATATTTCTTTGATATAGAGCCCTATATTTTAGGACTGTTGTATTCTCTTGTATATGCTACGTTCTTCAGCTATTTTAAGTTTATAACTACGAACTTATAAACTTCATTCTTATTTCAGATGCCTCCACGACGTGCACGAAGGGTTCCCAGGGATGCGATGCCAGAACCATAGCCGGCACCAACTCAGGGCACGATGAATGCTGCCGAGGTTGCAGCCATTGTGGCTCAGGCGATAAATGCCGCACTAGCTGTAGTTCAGCAGGCATCACCTCAGGCACCGATAGCCGCGCCAGTTCAGGAAAATGCATTCCCGTCTGCTTGGTAACGTGTACGTGACGTTTTTCAGAAAGCGCATCCGTGAGAGTTTGCAGGCAGCTCAGATGTGGTAGTCTCGAGCCAGTGGAGGAAGGATATGCAGAGGCACTTGAGGATGTATGAGTGCACGGATATTCAGGCAGGTGCTAGCTACTTTCAAGCTAATTGGATCTGCACTCCAGTGGTGGGAGTCTATTACCACCGTGGAGCAGAGGGATACTCTCACTATTCAGGACTTTTGGGTGCGGTTCGACCGTAAGTACTTTCCGTCAGCTGTTCACACGAAAATGAGGAGGAAACTGATGAATCTGAAGCAAGAGGGTAAGACTGTGGCCGAGTATGAGGCCGAATTCACCAATCTGTTGAATATCGTTCCAGATGAGATACCGACAGAAAAGAAGAAGATTGAGAAATTCACCGACGGGTTGACATGAAGGATTCGTCAGCAATTGTTAGGGAACCTCTCGTTAGCCACTTATTCTGATGTGGTTAACGTTGCATTGCTCCATTTCCAGGATCACCGCTTTCACATGACTGAGGGAAAACGATCGGGAGATTTTATGCATCAGGGCAGGAGTGGAGGAAATGGTTCCAGTGGGACACAATCTGTTCAGGGGCAGAGGCAGGGTGATCAGGGTACCCAGCAGGGGGATCACAAGAGGTTCAGGTCAGGGAACTTCAGGCACGGACATGGAGGTTTCCGGCAGGGCCATCAGGGTCCGAACGGCCATCAGAACCAGCAGGGTCAGAATGGTCAGCATCAGTTTCAGCAGGGCCAGTGGAGGAATGGTAACGGCCACCAGGGCCGGGGGCAGCAGGGACCTAGAGGGGGAAATTTTTCGGGGAAGTGTTTTGTTTGTGGCAAGACTGGCCATAAACGCCAGGACTGTCCTGATAGGGGCAGGGCCCCGCAGCAGCAGCAGGGTGCTCGACATGAGCCACAGAGGCCACTTTTTCCACCAGCCCTCCCAGCTCCAGCCCAGGTGCCAGCTCTTCGAGCCATTCCAGCAGTTCCTGTGCAGCAGGGACAGTTACAGTATGGACGTGTCAATAATGTCCACCAGGCAGCAGCTCTACAGGCACCACCCACTATTGAGGGTATGTTTCCTATCCACGGCACTATGGGTCGGGTATTGTTTGATACGGGGGCTACACATTGTTTTATAGCTACACATTTCGCGAAGGCTTTAGGGTTGTTAGCTACGACAGAGAGCACAGTGACGTGTGTAAACTCACCATTGGGGAGTGGGTCACTTATTTTCTTTATATTCCGGGGAGTGGGGTTAGAGATTGGTAGTCTGGTATTACCTGCAGATATGTAGGTATTAGATATGCATGTTTACGATGTGATTATCGGTATGGATTGGCTCACTGATTATAGAGCCATGATTGATTGCTCCGGTGGGAGCATTGTTTTTGCCATTCCGGGGCAAGAGATGTTTGTAGTGGCGATGCCTCGTCCAGAGGGAGGCTCGACCGCTCATTTGTATTACCTAGAGGAGGATACCTCTAAAGAGGTTGTGATTCCTTTAGATTCTATCCCAGTTGTCAGGGAGTATTCTGATGTGTTTCAGGAGATACCAAGCCTACCCCCCAGTCGAGAGATAGACTTTGTTATAGACCTATTGCCCGTTACGAGACCTATAGCACGCGCACCGTACAGGATGGCTCCGGCAGAGATGCTAGAGCTACAAGATCAGATAGAGCAGTTGTTAGGTCAGGGCTTTATTCGCAGGAGTACCTCACCTTGGGGCGCTCCAGTTTTGTTTGTGAAGAAGAGGGACGGTTCACTAAGATTGTGTGTGGACTACCGAGAGTTGAATAAGGTCACGATACGGAATAAGTATCCGTTGCCTCTAATCGATGATCTATTTGACCAGTTGAGAGGAGCTTCTTTCTTCTCAAAGATTGATTTGAGATCGGGATACCATCAGTTGCGTATCAGGGAGGAGGATGTCTCGAAGACTGCGTTCTTGTCGAGATATGGTTCTTACGAGTTTTGGGTTATGCCTTTTGGTTTGACCAACGCTCCAGCAGTGTTTATGGACTTGATGAACAGAGTGTTCAGGTATTTCCTAGATCAGTTTTCCATTATCTTCATCGATGATATTCTGGTTTACTCCCAGACAGAGAAGGAGCACGCCGAGCATTTGAGGCAAGTTTTGAAGACACTTCGTCAGAACGAGTTGTATGCAAAGTATGAGAAATGCGGGTTTTGGTTGAAGGAGGTCCAGTTTTTGGGACACATTATTTCTGACAGGGGGATATCTGTTGATTCGGGGAAGGTATCCGCGGTGAGGGAGTGGGGACAGCCCACGACACCGATTGAGATTCGTAGTTTCTTGGGTCTAACAGGATACTACAGGAGGTTTATTCGGGGTTTCTCGAAGATAGCAGGTCCATTGACACATCTGACTCGTAAGGGTGTGCCATTCATCTGGAGTGATGCCTGTCAGTTGGCATTCGATGAATTAAAGGATAAGTTGACCTCAGCACCTGTGTAAGCATTGACGAGACCGGGAGTTGAGTATTTGGTTTACACCGATGCATCTTTGCAAGGACTTGGAGGTGTTTTGCAGCAGGAGAGACATGCCATAGCTTATGCTTCCCATAAGCTTAAGCCTCATGAGAAGAATTACCCCACTCATGACTTGGAGTTGGCGGCAGTTGTATTTTCCCTTCGGATATGGAGGCATTATCTCTTGGGAGAAAAGTTTCGGTTGTTCACAGACCACAAGTCCCTACAGTACCTATTCACGCAGAAGGAGTTGAATATGCGGCAGCGAAGGTGGCTTGAGTTTGTGAAGGACTATCAATTTGATATCCAGTATCACCCGAGGAAGGCTAACGTGGTAGCAGATGCGTTGAGCCGTAGGCCATCAGATGAAATGGCAGAGGTGTGGAAGGCCAAGTGGAAAGAATTGGGACACCAGGATGCAGTGGCCCGATCATTCATCTCGGTAATGACTGTTACGCCGCAGATTGTCACGAGAGTGGTAAAGGCACAAGCAGATGACTCGTTCAGTCAGGAGCAGATAGTTCGATTACTAGCAGAGGGAGCCGAGTCCTATACCGTTAGCTCAGACGGGGGATTACGCTTCAATGGGAGGTTAGTAGTTCTGGTAGGGGAGGAATTGAGGCACGAGGTGATGGCCGAGTCGCACGGCTCACGGTTCGCGGTACATCCCGGTGGGGACAAAATTTACCAGGACATGAGACGTCAGTATTGGTGGAGCGGGATGAAGAGAGATATTGCCGAGTTTGTTTCCAAATGCGCCACTTGTCAGCTAGTAAAAGTGGATCATCAACGATCGGCAGGACTGCTACAGCCGTTGGAGGTCCCGATGTGGATGTGGGAGAGCATATCCATGGACTTTATCACGGGGTTGCCTACGTCACAGAAAGGTCACGACTCCTTTTGGGTAATTATGGACAGGTTGACCAAAGTCGCACATTTTCTACCCGTAAGGACAGACTACACTGCGGGACAGTATGCCCAGCTCTTTATTGCAGAGATAGTGAGACTTCACGGTGTGCCCTTAAAAATTATGTCTGACCGAGACAAGATATTTGTTTCACGGTTTTGGGAGAGTTTTCAGGAGGCCATGGGCACGGAATTGCGGTTGAGTACGGCATATCACCCGCAGACTGATGGGCAAACGGAGCGTACAAACCAGATATTGGAGGACATGCTACGTATGAGTATCATTGATTTTGGGGGTGGATGAGAGCAGTATCTTCCACTGGTGGAGTTTGCTTACAAGAACTCCTACCAGTTCACCATTGGCATGGCTCCATTTGAGGCGTTGTATGGTAGACCTTGTCGTTCCCCAGCATGTTGGTTGGAGGTGGGGGACAACAAACTACTTGGGCCGGAAGTGATTCAGGATACTTCGGCGAGGTTAGAATTGATTCGGAGTCGCATTCGGGTAGCTCAGGATCGGTAGAAGAGCTATGCTGATGCGAAGAGGTTCTTCAGAGAGTTCCAAGTGGGGGACCAGGTTTTGCTCAGAGTATCTCCTATGAAGGGGATTATGCATTTCGGGAAGAAAGGGAAGTTGGCACCGAGATATGTGGGACCATTTCCTATTATTGAGCGGGTTGGACCGGTTGCGTATAGGCTTGGATTACCGGAGCATTTGCATCGGATTCACGATGTATTTCATATTTCCTCGCTAAGGAAATATCTTAGAGACAATTTGGCTCATTCTCATATTGATTTGGAGGACATCGATCTCCAACCTGATAGCTCCTACGAGGAGGGGCCGATTGCTCTTTTGGACTGAAGTGAGCGGAAATTGCGGTCAAAGATAGTTTCGTTAGTGCGTGTTCAGTGGCGACATCATAATGTCGAGGAGTCCACATGGGAGCGCGAGGATGAGATTCGCGAATGCTATCAAGAGTTATTCTTACCAGGTACTTTCTAGTTCCGAAATTCGGGATGAAATTCAGTTATTAGGGGGGAAGTATGTAATACCCCGTATTTTTGTGATATTTATTTTATGGGATTAATTAAATTAAATACGTATTAATTGGAAATTAATCCGGGATTAAAATACTACCGAGATGCGAGTTGGTATTTGATTATATGTGCATATATGATTATATATGAATTTTGAATTATGAAATTTGTCGTGAGATTGGAATACGGCAATTTGGAAATTTTATTGAGACGCGTGTGACAGTCGCGTCATGGTATATAATTATTTTAATTATAAAAGTGAATTTAAATTCTATTAACCGTATGGTCATTTTGAGTGCGCCAACGCGTCCGGAAGGGCCGAGATAGTCAGAAAACACTAGCCGGGGGTTTAGTTTGGGTTCCAGGGTATTTTTAGGCCATATCGGCAACATAAAGGGTATTTTGGTAATTTTGTATTTTTGGGAATTAAAAGTGAGGAAAATTAGTAAATTATATCTGATTCAGGAAACCAACCACTAAACCCACTACCAACCATATTGACCCATAAGACTGCGGGGAGTTTTAGAATTAGGTTTTCTAAGTTCCCAAAACAAACCCTAGCCACCATAGCCATTGGAGATGAAAGTTTGGAGAGAGAGAGATAGAAGGGAATTCTGCAGGAAGAGAGAGGGAACTTCTTCAAATCGTCATCAAGATCTGAGATTGAATGAAGGAAAGTGGTTTAAATTACGTTTATATGCAGTAAATGCTTCTTCCATGCTTAGACTACCCAATAAATCAAATTGTTCTTGGGAGTTTAATAAAAACCCATTTTAATTGGACTTAGAACTTAAATTTTGAGAAGAAATTGCATGTAGAATCGTATAGAGATGATTATCCTGATGTTAATATATGTTGGATGTAACAAAAACGGATCTAATTTGAGTAAATTCATGATTATAAATTCTAGGGTTTATGTTCTTGAAAATTTGGGGAAAAGTGAAGAGTCTTGATGATTTAATGATGTTTAGGATGAATTGATTCCTTAAAACACGTTAGTATGTGACCTTGATATGTTTAGGATTGATTAGAGACCTTAAAACATTGTTGGGACGAATTTTAGAAGATATTTGAGGTGTAGAGAAATTGGAAAAACGAGATAGGAATTTCTGGGCTTGAAACTGGCCACTCATTAGAAAACCTACCCAGGTCGTTCGAACGAGCTCGTTCGAACGAGCTTCTAACGAGTTGACAGTCTGGGTTCTAACGAGAGTGATGTTCATTCGAAGATTTTGTTCGAACGAGATCTCGTTAGAAGACCCAGTTCGTTCGAACGAACTCTCGTTCGAACAGCCTCGTTCGAACGAGACTTCGAACGAGTTGACAGTTTAGGCTTTTTAGCCTGTTTTGATCCCGAGTGCCCCGTAACCTTGTGTATAGGTAGAGATAGCCTTTCCTCGATGAGTAATTGTTATATTTGGGATGTTTGGGATATAATGAGGAGTCAAACCTAGAAGTGTAGTTTGAGCTTAAAGGAAAATACGAAGTAGGACGTGAGTGTCTATTACGATGTGAGCTATTGACGGCCTAATTAATTATATTAACCGGGAACATATAAATGGTGTAGTATTATATGTCAGTACGAGAAGAGATATGTACCAATATATTATGGTGATTACTAAGACGTGTGCATACTTAGTATATATGTATTGATTTTATGTGTATGACATACCTACCATACTTGCTATCACGGGAGGTTTGCGTTCGCTTAAGGCCCTCTAATCCTTGTGTTGCCCGGATTTATACTGGTTACCTCGATGAACATAGGTCAGAGAAGGACTTATTGGGATGTTAATAAGTCTGCTGATCGTGGGAGCGCAGGTATGTGCGTGACCCATGTGATGTGACTGTGTTCGCCTCCATTATTTGTGATGTTGTTATCTGTGAACTATTCCTGAGAGATTCGGAATATGTAATCCTTATGTACGTGATGTACCGGGATGGATAGCAGAGTATGTGTGAACCGTAGCTAGTCTCGGGGTGCTTGTATTGTACATTTATGGTGTGAATAATATACACTTAATTGATGGGAACTTAATGTTAATATTGTGAATAAAATTATAGTATTGTTTTGAGAAAACATAACGGGCTAACCAATTGTGAAATATATTACATATCGAAAATCTGAATGTACATTAAGCCCCTATTTAAATGAAATCATTATAATGTAGATGGGAACTGAGTAATAAGTGTAGAACCTATGACAGTCTAGCTAGATATGATGTCACTTAGCTAGGGATTAGTGTCATTTTAGATGGGAACTTAAGTTAGGAGTGCACATTTAGTCGAGAGGTGAGAATTGCATGTGAGTGCACGTCCTAACATCTAATTTGCATTTAATGTTTTAAATATTTTTAAAGCACTTGCAGGTTTTTAATATCTCCACATTCGGGCTCTGACCCGTTTGCTTTCAAATCTGTTTTCTTGTAAAACCATTTTAGGTGCCCAGCCATAAGGACACCATGCATAGGATTCTCACTCAGATGACGAGTTGTAGCTGTTTGTGGAAGCTACAGGGATTTGCCTTTAGACGCTTCTATCATTTGGATCCCATATTCAGTATTCCTCAGTTTTAGGGCATGTTGCCCAGTTCCATTAGAGATACATTTCCATTTCAGTTTTTCAGACTTTGGCATGTATTAATTCAGTATTCAGTATTTCGTTACTTATTTCAGTTGTGGGTTTTGTTGTGAGGAGTTTTCCTCCGGATTTATTTATTATCATGTGATGGTTATTCTATTATTTCGTTATGGTGAATGGTGATATTATTCTTGCTTTAAATCTTTTACTGCATGTTAATCAGACTTTCATTATAATTTGACAACTTACTTTTTAAATACTAGGTGGTTAGTAATAATAAAATGTTTTTGACAGTGATGCTATTAACTGAGCCAACTTGGAATTTTGATTTAATTTAATAAAGGAGTAGCTACCCGGTATTTAATTAGTCGGGGTGTCACAGGTGATATCAGAGCATCAGGTTCTAGTGTCCTTTAGGATCTGACAGCTTATTATGTTCCGCTGATCTTTCTTTGATATAGAGCCCTATATTTTAGGACTGTTGTATTCTCTTGTATATGCTACGTTCTTCAGCTATTTTAAGTTTATAACTGCGAACTTATAAACTTCATTCTTATTTCAGATGCCTCCACGACGTGCATGAAGGATTCCCAGGGATGCGACGCCAGAACCACACCCCGCACCAGCTCAGGGCACGATGAATGCCGCCGAGGTTGTAGCCATTATGGCTCAGGCGGTAAATGGCGCACTAGCTGTAGTTCAGCTGGCACCACCTCAAGCGTCGATAGCCGCGCCAGTTCAGGCAAATGCATTCCCGTCTGCTTGGGAATGTGTACGTGACGCTTTTCAGAAAGCGCATCCGCCAGAGTTTGTAGGCAGCTCAGATGTGGTAGTCTCGAGCCAGTGGAGGAAGGATATACAGATGCACTTGAGGATGTATGAGTGCACGGATGTTCAGAAGCAGGTTCTAGCTACTTTCAAGCTAATTGGATCTGCACTGCAGTGGTGGGAGTCTATTACCACCGTGGAGGAGAGGGATACTCTCACTATTCAGGACTTTTGGGTGCGGTTCGACCGTAAGTACTTTTCGTCAGCTGTTCACACGGAAATGGGGAGGAAACTGATGAATCTAAAGCAAGAGGGTAAGACTGTGGCCGAGTATGAGGCCGAATTCACCAATCTATTGAATATCGTTCCAGATGAGATACCGACAGAAAAGAAGAAGATTGAGAAATTCACCGACGGGTTGACATGGAGGATTCGTCAGCACTTATTAGGGAACCTCTCGTTAGCCACTTATTCTGATGTGGTTAATGTTGCATTGCTCCATTGCTAGGATCACCGCTTTCACATGACTGAGGGCAAACAATCGGGAGAGTCTAGCCATCAGGGCAGGACTGGAGGAAATGGTGCCAGTGGGGCATAATCTGTTCAGGGGCAGAGGCAGGGTGATCAGGGTACCCAGCAGGGGGATCACAAGAGGTTCAGGTCAGGGAACTTCAGGCATGGACAGGGAGGTTTTCGGCAGGGCCATCAGGGTCCGAACGACCATCAGAACCAGCAGGGTCAGAATGGTCAGCATCAGTTTCAGCAGGGCCAGTGGAGGAATGGTAACGGCCACCAGGGCCGGGGGCAGCAGGGACCGAGAGGGGGAAATTTTTCGGGGAAGTGTTTTGTTTGTGGCAAGACTGGCCATAAATGCCAGGACTGTCCTGATAGGGGCAGGGCCCCGCAGCAGCAGCAGGGTGCTCGACATGAGCCACAGAGGCCACTTTTTCTACCAGCCCTCCCATCTCCAGCCCAGTTGCCAGCTCTTCGAGCCATTCCAGCAGTTCCTGTGCAGCAGGGACAGTTACAGTATGGACGTGTCTATAACGTCCACCAGGCAGCAGCTCCGTAGGCACCACCCGCTATTGAGGGTATGTTTCCTATCCATGGAACTATGGGTCGGGTATTGTTTGATACGGGGGCTACACATTGTTTTATAGCTACACATTTCGCGAAGGCTTTAGGGTTGTTAGCTACGACAGAGAGCACAATGACGTGTGTAGACTCACCATTGGGGAGTGGGTCACTTATTTTCTTTATATGCCGGGGAGTGGGGTTAGAGATTGGTAGTCTGGTATTACCTGCAGATATGTTGGTATTAGATATGCACGTTCACGATGTGATTATCGGTATGGATTGGCTCGCTGATTATAGAGCCATGATTGATTGCTTCGGTGGGAGCATTGTTTTTGCCATTCCGGGGCAAGAGATGTTTGTAGTGGCGATGCCTCGTCCAGAGGGAGGCTCGATCGCTCATTTGTATTACCTAGAGGAGGATACCTCTAAGGAGTGTGTGATTCCTTTAGATTCGATCCCAGTTGTCAGGGAGTATTCTGATGTGTTTCAGGAGATACCAAGCCTACCCCCTAGTCAAGAGATAGACTTTGTTATAGACATATTGCCCGTTACGAGACCTATAGCACGCGCACCGTACCGGATGGCTCCGGAAGACATGCGAGAGCTACGAGATCGGATAGAGCAGCTGTTAGGTCAGGGATTTATTCGCAGGAGTACCTCACCTTGGGGCGCTCCAGTTTTGTTTGTGAAGAAGAGGGACGGTTCACTAAGATTGTGTGTGGACTACCGAGAGTTGAATAAGGTCACGATACGGAATAAGTATTCGTTGCCTCTAATCGATGACCTATTTGACCAGTTGAGAGAAGCTTATTTCTTCTCAAAGATTGATTTGAGATCGGGATACCATCAGTTTCGTATCAGGGAGGAGGATGTCTCGAAGACTGCGTTCTTGTCGAGATATGGTTCTTACGAGTTTTGGGTTATGCCTTTTGGTTTGACCAACGCTCCAGCAGCGTTTATGGACTTGATGAACAGAGTGTTCAGGGATTTCCTAGATCAGTTTTCCATTGTCTTCATCGATGATATTCTGGTTTACTCCCAGACAGAGAAGGAGCACGCCGAGCATTTGAGGCAAGTTTTGCAGACACTTCGTCAGAACGAGTTGTATGCAAAGTATGAGAAATGCGGGTTTTGGTTGAAGGAGGTCCAGTTTTTGGGACACATTATTTCTGACAGGGGGATATCTGCTGATTCGGGGAAGGTATCCGCGGTGAGGGAGTGGGGACAGCCCACGACACCGATTGAGATTCGTAGTTTCTTGGGTCTAGCAGGATACTACAGGAGGTTTATTCGGGGTTTCTCGAAGATAGAAGGTCCTTTGACACATCTGACTCGTAAGGGTGTGCCATTCATCTGGAGTGATGCCTGTTAGTTGGCATTCGATGAATTAAAGGATAAGTTGACCTCAGCACCTGTTTTAGCATTGCCGAGACCGGAAGTTGAGTATTTGGTTTACACCGATGCATCTTTGCAAGGATTTGGAGGTGTTTTGCAGCAGGAGAGACATGCCATAGCTTATGCTTCCCGTAAGCTTAAGCCTCATGAGAAGAATTACCCCACTCATGAATTGGAGTTGGCGGCAGTTGTATTTACCCTTCGGATATGGAGACATTATCTCTTGGGAGAAAAGTATCGGTTGTTCACAGACCACAAGTCCCTACAGTACCTATTCACGCAGAAGGAGTTGAATATGCAGCAGTGAAGGACTATCAATTTGATATCCAGTATCACCCGAGGAAGGCTAACGTGGTAGCAGACGCGTTGAGCCGTTGGCCAGCAGATGAAATGGCAGAGGTGTGGAAGGCCAAGTGGAAAGAATTGGGACACCAGGATGCAGTGGCCCGATCATTCATGTCGGTAATGACTGTTACGCCGCAGATTGTCACGAGAGTGGTAAAGGCATAAGAAGGTGACTCATTCTGTTAGGAGCAGATAGTTCGATTACTAGAAGAGGGAGCCGAGTCCTATACCGTTAGCTCAGACGGGGGATTACGCTTCAATGGGAGGTTAGTAGTTCCGGTAGGGGAGGAATTGAGGCACGAGGTGATGGCCGAGTCGCATGGCTCATGATTCGTGGTACATCCCGGTGGGGACAAAATGTACCAGGACATGAGACGTCAGTATTGGTGGAGCGGGATGAAGAGAGATATTGCCGAGTTTGTTTCCAAATGCGCCACTTGTCAGCTAGTAAAAGTGGATCATCAAAGACCGGCAGCACTGCTACAGCCTTTGGAGGTCCCGATGTGGATGTGGGAGAGCATATCCATGGACTTTATCACGGGGTTTCCTACGTCACAGAAAGGTCACAACTCCATTTGGGTAATTGTGGACAGGTTGACCAAAGTCGCACATTTTCTACCCGTAAGGATAGACTACACTGCGGGACAGTATGCTCAGCTCTTTATTGCAGAGATAGTGAGACTTCATGGTGTGCCCTTAAATATTATGTCTGACCGAGACAAGATATTTGTTTCACGGTTTTGGGAGAGTTTTCAGGAGGCCATGGGCACGGAATTGCGGTTGAGTACGGCATATCACCCACAGACTGATGGGCAAACGGAGCGTACAAACCAGATATTGGAGGACATGCTACGTATGAGTATCATTGATTTTGGGGGTGGATGAGAGCAGTATCTTCCACTGGTGGAGTTTGCTTACAACAACTCCTACCAGTTCACCATTGGCATGGCTCCATTTGAGGCGTTGTACGGTAGACCTTGTCGTTCCCCAGCATCTTGGTTGGAGGTGTGGGATAAAAAACTACTTGGGCCGGAAGTGATTCAGGATACTTCGGTGAGGTTAGAATTGATTCGGAGTCACATTCGGGTAGCTCAGGATCGGCAGAAGAGCTATGCTGTTGCGAAGAGGTTCTTCAGAGAGTTCCAAGTGGGGGACCAGGTTTTGCTCAGAGTATCTCCTATGAAGGGGATTATGCGTTTTGGGAAGAAAGGGAAGTTGGCACTGAGATATGTGGGACCATTTCCTATTATTGAGCGGATTGGACCAGTTGTGTATATGCTTGGATTACCGGAGCATTTGCATCGGATTCACGATGTATTTCATATTTCCTCGCTAAGGAAATATCCTAGAGACAATTTGTCTCATTCTCATATTGCTTTGGAGGACATCGATCTCCAACCTGATAGCTCCTACGAGGAGGGGGCGATTGCTATTTTGGACCGAAGTGAGCGGAAATTGCGGTCAAAGATAGTTCCGTTATTGCGTGTTCAGTGGCGACATCATAATGTCGAGGAGTCCACATGGGAGCGCGAGGATGAGATGCGCGAATGTTATCCAGAGTTGTTCTTACCAGGTACTTTCTAGTTCCGAATTTCGGGACGAAATTCAGTTATTAGGGGGGAAGTATGTAATACCCCGTATTTTTGTGATATTTATTTTATGGGATTAATTAAATTAAATACGTATTAATTGGAAATTAATCCAGGATTAAAATACTAGCGAGATGCGAGTTGGTATTTGATTATATGTGCATATATGATTATATATGAATTTTGAATTTTGAAATTTGTCGTGAGATTGAAATATGGCAATTTAGAAATTTTGTTGAGATGCGTGTGACAGTCACGTCATGGTATATAATTATTTTAATTATAAAAGTGAATTTAAATTCTATTAACCGTATGGTCGTTTTGAGTGCGTCAACGCGTCCGGAAGGATCGAGATAGTCAGAATACACGAGCCGGGGGTTTAGTTTGTGTTCCGGGGTAGTTTTAGGCCATACCGGCAATATAAAGGGTATTTTGGTAATTTTGTATTTTTGGGAATTGAAAGTGACGAAAATTAGTAAATTATATCTGATTCAGGAAACCAACCACTAAATCCACTACCAACCATATTGACCGATAAGACTACGGGGAGTTTTAGAATTAGGTTTTCTAAGTTCCCAAAACAAACCCTAACCACCATAGCAATTGGAGAAGAAAGCTTGGAGAGAGAGAGATAGAAGGGAATTCTGCAGGAAGAGAGAGGGAACTTCTTCGAATCGTCATCAAGATCTGAGATTGAATCAAGGCAAGTGGTTTAAATTACATTTTTATGCAGTAAATGCTTCTTCCATGCTTAGACTATCCAATAAATCAAATTGTTCTTGGGAGTTTAATAAAAACCCATTTTAATTGGACTTAGAACTTAAATTTTGAGAAGAAATTGCATGTAGAATCGTATAGAGATGATTATCCTGATGTTAATATATGTTGGATGTAACAAAAACGGATCTAATTTGAGTAGATTGATGATTATAAATTCTAGGGTTTATGTTCTTGAAAATTTGGGGAAAAGTGAAGAGTCTTGATGATTTAATGATGTTTAGGATGAATTGATTCCTTAAAACACGTTAGTATGTGACCTTGATATGTTTAGGATTGATTAGAGACCTTAAAACATTGTTGGGACGAATTTTAGAAGAGATTTGTGGTGTAGAGAAATTGTAAAAACGAGATAGGAATTTCCGGGCTTGAAACTGGCCACTCGTTAGAAGACCTACCCAGGTCATTCGAACGAGCTCGTTCGAACGAGCTTCTAACGAGTTGACAGTCTGGGTTCTAATGAGAGTGATGTTCGTTCGAAGATTTCGTTCGAACGAGATCTCGTTAGAAGACCCAGTTCGTTCGAACGAACTCTCGTTCGAACAGCCTCGTTCGAACGAGACTTCGAACGAGTTGACAGTTTAGGCTTTTTAGCCTGTTTTGATCCCGAGTGCCCCGTAACCTTGTGTATAGGTAGAGATAGCCTTTCCTCGATGACTAATTGTTATATTTGGGATGTTTGGGATATAATGAGGAGTCAAACCTAGAAATGTAGTTTGAGCCTAAAGGAAAATACGAAGTAGGATGTGAGTGTCTATTACGATGTGAGCTATTGACAACCTAATTAATTATATTAACCGGGAACATATAAATGGTGTAGTATTATATGTCAGTACGAGAAGAGATATGTACCAATATATTATGGTGATTACTAAGATGTGTGCATACTTAGTATATATGTATTGATTTTATGTGTATGGGATACCTACCATACTTGCTATCACAGGAGGTTTGCGTTCGCTTAGGGCCCTTTAATCCTTGGGTTGCCCGGATTTAGACTGGTTACCTGGATGAACATAGGTCAGAGAAGGACTTATTGGGATGTTAATAAGTCTGTTGATCGTGGGATCGCAAGTATGTGCGTGACCCATGTGATGTGACTGTGTTCGCCTCCATTATTTGTGATGTTGTTATCTGTGAACTATTCCTGAGAGATTCGGAATATGTAATCCTTATGTACGTGATGTACCGGGATGGATAGCAGAGTATGTGTGCACCGTAGCTAGTCTCGGGGTGCTTGTATTGTATAATTATGATGTGAATAATATACACTTAATTGATGGAAACTTAATGTTAATATTGTGAATAAAATTATAGTATTGTTTTGAGAAAACATAACGGGCTAACCAATTGTGAAATATATTACATATCGAAAATCTGAATTTACATTAAGCCCCTATTTAAATGATATCATTATAATGTAGATGGGAACCGAGTAATAAGAGTAGAACTTATGACAGTCTAGCTAGATATGATGTCACTTAGCTAGGGATTAGTGTCATTTTAGATGGGTACTTATGTTAGGAGTGCACATTTAGTCGAGGGGTGAGAATTGCATGTGAGTGCACGTCCTAACATGTACTTTGCATTTAATGTTTTAAATATTTTTAAAGCACTTGTAGGTTTTTAATATCTCCACATTCGGGCTCTGACCTGTTTGCTTTCAAATCTATTTTCTTGTAAAACCATTTTAGGTGCCCAGCCACAAGGACACCACGCATAGGATTCTCACTCAGATGACGAGGTGTAGCTGTTTGTGGAAGCTACAGGGATTTGCCTTTAGACGCTTCTATCATTTGGATCCCATATTCAGTATTCCTCAGTTTTAGGGCATGTTGCCCAGTTCCATTAGAGATACATTTCCGTTTCAGTTTTTCAGACTTTGGCATGTATTAATTCAATATTCAGTATTTCGTTACTTATTTCAGTTGTGGGTTTTGTTGTGAGGAGTTTTCCTCCGGATTTATTTATTATCATGTGATGGTTATTCTATTATTTCGTTATGGTGAATTGTGATATTATTCTTGCTTTAAATCTTTTACTGCATGTTAATCAGACTTTCATTAAAATTTGACAACTTACTTTTCAAATACTAGGTGGTTAGTAATAATAAAATGTTTTCGACAGTGATGCTATTAACTGAGCCAACTTGGCATTTTGATTTAATTTAATAAAGGAGTAGCTACCCGGTATTTAATTAGTCGGGGTGTCACACTTCTTCATTGTGATCATTTCCAAATGTGAAAAAAAGAGTTTTCTAAGAAGTTTTATCCACATATAACTCCAATTTATGAAGATATCTAATTCAAGTGGAATTCTTGATCATGAAGAAGTCTACTTCAAATCAAATTCTTTGTCTTGAAGACTTATACTTCAATAAAAACTCTAGGTCCTCATGGAAAGGAATTTGATTCCTATTTCAATTATGGTTTCTTGTTTTTACGTTTAATTATGATTATACCATCTTACATGTTGATAATTTTCGTGCACTAATGAACTGACTTATAAGGACCCCTCATTTATTATTGACAACATGGATTTTTATTCTGACTGTCATAGATCACATTTGTTTTCTGGAATGTATCTTTTCATTTATTCTTTTATAAATTGAAGTAAATTAGGTAATTAATTTAATGGTATAAATTAAATTTCTATCCGAAGGTTTTATTTGTATTTAAAAGTGGTTTTATTCTTTAGAAAATTATAATAATGACAACGGGTAATTTAATTTGTACCCGTAAATTGGGAAATGATCGGGGATTTAATTCGAGCTTGTAGAATTGAATAATCGCTTTTTTAAAAAAGCCTCAACTTAAAAATATTAAGTTCTAAAGGGGATTCAATATAATCCCTCTCGACCTCTAATGGTATTTTGATAGTTGTTATTTGATTACCTCCTCATGTTAGCTTGATTTGGACAATGTTTAGACGAATATAATAAAAGCATCTGGTATTCTTGACATTCCTAAGTGATAGTTCATTGAAACTAAATGTTAGTAAGTTTGGTCCTCCCATTGAGGAACTTATAAATGAGCAATTTTGATTTCATTGAACAAGCAGGGGATATAGAGTTAAACATAACTAATAATATCCTCCCCATCAGAGTCACTGTCATTACAAGTGGGACCAAAAGACACTAGCTATTCATTATGTTGAACATAAATATCTAGAATTATTCGAATAACATAATGAACGATTAAGAGATTTCTTGTTCAAGGTTGTTTGACTTAAGATCCCATCGATAAATCTCACCTCATAAGTGAAGATGCTACCTTAAAATTAAACGACTTAATTCTCCCGTGTTAATTGGAAATTATTTTTTTCCAATACAATAAATCTAATATTTCAAAAATGAATTAATTTTTTTCCTACTGGTTTTAGTCTTAAAGTTTTAATTGGAATGAGTTTCAATGACTGAAAATGGTTACTAGACATTGCTCTAACTTAAGAGGATCCTAAACTAGTTTAACCCAAAATTCTTATCTACATTTTAAAATATTTATGTGATTAAATCCTCGTGTTAGTATTTGTCTTCCCTCCCTAATATAGGAAATTGATCATGGAAACACTGTAATTTCAAATTTGACAGAATTTCTTATGAATTAAGTGTTTCATGTGTTCAGTCCCCCCATCAGGGAAGTGCGATATGAAAAATTTAATTTTAAAGAATTGACTAATAGGAATTTGTCAAGACCTATGTTGGTTGATAATTATCATATAATAATCATATTATTGAATTGATTTTTATCATTGATTAAACAAGAGATTCTTTGGATTAGAAATGGTTGGGATATCTGAAAGCATTTCGTAATATGGGAGTGAGCATCATCGGTAGTACGGTTTGGTGCTAGTTAATGAGACGAGGTTGACTTCTTTCCCATAAGGGATGTAGGAGTCAATGATAAGTCTCATGTCCAACCGGTTAGTTTAAAAAAGTTTATATTCCTCAGTAGTAGTGAAGATAGTCGAAAGGCAAGTATTGTCATTAGAAGTAGTTAGAGCTTTTATAGTAACGGTGTTCAAGGTTCCTTCGCCTTTAAGGAAAAGGACAATGTAATGTATTTTATCTTTAAAGTATATTCATGGTTTAGGTACAATATTAGTAAACCTAGTGTGTAGACTAGGGAACATAAAACTAAGACTACAACTCATTGCCGACAGTCCAGGCAACTAGGCAATTACTTAAAGTGATATGTTCCTAACTATAGACAATTACAATAATGCAACGGTTTTAGCAATAGGGTATCCTTATTAGATTTTGGTTATTAAATAAAGTTAATGTAGGTAAATTAATTTAATGTACGTGGTTTTAGAAAGTTTAGTTTCCATTTTCTATGTTTGTTTTAAACAAATATTCAATTTTTGTATCTATATTGGACATCTTTTATCTATTGCCGTACATTGGAACAAAATTTATATATTATAAGTTTTCTCTCAGTAATACTATTATATTTTGATATGAATAATGTTAATGGAAAATAAAAACAATTACTCCTTCCAAAACTAAACAAAATTTTGGCACTTGTGCTTAGGTTATTTTATTCTGAAAGGAATTCAAAGATTAATCTGAAAATAGGTAATTGAGTTCATTGGAAGTGGAGACACTTTTTGTATTGAATCGTGTTTAAAATGTTAAAAAATAAAGGGCATTCAGAGTCTAAATCTAAAGATCCTAAGATATGATGGAAATGGTTCATTTCATTTGGCGTGGTCCAAAAACTATCTGGCTAGGTGTTTTTGAGTTCTTGATCGATTTCATTAATGATTACTCAATATTAGGATATTTTAACCTTATGGACTACAAGTTTGAAACCTTTGATTAGTTAAAAGTGTATAAGACTACGGTGGATCAAAGGTAAGGTAAACCAATCCAAGATCTACGATATGTTTGTGGGGTGTATAAATCTTGGAAAATGATGGTACAAGTATACATGTCCCTTGAAATTATTTCATTTAAAAAAAGCATATTGTGAACCCATTTAAAGTGCATATAAGTCATTGTTGTATTATTCAGAAACTCGTAACCTTGGGAATTTGAAATTTTAAAATTTGGAAAATAAACGGGGTTATCATTTGATGTTACGGGGTGTATACGTTTATAGATAGGATTATAGTTTTTTTCTTGTGCAATTTTATTGTTAGGATTCGGAAGTGGAATAATTGTTATTGTTCAAAACTAGTTCTTGTGAGTCATTGACTTTTATTTTAAGGGATATAATTGTTGGTTATTGATGCACTTAAGCGCTATAGAGATAATAGTGTAATTTTGTGGAGATTGGGATGTTTGGGGACTACTAAATAAAAGACATGTATTGTTGTCTTGTTATTCTACATCATTGATTATCATAATTGATATATTAACTATGGATCATTTGGCATCATTAAGTGTTGATGAGTTGTTGGTTATGCTGTCGTGAGATATATGGATTATCGGGTACAAGTGTGGTATTTATTATTGTTGAATTTATTTGTGGTTTTTACGTAATAATGGATTCTTAGCTAATTGGTTCATACTTGTCATTGTGAGATTTTTTTTTGTGGGGTAAATTGATGGATGTGGGATGTTGATATGACAGCGAGGATATCTTAGGATTACCTATGGTTGAGGTTTGGGGTCATAGTACATTAGACAAGTAAAAATAGTTCTTGATATGAACGAAAAGGTGGTTTAGAGTAGTTATGTAGATTTAATTTGATAATTTAATATGGTAATAACTATTTATGAAGATTATTAGGATATATACTAAGATTCTTGGCTAATCTTTTGGTGAGCTAGGAATTTCTTCTGATTAGTGTATATTTTGTATTTATTGTAACCAACGATGTAAAGAGAAGTTTAGGTTTAGCGTTTGACACTCTTAAAAACTACCTCATCTAGACATAAGTGTAATAGGGGTGTTACTTGTTTGCATTTCATTTATGAGGCATCTCACACATCAAGTATATAGAAGGTATTTGTTTGGAGTTTCGAATAAGTTTGTTGTGTACATAAATTCTAACAGTGAGGATATGTAAATTTGGTAAAGTGGTTATTGAAATGTAAGACTTGTGAGTTTGTTACTGAAATATATAACTTGTGAGTTGGGTATTGAAGCATATCACATATATATTGGATATTGAAAGCTATGACTTATTAGTAGACTTTGATCATGAATGATGAGATACCTAAGGTATGTGTGAGTTACGTTTCGAGTAAATAAGGAGATAATGTAATGAAGTAATTCTTTTGGGGTGTTTCGCATAGCACATTTTTTTTGAATTGAAATAGATTCATTGGAATTTAGATTTGTGAGTGATAATTGTTTACTCGTGATGATAATCCAAATCTGGACAGAGCATTATCGGGAGTTTGTTTGTTTGGATTTTATTTATGAGACGTCCCACCCATGGATTGAATATAAAGTTAGGAGTTGGGATTTTAGGAATGAGTAAATGTATCATGTTAAATCCATGTTGAAAGTATAAAAGGTATGTGTTTTAGAGAATGGTCTTATGTTGGCATAGTCAAAGAGTGCAGTTATATGTTGAATATTGAAATATTTCATGATTTTTAAATTCCAATCATACGAACAAAAGGTGGAAACATGATGTGTAATGGGTAGTTTTTGTGTCCAGTATTGAGGTGTTATAGTGCTGTACAATAGGGGGCTACGATTTTTCCTGAACTATAAAGCAGGAGGCTACATATTTGTGTGATGTTTCTCTACGATTTTTTGGCACTCCATAGCCGAAAGTGATGAGTTTGTATGATGTTTTTTGGTGGCATACCACATGTTCTTGAGATGACCGCGGAGAAGGGGTGCATGCCAGTTATGGTTTAATTGATTAAAATGTTAATTAATTGATGAAACTAACGAGTTGATTAAATGTAGTGTGTTGTTTGGAGGCCGTGAGGGAGGACGGTAAACTAGAACAAAGATATTAAGTTAAAGATCATATAGGAAATATAAAAAATATAAGTGGTTAATGTTCTTTTATACCAATAGTTACTTATAATTGAGTTTCCTTTGTGTATCAGTTGATAAACTAATTGTTTGTCCAGACGCTCCTTTTATAAATAGATGTTATAAACATTGAGTAATGAATAAATATAATTGTAATGATTCGATATTAGATATTAGTTATTACAATTTGATTCATGTCTGATTAGCCCTTTATACTCTTGATATTAGGAATTATTGACCAATCATATTTCTATTCCAATAGTTAATATTGTCATAATATCTTTCACACTGTTACAGATATTGTGATAAATTGTGAATGTTATTTAAAAGACTCTACTTTCAAATTTATTTTATTTTGTATATATATTTGATTATGTTACCCAGTTTGGTAAATGTAGCTACTATTCTTGAAGTGGGCCCAGATCTTTTGCGTGTACTAAACTCTTAAGATATATTTGATCATTTAGGAGAGGATTGAATCTTGGATAGCATGAGGTAATTTTAGAGATTTACTTTATTTGCGATTTAGTTTTCCTTTTTGTTGTATATTTTATATGAATAACATTTGGATTACGAGTCACTTATAACTCCGTTGTTCTATTTAGGATTTATAAATTAAGACTTCTATGACGTTTGACTATTGACGGATGTTATAGTTGTACTTAATTGTTGATGTGTTATTCATTATGTTATCTCTCGCTTCTTATATTGTTCAAAAAGTCATACATTGCCTCATGTCTCTGTCAAATTTTGAGAATGATGTTTTAAATTGATCAAATTCTAAGTATTTATTGATCAAGTGTGGCCACCATAGTTAATATTATTCGAAATGATAGAGTGGGGGCAATAGAGGGAGTTTGTTCCCTCCTTATAATTTAAACTTCTAATGAAACACAGTTCCCCTCATGAGAACGGTAAGACTTGTTGGCATACATATCGAATGAGGGTTGATATTATGTAGTTGTGAAAACTCATGTAGTTTCCACAAATGATTTAAAATTATAGGGGATATCAGTCCTATAATAATGATAAATACCAATTGAACCCCGAATATAAGTAAAGCATTGAAAACTATCACACATATTTATGTGCTTTGGCAAATCAATATGCCTATGTCCACAAGGAAAGGGTGCAATGAACTGAAATTAGTTTCCCTAGAATATTATGGTCATGCCTATTTATAGATACAAGATAAATGGGATTTTAGGCCTTCCTCATAGTTATCGGCCATTGTTTTCTCACGTATCTTTCGGGTAATTTAATTATAATGAAAATGTATCCGTCTATATTTATTGTCATCTTCCTTGATTTTGTTGTACACTCGGTGGTCTCAGAATGACATGATTACAACAATTCTCCAAATGTAATGTGTCATGCTGTGTGGCCTAACTGGCTCATAGTTATTTTATTAGAAAACATGTCCAGGAAGAAAACAAAATAAAATTGGAAAAATAATAGTATAACGTCACAAATTCTTAGTATCAATTTTTCACTAACGAAATCACCATTTTTCTAATTTACAACATATTACATTTTTTTAAATCCCTTACAATGAACCAAAACTATTCATACTGTGTATTATGCATCCATGTATAAAACTTAACCTTAAGTATTTGGAATTTAGAGAAATCAAGAGTATAAGAAAGATTTTTTTCCCTTTTACAACTTTGGTGCCACATATTTTAACAAATCACAATCTCTGCTATTTATCTTCACTATTTTTTTTCTTTTGTTAAAACTGGACTAAGAAAACTACTTATAAATTATTTAATCAAAATATTTATGTATGGTAGTTCTCGAGTGTGGGTGAAGAGTTTAAGTACCATTGGTTTCAATTAACACTACACCAAAAATAGAAATTCGGGACACCTTGGTATTAAAAAGCTGGCACAGTTAAAAAATGTACCAAATTCTTATAGTGAGCCATACCAAATTTTGGAACGGTTTAAAAGTGTTCCAAAATAGAGCACACTTGAGTAAAATATAAAAACCCTAAAAAAATTAGTCCTCATGTTGTTCTCTCTCTCTCTCTCTCTCTCTCTCTCTCTCTACAAACCCTAACTCCAGCCTTCCATATTATCGGCTTCTAGATCCACAAAAATCAGAGGATTTTGACGACAGGTTACGCGATTGTGTCGGAGGTCGAGGATTTTGATGACATGGAGTCCTTCAGGATCAGGACAAGGAAGATGAGGTTTCATCTCTATTATAATGACGACGTTTGGAAGCCAATTGGAGCGTTGAAGACGAGGTTTAGCTATTTGGAGAGGAGTCAGTTTGTAGGGAAACTCAAATCTAGTTTGGTATGTGTATTTATATGTCCTTGATATTGTTTGCTTCTCTCGAGATATTAATGCTATTTTGTAGTTAACAACAATACTGGAAAATTGAGAGGTATAATAGTTATAATTTTTAAAATATTTATGTTGTATTGTGAAAGTGCCTTTCAATTAGAACAAACAATTAAAGGCAGCCTAAATTAGAACAACTAAATACTGAATATGTTTTTACTTTAATTAGACTTAAAAAGAGGTATTATTCAATAAAAAAACAAACATATTCAGAATAGTAGTTTTGGTTTAGACCCTAGTTATGTAATTGATGTTTAGTTATGATTTGTCAGTAAAATGTGATAGTGACTATTTTTGGGCTAAGGTTGATTGATAATGATATAATATATCCCTTGCTTTGTTTTGTGGACTTAAACGACTTGCAGTTGACGCTAAGTATTGATTTTAACAATCAATGTAGAATTTCCTTTTTTGTTTTAAAATCAGTGCTTCACATATGAAGTTTGTCAGTAAAATGTATTTCGTCCATTAAAATTCTGCTTGATAAAGTGTCAGTATTTTCTATGCAAAAAAATAATAATTTTGTGTGAAGAATAGAGACATGTACTTTTCATGAAACTGATAGGAGGGAGTAAGATGAAAGTGTCTCTCATGTTCATGATTAAACATCCAATTAATTCAATTATGGATATAGATTTAAATAAGCTCAAAGGCACATACATAATATTTAATATGAAATATCTTTTTAGTGAAAATTTCCTCCAATTAATAAAGTTAAAAAATGCTTATTATTATATAACTATATGTAATACCCCGTATTTTTGGCGATATTTATTTTTGCGATTTATTAATTAAATGAGAATTAATTGAGAATTAATCCGGATAAAATACTAGCGAGATGTGAGTTGGTATTTGACTATATTGAGTATATATGATGATATATGAATATTGAGTTATGAAATTTGTCATGGGATTGATATACGACAATTTGGACATTTTATTGGGACGCGTGAGACAGTCGCGTCAGGATATAATTATTTTTGATTGTAAAAGTGAATTTAAATTCTATTAACCGTATGGTCGTTTTGAGTGCGCCAACGCATCCTAAAGGGTCGAGATAGTCAGAAAACACTAGTCGGGGGTTTAGTTTGGGTTCCGGGGTATTTTTAGGCCATACCGGCAACATAAAGGGTATTTTGGTAATTTCATATTTTTGGGAATTAAAAGTGACGAAAATTAAGAGTTTTTATCTGATTGGGAATTGACCCACTAAACCCACTAACCAACCCTTAATGACCCAGTAAGCTACGGGGTTTATGAGATTAGGTTTCCAAAACTTTCCCAAAGCAAACCCTAGCCACCATTGGAGAAAAGCTTGGAGAGAAAGAGAGAAGAGGAGGATTCTGCAAAAAGAGAGAGAGAACTCCATCAAATCGTCATCAAAACTAGAGATTGAATCAAGGCAAGTGGTTAAATTTCAATTATTATAGAGAATGCTTCTTCCATGTGTAGTAATTTACATAAATCAAATCGTTCTTGAGAGTTTAATAAAAACCCATTTTAATTGGACTTAGAACTTGAATGTTGAGGAGTAATTGCATGTAGAATCGTAGAGAAATTATTACCCTGATGTAAATATGTGTTGGATGTAAGAAAGACGGATCTAATTTGAGTAAATTGATGATCATAAATTCTAGGGTTTATGTTCTTGAAAATTGGGGAAAAGTGTAGAGATTTGAGGTTCTTTAAAATACGTTAGTATATAACCTTGATATGTTTAGGATTGATTAGAGACCTTTAAACATTGTTAGGACAAATTTTGGTTGAGATTTGAGGTGTAGAAATTGGTGAAAAACGAGATAGGATTTCTGGGTTTGAATCTGGTCACTCGTTAGAAGACCTACCCAGGTCGTTCGAATGAGCTTGTTCGAACGAGCTTCTAACGAGTTGACAGTTTGGGGTTCTAACGAGAGGGATGTTCGTTCGATAATCTCGTTGGAACGAGATCTCATTAGATAGCCCAATTCGTTCGAACGAACTCTCGTTCGAACAGCCTCGTTCGAACGAGACTTCTAACGAGCTAGCAGTTTAGGCCTTTTTGGCCTGTTTTGATTTTGGGAATCCCGTAAACTTGTTCGAGGATAGAGATAACACTCCTTTGGGGATTTATGGGTAGATTTGGAACATTTGGATTATTATGAGGAGAAAATCTTATATAAGTGTTGATAAAATCAAATAGACATTATGAGCTGAGACGTGAGTGCCTACTACGACGTGAGAATAAATTATGGCGCGTATAAATATGGACCGGGATTATATAAGTTGTATATGTATTAAGTTGGTACGAGAATGCGATAAGTACTACAATTAAACTACGGTGATTACTAAGATGCGTGTTTACTTAGTATTGATATATGATTTGTGTGTATGACATACCTACCATACTTGCTATCACGGGAGGTTTGCGTTCCCTTAGGGCCCTCTAATCCTTTTGTTGCCCGGATTTAGACTAATTACCTTGATGAACATAGGTCAGAGAAAGACTTATTGGGATGTTAATAAGTCCGCTGATCATGGGAGAGTAGGTATGTGCGTGACCCATGTGATGACACTGTGTTCGCCTCCATTATTTTTGGTGTTGTTATCTGTGAACTATTCCTGAGAGATTCTGAATATGTGATCCTTATGTACGTGATGTACCGGGATGGATAGCAGAGTATGTGTGCACCACAGCTTAGTCTCGGGGTGCTTGTATTGTATATTTATGACGTGATAATATACACTTAATAAAATGGGAACTTTCATATGGTATCGTGTGTATAAATATAGAATAACATAAAAGGGATAATCTATAACGAGTTGTATTACTTTTATATGAGAACCTGAATTTACGTTAAGCCCCTATTTAATTGAGATCGTTATAATGTTAATGGGAACTGAATAATAAGGTTAGAACCTATGACAGTCTAGCTAGATATGATGTCACTTAGCTAGTGGTTAGTGTCATTTTAGATGGGTACTTATGTTAGGAGTGCACATTTAGTCGAGAGGTGAGGATTTCATGTGAGTGCACATCCTAACATGTACTTTGCATTTAATGTTTTAAATGTTTTTAAAGCACTTGGAGGTTTTTAAAATATCTCCACATTCGGGCTCTGACCTGTTTGCTTTCAAATCTATATTTTTTTTTAAACCATTTTAGGTACCCATCCACAAGGACACCATGCATAGGATACTCATTCAGGTGACGAGCTGTAGTTGTTTGTGGAAGCTACAGGGATTTTCTTTTAGACGTTTCTACCATTTGGATTCCATATTCAGTATTCTTCAGTTGTAGGGCATGTTGCCCAAATTCTATTAGAGACTTTTCCATTTCAGTTTTTCAGACTTGACATGTATTGCTTCAGTATTCAGTATTTAGTTATTCATTTCATTTGTGGAGTTTGTTGTGAGGATTTTTTCCTCCGGATTTATTTATATCGCGTGATGGTTATTCTATTATTTTCGTTATAGTGAATGGTGATATTATTCTTGCTTTAAATCTTTTACTGCATGTTAATTAGACTTTTATTAAAATTTGACAGCTTACTTTTTAAATACTAGGTGGTTAGTAATAATAAAATGTTTTCGACAGTGATGCTATTAACTGAGCCAACTTGGCATTTTGATTTAATTTAATAAAGGAGTAGTTACCCGGTATTTAATTAGTCGGGGTGTCACAGGTGGTATCAGAGCATCAGGTTCTAGTGTCCTTTAGGATCTGTATGGCTTATTATGTTTCCGCTAAGCTTTCTTTGATATATAGCCCTAATACTAGGAATGTTGTATTCATCTCTATACATTGGGAATTCGTACTTCCCCGATTTGTTTATTTGAATGATGAACTCATCCAAATTTACTTAAATTTTCAGATGGACCGTCAAGAAGAACTAGCTAAAACGGTTAAGGGAGTCATCGGGCAAGATCGACTCTCACCTCAGGTATCCCCAGAGAGAATATCAATCGCCGAGTTAGCAAGTATTGTGGAACAAGCAGTTACCACTGCAGTTTTACAATACCAAGAACGCAACATACAACTTAAAGGAGGCAAAAGACCTAGAGAGGTTAGCCAAATGCATGTGAATAAAACTGAAAAATGTGCGAAGACCCCGAAATTGCGACAACCAACTACCCAAGACCGAGTCAGTTCTAGTCAACAACGTGGTAAAATGAAGCAGTTTCGAAAGGGGAAAGAGGTCCCAGGTCAGGGAGGCCAACACCGTCAGCAGCAGGGTCAGAGGGGGAGAAACTTCATAGGCCGATGTTTTGTGTGTGGCACGCGTAGCCATAAACGCCAGGATTGTCCTGATAAGGGCAGGGCCCCGCAGCAGCAGCAACAGGGTGCCCGACAGGAGCCGCAGAGGCCTATGTTTTCCGCCGTTCTCCTAACCCCATCTCAAGTACTAGCCCTACCAACTTTTCCTGTAGCTCCAGTGCAGCAGGGGCAGTTACAGTACAGTCATATCTATAATATCAACCAGGCAGCCGCCCCACAGGCACCACCCGCGATCTGGGGTATGTTTTCTATCCATGAGACTTTTGGGTCGAATTTTGTTTGTTACTAGGACAACGCAATTGTTTTATAGCTACTTATTATGCGAAGACCTTAGATTTATTAACCGCAGCATTGAGCACTGTGACGTGTGTATACTCACCATTGGGGAGTGGGTCACTTATTTTCTTTATATGCCGGGGAGTGGGGGTAGAGATTGGTAGTCTGGTATTACCTGCAGATATGTTGGTATTAGATATGCATGTTCACGATGGGATTATCGGTATGGATTGGCTCGATGATTATAGAGCCATGATTGATTGCCTCGGTGGAAGCATTATTTTTGCCATTCTGGGGCAAGAGATGTTTGTAGTGGCGATGCCTCGCCCAGAGGGAGGCTCGACTGCTCATTTGTATTACCTAGAGGAGGATACCTCTAAGGAGGTTGTGATTCCTTTAGATTCGATCCCAGTCGTCAGGGATTAGTCTGATGTGTTTCAGTAGATACCAGGCCTACCCCCAGTCGAGAGATAGATTTTATGATAGATTTACTGCCAGATACGAGACCTATAGCACGCGCACCGTACCGTATGGATCCAGCTGAGATGCGAGAACTATGAGATCAGATAGAGCAGTTGTTAGGTCAGGATTTTATTCACGGGATTACCTCACCTTGGGGAGCTCCAGTTTTGTTTGTAAAGAAGAGGGACGGTTCACTAAGATTGTGTGTGGACTACCAGGAGTTGAACAAGGTCACGATACGGAATAAGTATCTGTTGTCTCAAATCGATGACCTATTTGACCAGTTGAGGGTAGCTTCTTTCTTCTTGAAGATTGATTTTAGATCGGGAAAAATCAGTTGCGTATCAGGGAGGAGGATGTCTCGAAGACTGTGTTCTTGTCGAGATATGGTTCTTACGAGTTTCGGGTTATGCCTTTTGGTTTGACCAACGTCCCAGCTGTGTTTATGGACTTGATGACCAGAGTGTTCAGGGATTTCCTAGATCAGTTTGTCATTGTCTTCATCGATGATATTCTGGTTTACTCCTAGACAGAGGAGGAGCACGCCGAGCATTTGAGGCAAGTTCTGCAGACACTTCGTCAGAACGAGTTGTATGCAAAATATGAGAAATGCGGGTTTTGGCTGAAGGAGGTCCAGTTTTTGGGACACATTATTTCCGATCGGGCGATATCTGTTGATCCCGGGAAGGTATCCGCGGTGAGGGAGTGGGGATAGCCCACGACACCGACTGAGATTCGTAGTTTCTTGGGTCTAGCAGGATACTACAGGAGGTTTATTCGGGGTTTCTCGAAGATAGCAGCTCCTTTGACACATCTTACTCATAAAGGTGTGCCATTCATCTGGAGTGATGCCTGTCAGTTGGCATTCGATGAATTGAAGGATAAGTTAACCTCAACACCTGTGTTAGCATTGCCGAGACCGGGAGTTGAGTATTTGGTTTACACCGATGCGTCTTTACAAGGACTTGGAGGTGTATTGCAGCAGGAGAGACAGGCCATAGCTTATGCTTCCCGTAAGCTTAAGCCTCATGAGAAGAATTACCCCACGCATGATTTGGAATTGATGGCGGTGGTATTTGCCCTACGGATTTGGAGGCACTATCTTTTGGGGGAGAAGTTCCAATTGTTCACGGACCACAAGTCCCTACAGTAACTGTTCACGCAGAAGGAGTTGAACATGCGGCAGAGGAGGTGGCTTGAGTTTGTGAAGGACTACCAGTTCGATATCTAGTGTCACCCGGGTAAGGCTAACGTGGTAGCAGACGCGTTGAGCCGTAGGCCAGCAGATGAGGTGGCAGGGGTATGGAAAGTGGAAGGAGTTGGGACACCAGGATGCAGTGGCCCGATCTTTCATGTCTGTAATGACCGTTACACCACAGGTTGTCACGAAGGTAGTACGAGCACAGGCTAATGACTCGTTCTGTCAGGAGCAGATAGTTCGATTACTAGCAGAGGGAGCCGAGTCCTATACCGTTATCTCAGACGGGGGATTACGCTTCAATGGGAGGTTAGTAGTTCCAGTAGGGGAGGAATTGAGGCACGAGGTGATGGCAGAGTCGCACGGCTCACGGTTCGTGGTACATCCCGGAGGGGACACAACGTACCAAGACATGAGACAGCAGTATTGGTGGAGCGGTATAAAGAGAGATATTGCTGAGTTTGTTTTAAAATGCGCCACTTGCCAGCTAGTAAAAGTTGATCATCAGAGACCGACAGGACATCTACAGCCGTTGGAGGTCCCGGTGTGGATGTGGGAGAGCATATCCATGGATTTTATCACGGGGTTGCCTACGTCGCAGAGGGGTCACGACTCCGTTTGGGTAATTGTGGACAGATTGTCCAAAGTCGCTCACTTTTTACTCGTAAGGACTAACTACACTACGGGACAGTATGCCCAGCTCTTCATTTCAGAAATTATGAGACTTCACGGTGTGCCCCTAAATATCGTGTCTGACAGAGACAAGATATTTGTTTCGCGGTTTTGGGAGAGTTTCCAGGAAGCCGTGGTCACAGAATTGCGGTTGAGTACGGCTTATCATCCGCAGACCGATGGGCAGACCGAGCGCACAGATTAGATGTTGGAGGACATGCTACGCATGTGCATTATTGACTTTGGAGGTGGATGAGAGCAATACCTTCCACTGGTAGAGTTTGCTTATAATAACTCCTACCAGTTCACTATTGGCATGGCTCCGTTTGAGGAGTTGTACGGTAGACCTTGTCGTACCCCAGCATGTTGGTTAGAGGTGGGGGACAACAAACTACTTGGGCCGGAAGTGATTCAGGATACTTCGACAAGGATTGAGTTGATTCGGAGTCGCATTCTGTTAGCTCAAGACCGGCATAAGAGTTATGCTGATGCGAAGAGATATTTCAGGGAGTTCCAATTGGGGGACCAGGTTTTGCTCACAGTATCTCCTATGAAGGGGATTATGCGTTTCGGGAAGAAGGGGAAGTTGCCACCGAGGTATGTGGGGCCGTTTCCTATTATTGAGCGGATTGGACCAGTTGCGTATAGACTCGGGTTACCGGAGCATTTACACCGGATTCACGATGTGTTTCATATTTCCTCGCTAAGGAAATATCTCAGAGACGATTTTGCTCATTCTCACATCGCTTTGGAGAAGATTGATCTACAGTCTGATAGCTCCTACGAGGAGGGGCCGATTGCTATTTTGGACCGAAGTGAGAGGAAGTTGCGGTCAAAGATAGTTCCGTTAGTGCGTGTTCAGTGGCGACATCACAATGTCGAGGAGTCCACATGGGAACGCGAGGATGAGATGCGCGAACGTTATCCATAGTTGTTTTTATCAGGTACTTTCTAGTTCCGAATTTCGGGGCGAAATTCTGTTATTAGGGGGGAAGTATGTAATACCCCGTATTTTTGGCGATATTTATTTTTGGGATTTATTAATTAAATGAGAATTAATTGGGAATTAATCCGGATAAAATACTAGCGATATGTGACTTGGTATTTGACTATATTGAGTATATATGATGATATATGAATATTGAATTATGAAATTTGTCATGGGATTGATATACGGCAATTTGGATATTTTATTGGGACGCGTGAGACAGTCGCGTCAGGATATAATTATTTTGATTGTAAAAGTGAATTTAAATTCTATTAACCGTATGGTCATTTTGAGTGCGCCAACGCGTCCGGAAGGGTCGAGATTGTCAGAAAACACTAGCCGGGGTTTAGTTTGGGTCTCGGGGTATTTTTAGGCCATACCGGCAACATAAAGGGTATTTTGGTAATTTCGTATATTTGAGAATTAAAAGTGACGAAAATTAAGAGTTTTTATCTGATTGGGAATTGACCCACTAAACCCACTAACCAACCCTTAATGACCCAGTAAGCTACGGGGGTTATTAGATTAGGTTTCCAAAACTTTCTCAAAGCAAACCCTAGCCACCATTGGAGAAAAGCTTGGAGAGAGAGAGAGAAGAGGAGGATTCTGCAAAAAGAGAGAGAGAACTCCATCAAATCGTCATCAAAACCAGAGATTGAATCAAGGCAAGTGGTTTAATTTCAATTATTATAGAGAATGCTTCTTCCATGTGTAGGAATTTACATAAATCAAATCGTTCTTGAGAGTTTAATAAAAACTCATTTTAATTGGACTTAGAACTTGAATGTTGAGGAGTAATTGCATGTAGAATCGTAGAGAAATGATTACCCTGATGTAAATATGTGTTGGATGTAACAAAGACGGATCTAATTTGAGTAAATTGATGATCATAAATTCTAGGGTTTATGTTCTTGAAAATTGGGGAAAAGTGTAGAGATTTGATGAATTGATGATGATTAGGATGAATTGATGATGATTAGGATGAATTGGTTCTTTAAAATACGTTAGTATATAACCTTGATATGTTTAGGATTGATTAGAGACCTTTAAACATTGTTAGGACAAATTTTGGTTGAGATTTGAGGTGTAGAAATTGGTGAAAAACGAGATAGGATTTTTGGGCTTGCATCTGGTCACTCGTTAGAAGACCTACCCAGGTCGTTCGAACGAGCTTCTAACGAGTTGGTAGTTTGGGATTCTAACGAGAAGGATGTTTGTTCGATAATCTCGTTCGAACGAGATCTCGTTAGATAGCCTAGTTCGTTCGAACGAACTCTCGTTCGAACAGCCTCGTTCGAACGAGACTTCTAACGAGCTAGCAGTTTAGGCCTTTTTGGCTTGTTTTGATTTTGGGAATCCCGTAAACTTGTTCGAGGATAGAGATAACACTCCTTTGGGGATTTATGGGTAGATTTGGAACATTTGGATTATTATGAGGATAAAATCTTATATAAGTGTGGATCGAATCAAATAGACATTATGAGCTGAGATGTGAGTGCCTACTACGACGTGAGAATAAATTATGGTGCGTATAAATATGGACCGGGATTATATAAGTTGTATATGTATTAAGTTGGTACGAGAATGCGATATGTACTACAATTAAACTACGGTGATTACTAAGATGCGTGTTTACTTAGTATTGATATATGATTTGTGTGTATGACATACCTACCATACTTGCTATCACGGGAGGTTTGCGTTCTCTTAGGGCCCTCTAATCCTTGTGTTGCCCGGATTTAGACTGGTTACCTTGATGAACATAGGTCAGAGAAAGACTTATTGGGATGTTAATAAGTCCACTGATCGTGGGAGCGTAGGTATGTGCGTGACCCATGTGATGTGACTGTTTTCGCCTCCATTATTTGTGATGTTGTTATCTGTGAACTATTCCTGAGAGATTCTGAATATGTGATCCTTATGTACGTGATGTACCGGGATGGATAGCAGAGTATGTGTGCACCACAGCTTAGTCTCGGGGTGCTTGTATTGTATATTTATGACGTGATAATATACACTTAATAAAATGGGAACTTTCATATGGTATCGTGTGTATAACTATGGAATAACATAAAAGGGATAATCTATAACGAGTTGTATTACTTTTATATGAGAACCTGAATTTACGTTAAGCCCCTATTTAATTGAGATCGTTATAATGTTAATGGGAACCGAGTAATAAGGGTAGAACCTATGACAGACTAGCTAGATATGATGTCACTTAGATAGTGGTTAGTGTCATTTTAGATGGGTACTTACGTTAGGAGTGCACATTTAGTTGAGAGGTGAGGATTTCATGTGAGTGCACGTCCTAACATGTACTTTGCATTTAATGTTTTAAATGTTTTTAAAGCACTTGCAGGTTTTTAAAATATCTCCACATTCGGGCTCTGACCCGTTTGCTTTCAAATCTATTTTTTTTGTAAAACCATTTTAGGTACCCAGCCACAAGGATACCATGCATAGGATACTCATTCAGGTGACGAGCTGTAGCTGTTTGTCGAAGCTACAGGGATTTGCTTTTAGACGCTTATACCATTTGGATTCCATATTCCGTATTCTTCAGTTGTAGGGCATGTTGCCCAAATTCTATTAGAGACTTTTCCATTTCTGTTTTTCAGACTTGACATGTATTGTTTCAGTATTCAGTATTTAGTTATTCATTTCAGTTGTGGAGTTTTTTGTGAGGCGTTTTTCCTCCGGATTTATTTATATCGCGTGATGGTTATTCTATTATTTTCGTTATAGTGAATGGTGATATTATTCTTGCTTTAAACCTTTTACTGCATGTTAATTAGACTTTTATTAAAATTTGACATCTTACTTTTTAAATACTAGGTGGTTAGTAATAATAAAATGTTTTCGACAGTGATGCTATTAACTGAGCCAACTTGGCATTTTGATTTAATTTAATAAAGGAGTAGCTACCCGGTATTTAATTAGTCGGGGTGTCACACTATACAGGTTTAAAAAAAAAGAATAAAGTAAACAAATACTCATTATTATACAGCTTTGGGTATTCCGGCTTCTTATAGTTCCCAACTCCTTTTTAGATCATCCAATCCAGATGCCCCATAACACACTATGGGAGGTGGCCACGAGCGGATTTGATTTTTTAATCTTCAGATTGTCAATGTAAGAGTCAAGTTGCTCACTAGCCTCTTAGTGTTTGTAGGTATTTATTGACATAGCCTATTAATTTCGTCTTTTAGCCCAACTAGATTTTCTCACCATTCGACTTTGAGCTCAATTTGAGTTTTTTTTTTTTTTACAATTTCTAGTTGTAGGAGGCTCGTGTGCTTACGTAAATAATGTTATTAATGTGCATCATGTATAGTTTTTTTCATTGAAGACCTACTCAGATTGGTCCTTTGAGGGTGCTTGATGAGATGGGTTGAGGTGTCCGAAAATGGGGTGCGCATGGTTACCACAACAATCAGAGGGGGTCCCCAAATGGACTTGTAAAAGGAATTAACACCTTGCATGAGACCAATGTAACTCGTAAGAACTGACCGTGTAGTCACTGGGCTCTCGATTTGAGAATATGACCATAATTTGAAAATATATAGATTAGGCTTGAAAACATGCCGTCAAAGTGTGAAAACCCAAACCAATCCCCAAATGGCCTTGTAAGAGTCATGAATACCTCGCACGTGACCGATATAGCTCGTAGGAACTGATCGCGTAGTCACGGGATTCCCAGTTTGATAATATGATGATAACTTGAAAATATCTAGATTTAGGCTTAACAACATGCCATTAGAGGGTGAAAACGTAAGACAGTCCCCAAACGGCTCGGTGAGAAGCACAAACACCTTGCACGGGACCAAAGTAACTCGTAGGAACTGATCGTGTGTCACGGGACTTCTGGTTTGAAAATATGATGATAATTTAAAAATATCTAGACTTAGGCTTAAAAACATGTCGTTAGAGGAACAAAAATCAAAACAGCCCCCAAATGGCATCCTGAGAGGCACAAACACCGCGCATGGGACCAATGCAACTCGTAGAAACTGACCGCGTGATCATGAGACTCACGGTTTGAAAATATGATGATAATTTGAAAATATCTAGACCTAAGATTAAAAACATGCCGTTAGAGTGTCAAAATTCAAAACCACCCCCCGTGAGAGGTACGAATACCTCGCATGGAACCAATGTAACTCGTAGGAACTGACTGCAAAATATGGCGATAATTATAACTCATACATGCAATTTTTCACATTCTGAATATGAGTTTTGTAAAATTACTTGGTTACTGATATCATCTCTTTATTGTATCTTATTTTTTTGCCAGATAACATTTTATCGTTATCTTCTATCCATGTGGAACACATGAAGAAGTCAATACCTTACAAAAAGGGGGTTGTTTATTTAGTTTCATTAATGTTTAGGATTCTATTTTTTATGTGTTATGGTCGTGTGAACTTTTATAATTTTATTGTTAGCTTTTATGGCCATGCGTACTTTTGTAATTTTATTGTTATATTTTATGGTCGTGCGGCTTCACATTACACAGGTTTTATATTAGTAGCTTTTAGAATGTCCAGAAAATAAATTAAACTCTGTCCAATTTTTTTTGGTCTTTGAACTATTAAGACTTGTAATATTTTGAAGTTTATACATTAGTTTATCAACAACGTGCGAGATTCACAATTTGTGAATTTTCTTGATTTTTTTTGTTGCAAATAATAAATATTGTTCCAACCAGATTTGAAATTTGATGATTTTCCCTCTTTGTTTTCAAATAATTAATTTTTTTTCTTTGATCCAAAAATTTGGCACAGTTCAAAGCTGTGCCAAAAGTGTATCAAATTTTTGCACGGTTTTGAACTCTGTCAAAAGTGTACTAAAATCTACTCAATCTGGCACAGTTATAAAATGTACCAAAAGTGTGCCAGAAAATATCAAATTCTGGCATGGTTTAAAAGTGTGCCAAAAGTGTTCATGTTTGGCAAAATCTGGCTCACTTTTAAACTGTGCCAGAAAAAAGGTCATTTTGGTACATCTGATTCTGGCACAGTTCAAAACCGTGCCAAATTTGATGTGACACAGTTTTAAACCGTGACAGATTACATTTTTTGGTGTAGTGTAAACAACTTATAATCGAAATCTTTATGTATGGTAGTTCTCAAGTGTGGGTGAAGAGTTTTAGTAGCATTGGTTTTTAGGAGGGCCAAGATTGCTAATATAATATTTTGTACTAATAATTTAGGGAGT
Source organism: Sambucus nigra (assembly GCA_949130495.1). NCBI lineage: Eukaryota > Viridiplantae > Streptophyta > Magnoliopsida > Dipsacales > Adoxaceae > Sambucus > Sambucus nigra. The sequence continues at coordinate 648,813,397 of OX422215.1, read as the reverse complement.
TGAGTATGCAAAAAAGATAAAGTTACTTGATTATCTAATATTTGTACTTAATTTTGTAAATAATATTTTATACTAACAAAAATTATAACCGAACAAGAAAAATAATTTTAGAAAAAACTGGGCAAGATGTAACATATATATTCCTCTATATTATGAACATAATTTAATTTTATTGTAATAATTTAGTTAATGAATTAAATAAACGTGATACGAAAAATTAATAATACATATATTATCACATATATCGTAATGACTTAAGAAATTTTGGATAATAAAAGTTTCATATATTTTTGCAAAAGCATAATTTTCTTTTATTATACAATTTAATATTTTATAACACATAATTTTTGCGTGTCGAAGACGACACTGATATAGAATTTGTATATTATCTTACATTTCTTCCCCCCTTTTTTTTGTAAAATGTAAGTGTATATAAAATAAAAACCAATATATAAAAGAGAACAAATCATTCAAGGCCCAAACCTAGCAAAACAAAAGACATAAAACAAAACATGTGTAATACCCCTAATTTCTTAATATTCCAAATATTCTATTTAATTAAATTGGAGAATTAAATGAGAAAATACGGCTTAATTTAAATTACGTAAGAGTAGTAATTTAATGAATATTATTTAAAAGTTTAATTATGAAATAAAACTCGAGAGATAGATACCGACGTATATTGCCTCATTATATTTACTTAGTGCGAGTGGTAAATAGTTACTTGACGCGTGTAGACCGTGTTGGGGTGAGAACGAGTAATATTTTTAAGTGACTCAAATGATAATTTAGAGGTCACAGATGAGTCCGGAAGAGTCAAAATAGTATACCCTGGGGTACTAGTTGAGTCTCAGGGTAATTTTAGACTAAACCGAGACCGTTCGGGGGCGTTTTGGTCTTGTAACATAAGAGGGTATGGAGACCTACGAATTTGAGGGCTTTTTATCAGCCGTATGAAAGAGGGATTAGGGTTAGAACACCCAGGAAAACAGCAATACCATTAGAGAGAAGGAGAAAACCATTTTCAAGGCTTAAAAGATGCTTTTGAGAAGGTTGGGTTTGGATCTTGCACCCTAGGAGCCAAAGGAGGAAGGATTGAAGAAGTGAAGCATCAATTCATCATCAAATCCACGAAATCAGATCCCCTCTGTTAAGGCAAGTTGTTTATTGCAAAAATTATAAAGTTATAATACCCATGTGTAGGGTTTTTGAATAGTCTTGTTTAAATCAATATCTTGATAGGAGAATAATGATATTTATACATGTTGGGATAGGAATCACATGTAGAATGATTTAACATATGTAGAGGATTAATATTCAGATTAGACTCGATGATTATTTCGGAATAAAATCTGGATTTAGAAAAAAAATATGGGAAGAATACAATAACTAGGGTTTCAAGAAATTCTGGGTTTAATTCACTATTTCTTTAAAGGAATTGGAGTTTTGATGTATTTGACACGTTAGAAATTGTCCTAGTATGTGTGGAAACATGTTAGGATCTTTGGGTCGAAGTTTGGTGGACTATAATGGAGTTTGGAGATTTGTTAATGGAGGAAAAGTTTAACGAAGAAGACGAACTGCGTCTGTCCCTGTTCGATCGATAGATCAATCGACTAGGTCGATCGATCTAACCCAGTAGTCGATCGATCGACGCAAGATGAATTTCCCGAATTTTTTGTGTTTAAGTCTTCGTTAATTTTCGGGAATGAATGAGTATCCTAGGATTTATATTATACTTATATGGGAGTGAGAATAAGACCAGTAGGTATATTGTTGAGGTCCGATAAGGCCATTGGGTGTAGGGCTTCGATTATGGACCGACGAGATTAATTCGATTTAGTAGAGTATCGGGGAATTCAGAATTGAGTTACGAGTCGAAGTAAATTCAATTTAAGTAATAAACAGTAGGGTAAGTAATAGCTACTGAAATTATGTGTGAGGGGTAACTAGGACCCTTAGAGTTGTGTGAAAACTCAAATAAATGCGATTAATGAGATAAATCGTCAAGCGGATATTGTACGGTAAATATAAAAGATTAAAATATTATGTACGTATATAATTAATAGGCCGGGCGTGGACCTACAGAATTATATGATCTTTTAGGTCGAGAGATTTATACCTAAAGTAACTATGTTAGGGTCGATGTGATATTCCGAACTAATATAGGGTTATTATATGTTTGGGGTCGATGTAAAATGCCGAACCAAACCTTTGAACTGGTGGCATGATGAAAGAGTCCGAGAAAAAATTTGTGTATATATATAATTGGGGTCGATGTATCATTCCGAACCAATTCTTACTTGGGGTCGATGAATAATTTCGAACCAAGAATTCTTAATTTGTGTATATAAATAATTGTGGTCGATGTATCATTCCGAACCAATTCTTACTTGGGGTCGATGAATCATTCCTAACCAAGAATTCTTAATTTGTGTATATAAATAATTGGGGTCGATGTATCATTCCGAACCAATTCTTACTTGGGGTCGATGAATCATTCCAAACCAAGAATTCTTAATTTGTGTATATAAATAATTGGGGTCGATGTATCATTCCGAACCAATTCTTACTTGGGGTCGATGAATCATTCCGAAACAAGAATTCTTAATTTGTGTATATAAATAATTGGGGTCAATGTATCAGTCCGAACCAATTCTTACTTGGGGTCGATGTATCATTCCGAACCAATTCTTACATGGGGTCGATGAATCATTCCGAACTAAGAGCCCTTTATGTGTATGTAAAGGGAAAAATAGTAATAACTGATATTTTGTATATATTGTGTGTGAAATATATACTTGATGATATTCTACTTCTGTGTATTAGTAGATTAATATATATTATGTATTCAAAGATACATACCGAAATGGTAAGTTAAGTAGTGAATCTTAATTATGAAACGTAAAGTTAGATAGAGAATATCTATTTAGTAATTTAAGTAGTGAAACTTAATTACAAAAGTGGGAAGACATAAATTATGATTATTGTAGAAATTTAGTAGTGAAACTAAATGAGAAGTTTTGAAACATAACATAGAGGAAATGTTACTTGTGTATTAATTAACCTTCGTGAGATGTTAATGTAATGAATGTACGGTGTGGGAAATATGAGAACTTAAGTATAGATAAGTTCAGATGATTACTTAGTCCTAGATAGCTTTGAAGATATGCCTAGGTGGGCTAAGTGTAGAACGTTAGGTGTGCACAAAAGATGAGGGGTGAGTAAAATCAAGAGAGTGTACGAGAACCTAATATTTGTAATCAATAACCGCATTTTATATTGTGATAAACCCTTGCTAAATATTTTCAAAATGTTTTGAGTACTAACTCTTGCTATAAAATATTTTCAAAACCTTTTAGGTGTCCTGCCACAAGGATGTCATGTGTGATGATTTCATTTTAGGGACTCGAAGCTGTAGCACAATGGATGCTTACAGGATTTTGATTAGACGATATCTCTCATTCAGATCTAGTACAGGATCTCACAATATTCGATGTATGGACTTGTGGCTCGGTATCTGTCTCAGATGTTAGTTCAGACTAGTGGTTATTATGTTGTTGTTTTGGGATTTTTAGCCGATGGTTTACTCGGTAACACTTTTGTTTTGTTGTACTTTTACTTTGTTGATTGGGTTATAGTACATGATTATTTTTACTTTGTTCCGCATGGTTGATTTATCTGTTTTAAGAAAGATAAAATTTGGCACAGGTCTAATTTTACTTAGGGGATTAGTAATTAAAAAGTTTTCGACAGTGATGCTAAGAATGAACCATTTGAGAAACTTATTTTAATTTAATAAAGGCCTGATCACCCGATGTTTAATTAGGCGGGGTGTCACAGATGGTATCAGAGCATCAGGTTCTAGTGTCCATAGGATCTTTATGGCTTACTACGTTTTCAGCATTTTGTTTGATTGATGCAGAGCCCTATCTTAGGACTGTTGTACTCCTCTACGTACGTAGTTTACATTCTCCTTCTATTTAGTAGATGTAATGTGATATAGACGAGTTCGATTGGGCATGGCACGTCAAATATGGGGTAGGACCAGCATTTGCGTTAGAAGGACTGCAGGAGGGAGGAGCTCGACATAAAGCATGGCGTGTTCGATGATGGTAACCATAGGAGAGATGACCGTTGTCGAGGTCACTCCTACTGTGTAATGGAAGTATATGCTGCAAGGGTTGTTGAGGCATAGCAGGCATTTTCCAGGTGTCGCGACGGCAAGGGGGGATGCTAATCTAGACCCGCCCAATGTAGTGATAGTGGGAGGGAGTCTGAACAAATTTTTGATGAGGACGAGCCATAAAATGTGATAAAACGGCGATTGCGCATGGAAACCAATGGAAGTAGAATGTACATAGGTTTTGGCATTTAGGGATAGAGCATAATTACCCAGAAGTAAAAATTTGATTAAAATTTTTTAGGCAACGTGGTGGGGATTCCAGTCACTACATCCGGACCGAAGGTCCGTATACAGATAGAGGGACCTTACGTATAGTTTAATCGTAAAGCTCTCCAATGATGATTCAGAAGCGAAGTGAATGGAAAGATCTGAACGCATCACGTGAAAGCCTGGTAGAGGACAACCGTGAGAGAGAAATTTATCCGTTGAAGTGAACTTGTGCCGATGAGATAGGTATAAGGAAAAAGAGCCCTTGAGAGAATGGACTCTCGAGTTGTCATTCTCAATTTTGGTAAAAATCTTCTTGGACAACTTATGTATATTAAGGTAGTATGGTACTTCTTACAAGGTTGAGGTAAATGCTCCTAGGTGGTCGGAGCTAAGAGAGTTTAAGGACTTAGTCAAAGAGTAAGACTGAATGTAATGGGGCTGGTGAAAGCCATTAGTGGAAACCGACTAAGGGATTAATTGATTTGATCCTAAGTCGGGACTGTTAAGTCTAATAGCTTCCTTAGTCGGCAAAACTAAGGGAATCATGACAATGGTGTTAAAAATCAAGGCTTCCAAGTTCGATAAGAGGAATACCCTAAACCAGTCGGTGTGGCCTGGAATAAGGGGATTTATGAAAAGATGTCTTATGAGGGACATAAAACCTCGCGTGTTGATCTTGTCCAAAGTTATTTTAGGGAATAATAACTCCGATAAGTTTTGCATTCCGGAAAGAACAAGCGTGTTATGTCCGAAAACCATCTGAACCACCATAGCAATGGGCAAGGAAGTATATGGGTTTTAGCCTCGAGTGAATGGTGTATATGATGATGCCTCGCCTGAAAGAGGGTCGAGTTGTCATTTTTCATCAATATGTGGGAGACTTCAGAGATTATGGATGTCTCATAATAAAAATTAATCCTGTGTGTAGGAACCTAAATGATGTGAGTCAATGTATGTCATGTGACCGCTGAGCGGAGAGATCGATCTCGCTATTGTAATTAGTTCTAAGGACTTAGTGATAGTATAAGCGCGGTGCCACTTGACTCCTTTAAAGATATTGGAGTATGGTTGCACATATTGTCGAGGAAGAGTATCTCGACTATGTGTTGTTCTGACAATGCTCAGTAAGAATGCATGGGGAGAAGTCCCTTGTTTAAGTTTGGTTGCGAAAGGGGATACGACTGAAATTTTTATGCACGTCAAGAGAAGACACATTGTTAGATGCTAGGGCATCAGTGGGGCCGTTAGTGTTGTGGAGAAAAACTAAAAATCTTACTTCACCACGAAGGGATAAGTGGGATTTTGTGGGAAAGGATTTGATTTTTGGTCTATAGGGGATTGAGAATACCCGCAAGATTGTAGTCACGTCCTGTAGACTAGGCTAGAATTGAGGAAAAGAATGCTACGGGTGAGACGTTTGCAATGTTTTTGCAAATGTACACAAAGAAAAGGGTGTATGAGCGCCTTAGTCAATTGGCTTTCTTAGACATCCGAGATAGAGGGATGCGAAAAAAAATTATTCTTTTACGCCGATGGGGAAGTTATGAGGCAAGTTGTATCTCGATGAAATCAATTGAACGTCGTGAGAAATAGACAATGATCCAAGCTTATATGTTGAGAGAGCCAGCACACCCTATGGGATAAGAATCAGTGGGAAGCCGTTCAAAGGTTATCTCTTGATATGGGAGACCTAACTGTTATGAAGAAGTAACGCAAGGTGATATTTGACTCGAAATGAGCAACCGAAATGTGGTAGTGAACCTACGTTTCCAATGATGGAAGGAGGAGACAGACTTATAAATTATTGATGGGCTGTGAACATCATAATTAAGCCAACATTTCGCTGGGGTAGAGGAATTGGGTGATCGGGATGAATTAGTATGTAGTTAAAAAGGGAGAGTGCACAAGTGCACGGTGCCGCTCTACAAGATTGTGAATCAGGATGAAATCCTAAAATTCCACCCTGTGAGAGATGGTCAGGGAGGAATAGAGATAAAGTTTTTATTTTGAGTATGTTGTGTTACCTACGACTCAATGTTAGTGAGAAAGGATGATGATACGCCCTTATAATAGTAGAATTTTAGAGAAGCCCACTAAAATTCATAGGTTGAATGTATACCTATATGAGCATATTTGTAGGTAGTGTGAGACTGCCTATATGGACTGTACCTAAGGTTTAGTTTCTTGGATGCCTATTAAGAACTTATGTGTACTTTGAGGTGTAGTTCGAGGAGATATTTCGAACTTTTAGTCATTAACGCGTGATATGAGGACATTCTATTGGGGTATGACATTTTAGAATATATGAAGTGTGAAATATATGGCTCACAAATTGTCTACTCATGTGCGATGAGATATATATACTTATATTGTGCTCGAAGTGTGATTCTGAGACAATATAACCAATCACTATTGGTGATCGAGGTGGGATTCCGAGCCAATAACCCCAAAAGTGTTATAAAAGGGGGGTGATTATAAAATAAATGTTGATAGTATATGCTATGTGTAATATATATATATATATATATATATATATATATATATATATATATATATATATATATATATATATATATATATATATATACTTTATGATTTCCTGCTTATGTGCGATAATAAGTATGCTTAAATTATGTATTGGGGTCGATGATGTTCCGGACCAATACATGAAGGATCGATTTCGGGTCGATGATTTTCCGAACCAAATCGATGATAAATTTAGTATCGGCGGAAGGTCTGAACCAACATATGTGTTACATTTACCTTGGGGTCGAGGGATTTCCGGACCAATGTAAATGAATGGGATTATTGGGGCCGATGATTTTGCCGGACCAATTTCCCTTATAGTATATGATGTGTGTGAAATATATACCTTATAACATTCAACTTATGAGTGATATTAGACACATAGATGTTATATATAGAGATATACATCAAAAGGGTAAAATTAAGTAAGGAGGAACCTAATTTTAAGAGTTAACGTTAGATTTAGAAAAATCTATGGAGAAATTAAGTAGTGAGACTTAAGCATGATATATGCGGCATGGGTAACATGCGATAAGAGTTTTTAATAAAGCAAGGCATGTACTTGGGGCGACCGTTAGGATGATATGATTTGATTTTGGGTATTAGAGAATGCAATGATGTTTAAGGTCCTTAGTCTTAATACCAACCTTATCTTAATTTCTAGGACGATATTCCTTTGTAAGGGGGGAAGTATGTAATACCCGGTATTTCTGAATATTCCAAATATTCTATTTAATTAAATTGGAGAATTAAATGAAAAAATACGGATTAATTTAAATTACGTAAGAGTAGTAATTTAATGAATATTATTTAAAAGTGTAATTATAAAATAATACTCGAGAGATAGATACCGACATATATTGCCTCATTATATTTACTTAGTGCGAGTGGTAAATAGTTACTTGACGCGTGTAGACCGTGTTGGGGTGAGAACGAGTAATATTTTTAAGTGACTCAAATGATAATTTAGAGGTCACAGATGAGTCCGGAAGGGTCAAATTAGTGAAAATAGTATACCATGGGGTACTAGTTGAGTCTCGGGGTAATTTTAGACTAAACCGAGACCGTTCGGGGGCGTTTTGGTCTTTTAACATAAGAGGGTATGGAGACTTACGAATTTGAGGGCTTTTTACCACCTGTATGAAAGAGGGATTAGGGTTAGAACATCCAGGAAAACACCAATACCATTAGAGAGAAGGAGAAAACCATTTTCAAGGCTTAGAAGATGCTTTTGAGAAGGTTGGGTTTGGATCTTGCACCCTAGGAGCCAAAGAGGAAGGATTGAAGAAGAGAAGCATCAATCCATCATCAAATCCACGAAATCAGATCCACTCTGTCAAGGAAAGTTGTTTATTGCAAAAATTATAGAGTTATAATACCCATGTGTAGGGTTTTTGAATAGTCTTGTTTAAATCAATATCTTGATAGGGGAATAATGATATTTATACATGTTGGGATAGGAATCGCATGTAGAATGATTTAACATATGTAGAGGATTAATATTCAGATTAGACTCGATGATTATTTCGGAATAAAATCTAGATTTAGAATGAAAATATGGTAAGAACACCATAACTAGGGTTTCAAGAAATTATGGGTTTAATTCACTATTTCTTTAAAGGAATTGGAGTTTTGATGTATTTGACACGTTAGAAATTGTCCTAGTATGTGTGGAAACATGTTAGGATCATTGGGTCGAAGTTTGGTGGACTATAATGTAGTTTGGAGATTTGTTAATGGAGGAAAAGTTTAACTAAAAAACGAACTACGTTTGTCCCTGTTCGATCGATCGATCGATCTTGAACTATCGATCGATCAACTAGGTCGATCGATCGAACCCAGCAGTTGATCGATCGACGCAAGCTGAATTTCCTGAATTTTCCATGTTTAAGTCTTCGTTGATTTTCGGGAATGAATGAGTATCCTAGGATTTATATTATACTTATATGGGAGTGAGAATAAGACCAGTAGGTATGTTGTTGAGGTTCGATAAGGCCATTGTGTGTAGGGCTTGGATTATGGACCGACGAGAATAATCCGATTTAGTAGAGTATCGGGGAATTCAGAATTGAGTTACGAGTCGAAGTAAATTGAATTTAAGTAATAGACAGTAGGGTAATTAATAGCTACTAAAATTACGTATGAGGGGTAACTAGGACCCTTAGAGTTGTGTGAATACTCAAATAAATGCGATTAATGAGATAAATCGTAAAGCGGATATTGTACGGTAAATATAAGAGATTAAAATATTACGTACGTATATAATTAATAGGTCGGGCGTATACCTACTGAATTATATGAGCTTTTAGGTCCAGAGATTTATACCTAAAGTAACTATGTTAGGGTCGATGTGATATTCCGAAGTAACATAGGGTTATTATATGTTTGGGGTCGATGTAAAATTATGAACCAAACCTTTGAACTGGTAGACAGAATTTGTGTATATAAATAATTGGGGTCGATGTATCATTCCGAACCAATTCTTACTTGGGGTCGATGAATCATTCCGAACCAAGAATTCTTAATTTGTGTATATAAATAATTGGGGTCGATGTATCATTCCGAACCAATTCTTACTTGGGGTCGATGAATCATTCCGAACCAAGAGCCCTTTACGTGTATGAAAAGGGCAAAATAGTAATGACCGATATTTAGTATATATTGTGTGTGAAATATATACTTGATGTTATTCTACTTCTGTATATTAGTAGATTGATATATATTATGTATTCAAAGATACATACCGAAATGATAAGTTAAGTAGTGAAACTTAATTACGAAACGTAACGTTAGATAGAGAATATCTATTTAGTAATTTAAGTAGTGAAACTTAATTACAAATGTGGGAAGACAGAAATTATGATTATTGTAGAAGTTTAGTAGTGAAACTAAATTAGAAGTTTTGAAACATGACATAGAGGAAATGTTACTTGTGTATTAATTAACCTTCGTGAGATGTTAATGTAATGAATGTACGGTGTGGAAAATATGAGAACTTAAGTATAGATAAGTTCAGATGATTATATAGTCCTAGATAGCTTTGAAGATATGGCTAGGTGGGCTAAGTGTAGAACGTTGGGTGTGCACAAAAGAAGTGGGGTGAGTAAACTCAAGAGAGTGTACGAGAACCTAACATGTGTAATCAATAACCGCATTTTATATTGTGATAAACGCTTGCTAAATATTTTCAAAATATTTTGAGTACTAACTCTTGCTATAAAATATTTTCAAAACCTTTTAGGTGGCCAGCCACAAGGATGCCATGTGTGATAATTTCATTTCAGGGACTCGAAGATGTAGCACAGTGGATGCTTACAGGATTTTGATTAGACGATATCTCTCATTCAGATCTAGTACAGGATCTCACACTATTCGATGTATGGACTTATGGTTCGGTATCAGTCTCAGATGTTATTTCAGACTAGTGGTTATTCTGTTGTTGTTTTGTGATTTTTAGCCGATGGTTTACTCGGTAATACTTTTGTTCTGTTGTACTTTTACTTTGTTGATTGGGTTATAGTACATGATTATTTTTACTTTGTTCCGCATGGTTGATTTATCTATTTTAAGAAAGATAAGATTTGGCACCAGTCTAATTTTACTTAGGGGATTAGTAATTAAAAAGTTTTCGACAGTGATGCTAAGAATGAACCATTTAAGAAACCTATTTTAATTTAATAAAGGCCTGATCACCCGATGTTTAATTAGGCGGGGTGTCACAACATGGACAGTCGAGCTTAAGCCTAACAAAACATGCCCCTTAATGAACCCCACCAACCATCCATGTGGGTAGACATACTAGCGCCAAAGTACAATCACGACTCAATAAACTCAATTTAACACTCAACACAATCTGCAAAACTCAGAGAAAGACATCATGTAACCCCTTATCTTGTATCACCCGTCAAAGCTATTTTCTCATATCCTCCAACATTAAATCTACACTCCATAACCAACCATGCTAACAACTCCATAACTACGACCTCAATGACATCATGTAACCCCTTGACTTGTTTTAGAAATGTCCATGTGGCCCAATCGTGAAAACCCTAGTTTTGAATGTTGTATGACTATACATCTTTTTGTATGATATCGCACAAACTTAGTTTTGTATATATTCTCTCTTTATATCAATTCCATCATGGGCACATATGTTTATTTTATGTGAATGGATCCTACAGTGGTTTATCCATAGTTATTTTTTGCCTTATGATTTGATATGGTTGTAATAATAATGTTTTTGAAATTATTTTATATTTGATGTATTTAGAGGAGATTATGATGGGATATACACTTTATTTATATTTAGGATCACATATTTATGTGGGTTTAGCTTTTTGGAAAAGTATCATAGAGTTTTACGATGTTTTAACCCATTTATTGAGGTTTTGCCATAAGCTTTGCGAAGTTGGGAGGAAGCTTATGCTGATCGAGGGGATAGATCTAACATAGTTGATAGATTTAGTACCCGATCGATCTTTTATAGGATATAGATCGGGTCCCCTTGGGATGATTCATTTTTTGTGGTTTTTGATGTTATATTAATGCATATTTCTCCGGTTCTTCTTTTCGATCATTGTCAAATGCAAAAAGGAGTTTTTCAAGAAGTTTAATCAATAAAGAACTCCAGTTTATGAATATATGTAATTCTAGGAGGAGTCTTGATCATGAATAATTCTACTTCAAATGGGATTCTTTGTCTTGAAGTCTTATACTTCAATAAGGCCTTTAAGACCTGATGGAAACGATTTTGATTACTATTTCAATTATGATTGCATGTTCTTATGTTTTATTATGATTCTACCATCTTACATGTTGATAATTTTCGTGCACTATTTAATTGAGTTATCAGGATCACAAGTTTATTATTGACAAAGTGGATTTTTATTGGGACTGACCTATATCGCGTTGTTTCTGGAAAACTATGTTTTCATTTATTTCTTTATAAATTGAATGTAAATTAGGTAATTAATTTAAAGGTATAGATTAAACTTTTATCCATGGGTTTTATTTGAATTAAAAATTTGTTTTATATTTTTAAACATTATAATAATGAAATTGAGTAATTTAATTCGTAAAAGTAAATTGGGAAATGATTGTGGATTTAATTCCAGCTTTTAAAATTGTGTAATAGTCTTTTCGAAAAACCTCAGCTTCAAAATATTAAGTGCAAGTGGGGTTTCAACATAAACCCCACAATCTCCATTGCTGTTTTGATAAAAATGATGTGATTACTTCCTCGTGTTAGCTTGATCTCGCCACCCTATGGATGAATTTAATCAAAGCATCTTGTATTCTTGAGATTCTTGAGTGATAGTTCATTAAAATTAAATGTGAGTGGGTTTGGTCCTCCCATCAAGGAATTTATAAATGAGAGTTTGATTTCATTGAATGAACCTATGGTGTACACTTAAACACAACTATTAATATCCTCCCCGTCCATCAGGGTCACTATTATTAGAAGTGGGATTAATTGACATCAGCTATTCATTATGTTGGTCATAAATTTCTTAACCTGTTCGGATAACATAATGAACGATTAAAAGCCTTCGAATTCAAGGTCGTGTGATTTAAGATCCCATAGAGAAATATCACATCATAAGCAAAGTAGTATGTTTGACGAGATTAGTTTTTAATTGGTGGTAGATGGTTGCTAGTTTAAAATTTAATCGACTTAATTCTCCCATGTTAATTGGAGATTATTTTTTTAATATAATGAATATGATAATTTAACAATGAATTCAAAATTTTCTTACTGGTTCAAGTCGTAAAGTTTTAATTAGAATGAGTTCAAATGACTGAAAATGACTATTTGACAGTGTTCTAACTTAAGAGGATAATAAGCTAGTTTAACCCAAAATTCTTATCTATATCTTAAAATAATTATGTTATTAATTCCTCATATTAGTAATTGGATTCCCTCCCTAATGTAGAAAATTGATCATGGAATCATTGTAATTTCAGAATTTAGATAAATTCTTGTAAATTAAATGTTTCTTATGTTCGTCCCGCCCATCGGGGAAGTCCTATATGAAAATTTTAATTTTTAAGAATTAGCCGATGGGAATTTTACAACACCTATGTTGGTTTATAATGCTCATATAATAAACATGTTCATGCATTGATTTCCATAATTGATTGAATAAAAGATTCTTTGGAGTAGAAACGATGTGGAAGCCCGAGACCATTTCGTAATCCGGGAGTGATCATAATGGGAAGTCAAGTTTGGTGCTAGTTATAGAGAATAGCTTAACTTCCTTGCCGAAAGGGATGTAGGATGTCAATGATAAGTCTCAGGTACAATGAGTTGGTTTAGGAAAGTTTATATTCCTTGGTAGTAGTGATGATAACTGAAAGGCAGAAATTGTCACTATAAGTAGTTAGAACTTTTATAGCAATGATGTTCAACTCTTTAAGGAAAAGAACAATGTAATGGATTTTATCATAAAAGTAGATGCATGATTTATGGCAGAATATAAGTTAACATGTTTTGCATAGTAACAAACATAAAATTAATACTAGAACTCATTGAAGAGGTTCCAGGTATTAGGGCAATTACTTAAAGTAATATGTTCCTAACTATCGACAATTATAACAAGGCAACAACTTTAGCAGTGTGGTATCCTTATTGGATTTTGGTTGCGATATAATGTTAATGTAGTTGAATTATTTTCATGTAGATGGTTTTATAAAGGTTGATTTTGATTTTTTAAATTTATTTTGAACAAATATTCGATTTTTGTATCTATATTGGATATTTTTTTATCAAGTCTGGTACATTGGAAAATAATTTATACATTATAATTTTTTTCACACCAATACTGTTATATACTAATAGGGATCATGTTAATGGACAATCAAAAGTTTCCTTCTAGAACCAAACCCAATTTTGGCACTTGCGCTTTGGTTATTTTATTCAGAAAGAAATTTAATGATTAGTCTGAAAATAGATAATTGAGCTCATTGGAAGTGGATGCACTTTAGTCTTAAACCTTGTTTAAAATGTAAAAATACCAAATGGGATTTACAGTCTAAAGCTAAAGATCCTAAGATATTATGTAAATTGTTAATTTCATTTAGTTTGGTCCAAAGACCATTTGGTCAAGATGTGGTTTTGAGTTCTTCATTGATTTCATTAATGATTACTCAATGTGAGGACATGTTTACCCTATGCACTATAAGTTTGAAATCTTTGATTAATTCAAATTATATAAGACTAAGTTAGATTAAAAGTGAGGTAAAAGAATTCATGATCTATGATCTAATCGTGGGGTGTAGCCTCTTGGGACATGATAAGAATGAATAATACTATTTTAGGTATGATAAGGGCCATGGTTACTTATTCAGGATTGCAACATTCTTGTTTGGATTTTACTTAAGACACACACACACACACACACACACACACACACACACACACACACACACACACACACATATATATATATATATATATATACTAGCGGAATGCCCGTGCCTAAAGGCACGGTGTAAATTTCCAAAGTACGTAATCGCGAAACGACAAAAAATTTGAAAGTATTGAATAGTGTATAATTAAAATCAAAAAGTTTTTTTTTACAACACGAATGTGTAAACAATTTAGAAATTTTGCGCAATATTTCCTTTGTTTATAGGACTATTCACCTTGTTCAAGAAATATAAAATACTCCAACAACAATACTTAACTCAACAAAATATTTTCCTAATTATTCATGGTCGGCTATCACTAACAATGCAAACATATTTAAAATGTTCTACAATATTTCGTGCCAAAACCAAAAACTAAGTGAAATGTGTACACTTAAAATGTACATGTGTTCCTTTATTAACATACATAATCAAATCAAATATAAATCTTAAGAGTGAATTGTATTTGTTAAGACAATAAAATTGAAAGAAGTTAAATGTACATGTTGCAAAAAATAACTGAATAGAAATTTAGGACACAGTGAACGCAATAATTTTAGCACCTGCTACACGTCTTTGATTTTTGTTCACCCTTCATATAACATATATCTCACCACTTCTCTCCATGAATCATCATTATAAAACGACCGATAACACATTGGGGTGTAGAACAAATTCAAAAACTATCTTCGCACCCAAGTGGTCTTTTAGGTATTCCATCAAACATCTCATATTCCCTCATGTAGATTCCTACAAATGAAGATCATCAAAATGAGATAAAATTTGTAGGAAATAAAAAAAAACTACTACAAAGAAACTAAGGACAATAATGAGTAAGTGTAACAAATAATATTCGGTCCCTGGAAAGGGGAACAAATAAACACCAGAATAAGTATGGAGAACAAACATCTTCTAAATAGTAATCTGCTCAATTCTTCATTTCAAAAGTGAACCAAATATATGTTTCTAATAAATTGATCAAGAAATAAAGGACATTCTTAAAGATTACCACGTGCCTCCTTATTGATTTTCTCTCAACTAAACTTTTCCATGCACTTTAAATTCTTGCCAGGGAGAAAAATTAAAATAGGACACTAACAAAATTTAACAAAGAACCTAAAATAATAATCTTGCGACATCTACAAAATTAAAACAAATATTTAAAGTTTCCGTTATAGTCCTTTAACTCCACTATGTATGATACCTCAGTAAACATGAGCAGGCATTTGAGTCTAAAAAAGAGAAAAAAAGATTATTTGAGTCTCCTTGAAAATTAATAGAGCAGATATCTTAAAGGATAACAGAGCAGACATTTGAGTCTAAAAAAGAGAAAAAAAGAAAAGTATCTTGGTTATTTATCAGTTGTAGATGATTAAGTGCCTTCTCTGATATAAAAGTGTCTTGTGCAGTAGAAACTGGAATAAATTCCATGACTGAAACATCCTCCTAAAAAATTCCAATTGAAGCAGTACCACATCATTAATAATTCCTTCAATAACTATAGGGAGAATCCAACGTTTGGGTGTTATCATGAATTTATAAGGATTATGTCAGATATTTGCTATTCTTATTCACTTCTTCTTATTTTATTAGTTCTTTACACGTATCAGAGCTGCTTTTGATTTTATAATCCCATGTTCCACCATGTATATTCTCTTACACTCATGATCGTCACAGCCTTCTCTAGAACAAAACCTACATTAAAATTGTTCCATTCCCCCTAAAGCATAACATTAAGACTGCAGATAAGAAGAGAAACATATAAACCATAAATTTGAAACATATAAACCATGTGGATCAGAATATGCAATTGCACTGAGATACATTTATTTGTCTCACACGAAAAATAGGAACGTTAACAAATCCCGAGCTCTCATTCAAATTCCCCTAAATTTTATAAGAGATAGAGAAAGCCGAGAAACACATAAATCCCCCTAAAAATTCAGAATGAAAATGCAGATGGAAAACAAAAGATTATGCTTGTATAGAGAAGACTGGTGATGAAAACAAAAAAAAAAGAACAAAAATAAAAACCTGATCTTAAATCCATGAGGTACTCGTAAAATGACACTCTTACTTTTCAGCCTCTACTGCCCTCTGGAGTCTAACACCAACATCTTGCGCATTAGTCCTTTTAATACGTAGTTTGGAGTATGCATTAAATGCCTTCATCTCGTCTGTGACCTTAACTAACTCCATAGAGGGTATCTCGCGTACAATGGGCATGAAACTTCCTTGGACTTGAGTGGTTGTTGCCTATTCTTCTGGAGCAGAATCACCAGCCTTGAACTTGCAATCACACCTCGGGAAGACTATAAGAATGGTCTCCAATAGAGCGTAACCTATATCAAAATGGAATGTTGGTTAAAAAATGTAAATATACCGTCGATTCATTTTATCAGTACATGACAATAGTTCAAACTCGGTTCAAAGTCATCAGCATTTTTGGACTAAATTTCAAGTGTAGATGACCACACAAAAATCTGTATTCCAAATAATAGGCCTGTAATAAAAAATATGTAACTTATCACCTTCCTTTTCATAACTTCTCAACCTATCAATCTTTATTTCATAACATGGAAGGTAAAAAAAAAGCAACTGTAAGATAACCATTACAAATTTTTAAATTTCTCATTGATATTACTTCAAATCTTAAATCAAAAATTGTAATCAAACAAAAGCAAATATGAGTTTTGCATCATTGATTTTAATCATGTTTAACCTACGCGTCAACAACCCACTAAAGAATGAAAAAAATAGTACCCACGTCATTTTATTTTCCAACAAAGGCGACTTGGAAATCACCAAAAACTAATTTTATCATGAGACAAAGTATGAAAAGTGAGATAATGTTATACCTATTTCATATCAAAATTAGTGGTTACATTTGTTCCCCCGTTTCTTCCATGTCAAAAATAGTTTGTTTGATGGTTAATGCATCAAGCTTGACCGAGCAGGGCCTGAAATAAAATCATCATCATATTTTAAAGAGTTGTTGTGATTCATAAACCATCTAGCTTTATCTACTTTAAGAAACAGAGTATATGAAGTATCAATGTTAAAAAATTACAATCAAAACCAACAAATAAATGCCATATTTCACCTCTATATATGACCACATCTGTAGAAAATAAGGCAGAACTACAAATGTGAATCCAAGCCCATTGTCAAGATCTATTTTTTATTATATTAGTCTTATGATTCCAATTATAATAGTCAACCTCATAATTAAAATTACACCACAATCATAATTAGAAGCAATATCAAGCTTTTTCCAAATCACTTACCTTTTGTTAATGGTGTTTAACATTCAAAAAATTTGTCATCGTATATTATAACAAATTTCTTCAACCTCATCTCCTAGCTATCTCATCAAGCACCTGCCCTACATCCACGTAAACAATACCCTTAAACATTAAACATCACTCGTCCAGGCTTGACAACACTCATAAAACAATTTTTAAATGACATCTCTGAGCGCATCACATGAAATTATAATTCAAGCGATACAAATTCAATTTTGGAACTTTTCATAGCTGAAACAAAATCAAGAAAAAAACAACATAGAATATGAAGGAGTCTGCACCATTTACCGTCCAAACTCTGAATACTCACACATTTTTTCCATAACAACAAACCTCAATAGCATCACACTACCCATGCCTAAGAAAAAGTATAGCAAGATCTACTAAATAGCTGAAGAAAGCGGACAATTATTCTCTCGTTCTACCCCATATTATCCAGCAAGTAATGTCTCGAACTATATTAATAATAGTGTTAGGACCAGGAAGACAGCTAGAAGAAAGGTGGTTTTGGTCTTCAATGTAACTTTGGGAATTTAGTGCTAGTATAAAAGCCAGTGTGAAGTCACATCTATCGAGATTTTCACTCCACGATCTCTTATCGATGTTGCTATCTGATAATGAAAATAATTATGATTTAAGGAATACATGTCAGTAATAAGATTGATACAATCTTTCACTCAAAATCTGGAAATGCCATTGAACTACAACTATATATATACCCTATGTAATCTTCCCCCAACTGCGTCAATACCTAAATCATGTATTTGGCAACTAACTGATACATGGGACAAATCCTTGGCCAAGCCAAGCAGCTTTATGCCGCGTCAAACTGTTGAGACTCCACCTCCACTCACATAAATAATATGGTCATTTTCTCAATGTCCCTAATACTAGTTTGGTCCCTTTATCCGCATACGTGTGTGCAATGTATTGGGTAATTGCTCCTAATTCTGCATATGCATTAAAATGTTGGAACTCCTCTTTGCTGCAGGACTTGCACTAATTCTTACCCTCCCAATTAGCTGTCATAATAGCCACAACAAATCAAGTAACACAATGAATGATTGATATGTACTAAAACAGTAGTAGCATACCTCATCAAAGTCACACTTGAGATTTGTGGATCATGGAAATTGCAATCTCCCAATTGGTCTAAGAAATCACCTAATGAGGAGTCATATCCCGTAAATGTCGGTGGTTGAGCATCTAATGTTTTGACAACCTGTACACAAATTACAAATTAGAAACATAAATCCCAAAAACGTAAAAAGAATCATTTCTCAAAAGGAAATCATTGAATGTCTCTCCTCTCTTAACAAACTAATTAAGTACCTAAACAGTCCATGGCAGCAGTGTTGAAATCGTGAACCCATCCAATAACAAACACATATTAAACTTCACCTCAACCTCATATCACACCATAAATGTACACAAAATTATGAATCCGTTGAATCTTCTATAGCTAGAAGAAAGGCATGGAACAATAGCTTATGAATAACATGACTTTAATATAGTCTAGCCATAAAAATAATTTATTTAAAATACAAATCACTATAAACATTAATCAATGAACAAATCAAAAAATAATAAAATTGCAAATAACATTAGTCGGTCACGCCTATAATACACAACTTGCAATTTACCTAATATAAATTCGTGGTGTGATTGATATTTGGAATTGCCAATATCATTTCCAAAAGATACATACCAATATAAATAAAGACTATCCCCTAAATGAATGACACCACTATGGGACACTGCTGAATCAAGACACAACAGGATTAGTGGTGAGGCATAGAGCTGACCTTACAAATATTTGCACAGATATTAAACCAAGCCCCGATGAGAGGTCTTCTTCATGTCCTTTGGCAGATATAAATCTACAACCCATCCAAATAGATGAAAATAAGCATAGCTTCAACTGCAGCACGTCCAATAAACAACTTTTTTTCACACCTTATTGATAGTGCATTTGTAGTCTCAGTGTGTCCATGAGGAACCACCTCCAAACTGTCGTTGGCTTAAAAACAACATCAAAAGTATTTCAAACACACCATTAATAAAATTAGTATTGAATCACAACAGTAATAAAGATACTCGTTGGACCTACATTAATATATCTATGATCTTCTAATGAAAGTCTCTGAAATAGATCCCCTTGTATCAGTGTTGTAATTTAAACATAACAAAAAGCAAGTGTTATATTGTTCAAATAAATAAAAATATAAAGAATCCTAAAATTATATAGATATACTACATGGTTTAAAAATTTTGAGGCCCTAGGTCATGACGTTAGTAGCCTTGAACCAAGGACATCCCTGCCTCCAACACTATCATATCTGTCCAAAAAAGCTTAACTTCAAGAAGAGAGATAGTTTAATATGAACAAAATTTGGGTAGAAAATACACATATACATATCAAATAAAATAGCAGTAGTGTCAAGTTTCGTAACTGATTCTTCATCACGACCCTTACCAACCAAGGTCTCCACATCAGCTACAAAATCTGCAAGATCCATATCAGATGGAAGAAACTCATGTAAACAGTTAACATGGTGATCACCATCCATATCAGATGAAAGAAACTCATGCAAGATCAATATCAGATGCAAGATTCATATCACATAGAAGATCCATTTCAGATGAAATGACAATGAATTACAGGGCTACTCTTAAAAAGTAAAAATAAGAATTGGATAAAATAATAAAATACAAAAATAATCCAATTGTTGGAAGTTGATTAGATATATATAATTGTGATTCCAACCCATATAAATAACTGAGTTTCTCATACTAATTAATAAGGCAGAGAAAAAAATGTGCCAAATAAATAAATTCATTATAATTAGAACATAAACAACCGATGTTGTGAATCGACACAATAATATATGCATAATTTCAATGCACAAATGACACCTTTCTGTCTAGTATACCCGAAACTGAGTACCACTCTTGAAAACAGAGGTTTCTAACACACATGAATAAATTGAGAATTAACAAAGAAAATAAAAATGATTAAAGAAATTTAATAAACATTCACATGCATTGTTAGACAAAAGAATATGAATTGCATCCCAAACTTTCAGTTTTATAAACCATACGTCTCCAACTTTCAACTTCCAAAATAACAGTTAATTTCATATTGAAAACTGATGGGATTCTTATTTTTATATAAAATCAAGAGGCAACTAATAACTTAATTGAAATCAATCAATAGAGAAAAATCAAGCACTATTAAAACTCAAATGTCTTCAAAATGGAATGTCTTTAAACCATTAAAACCCAAACTTTCTACAAAAGTTGCAAAGAAAGTACCATATGAACCATAAGATTTTAAATCAATAGCAACTACAACAAAATACAACTTGGGATATGGTTTAAATCAATAGCAACTACCAAACGAACCATCAGAGATTAGATGCAAAAGCTAAAAATTTAAGCAAGTCAATGAATTTGTTTACCAGAATTGATGCTGAGATTGTGCGGTGGGATTTCTGAAAATGAGATAGAGAAAGGAGTGTAATATTCACTTCAGATCTATAGAAAAAAATAATCAACAATAGAGAAAAGCCTGACATAAATAGAAACATGCAAAAATATGCAACCAAACAGTGTGAAAACAAAACCCCAACACCATCCAAACCTAATCGTACATCGTTGAACCTCAATCAAACCTGCACACACAAAAAATATATATTATGGCATTTCTAAAATCTTAAATTTGACAAAAAAAATTGAAACCCACATCTAAATTAGGGAACTTTAGTTAAAATGCCAACTTCAATACTCAAAACGTAATTTGAGACGTTCAGGCAGACATACATATTAAGGTGGGACAAAGAGCGCACACTGGAGAGAAATCATTACAACTTCAAACAATCTATCTCTTGAATTTTATCACAATCATGTCTATAAACAAATTCGAGTCCAAATACGCAAAATGAAGGAGAAGAAGAACCGTGAAAACGAAGATGAAATCGAAAGAGACAAATCGTACCCTAGAAGAAATGAAGATTAGATCCCCGGAGGAGAGAGAAAGACAGTCCTCTTTAGGGATTTTTAAGATTATTTTTGTGCTTGTCTTTATCAATTTACTCATTTACCCTTCGTTTTGAATTAAAGTAGGAGAGAGAAATAATTTAAGAGAGAGGTAAAAGAAAGGGAAATAAAAAAATAAAGGGTCAAAAGAGGAAAATAGAACAAAGCAATCACAACCCTCCATTTGTGAGTGATGTGGTCAAATCTCCACCTCTACTTAGCTTATACTCTTATAGAATAGTAACCAAACTTCTACTCCTTATATATATATATATATATATATATATATATATATATTCTAAATTTAGTTTCTTTTTAATTGTTCTCTTCAACCCCCTTTGAACATTTGAGTAGGCCCCAGATCATTCTAAGGCGTGCTTGTATTTGGGCGTACCCAACACTTGTGCTGTGGAAAGAGTGAAGGAAATTGAAATAATGGATAGAGGTACATCTCTTCATTGGTTATCCTGAAGGTAGCAAATGTAGTTTATATCATATTCCTAAGAATAGGAATGTCGTTGATTAAATAAATGACCATTTCATGTAAGAGGATCATGTAATAAACTATACCCCAAGAGTCAGTTAGTCTTATAATATTAAAGGGGATATCATATTACCGGCATGACTAGACCATCCGTACAAGATGAAATAAAACTTGTTATCAATATTACACTGCCTAACGGTAGTTTGAGTATCACAGGTAATTAGGATATATGTGTCACTTATATAAGATAGCATGTCAAACCACGTCATAGTGGAAGCATCAATAGTCATCCTGAATTGTTAGCATTTTGGTTGATCGCTTTGATAAGATCATAAGTAAACACTAATCTGGTCCTGGGAACTACCACAAGGAATTCCAAAACAAGGATTTTTTCTTTGACTTGTGACTATGGATACCACATAAGATTCGACATATTCGAATCTAATTTTTGGACTTGTAGACTTATTGATGATGTAAAACCCATTTGGCGCAAGTGGACTTTCAAGATTTTAAAAGATAGATGGATCGGAATGAGCTAAGCATCATGGTAAGTCTTGTAAAAAAGGTTTACTTGGAAAGATATGGATTGATTATGAGGAAACCTTATCACACTAGGCATGCTAAATCATGTCGGTATTCGTTTCTCGTAAAAAATGCATCCTTGAACGGTTGTCTTGATAAGTAGATAATATGAAGTGAGGAAAATAAATGTTATGTAAGATTGTGAGATCCATTTATAGATTTAATCTAACATCGATGTCTTGGGTCATTCAATTTTATCAAGTAATTAAGTTTTAAATTGGATCAAAGTTATACTAATACTTACTTATATAAGAGGAATGACATAAATGTGGTGGTATTTCTATAGTATAATTTGTGGATAATATTTCCCTAATTGGAACGAGGTGTGGGTATTGTCTCATAAAAGAGTGTGGTTATTGCGGTAGATAAATATAAAATATTTAGGATAAGCCAGTCAAATTCTTATAATTAGGACTTCACTAGAATACGTATCAATGTTGTATTAACAAGATTATCATCAAGATTCCATGAAGAGTTTATTTTAAAGAACATAATCACTAAGTCTAGAAATCGATGGAAATACTTGATGGGATAGAAGGAATGAGGAATATACTTAATGCCACGACGATGGACAACCTCATGTTTTATATATTATGTACTAGATCGAATACTTACTATGTTATTGGCATGGTCAGAGGATTTTAGCCTGTTAGTTTTATACCGTTTAGGTACAAAGACTAGTTTTTTAGTTATATAAGGATTTCATGTTTTCTACCTTATAATATGTGTTTACCATAGGATGCGGAGCTATAAGTTGAAGGAGTGTGAATTAATCTCTGTTACTTCCTATGTAATTTGGGTGAGGTCCCTTCATGTACATTTGGCTACTGCACTTTCAGTGCTTGTAGGGTACGATTGCAAGTTCAAGAGAATCCATAATCCATACAAGGGTCAGGCACATTAAGAGTTGTTTTCACCTAGTTTGAGAGATCAAATGGAGTGGATGACAAGATAATGACCAAGGTTGTATCGTATAACATCTAGTTAACCCTTATACCAATGTTGTATCGTATAGCACCTAAGATAATGACCATGGATTGGGAGTTAGATACATAAGTACATGGATTTAAGACTAAAAGGGAGATTATTGGGTTTTTTTTCTTAAAACCATATATAACTTTTACTTTTCAGTTAAGGCGTGTCAATTTATTTTGAAATAAAAATAATTATTATGAGAATGCCTTATATTTGTTTACAATATATTATATATATAGGTCAGCAAATTGCACTTAGTAGAAATTATAGTGAGTTGGGTTAAGCTTGATCACAAGAGATCATAATTCATGTTCTAGGACAATTGAACACTTCACAACCTATATAGGTGGAAACCTTTCTAATAAAGATAATTGTGACTGATACATACAGAAATGTATTGAACATGACAACATGTGCGATTTAAAGTATAAGGGTTGTCTTTATTAGACATAAGTAATCTCACACCATTGATAAAGGATACATAGATTCATAATTTCGAAAATTATGAGGATTTGAATGCTTGGACGACTGTTGCTTTGACTGCTATTGGTGCGACTCAATTTTACATTTAATCAAATGATTCCTTCAAGTTGGGAAATCGTTGGGCAACTAGATTTGAGATTCGGAGAAATCCATGTCCAAGAGATATCTTGGATTGTGATGCCCCCTCGATAGACTTATATGTTTTGTTTTCAATAGTAAAACTAGGATGGTGGATTAATTTATAATCCTACTGAAGTAGGAAATAAGTCTGAGAATGAAGCAATTTATTAGGCGCTAGTTACAATCAATTAATAGAAAATTGATTCGACCAGAGAGATCGAAAAACTAACATGGAGAATCATATCGTGTACCATGACTAATATTGCACATATGACCTCCTCATTCCGAGTGATTTAGAGTTAATTAAATTAGAGTGCAATCATGATTATTTTAGTGGCATTGATCGATATTAAATAAAGAAATGAAATCATTACGACAAAGGTAATTGTGATTGTATTATTTATTTCGAAACTAATTTAATTATTTGTCTTGGGATCCTAGTATAGTCCAATACCCAAGTACTAGGTTCGAAACTTACTAGAAACCCAATTTGGCTAAAGCCCATGACCTATACCTATTTATATTAGTGCAATGAAGAATTTTTGGTTAACAGTACATTACGAAGGGTTAGAGATAGAGAGAAAATATATTATTCACATTTTTGTGAATGGGTGAGGAGATAAAAGGGCAGGTCACTCATATTTGATCATGATTTCATCTCCAATAGTGCCCACACGCAAGTGTCACGCTGGGTGGATCATATACTAGAATATTCAAGGGGTTCAAAGCGTTTTAGAAAGGTTTTTGAACCTTGGAGGGTATCAAGATCTTCATATTTTTCAACCTTTATCTTCTCATACAAATCACAAAATGATTCAGTATGGTATTGTACTCTGGAAACCCCGAGTTTAATATTTAAACCTAGTTCTTGATTTCTTTTCATTGCATGATATTTCAAAAACCTTAGGGCTGAATTTTTTCGGGTTTTAAGTGTTAATCCCAAATTATTTTTCCCAAAATGAGGTTATGGTGCAAGACACTCATATATATTTCTTCTTTTCTTTCCTGCCTTTTATTGTAAAATTTCCTAATTTTATTTTTTTCTATTGCGTTATTCGTTTAAATCATCGTTTATGTAGTTTTTTAAGTTTGGACCCTACAATTTACCAGATTATTTCAATTTGCACCATATATTTCCCGATTGAAATGTACAAGTTTCTAAAAACAACTAACAAAAATTAAAGAAATCAAATTATAGGTTGCAAATCAAAATAACGAGGGAAAATGCTGGGTGTAAACTAAAAAAAGTCTAAAAAGTGACTGCCTGATTATTTTAGTTTATTCACATTTCAAAATTTACTCTCTCTTTAAAAAATTGAGTTCCACGGTCTAGATTGCTTTTATTTTAAAAAGATGTCTAAACAATCATTGGGCACATGTTTGCATCGCTGAACTAGTGATAATTTTAACTTTGCCGAAAGTTGAATAGATAAAATACAATTTTTTAAAGTAATTTTTTTTCTAAAATAAATGTTACAATTATTTGTGCCTCTTTTTATTTTTCAAAGTTTTTATGGTTTATATATGTAAACTATCTCACTTACGGACTAGAGTGAGACTATTTTTTTTAAATGGTTAAAAAATTAAGTTTTTGATGAATTTTTTAGGGACGATATCGACGGTGATGAGATCATCCAAAAAATGTTTCATCAAAAAATTCAATCCAA
This sequence comes from Sambucus nigra, assembly GCA_949130495.1. Lineage (NCBI taxonomy): Eukaryota > Viridiplantae > Streptophyta > Magnoliopsida > Dipsacales > Adoxaceae > Sambucus > Sambucus nigra. The sequence continues at coordinate 648,787,414 of OX422215.1, read as the reverse complement.
AAATGAGTGAAACGATTATATATATTATGTTCTCGTTATACACTAATATAAACACTAATATAGATGAGCAAAGTTAAATTTACATCTTAGTAAACTAAAAAGATTTTATACTCTTTAATAACTACTCACGTAATGCACAACTCAATAAGCAAAGTTTTCAATTTAATAAGCATTACAGACTGATTATTTATATTATATCTCTAATACAAAAGTATTAGAGGTTAATATTCTAAAGCCTTATACACGTGTCTTACTTAAATGTTCATTAACTGTTTTTACACGCATTTCTATGCTACTCTCTATCAAACTTTTGGTTTCCACCCCCAACCTACCTTTTCATATCTCTCTGTTACTCTTATCCATGCGTCCTTCATTATTAGTACTCTTACATCTCTCTCCATATATTTGTTGCTAACCTTCTCTCTCTTCATATCTTATTTCTCCATTTTTCTATTTCTATGTACACAATACGTACTTTCGATAACAATTGGGAAAAAAAACTTTTCTCTATATGAAGACTTAATGACCAAGAAAACCATAAACAAGTTTTCCCTTTGAATCTTTTAGATTATTATGTGTGTTATGTATTCTTCAAGTTCTTATCTATATTTTTTCTTTATTTTCAAAAAAAGTGATCTTCACATGACTATGTTTCATAATTCTCATGTACAAAAATGATGTTCTCTTGGTGATTCAATCTATGTATTGTATTAATTGTTCTTTATATGCATGTCTTTTTATATCCCATATCTGTTGTTCATTTGGAAAGGGTTTCAAGTAATAATAAATTTATTCACAGTTGTATCCATTATAGTACAAGTGTGTAAAGCTTAATTTTGTTGGGTGTTTATTGCTTTATTGTTTACAGTTATATGTTTCTGTAAGAAAATGACTGCGATTTTTTATCATGGCGTCTGTAACAGTGCGAAGACTAGCTCTCATTAAGGTACTGTTGTTTATCGGATTATAAAATAATAATATATCACTAAATAAATAAACAATAATTAAAATTAATTAATTAATTACTCTAGAAAAACAGTAACAGTAAAGGGAGCCAAGAAAAACATACAATTTGTGATTGAAACAATCACTTGTAGAGTTTTGACCAAGTCGAAAGTTGAACTATCTTTCCTTAAGACAGAATATCGCCTCGCTACGGTACTGACGACAAATTTAACGGGCACGGTCAACGATTGTTACAAGAAGAGCTTCAATGCAACAGTGCCACGAACCAACAATGGTGAATTTCTCTCAAGCAATAAGAAGGGAACAAGGACAGCAGTAGGGAATTTCAGTAGATTTTCTAATCTTTTAAATGGACTGCATATGGTCCTTTTTATAAGTGGTGCAGGGCTGCAACTCATGGCTTTTCCCAGAAATGATGTGACTGTTTGTACAGTTGTATCTCTCTAACAAAGCAACTTAACATTTTAATTAATTAATTAAAAAACGTTAGCATTTTTTAAATAATTAAAAAACGACAGTGTTTTTTAAATAATTAATTAAAGCGGAAAATAATTAATCCTTAATTAATTATTTTGTTTCGGGAAACCAGATTTTTTGGTTGAGAAAATAAATTTTAAAGCCCAAAGGTCAATTAAAATTTGTCCAAAAAATTTAATAGCTGCTTAAGAAAGACCCACGACCCATGACCCGGGTCGGGCCAGACGGACTGCGGCTGCGGCGCGCGCGCGTGTGGGCTTTTTGCCCAAACCAACACATGCATAGTGTAGGTCATCTCCCCTTCAAAGCGTTGGGATAGCCCAAGGCATCCAAGCCTTAGTCCCATAACTTGGGTATATTAACTCCAAGTATTTCTACCGCTTTTCCAATGTGGGACAAACCCACTTAACTATGTTACACCATCTAGCTTAAACTCAAATGGGTCACTTTAAGTCCAAATTTTTCATTCATTACTTCACTATTTTGAACAAGTGAGTATACCAAATTAATCTCCTTGCTACAAGGAACACATTGGTACTAAGACACGTCAGTTTTAACAAATGTGTCTTAATTAAAATTGAGTCTGAAATTTGACCAAATAAGGTGGCATTTAATAAAGTATACAACAGGTACCTCAAAGAAAGTTATGGGTTTTAAATAAATAGGGATGATTTTTTTTACTTCTCCAAAAATGTGTCAATAGGTTACTTTGGAAAATCGAATGTTAGGGATTTTATTAGAATAATTTGATATTAACATCACTTTGTTAGGTATTTTTATCAATTTAACCATGGATAATTTTGCAAGTATAATTGTGTAAGAGATTTTCATGACAATATGTATATTTACAAAGTTTGAAGAAATGGTAAAATTTGGTAATATAGTACGTAAATGAAGTTCTAAACCGTCGGTGCATCGCGCGGGTTACCCACTAGCCTATGTTAAAAATCAAATTAATCGGATATAAAAAAGTCCTCATTCTGATTGCATAATTTAAATGAAGCTTATATAGATATTGAGAAGCTGAAAATACAAGCAAATCCTATTAAATTCTTATCAGTATGTCAAATTCAATGGTTGGTTAATTTTATTATCCGTGACAAAAAAGTTATTGAAGGTTGTAAAACCTTTCTTAACCTACAACGATCTAAGTTGAATCCTCATATATATATAGGGAAAGGATCAAGTGAGGTCCCGGTTTGAGGACCCTGAATGAGGTCCATCTTTTTAAAGTAGTAAAAAAATATTTTTGAGTTGATTTTTTTTCTATGGTTTTTAAACATTTCAGTAGGACTATAAAAAATAATCAGTTCAAAATGATTTTTTTTGCTATTTTTAAAAAATCGGTCAAACTGTGTCAGTTTTTAAGTTGTTAAACACTGGCACTGTTAAAAACTAACAAAGTTTGACCAATTTTTTTAAAATAGCAAAAAAATTCATTTTGAGCTGATTATTTTTTATGGTCCTACTGAAATATTTAAAAATCATAGAAAAAAAAATGAGCTCCAAATTTTTTTTTTACTATTTTAAAAAATTGGACCTCATTCAGGATCCTCAAATTGAGGGACCTCACTTGATCCTCTCTCTCTCTCTCTCTCTATATATATATATATATATATATATATATCTATACACTAGGGTATGGCCGTGCCTGATGGCGCGCTGATAATTGTAAAACGACAAATTTTCAAAACACGTAATTGCAAAAAAGCACAAATTTCGTTCCCCAACAAAACAAAATATAATTTTAAAAAAATTGACCATAATATCCTTTTAAGTAGTCCAACAACATTCAAATATTCTCAATTCATCTTATAGACTCACAAATAACATGAAACATACAATATTCATCAATTGAATTCACATTGTGTCTCAAATTTACGAAGTGTAAATTAAAAAAAAATGGGAATAGTCTCCTTTATTTATGGACTATCCACCCTGCTTATGGGGTAACAACCAATCGTACAATATTCAAAAAGTCCAAATTCACCAAACAAATATTTCAACGAAACAAACTTTAAAAAAAATCACATATATTAATTGAGGTTATCCCACGTGTTCCACTGTAATGATTGTCCGTAATTTTTAAAATGCAACCTAATAGAAAATAAAAACTATAGTTAGTCAATGGAAATAGCTAGTCAAATATTATATGAATCATGTTAATCATTAATTATATGTCAAATACACTGCCTTACGATACTGTTACGATTGATGTGGTCACGTGAAGCCCCTGTATTAAAACCACATTAATTGATGATTTGATCTGCATAATCAATACAGAAAAAAAACTAAATCAATACAAAAAAAAGAAAGAAAATCAATAAAGAATAATGTATCAATACAGAATAAAAAGATAAATTCTTTTGGAGAAACAACTGAAATATATTATATTTTGGAGCAACTGAATGCATGCATTCACCCATGTATCAATGCAGCAACTGAATTCATGGATTCACCCCTAGAATCTTCATTCATATCTTTTGCACCTGCAATTTTCATATATAAATTTATAGACCACATAAGTCATAAAATTTGTAGACCACATAAGTCAAAAATCACAATAGATCCCAGAGTTAAAATAAATGACATCAAAAAGCTAAATATGTGGAGATAAAACCAAAGCTACTGTAAAAACTTCAATTAAACGATATCAAATTGGTAACTCACGATTCCTCCTTGCCATCACTAGTTTGGGGTTTCTTGTTTCGTGCCTTTTTTGCCACTGGTTTCAGCTTTAAGTTTTGCTACTGGTTTTGCTGTCACGATTCCTCCTTTTTTGCCACTGGTTTTAGCTTTTTTACCGTCACGATTCCTCCTTGCACTGGTTTTGCCGTCACAATTCCTCCTTGCCACTGGTTTTTTCGTCTCTCCTTTTTTTTCCGAATATGGTAAATATTATTATTCACTCACTGGATCAAAGAAGGAAGACCCAGACAAAAGTTATCATGATGTGTGTACTTTTGGAGTGCCTTTAAATAAATCTGACTCTCGACCTTCATCGTCCCTTTTACAACTGAAATCAGTGCCCTGGAATGTGACCCTAGAAGACTCGCCAAATATTGTGCCAAATCCCCATCCAAGGCCCACCGCAACTCCACAGCCTCCACCTGTACCAAGGCCTAGGAAGTTTAAGGGCATGCCTCTGAAACCCCATCCGACGCCGAAACCATAGCCGGCTCCGAAACCAAATCCAACACCAACTCCGTTGATGTTTGTTAGCACCATTGCTTTTGCTGTCCAATGCTAGGGCTAGGTATTCGATACTACGGATCCTTTGCCATGATTCCTCCTTGTTGTCAATGGTTTTCTCTTTAAGTTTTCTTTTCTTGGTAGCTCTTCTCTTCCATTCCTCTTGATAGCCCCTTTGCCAGCAAAGACTTCATGAGGATTAGAAAACATATAGCCAAAAAAAATGATGAGAAAACAATGAGAAAACATAGCCAAAAAAATGATGAGAAAACATGCGGCAGCGTGAGATCTACAAAACGATGAGAAAACATATAACCAAAAAAAATTACCTTCTTGTTCGTTGTTGTTCTTTGCCAGAGTTTAGGTCAGACTCGTTGGTGGTTCATTGGCAAGAGTAAAGTGAGGGAGAAAAAGAAGACGAGTAGGGGGAAATAGGGGAGTAAAGGGTGAGAATGGGTGCAAATTCTATTTTACCCTTGTTTTTGAATTTTAAAAAGAAGGGGGAAACAAAATAGAATGTCTCAAAAGAGGGAAGATCTAAAAATTTTAAATAGAAAAAAGGTATTGTAAAAACAACTCATATAGATGACATCATCAATTAAGTTTATGACATACATAAGTTTTCTACTATATATATATATATATATTGTGAGGACCAAACCACATTTTAAGAATAGGGACATGACATGTGTCATCTGACGGTGAGCGTAGAAAAGAGAGAGAGACTGCCTATAATTGAGCCGATAATTTCTATGCTCACCGCGAGGTGACACATGTCCGGTCCGCAGTCTTAAAATGCGGACTGATCCGCACAAGAGCAATATACACATATAGAGAGAGCGATTATCATGCATGCCCCAGTTTACATACCACTAACGCGGACCAATTTTGATAAAATAGTTAAAAAAAATTTGGGGCCAATTTTATTTTATTAGTTTTCAAACATTTCAGTAGGACCATAAAAAACAATTAAGCTCAAAATGAGTTTTTTTGCTATTTTTAAAAAATCGGTCAAGTTTTTTGAGTTTTTAACAACTTAAAAACTAAAAAGTTTGATCGATTTTTTTATAATAACAAATCAATTCATTTTGAGTTGATTTTTTGTATGATCCTATTGAAATGTTTAAAAATCATAAAAAAAAATTAATCCAAAAATATTTTTTTTACTGTTTAAAAAAAATATCCACACAGAGGGTATGCAAACTAGATATGCATGAGATCCTCTCTCTCTCTCTCTCTCTCTCTCTATATATATATATATATATATATATAATGACATAACTGAGCTATACTTCCACCATTTTGTTAAAAACTCTTTTGTGGTTTATTAGACAATGAATTTCTTCGCACCTTCTACCATATTATAAGTTCAAAGGCAGGAACAAATGTAACCTGTCAATTAAAAATGTCTAACCTTGGACTTCCTCAATATCGCACTCATATTTATCATCCCTGTGACAACACTACCCCGGCTATCCAAAATAGTGTAGTGGTTATTTTTAAAAACACCACAAAAATTCGTTGCTAACATCACAATGTAATATTTTCCACATAATTTCTATTTATTTTCAAGCTGATTATGGTTGATTAATAGTACCTTGCGTATCCACCCAATTAACCACTAAACAGTTATACTTGAACCAAAGCTGGATGCACCTCACCTTTATTAGAATTTTTTTGACTTTAACCCTATATTTGTTTATCTTACTCACTTTGACCATTAAATTTTTTAATTCTTGCATTTTACCCCAAAAAAACGTGGGTGATGCTAAAGGTCTTATAAGGATAAATAGTATCATGCACTTAGGGTATCACGTGTCCGTGTTTAGACCAATATGGATACGACACGGATACGATACATATTTCACATGTTCCTCACTATAAAAATAATATTTTTACATTTGCAAACGTGTCATATTCTTATTGGTGTTGAAAGTATACACGTGGTGCCGTAAGTGCATTATACTATTTCTCCTTATAGACTATCTTGAAAAGTTATTATGGAAAAGCATAGAAGTAAAAACCTAGTGGAACAAACAATAAAGATAAAAATTAAGGGAGATAAACTAAAAAAAAAAAAAAAAAACTCAATTTGATGTTCGCAACAGCTCAAACATTCAAAAATAAGTGCACTAAATATCATGCATGACCAGTTCCATTGTTTTCCTTGGTCAAGACGTCCCAGTCCTCATTAAAATTCAAACACTACCAACTACCATTCAAACACTACCCATTTAATTCACACGGCTGAGACAATAAGTCTTAAATAAATTATTTAACTCTCCACTATAAATACTTGAACCCCATGCATAGCTTCTCATTCACTTACAAGCACAGGAAAACCAAACGTTCCAGAAATACCAGCTTTTGAAGCTTTCAGCAGCCATATTTGAATTAGTTTTTTATTAGCTGAAGATGAATTATCAAAGAACTAGCACCCTTCTGATTATTTTTGTCATTTTTGTTGTTGTTACAAGCCGTGTTGATGCCACGAGAGTTTTTCCGGACGAAAATTTATTTTCGAGTAAAAATCACCTGTCATCATACCCATCCATGTACATGAAGGCTAAGGACAGTATGTCATGTTGGTTTGGGAGGTTGGCATCTGGACCTAGCCCCAGAGGCCGCGGTCACTAGACCATATTGAAGTTCTCGAAGGATATGTTAGCCACAGCAGAAAAAAACAAACGCACTCTAATAGAGCAGTTTGTTTTATCGTATGGATATGATATGATAAGATTCGATTCTTTCTATTATTTTTTTCCTTTTTTTTTATAGAAGGGTCTAGGCCAAGGAGAATGGGAATGAATAAACAAAATTCTTTATAGTTAAATTGCCTCATTATTAATTATTTAATTGTCAAGAAGTGATTCGATCTCCATTATTTTGAGCATGTGTGCATGTGTGATAGTAGTATACTAGATATAATACTGTCCTTCCCAAAATAGTAGCCCTACTTTTCTTTTTGAGACGTGCAAATTAGTATTCTTTTTATTAGATGTACTCAATGAACCATTTTGCATAATAGTGAGGTATCGATCTTGATCATTAATTTTGTGCATTTTTAAAAACAATCATTTTTCCAATAGCCTCTTTTAATTTGGGATGGGGTAGTAAATCAGTAAATGTAATATTATTTAACAATGAGAAGATCATAGGGAGATCGAAAATCTTATATATTGTGGTTTAAGGTTTAACCGTTTGATTGTATATGATCCTTATTATACATCTGTTACGATACTATTATAGATATTAATGAGATTTTAATGCTCCGTCAATATTAATCCATACAAATGGCATTCATTATATCTCAGACAACGTGCTTCTTAATAATACTCATTTGGTCTCCTTTCTTATCTCTTTGGATTCCGATATATTCAATGCTCGATTTTTATTTCACTGTTCTCCCAATTTCCAAGCTGCTAAAGTACACAACCGAAAACATCAAAAAATATTTCAACACTCTGAAAAGATATTAAGAAAAATAAATTCTCATTTACTCAAACCTTGAATCTCAAGGTTCTTATCTCTCTTTTTCTCTATCTAATTACAAGCACATATATTTAAGGCACAATATAAGACTTAATATTGTTAGTAATTAAATAAATGTCAAAGATTTGGACTTAATATTATTAGTAATTAAATAAATATGTTGGTAAAACTTAGTATAATAGAGGTATATTTTATTTGTAATAAATATGGAACTCATATCCATTCCTTAGTCTTTATGCAGTTGATTAGTATTGCAAATTCACTATATATATATTTTTTAATTCTATACAATTAAATTAAATTTTAATTGTGCCTATTACAAATGTTGTTTCATTATTTCTAATCTTTATATAGTGAGGGATATTGATGATGTAGTGTGATATTTTAACTCAATATTGGCAGTAATTAAAAAAAATTGTTGTTAAAATTTCGTATACTATAAGTATATTTTGTTTGTAAGAAACATGCAACTTATATACATATCTAAGTCTTTATGTAGTTGATTAAAATCCAAAGACTAATAAAATCCTTTTTTTCTAATTTCGATACAATTAAAATAAATTTTAATTCTACCTATTTTCCTATGATTTTGATTTGGTGGACTAGGAAAGAGAAAAATATATTTATGTATCTCTTTTTTTTCATAAAAAGATAGTTGTCTTTTTTCTTTTTCCTTATAAACTTTGAGAACATATGAGTTTTTATTCTTTTAAATCATTTCCCTCCATTCATAAAAAAACTTATGTTTATACTTAATTTTTATATTTTTTGCATAGGAGTATATTAATTTCTTGAATTTCTTTACTACATATTTATCACTATAACTTTAAATATGTTTTTAAGAAAAATATAATTTTTTTTATAAAATATCCGCACATTGGGAGGTGTACATGCTAGTCCTTATCTATTATATACCTCTAAGGTATTATTAGAATTTAATCCATTCAGAGTTAACTTTTAAAATTATTTAAGTTAAATAACGTTCTCTCCTAGACTCTACACCTCCCTCTAGATTCACCCAGTTGTAACCCTTTTGCTGCAAACAGTTGTCACCATCTTCTATGTCATTTCGATATGTCTCTCTCTTTTGCATACGAACGAACCAGCCTACCTTTATTCACATAACACTTATATTGTAACTGAAAAAATAACATAAATTTTGACTGAAATTACACGTGACAGCGTGTTATTAGTTGATTTTTTGGAGCCGCTAGCACGGACTCCACAAATTAACTAATAGAAACTGGCCATCCAATTCGGTATTTCCACTTTCAGTCATTTTTTTCGGTGCCAATATCATATTTTCCTTATTCACAATAACCCATGAACTTCCATATTCTATGTCATTTCAATATGTCTCTCTCCCTTGAATGTGTTAAAGTAACGCCAATCCTGATCAAGAAGCAATACATCATAATGAAGATTCTACCGCCCGTCTGAAAATAAGTGAGGACCGAATCCTCATCTACTAATTCATTTCTTGAAAACGGATAAATGCAAAACAATTGCCATAAACATTGGCATATCACAGGACAAGGCACGTCACTTTTTGATATTAGGCCATGTCCAATGTTATTTTTCTAAAATGACTTTCTTTCTACAAAATTGAAATACTGATAGAATGACTTCTCCAACAGTTTATTTCTAAACAGTAGTTCTACTGTAATTTTAAGAGCAGTTGAAAACGTGGATTATGTGGTATTTGACATGTCAGATTCTCTAATTGATCCTTCATTTCTACATGAAGAAATTGCCAAAGGAAATTTCTATATGATTCAGCAGCCAACTCAGATTCACAAGTAATAAGAAACTTGGGTTGGAGAGGTTTTTCTCTTCTTTTTCTTTCTACCGTAGAAATCTGGGTTGATGGAAAGCTTTGTTGGAGATGACCTTATGTGCCTAAACTTTGAATTATGTTGTTGTTATCGTATAAGTTGACAACTAAGAATGTATCATTTGCTATAAAATATCACCCAAAATGTTTCTGTTATTGTCTTTGAATCATAAGGCATTGGTGTACCTCATTATATACACTAGTTTTTTTCGTCTTATTTGTATGCACTAATTAATGCAATAAATTTAAGAAAAATATAAACAGTGATCAGAAATTGTAAAAACAATATTTTTTTCAGTTCTCCATTTATATTTAATATCGCTTTCATGGCTACACAATACAAAAAAAGGATCCGCAAGTATTCAACTTGCTTTTTAGGCATAGATGTGCTTAGTGAGGGTGTCATGTGTACCTCCTATCTTACCTTAGGACTAAATTTGCAGATACTGGACATAGATTAACTCTCTCCCACATAGTATTTTTGCATATACTTATGATTCAAATAATTTAGTCATTTTCTATTAATACTAGTTAATTAATTCATGCAAAAATATATTGTTCCATATATATACAATTTGTGTTAAAAGAAACATACATTATTGTGGGTTGCTATATAGCCTTCTTAAGCTTTACATACATTACTGATTTCAGATCAAACACGTTCGAATAAATCTTCTTCTATAAATATCTCATCCATATATTCTTTAACTATCTATTTTATTCAATATCAAACATATAAATATTTAAGCCTACAAAATTCATTTGTTATAACTAACACTTTCTTCCCATCCACAAGGTAATGTAGGATGCTAACATATCCATTCATCATTCTATTGATGCTCAAAAAACAGATAAATATGGATCTCAAGCTTTACATATCACTCAAGCAAGCTCTCATTCTTGAGAACATCAAAATAGCGACCCACAAGGTAATGTAGGATGCTAACATATCCATTCATCATTCTATTGATGCTCAAAAAACAGATAAATATGGATCTCAAGCTTTACATATCACTCAAGCAAGCTCTCATTCTTGAGAACATCAAAATAGCGACGAGGACAACAACATAAGATCTTCAAAAAGAATTAAATGTTCAAAGTAAAACTAAAAATATTAATTTACATTCAATAATCTATATTTTCTATTTATATCACTTTCTAAATATTCTATAACTATTTACAATATCTTTCATTAATTTGCAGGGGCAGAAGAGTACAAATCAAGGATTGATAGAGATTAAAAATTATAGATTGCTGAAGAATTTTTCTCTATTTCATAATACTTACATTGTCTTTTTTATTTAGTCCCTAATACATTTTATCAACTCAATAAAAATTAAATTATGTGTTCTATTTATTAAATATATTGAACATCATCTTTTCCTTACACATTTACGATTCTACTATGTTACTTCATCCCTCATATCAATTTATTTACTTACTTGCTCAATGAAACTATACATATATTTTGTTCTATACATTTATGCCGATGCATCACGCGGATTACGTGTTAACTATACTTAATATTAAAGGAGTTAATAACAAGTTTAATTACGCTTTAATATTTATTATTATTTTCTCTCATCTCGAATATTGAGTCAGTTTGTCTATCATCCTCTTGTCCATTGGGCTTATAATTAGTTTTTGACGCTTCCACGATCTGCACGAAGACTCTACCACGATGTCCCACCCATACCATCTACGAACAACGACTATAACTATTGATCAGATGTTTACTAATTATCTTTTCTTCCAACAGGGTTTCTTTCAGAATTTTTTCAAGTTTAATTGTTGTGGGTTTTTGTTTTTTTATAGGGTCTGGGTGGAGACAATCGAGAATGGCATCTAATAGGTTAATTGTTTTGAGGTGGTCGTTTGTTATAATCGAGTATGTCACACACACTCACACTCTCTCTCTGTAATGTTTCTTTACTCATGAGTGTTTGTAAAAAGGGTCCAAGAGTTTCTAATAACTTTTTAACGCCAAAACTCTTATTTTGAAATATTCGTGGTTGCTTAAATTACGTGATAATGAGACTTCATGGTTTAAAAAGAAGGGACATGGTGATAATATTTGTCAAGTATCATTTGTTCAATGTATTTGCCCCTCCTTCGTCTCTCGTTTCCCTCATTTACGGTACCCACAATTTCTCTCTCTTTAAATTAGCGACAAACGTTTAAGATATTTCTGGGTTAACATCCACTTCTTTGAACATTTGTATGGAGCCAATATTGTCATTATAGTACTACCATGTTCTTTATATTATTATTTTTAATATTGTCATTATAGTATTGTCATGTTCTTTTTATAAGGTTGTTTGTATATTATAACTGACCAAATAAATAAAAGTTGTACATGTATTTTTGCCCACAATAAAAATGGGAATGAATGAGTAAGATTAATCTGAATTTAACTTGTCATAAACAAACATTTGATATTTAAGTAAAAATTAATAAATGTCCATAGAATTCTCTCTCTAGAGTTCTATCCTCGTCACCAGCCTCTATGGCGACTCTAAACCATTTGAAGCCTACACCCAAACCTCCTGATATTGACAGAGACAAGGCCAAAAGATTCTCTTCTATTATCTCCAATTCTTCAGCCTACCAAATCATTAATGCCAAAACATTTGAAAGATTTAAAGGTGAACCCATGATCTATTTCACTGAAGAAGAAAACCTTAAACTTGCATATGCTTACACATTTGCTCTCATTAGTAGATTTTCATTTGACAGACCCTCCATGGAATCTATTCGTAAAGACTTCCTAACCTTCTCTCTCAAGGCAGCTTTCTCCATAGGTCTTCTTGATGAAAACATATTCTCATAAAGCTTTTCTGTGAAGAAGATTATATGAGATTATGGCTTAGAGAACAATGGTACATTTACAAATTTCTCATGAAAGTCATGAAATGGACTTTTGATTTTACACCAGGTCATGATAGTTCTATTCTTCCTATCTGGTTATCCCTACCTCAACTTTCAGTTTATTTATTTGATAAACCATCTTTATTTCCTATTGCAAAGTTAATTGGTAATCCCGTAAAGGTTGATGAAGCCACTGCAAATATCATCAGGCCCAGTCAGTCTAGACTTTGCATAGAGGTTGATATAGCCAAAAAACTTCCCTTCAGACTGCATGTTCGATGTGGTAACATTAGCTTTTGGCAACGAATAATCTATGAGAATGTACCCTTGTACTGTGTTACCTGTGCGAAGTTAGGGCATACTGAAGGTGATTGTGTTAATGAATATGAAAATGGTGGAACCAATCTACTTCAAACCAAAAGTCATAAACAATATGATGTGCTTAAAGTCATTAAGAAAACTGGACAAATGAGAGGAAATAACTCTTCCTATTTCTTGGAGAAACAATTCAGACGCCATAGCCCTACACCTCTGGGGGTTTGGATTGAGAAATCGGTGAATAAAGATACCAGGCTTCCTAATATCATAGATCCGTCAGCGAAGGAGTTTAGAACCAGTGACAAAGGTAAAAGTCCAATGCTTATTCAAGAAATTACTAAGCATGGGCTTGCGTCAACCTCCCTAAATGGTACGATCCTTAACGCCGGTTTACAACCGGCAGAAGCTGCTGCAGGTGGTCTTCCGACTTTGTTGGTGGAAGATCAAACGATGGAGGAAAATATCCCACAAAATGAGGACACCGTTTACATTGAATCTGAAGATCCGGATGTTACTCACAATCAATTTGATATGCTGTTATTGGATGCTAAAGATGAGGAGGAGGGTGAGATTTTGTCAGATATCCAAAAAAAAATTAAAACGAAAACCACGTGCCAAGTTACCCAAACTTATACCACTCCTATAGTCAACATTCCCAACTATAGCTGGAAACGGTTATGGAAGTCTGATGAAGGTATTCCAGTAGAGAAAACATTTTTTTTAGCGCCTATTCCCACAGATGAATTTAAACAAAATTCAAAACAACTTACCAAAAAATTCTCTTGCTTCCAAAAAAATAAACCATTTATCCAGAACTCTTATCTCTCCTCATCACCTATCCATTTTAAACCTTCTTCCTCAACTAATGGCTCCATTGAAATCGTACTTCCCTTGTCAAAATCCAATAGCATGGAACCATATTCATAGAATAAAAAAGTGGGACATTTAAAAAAAAAAAGAACAAAAGGAAGAAAGAAAAGACTGGGTTCTCCAGCATCCAAACGAGAGCTGGAAGAAGTGTTACAAAAAATTCCACTCCCTCAAATCATTAATGATTAATACTCTTTTTTGGAATATTCGAGGAGTTGGAAATAATTCTTGTATCAGAAGACTCAAACGGATTAGAAGGAGGAACCAAAAATTGATAAATGTAACCTCCAGGATCTCTGTCGTAAATTGAATTTTGAAGGGGGTCTCTCTAATTGTAATAGTAAAATTTGGATCACCTGAAAGTATTCATGTGATTCCACTATTGTCAGTGATAATACGCAGACTTATCTATCTTCTTAACAATTCCTCATTTGGGCGAAAAGGTTCTTTTCTCCTCAGTTTATGCAAGCTGTAATAAAAAAAGATAGTAGATTTATGGGAGGATATACATAACTTGGTTGCTTTAAACTTTAACAAATGGTTCTAGGAGGGGACTTCAATATTATATCTTCCCATGATGAAAAAACTGGGGGCAATTTAGTGGATCAGCAAGCTATTATTGATTTTAATGCAGCCATGGTTCAAGCCAATTTAAAGGAGGTATCGTACAATGGAGCGGACTTTACATGGTGTAACAACCTTGTTGGAGATGCTAGAATTTGGGCTAGATTGGATAGAATTTTGGGGAATGAAGGTTGGTTAAAACCTAAATATTTGTCCACTGTGGAACATCTCAATAGAGCTAATTCAGACCATGCTCCTATGCTTCTAAAATTGAGATTTCCCAGTGACAATAATAAAAAACAATTTAGATTTCAAACCATGTGGATCTCCCATAATTCTTTTTTATCGGTTGTTTCCAATGCTTGGAACATTAAAGTGGAGGGCAGGCCTTTGAAAGATTTTTCTTATAAACTCAAGTTAGTTAAAAAGGCTTTACAAGCCTGGAATAAAGAGGTGTTTTCAAATATCTTTTCTCGGTTTCAAAAAGATGAAGATGATGTCATCATTAAAGAAGCTCTTTATGACACTAATCCTTCCGAAGAGAATAGATAAGCATGGGATAAAGCTTCAGCTAAGTTCAATCTCGAACGTAGAATTGAGGAAATGTATTGGAAGCAAAAAGCAAATGTAAATTTGATTCAAATACTTCCATTCCTTGGTTAAAAAAAATTCAATTGTTTAACCATTCACAAAATTAAAAATGATTCAGGTGAATGGTTAGACAATGACGTGGATATTAAAAATGAGATCACCTCTCATCTTCAATCTCTTCTTGGCAGTACTACTCCCAACATTCTTGATTGTTATATCTTTGATTACATTCCTAAGGTTATAAATGAGGACACCAATTATTTTCTTTCGAATGTTCCATCAGAAATAGAAATTAAAAATGCTATATTCTCTCTGATGGGTTTAATGGGGCTTTTTTCCAATCTTGTTGGGAAATAATCAAAGAGGAATTAATTTTGGCTATAAATTCTTTTTTCGTTGGAAATTCAAGTTAGTTGGTCATCAACGAACATTATTCTAATTCCAAAAAAAGATAATCCATCTTCTTGCAAATATTTTAGACCCATATGTCTTTGTAATTTTTCAAATAAAATCATTTTTAAAATTCTTGCTAACAGAATTAGGAGTGTCCTTCCCAATATTATTTCTTCCTCTCAAGAAGGTTTCATCAAAGGTAGGTCTATCTCTGATAATATCTTACTGGAACAAGAATTGCTATCTTCTTTCAGTAACAAAGTTCGTGGACATAATCTAGTTGTAAAGCTAGACATGGCCAAATCTTATGATCGTATCTCTTGGCAATTTATCCTTAAAGTGCTCAGAGCTTTTGGATTTTCTGAAACCTGGATTGACATTATATGGCGAATAATCTCGAATTGTTGGTACTAGGTCTTGATCAATGGAATACCAGCTGGTTTATTTAAATCTCAATGTGGTGTGAGTCAAGGCGACCCATTATCTCCGGCTCTTTTTTTCATTGCCAGTAAAGTTCTTTCAAGAGGTGTCCATCAGTTGGTGTTGCGAAATAAAATTAAAAATTTCTCAATTCCAAGTGGATGTCCTCTTATAACATCTATATCTTTTGCTGATGATATTGTTTTTTTCATCAATGGTCACAAAAGCTCAATCATTAATTTCATGGATTTCCTCGAATTATTAGAGCAGATATTGGGTCAACTGGTTAATAAAGGTAAAAGTTGTTTTATTACTCCCTCTAAATGCAGAATCTCTCAGACAGAAAACATTAAATGGTTGTCTGGCTTTTCACAATAATATTTTCCTATTAATTATCTGGGCATTCCTCTATTCACTGGTAGACAGCGGAATAACTTATTTTATGCTCTTCTTGGAGAAGCCACAGTCAAGATTTCAAAATGGAGCAGCAGGTAGCTTTTTCATGCAGGTCGTTCAGTGCTTATCAAATCTATTCTACAGACTATGGGGCTACACTTGTTCCCTTCTCTAAATCCTACATCGTCTCTTATTCGTTATTTTGACGAAATCAATGCGAATTTTTTTTGGGGTAAGTAAGATGAGAATCATAAACATCATTGGGTATCGCGGAGGAAAATTTTCTTGCAAAAGATAGGAGGTGGTTTAGGCTTCCGAGATACTTTGGATGTGTGCAACACTTTCACTTGTACGTTATGGGTTAAATTTTTGCAAAATCAATATCTTTGGGATCAATTCATGAACGAAAAATACAAAAAGATGGCTAATCAAAACTTTAAAGGAACTATTAGCTCTGCCAGTCCAGCTTGAAAAATAATGCAAGGAATTTGGCTATTTCAGAATTCAAATGAGGTGTTCTAGTATATTTATTCTTGGGTGGAGAATGAGTTTGTTTTTAAAATCGCTTTGGATCAAATCAATAGAAGGGAGTGTGTACAATTTTCTTCATTTATGTTATGGGATGCCCACCTAGCTCCAAAAGTTTCCATCTTTATGTGGTGTCTTTTTCACGATGGTGTCCCTCTTGATCAAAACTTGAAAGATATAAAAATTCCCATTGTTTCTAAATGCCAATATTGCTCAAGGAGTCACGAAGAAAATCGAGAACATTTATTTAATGAGGGAGAATCTGGTCGCCAAGTGTGGAATCATTTTGAAGGTTTGATTGGGTTTAAATCTTCTAAAACAAGTCTTAGATCAAGAATTATTTCCCGGTGGCTCTCAACTCGAGGAAAATCAATAAATTCAATTCTACGTAAAATTATTCCTAGTTTGGTCTGCTGGAAAATATGGTGTGATAGGAATAATTGTGTATTTGAAGGGATTAAGATGGTTTCTAGCTCTATAATTAGGGAGGTTCATGATGATATTAGGACCATTTTTAAAGCCAAACCTTATAAGGGTCCATTTTCTAGATTTTTAACATCTTTCGTAGATGATTTTTCTATAGTTTGTTCCTAGGTTGTAATCTGCCGAAAAAGGGTTTTTCTTCTTCTTTCTCAATATATTTTATTTTTCTTTGAAAAAAAAACTTGTCACAAACCAAAAAAAGTGGTCTATCCTGGCCTTTTCTTTTATTGGAAAGATAAGATAAAGGAGATGCATTTTATCAGACATGAAACAAAGTATGAAACATGTTGAACATTCATAATTCTTATAAATATATTCATTCGTATAAGTATTACACACTTATTTTCCATTAAGTGTTATTAATAATAGACTTCAGAGTTTTTATACGAACAAGATGGAGCCTAACCTATGAGTAAAATATTTCAAAATTTTTTCACAAACAATCCTGGATATAATTCAATGATAAGTATGTTTTTTTCCCGAAGTTAGTTTTCTTTATGTTCTTAACAATCCAATTTTCATCCGAATGTATTCAAGCTTTTTCTGCACAAGAGTAGTTTAGTCTCCCAAACTATCCTTTACAAATATTTATCACTTTTAAGTTAAGTGGGTTTTTAAGATATTTTTAAAATATTTATAAAGCAACCGGGCATAGCGCGGGTATAATGCTATCTATATTATACCTAGGGGAGCACAGTGAAATTGAAAATTCGATAAACCAAACCGAGCTGATGGTATTGGTTCAGTTCGGTTCATTTTTTTGTTCAATGGTTCAGTTTCGATTAAAAAAATAGATACTTCTCTTCGGTTCTCAGTTCTAAAAAATAAACAATTCAAATCCGAAAATCGATCCGAACCGAATCGGGAACCGAACCCGAACCAAACGAGGACCGAACCGATTACATAAATACATATATCTTTAATATATAATATAAATATATATACGAAGTAAAAATACTAAAGCCTTATGGGCTGTTCTTTCCCTATTCTTAACCATAGCCATATATATACTAACTTACCCTTTACCCTTTTAAAATATATTAGTTGCTCCTCTCTTCTATCTCTCTGGTTCTCTCTCTCCCTCTCCACTCGATAATTACAAAATCAAGAACATGTCTTTTCTCTCCCTCTCTCCGCTCGGTCAATTTGTTAAATCATATCGGCTAATGGTGTTAATTTAAATTAGACCAGATAATATACTCAACAAATCAGTCAATTTTTGGAGCTCAGCAGATCAGTTAATGTAACGGATTTTATCTTAAAAGTAGATGCATGAGTTATGGTACTATGTAAGGTAACCTATTGTGTAGACTAGGGAACGTAAAATTAAGACTAGAACCCATTGCACAGGTTTTAGGTAATTGGGCAATTACATAAAGTGATATGTTCTTAACTATCAACAATTACTGCAAGATAACAACTTTACTAGTAAGATATCCTCATTATATTTTAGTTGTGATATAAAGTTCATGTAGGTGATTTATTTTAATGTACGTGGTTTTAGAAAGGCTTGTTTCAATTTTTTAAATTTGTTTTGAACAAATATTCGATTTTTGTTTCTAGATTAGATATCTTTTATATATTCTGGTACATTGGAAAATAATTTTTACATTACAAGTTTTGCCTTACCAATACTGTTATACGCTGATATGCCTTAAAATGAAAGATTCCTGCTAGGATCGAAAATAATTTTGGAACTTGTGCTTAGGTTATTTTATTCTGAAAGGAATTCAAAAACTAGTCTAAAATAGATAATTGAGTTCATTGGAAGTGGATGAACTTTTAGTCTTGAATCTTGTTTAAAAGATAAAAAGACCAAAGGGCATTTATAGTCAAAATCTAAAGATCTTAAGATAAGATGGAAATGGTTCATTTCATTTGCTGTGGTCCAAAGACTATCCGGTGAAGAGGTGTTTTTGAGTTCTTCATTGGTTATATTGATGATTACTCAATATTAGGATATGTTTACCGTATGCACTACAAGTTTGAAATCTTTGATTAATTAAAATTTTATAAGACTAAGTTGGATAAGAGGTGAAGTAAACAAATCTAAGATCGATGATCTAATCTGGGATGTATGCCTCTTGGGACATGATAAGAAGGAATAAGATTATTTTGGGTATGCTATGGTCCACGGTTACTTATTCAGGAATGAAACATTCTTGTTGGGATTTTACTTAAGAGACGGGTATCTATATTCTAAATTTAGGCCGCAGATCATTCTAGTTCATGATGGTATTTAGGTGTACCGGACACTTGTGTTGTATAAAGAACGAAGGAAATATATGTTAAGGACAATGGCGTGTCTCTTGATTGGTTCTCCTAAAGGTAACGAATGTAATTTATATCATATTCCTAAGCATAAGAAGGTAATTGATTAAATAAATACCCATTTCATGTAAGAGGATCACATAATAATCTATAGACGAAGAGTAAGATAGTCATACAATATATAAAAGAATATCATATTATCGATATTACTAGACCATCGGTACAAAATGAAACAAAACATATAACGATAACACACTGCCTAACGGTAGTCTGAGTATCACGGATAATTAGGATGTATGTGTCACTTTTATAAGATAGCATTCTAAGACACATCGTAGTGGAAGCATCAAGAATCATCCTGAAATCTTAGGATTTTTGGTGATCGTTTTGATGAGATCCAAAGAAAACATGAGTCGGTCTTAGGAACTACAATAAGGAATTCCAAAATGAGGATTTTTACTTTGACTTACGACAATGGATTCTGGTTACCCTTCATTCATGTACTCTTACAGTGATGACCATAAGATCGTCTTGGGGATAGAGCACTCCAGATAGGTTGTACTTTGAGAAACCTTTCACTAGCTTTTTTATGTTCACTTTTCTTGAACGAACATTCACATCATCAAACAGGTTGATTTGTCGAATATATGAACATGCTTTAGCTTCATTCAAGTATGCTTTTATTTTAGCTATTTCTTCGCCACAACCAATGTCTCCTCCTGCAATAAAATGATAGCTAAAAGATATCATCTTTACCTCGAGTTCAGGCTCTCGGGTTTTTTCAGCAAGTTCGGGTCATCTTCAGAGTCATTATGTGTTCCTCTCTTCTTGTGATCTCTTCATTTGCAAGGAGATTCTGATCGCCTCCTAGAGTCTAATTCTTCTGATCACTACACCAAACTGGTCGATTGGTCATGGATTTTGTCCGTGACCACAGGTCGTGGGTCGCGAATTTGGTCTGTGACTAAATCGGGCGTGAATAAATTCAGTGGTCACGACCTAAATCCCTGACCAGATCATTTGTCATGGACCTCAACAATCACAAAATATAGTTTCAAACACTATTCATGACCCCATCTCACACCTAGTAACGGCCTTAGGCCTGACCCACCCTTCAATTTATGCGAATGTTCACACAGCATGTCACAGCTCGAAACCGTCACCAACCCTTCGACGTTTGAAAATGGGCACAAATATTGTCACGGTCCTGGACCATGACCTATACTTTCATGTTATCATATTGGTCACGGCCCTAGCTAATGACCCATACCTTGATATGGTCACGACTCAAGTCCGTGACCACATTTATGCGTAATAAAAAAAATAGGACTACTTACGGACTATGTCCCTGACCATTTTAAATGTTTTAAAAAAAATTGGGCAATATTTTATATGTTTTCTAGACATTCTAAAACTTGCGTAATGTAAATCCCGCATAGGTTGGTCCCGTGGGAGGTGTTTGTGCCGCTCACGGGGCCGTTTGGAGGGTGGTTCGTTGTTCCGCCCTCTAAAGGCATGTTATTAGGCCTAAGCATAGATATTATGAAATTTGGGACATGCTCTCAAACTGTGGGTCCCATGGTCACGCGGTCTATTTTTACGAGATACGTTGGTTGATTAGGAATAAATATTATATATTTATCCCCGTAATTTTGGTATTTTTATGATCCCTTGCATTGTAATTAAATTGGTTTGATCTCATAATCATGCTACTAACTCCCCTTGGTTAGAGACTCATGTTTTGTGTATCTCTTATGTGTTTTTATATGCATTTCAAGGAAGTTAGTGCGAAAGAGAATTCGAAACAGTGAGAGAAACAAGAAATAAGGAGTTCAAGGGCATTCTCATAATTCTGCAGCCTGAGTCTAGAGGTGGGTCCTACTGGAAAGTTGGATAGTTCGAAATTACAAGAACACTAGAAAACATAGCATCCCAATCGGAGATACGATGAAAGAGTTATGTTATTTTAAATAAAGATAAAACTCAAAAATCAAGAGAGAAAGACAAAATGCAAGAGAAGGAAAGTCAAGTGGCAATTTCGTAATTACACACCCATAATTCGGACACAGAATCCCGATAATAAGGTGAAGCTCGTGGATCCACAAACGTGTAGGAAGAAACGACATCCAAATTCGAGTTACGAGTGAAAAGTTATGAAGGTTTGAAGTTGAGAAGAAATCATGGCAAAATAAGGAAGAAAATACTTAGAAAAAATTTCAGCTCAATTTTCGCGTCAACTAGAAAAGTGAAGCGGTTCGACCCAGTGAAGAACAAAAAAGTGAACCAGTTCGGCCGGAAGAATTTTTAATTTTTTTATTTCAAAGAAAGAGTTGTGCACGGTTGGATCATTTAATATAACGTGATGTACTTAATTATTATACTAGACTTGAGGGAGATGGTTTTTTCATAGTTTTAGAGGGATCTTCCACGCAAGAACCCTAGGTTTTTCTTTTTTCAACAACATTCATGTTTTTATGCATGAGATCAGGGTTTTCTTCAATAATGTTTGTGTTCTCCATCTTTCAAGATTAATAATTATTTGCGTGCTTTACATATTTTCTATGATTTCAAGTGTTTCTTACATGTTTAGGTATAATTTCTTGATGATTATGATTACATACACCTTAGATAATATGTTTTCATTAGGTTGAACATGTCCACCTAAATTTTAAAGGGTTGGGATGCATGAACCAACCCGATGTAATTTTCCTATGTAGAAAATAGGGTTTGAATTGAAATTTGAATGAATCATGTTGTGTACTACGCACAACCATCGTAGGCCTTTTAACCTCGTTTGCCCTAGGTAACCGGTGTGTTTAAGGATGCGACGTGCATGGAGGTATTCGGTAACGTTTTATTTTTACCTTTGATTATGTATGATGCGGGCTAGTACCGTGACATATTTAATGCTTAGGATTAATAAAGTCTAGGTTCAATTAAATTTCTAATTCAAACTCTAGAATTCTATATGGTAAATATACTAGGGATTGGGGGATTGTATCCTAACCTATCTTCCAATTATTCATACATAATTCACTCAGTAGATTTATTTATATGCATTTAGTTTAGTTAGTAGTTAAATTTCATTCACTTGCAGTCCGTAGCTATTCTATTCATCTTAATTACCTTTACCATTTATTTTTTAGAATCAAATTTAGGGTTAGTCATCTATTCCATGTCGTTACGATTTATCATCCTTATTCCCTGGGAGACGATCCCTACTTACTGGCTTTATTACTAACGCGACATGCTTTCACTTTAGCCTATATCAGCACGCACATTATATACACATTTGTGGTTGCATCAAGTTTTTGGTGTCATTCCCATGGAATTCGGTAGACTTTAGGTTAGTAGATTCAATTCCATATTTGTTTCCAAAATTACAAAAAAAAAAGTTAAAAAAAATCCAAAAAATAAAAAACCAATAAGAAATCATCTCTCAAAAGTCCTTTCATGCAAAATAAAGAACAAACTCCTCAAAATACTCCAATAAAAATTCACAAAAAGCCAATCGTTGAGTATAATTCCGAAAGCCCCCATACCCCTCGCGTTCCATAATTTTGGGCTCCACCTCCTACCCATCCAAACCCCATCACGAGTCACACGCTGAGTCACACGTCTAGAACACTGAGTGATGATTTTGAGTTCATTGGAGAGAGAGTCATGTCAGATATCTCTAGTTTTGGTACGGGTGAGGGAAACCTACCGTATTTTCCCATGAAGGAACTCTTATTTCCTGAGCAAACTGTCACACCTGGATGCTTTCTACTTCCGTACAATGTAGGACATTTCCACTTCCATAATGGGATAATACATATTCTTCCGACTTTTCACGGCATGGATTCGGAGAAATAATATCTCCACATACGCGAGTTCGAAGAGGCTTACAAAACTTTTAGCGATCAAGCTTGAACGCAAGATGTCGTTGGCCTAAATCTTTTTCCTTTTTCCTTAAAGGATAAATATAAGAACTGGCTTTGGTCTTTACCCCCGAAATCTATTATATCATGGAAGGATATGCATTCCATGTTTCTCTCGATGTTCTTTCCACCACATAAAACCAACTCCGTCAAGGATCAAATTTAAGCATTTGTACAACGTGATAATGAGCCATTTGACAAGTGTTTGGAAGGATTCCAAGATTTGGTTAACTCTTTCCCCCATCATGGATTTGAGAAACATCACCTTACATCTTTCTTCCATCACGGGCATACGATAACATCTAAACAACTTGTTCAAACAATGTGTGAAAGACCGTTTTCAGGATTAAATGCTAGTAATGTTGAGGCTCATATTAAGTATGTTGCCGAGACTACTCAAGCATAGGAGACATCCGATCCTAATACCTAAACCTGACCTCGATAGCTGTTGACTACTCCTGCTGCGCTTGGTTTATATCAATTGAATCATGATACCTTCGTAGGCCAACGACTTGATCAGTTTGAGAAGATTATGAGAGACCGACTCGACGTATGACTGAGAGAAGCTATCGGATCCACCCGTGCTGTGAAAGAAAAGGTGTACATCATTTGTGAGGCGGGCCATTCAACGAAGGATTGTCCGAAGATACCCGCCTTTAAAGCTATGCATACCGACTAGGTGGAAGCAATAGTAGGGTTTAAGAGAAATTTTAACGCCCATCGTGGCTCATATAAGCCTTCTTGGAGAAACCATACCAGTTTTAGGCACGGGAAACAATAAGTTATGTTGAATCCACATTCACAT
Source organism: Sambucus nigra (assembly GCA_949130495.1). Lineage (NCBI taxonomy): Eukaryota > Viridiplantae > Streptophyta > Magnoliopsida > Dipsacales > Adoxaceae > Sambucus > Sambucus nigra. The sequence goes on along the minus strand of OX422215.1, from coordinate 648,763,026 downwards.
GTTACCCTACCTCCACACCCTCCTCAATTTCAACAAGCGCCACCTATGCAGCCACAAATGTAAGCATCACCTCCAGGCCCATACATTACCTCACCATGGATATCTCTTAAGGACAATATAAATCAATTCATCCAATCTCAAAACACAACCAATGATAAATTTGAGCGCATGTTCACTGAGATGAATACAAATATCTCTAGGTTGCAGGCTGTAATACCCCGTATTTTTGTGATATTTATTTATGGGATTAATTGAATTAAATGTGTATTAATTTGGAATTAATCCGGATAAAATACTAGCGAGATATGAGTTAGTATTTAATTTTAATGCGTATATATGGCAATATATGAATATTGAAATTGTTGAATTTGTCGTGAGATTGAAATAAGACAATTTGAGAAATTTTGTTGGGACGCACGTGACAGTCGCGTTAAGAAAGTAATTATTTAATTAAAAAGTGAATTTTATTTCTATTAATCGTATGGTCATTTTGAGTACGCCAACGCGTCCGGAAGGGTCGAAATAGTCAGGAAACACTAGCCGAGGATTTAGTTTGGGTCCCGGGGCATTCTTAGGCCATACCGGCAACTTAAAAGGGTATTTTGATAATTTTGGAATTTTGGGAATTAAAACCCACGAAAATTAGAGTTTAATTATGATTATTAAATAAACCCACCAACCCATTATCAGCACTAAACTAAGTAGTGGGATACGGGAGAAGTTTAGAAGAGAAGTTAAGGGTCCAAAAACAAACCTACACCTCCATTGTCATCATTAGGGAAGAACTTGTAGAGTGAGAGAGAAGAGAATTCTGCAGAGAGAGAGAGAGAACAATTCAACCTTCAAGATTCAACATCAAATTCAGAGAAAGATTAGAGGAAAGTGGTTTAATTACGTTATTTGCAAAGAATGTTTCTTCCATGCGTAGGAAATTTATATAATTGTTTTGTTCTTGGAGAATAATAAAGACCCATTGAATTGGAATTAGAAATTTACATTTTGATGAGGAGATTGCATGTAGAATTGTGTTAGGGTAATTATTCTGATAGAAATACCTCTTTTATATATAAAAAAAATGGATTTAATTATGTCTATGGATGACTTTAATTTTCTAGGGTTCATGTTCATGGGATTTGGAGAAAAATTGGAGAGATTTGATGATTAGATGATGTTTAGGAAGATTTGGCCCTATATAAATGTTTAGTTATGACCTATGAATGTTTAATGTGGATTAGAAACCTTAAAATACTGTTGGGACAATTTTTATATGGGATTAGAGGTGAAGAAATTTGGGAAAAACGAAAAGGGGAAATTCTGGGCTCGAAACTGTCACCTCATTAGAAGGCCTGCCCAGGTCGTTCGAACGAGCTCGTTCGAACGAGCTTCTAACTAGTTGACAGTTTGACTTCTAACGAGTGGGATGTTCGTTCGATGACTTTCGTTCGAACAAGACCTCGTTAGAATGCCCACTTCGTTCGAACGAACTCTCGTTCGAACAGCCTCGTTCGAACGACACTTCTAACGAGCTGACAGTTTGGCCTTTTTGGCCTGATTTGACTTCTAGTGTTCCATAACCTTGATTAATTGTAGAGATGACAATTCCTTGATGACTAATCGATATAGTTGGGACATTTGGGATAAATTGAGGAGTAAAACATAGAAGTGTGGTTTGAACCAAATGATATTTATGGGTTAGAACGTGAGTAACTATCTACGACGTGAGGATAATGGATGACGTGTATATATAAACTGGGGACAAGTGTGTGGGTATGAGAACGAGAAGTATACCACTAATGAATTATGGTAATTACTAGGATGTGTGCATGATTAGTATATGTATATGATTTTACGTGTATGACATACCTACCATACTTGCTATCACGGGAGGTTTACGTTCACTTAGGGCCATCTAATCTTTGTGTTGCCCGGATATAGATTGGTACCTCGAGAAAATAGGTCAGAGAAGGACTTATTCAGATGTTAATAAGTTTGCTGATCATGGGAGCGTACGTATGTGCGTGACCCATGTGATGTGACTGTGTTCACCTCCATTGTTTTGTGATTTGCTATTATCTGAGAACGATTCCTGAGAGATTCGGAATGCGTAATCCTTATATACCTGATGTACCAGGATGGATAGCAGAGTATGTGTGCACCGCAGCTTAGTCTCGGGTGCTTGTATTGTATATTCATGATGTGAATAATATACGCTTAAATAATGAGAAATTTCATGTTGATATTGTGAGTATGTTTATGGTAACGCTTTGAGAAAATAAAAAGGGATAACATGTAGTGAATTGTATTACTAATAATTGAGAATCCGAGTTTAAGTAAAACCTCTATTTAATTGGTAACGTTAGAATGTATGTTGGGAATCGAATAGAAAGGGGTAGAACTTATGACATGTTAGTTAGATATGAAGGTCACTTAAATGGGTACGGTACGTTAGGAGTGCACAATTAGTCGAGAGGTGAGAATTTCATGTGAGTGCACGTCCTAACATGTGTTTTGCATTCATTGTTTTAATGTTATTAAAACACTTGCTGTTTTTTTTAAAATAATCTCCACTTTCGGGCTCTGACCCATTTGCTTTCAAATCTATTTTTTTGTAAAAAAACCTTTTAGGTGCCCAGCCACAAGGACACCATGCATAGGATTTCCATTCAGGTGACGAGTTGTAGCTGTTTGTGGAAGTTACAGGGCCTTGCTAGTAGACGCTTCTTTTGTCTTGACTCCATATTCAGTTTTAATATTTGTAGGGCATGTCGCCCATTTCCTTTAGAGACATTTTATTTTTCAGTTATTCAGAATTGGGTTTGTAATTAATTCAGGATGCGGACTTGTTTCATTTACTTCCATATTGGGATTGTTGTGAGGAGTTTTTCCTCCAGACTTATTATTATTTATTGGTTATTTATTGGGACTTTATGGTATATGGTGATGTTATTCTTTTACATTTCATTTATCGCATGTTAATCGGATTTATTTTAAAATTTGACAACTTACTTTTTAAATACTAGGTGGTTAGTAACCATTAAAATGTTTTCGACAGTGATGCTATCAACTGAACCGACTTGGCATTTTGTATTGATTTAATAAAGGAGTAGCTACCCGGTATTTAATTAGTCGGGGTGTCACAGGTGGTATCAGAGCATCAGGTTCTAGTGTCCTTTAGGATCTGTACGGCTTATTATGTTTCCGCTGAGCTTTCTTTGATGTAGAGCCCTATATTTTAGGACTGTTGTATTCTTTTGTATATGCTACGTTCTTCAGCTATTTTTGAGTTTATAACTGCGAACTTATAAACTTTATTCTTGTTTCAGATGCCTCCACGACGTGCATAACGGGTTCCCGGGATGCAACGCCAGAACCACAGCCCGCACCAGTTCAGGGCACGATGAATGCCGCCGAGGTTGCAGCCATTGTGGCCCAGGCGGTAAATGCCGCACTTGCCGTAGTTCAGCAGGCACCACCTCAGGCGCCAGTGGACGCGCCAGTTCAGGCACAAGCATTCCCTTCTGCTTGGGAACGCGTACGTGATGCTTTTCAGAAAGCACACCGACCGGAGTTCGCAGGTAGCTCCGATGTTGTGGTTTCAAGTAAGTGGAGGAAAGACATTCAGCGGCACTTAAGGATGTATGAGTGCACCGATGTCCAGAAGAAGATACTAGCTACCTTTAAGCTAGTGGGGTCTGCACTGTAGTGGTGCGAGTCTATTACCACCGTGGAGGAGAGAGATACTCTCACGATACAGGTGTTTTGGGTGCGGTTCGACCGCAAGTATTTTTCGTCAGCTGTTCACACGGAAATGAGGAGGAAGTTGATGAATCTCAGACAGGAGGGTAAGACTGTGGCCGAGTATGAGGCCGAATTTAAAAATCTGTTGAATATTGTTCCGGATGAGATACTGACAGAGGAGAAGAAGATCCAGAAGTTTACGGACGGGTTGACTTGGAGGATCCGTCAGCATTTGTTGGGGAACCTATCGTTGGCCACTTACTCTGATGTGGTTAACGCTGCACTGTTACACTGCCAGGATCATCGCTTTCACATGGCTGAAACCAAGAGGTCAGGAGAGTCCAACCATCAGGGCAGGACTAGGAGAAATGGTACCAGTGGGGCACATTCGGTTCAGGGGCAGAGGCAGGGTGATCAGGGTTCCCAGCAGGGGGATCATAAGAGGTTCAGATCGGGGAATTTTAGGCACGGACAAGGAGGTTTTCGGCAGGGCCATCAGGGTCTGAACGTCCATCAGAACCAGCAGGGTCATAATGGTCAACAGCAGTTTCAGCAGGGCCAGCAGGGCCAGGGGAGGAACGGTAACGGCCACCAGGGTCAGGGGCAGCAGGGACAGAGAGGGGGAAACTTCTCGGGGAAGTGTTACGTTTGTGGCAAGACTGACCATAAATGCCAGGATTGTCCTGATAAAGGCAGGGCCCCGCAGCAGCAGCAGCAGGGTGCTCGACAGGAGCCGCAGAGACCTAGGTTTCCCGCCGCCCTCCCGGCGCCACCACAGATGGCAGCATTACCACCCATCCCAGCAGTCCCAATTCAGCAGGGGCAGCTTCAGTATGGGAGAGTATATCAGCTTCAGCAGGCCGCAGCCCCACAGGATCCACCAGCCATTGAGGGTATGTTCTCTATTCAGGGGACTATGGGGCGCATTTTATTTGACACGGGGGCTACACACTGTTTTATTGCTATGAGATTTGCACGCACCATTGGGTTGTTAGACACCGCCGAGAGCACGGTTACTTGCGTAGATTCGCCGTTGAGTAGGGGTTCGGTGATTTCCCTTGTATGTAGAGGCGTGGGTATAGAGATCGGGAGGTTTACTTTACCCGCGGATATGTTAGTATTAGATATGACCGAGTATGATGCCATTATCGGCATGGATTGGCTAGTTGCGTACCGAGCCATGATTGACTGTTTCAGTAGGAGTATTATCTTTGTCATTCCCGAGCAGGAAATGTTTTTGGTGGCGATGCCTCATCCTGAGGGAGGATCGTCCACTCATTTGTACTATATAGAGGAGGAGATCTCTAAGGAAGTGGTGATACCACTTGATTCGATTCCGGTTGTTCGAGAGTTTGCCGATGTATTTCAGGATATACCTGGATTACCTCCGAGTAGGGAGATAGATTTTGTGATTGATTTGACACTGGGCACTCGGCCTATTGCCCGCGCACCTTACCGTATGGCTCCAACTGAGATGAGAGAGTTACGGGATCAGATTGAGCAGTTGTTGGGTCAGGGGTTTATCCGGAGGAGTACTTCACCGTGGGGTGCCCCTGTGTTGTTCGTAAAGAAGAGGGATGGATCATTGAGGTTGTGTGTGGATTACCGAGAGTTGAATAAGGTCACGATACAAAATAAATATCCGTTGCCCCGAATCAATGACTTATTCGACCAGCTGAGAGGAGCTTCTTTCTTCTCCAAGATTGATTTGCGATCGGGATACCATCAGTTGCGTATCAGGGAAGAGGATGTCTCGAAAACTGCATTCTTAACGAGATACGGTTCCTACGAGTTCCGGGTGATGCCTTTTGGTTTGACCAATGCTCCAGTCGTGTTTATGGACTTAATGAATAGGGTGTTCAGAGAGTTCTTAGATCAATTCGTCATTGTCTTCATTGATGATATTCTGGTTTACTCCCAGACAGAGGAGGAGCACGTCGAGCATTTGAAGCAGGTTTTACAGACGCTACGTCAGAACGAGCTGTATGCAAAGTATGAGAAGTGTGGGTTTTGGCTGAAGGAGGTTCAGTTTTTGGGGCATATTATTTCCGACCAGGGGATATCTGTTGATCCGGGTAAGGTATCCGCGGTGAGGGAGTGGGGGCAGCCCACGACACCGACTGAGATCCGTAGTTTCTTGGGCCTAGCAGGATACTACAGGAGGTTTATTCGAGGTTTCTCCAAGATAGCGGGTCCTTTGACACATCTGACTCGTAAGGGTTTGCCATTCATTTGGAGTGATGCCTGTCAGTTGGCATTTGATGAGTTGAAGGACAAGTTGACCTCAGCACCTGTGTTAGCATTGCCGAGACCAGGAGTTGAGTATCTAGCTTACACCAACGCGTCCTTACAAAGACTTGGAGGTGTATTGCAGCAGGAGAGTCAGGCCATAGCTTATGCTTCCCGTAAGCTTAAGCCTCACGAGAAGAATTACCCCACCCATGACTTGGAGTTAGCGGCAGTGGTATTTGCCCTTCGGATTTGGAGACACTACCTTTTGGGGGAGAAGTTTCGATTGTTCACGGACCACAAGTCCCTATAGTACCTATTCACGCAGAAGGAGTTGAATATGCGACAAAGAAGGTGGCTTGAGTTTGTGAAGGATTATCAGTTCGATATCCAATATCACCCTGGGAAGGCTAACGTGGTAGCAGACGCGTTGAGCCGTAGGCCAGTAGATGAGGTGGCAGGGGTGTGGAAGGTAAAGTGGAAGGAGTTGGGACACCAGGATGCAGTGGCCCGATCATTCATGTCGGTGATGACTGTTACACTGCAGATTGTCACGAGAGTGGTAAAGGCATAAGAAGATGACTCGTTCTTTTAGGAGGAGATAGTTCGATTATTAGCAGAGGGAGCCGAGTCCTATACCATTAGCTCAGACGGGGGATTACGCTTCAATGGCAGACTGGTAGTTTCGAAGGGGAGGAATTGCGACACGAGGTGATGGCAGAGTCACACGGCTCACGGTTCGCGGTACATCCCGGTGGGGACAAAATGTACCAAGACATGAGACGACAGTATTGGTGGAGCGGGATGAAGAGAGATATTGCCGTGTTTATTTCTAAATGCGCCACTTGTCAGCTGGTAAAAGTGGATCATCCGAGACCGGCAGGACTTCTACATCCATTGGAGGTCCCAATGTGGATGTGGGAAAGCATATCCATGGTTTTTATCACGGGGTTACCTACGTCACAGAGGGGTCACGACTCCATTTGGGTAATTGTGGACAGGTTGACCAAAGTCGCTCATTTTCTACCCGTAAGGACAGACTACACTACGGGACAGTATGCCCAGCTCTTTATTGCAGAAATAGTGAGACTTCACGGTGTGCCCCTAAATATCGTGTCTGACAGAGACAAGATATTTGTTTCATGGTTTTGGGAGAGTTTTCAGGAGGCCATGGGCACGGAATTGCGGTTGAGTACGACGTATCACCCTCCGACCGATGGGCAAACCGAGCGTACAAATCAGATGTTGGAGGACATGTTGCGTATGTGCATCATTGATTTCGGGGGTGGATGGGAGAAGTATCTTCCACTGGTGGAGTTTGCTTACAACAACTCCTAGCAGTTCACCATTGGCATGGCTCCATTTGAGGCGTTGTACGGTAGACCTTGTCGTTCCCCAGCATGTTGGTTGGAGGTGGGGGACAACAAACTACTTGGACCAGAAGTAATTCAGGATACTTCGGCGAGGATATAATTTATACGGAGTCGCATTCGGGTAGCTCAGGATCGACAGAAGAGCTATGCTGATGCGAAGAGGTTCTTCAGGGAGTTCCAAGTGGGGGACCAGGTGTTACTCGGAGTATCTCCTATGAAAGGGATTATGCGATTTGGGAAAAAGGGGAAGTTGGCACCGAGATATGTGGGGCCATTCCCTATCATCGAGCGGATTGGGTCTGTTGCATATAGACTTGGGTTACCGGAGCATTTGCATCGGATTCATGATGTGTTTCATATTTCCTCGCTAAGGAAATATCTTAGAGACGATTTGGCTCATTCTCTCATTGCTTTGGAGGACATCGATCTCCAGCCTGATAGATCCTACGAGGAGGGGCCGATTGCTATTTTGGACGGAAGTGAACGAAAACTGCGGTCAAAGATAGTTCCGTTAGTGCGTGTTCAGTGGCGACATCATAATGTCGAGGAGTCCACATGGGAACGCGAGGATGAGATGCGCGAACATTATCCAGAGTTATTTTTACCAGGTACTTTCTAGTTCCGAATTTCGGGACGAAATTCTGTTATTAGGGGGGAAGTATGTAATACCCCGTATTTTTGTGATATTTATTTATAGGATTAATTGAATTAAATGTGTATTAATTGGGAATTAATCCGGATAAAATACTAGCGAGATATGAGTTAGTATTTAATTTTAATGTGTATATATGGCAATATATGAATGTTGAATTTGTTGAATTTGTCGTGAGATTGAAATACGGCAATTTGAGAAATTTTGTTGGGACGCGCGTGACAGTCGCATCAGGAAAGTAATTATTTAATTAAAAAGTGAATTTTATTTCTATTAACCGTATGGTCATTTTGAGTGCGCCAACGCGTCCGGAAGGGTTGAAATAGTCAGGAAACACTAGTCGGGGGTTTAGTTTGGGTCACGGGGCATTCTTAGGCCATCCCGGCAACTTAAAAGGGTATTTTGGTAATTTTGGAATTTTGGGAATTAAAACCCACGAAAATTAGAGTTTAATTATGATTATTAAATAAACCCACCAACCCATTATCAGCACTAAACTAAGTAGTGGGCTACGAGAGAAGTTTAGAAGAGAAGTTAAGGGTCCAAAAACAAACCTACACCTCCATTGTCATCATTAGGGAAGAACTTGTAGAGTGAGAGAGAAGAGAATTCTGCAGAGATAGAGAGAGAATAATTCAACCTTCAAGATTCAACATCAAATTCAGGGAAAGATTAGAGGCAAGTGGTTTAATTACATTATTTGCAAAGAATGTTTCTTCCATGCGTAGGAAATTTATATAACTGTTTTGTTCTTGGAGAATAATAAAGACCCATTGAATTGGAATTAGAAATTTACATTTTGATGAGGAGATTGCATGTAGAATTGTGTTAGGGTAATTATTCTGATAGAAATACCTCTTTTATATCACCAAAAACGGATTTAATTATGTCTATGTATGACATTAATTTTCTAGGGTTCATGTTCATGGGATTTGGGGAAAAATTGGAGAGATTTGATGATTAGATGATGTTTAGGAAGATTTGGCCCTATATAAATGTTTAGTTATGACCTATGAATGTTTAATGTGGATTAGAAACCTTAAAATACTGTTGGGACGATTTTTATATGGGATTAGAGGTGAAGAAATTTGAGGAAAACGAAAAGGGGAAATTCTGGGCTCGAAAATGTCACCTCGTTAGAAGGCCTCCCCAGGTCGTTCGAACGAGCTCATTCGAACGAGCTTCTAACGAGTTTACAGTTTGACTTCTAACGAGTGGGATGTTCGTTCGATGACTTTCGTTCGAACGAGACCTCGTTAGAATGCCCACTTCGTTCGAACAAACTCTCGTTCGAACAGCCTCGTTCGAACGAGACTTCTAACGAGCTGACAGTTTGGCCTTTTTGGCCTGATTTGACTTCTAGTGTTCCGTAACCTTGATTAATTGTAGAGATGACAATTCCTTGATGACTAATCGATATAGTTGGGACATTTGGGATAAATTGAGGAGTAAAACATAGAAGTGTGGTTTGAACCAAATGATATTTATGAGTTAGAACGTGAGTAACTATCTACGACGTGAGGATAATGGATGACGTGTATATATAAACCGGGGACAAGTGTGTGGGTATGAGAACGAGAAGTATACCACTAATGAATTATTGTAATTACTAGGATGTGTGCATGCTTAGTATATGTATATGATTTTACGTGTATGACATACCTACCATACTTGCTATCACGGGAGGTTTACGTTCGCTTAGGGCCATCTAATCTTTGTGTTGCCCGGATATAGATTGGTACCTCAAGAACATAGGTCAGAGAAGGACTTATTGAGATGTTAATAAGTTTGCTGATCATGGGAGCGTAGGTATGTGCGTGACCCATGTGATGTGATTGTGTTCACCTCCATTGTTTTGTGATTTGCTATTATCTGAGAACGATTCCTGAGAGATTCGGAATGCGTAATCCTTATGTACGTGATGTACCGGGATGGATAGCAGAGTATGTGTGCACCGCAGCTTAGTCTCGGGTGCTTGTATTGTATATTCATGATGTCAATAATATACGCTTAAATAATGAGAACTTTCATGTTGGTATTGTGAGTATGTGTATGGTAACGCTTTGAGAAAATAAAAAGGGATAAACTGTAGTGAATTGTATTACTAATAATTGAGAATCCGAGTTTAAGTAAAACCTCTATTTAATTGGTAACGTTAGAATGTATGATGGGAATCGAATAGAAAGGGGTATAACTTATGACGGGTTAGTTAGATATGAAGGTCACTTAAATGGGTACGGTACGTTAGGAGTGCACAATTAGTCGAGAGGTGAGAATTTCATGTGAGTGCACATCCTAACATGTGTTTTGCATTCATTGTTTTAATGTTATTAAAACACTTGCTGTTTTTTTTTAAATAATCTCCACTTTCGGGCTCTGACCTATTTTCTTTCAAATCTATTTTTTGGTAAAAAACCTTTTAGGTGCCCAGCCATAAGGACACCATGCATAGGATTTCCATTCAGGTGGCGAGCTGTAGCTGTTTGTGGAAGTTACAGGGCCTTGCTAGTAGACGCTTCTTTTGTCTTGACTCTATATTCAGTTTTAATATTTGTAGGGCATGTCGCCCATTTCCTTTAGAGACATTTTATATTTCAGTTATTCAGACTTGGGTTTGTAATTAATTCAGGATGCAGACTTGTTTCATTTACTTCCATATTGGGATTGTTGTGAGGAGTTTTTCCTCCCGATTTATTATTATTTGTTGGTTATTTTATTGGGACTTTATGGTATATGGTGATGTTATTCTTTTACATTTCATTTATCGCATGTTAATCGGATTTAATTTAAAATTTGACAACTTACTTTTTAAATACTAGGTGATTAGTAACCATTAAAATGTTTTCGACAGTGATGCTATCAACTGAACCAACTTAGCATTTTGTATTGATTTAATAAAGGAGTAGCTACCCGGTATTTAATTAGTCGGGGTGTCACACAGGCATCCTTGAGTGTCCAAGAGAGGGGTAAGTTTCCGGCCCAAGGCCAAAGACTAACCCAAAGTTATTCTAGTGTTAACGCTACATCCCACGAGCATCCTAAACAATGTAGTACAATTACCACTTTGTTAGTGGGAGAGTAGTTGACTTGTCACCTCTTCCACGCGCTAAGCAAAAGGAAAAGGAGATTTTGCCTGGCATAAAAGAGGTCGGAGATGTACACATGAAAAAGAGTGGTTATAATGACACAAGCAGGACGAAAGTGGTGGTGAAACCTCCCAGTGCATCCCCATATCCTCAAAGGTTGATCCCTAATTCCAAAGAGACTTCTCGGGATGATAACCTTAACGTTCTTAGGAAAGTAAAGATCAATTTACCTTTTATCGAGACCATAGAGAAAATTCCCGCGTATGCTAAGTTCCTTAAGGACTTACTCATGGTGAAACGAAGGCTAAAGGTAAAGAAAAATGTGTCTCTAACACCTAATGTCAGATCAGTACTATTGAGTGATCTTCCACTAAAATATAAAGATCTGGGTGCACCCACCATCTCATGCATCATGGGGAAGAACCGAATTGAATGAACATTAATAGATTTAGGGGTGAGTGTTAACATTCTTACCTACTCCATCTATAGACAATTAGATTTGGGGACCCATAAGCCCACAACCATGATTCTCTAACTCGCGGATCATTCCATGAAGATGCCTCAGGGAATTATCGAGGATGTGGTCGTCCAAATTGGCACTTTCTACTTCCCGGTGGATTTTTTTATTTGAGATGAATATCCATCCATTATCCTGAGCAATCATGTTCCCATTATTTTAGGCCTCCCATTCTTAGCTTCGACTAATTCCTGTATTAATACTCGGAGTGGGAAAATGCAATTAATGTTCGGGAACATGACCCTCGAGACTAATATCTTCAACAACACCAAAAATGAGGGTGATTAAGGCGAACCGCGAGAGACGGATCTTATAGATGGAGCACATGAGCAAGAGAGGACTCATAAGACAGAAACGGTAGGGGTAGGTCTTGATGCCCAAATTGAGTGTGTAAATTCTAATGTTAAGAAAGGAGTAGGAGAGGTGTTCTTAGAGACCGCAATTTAGAAAGAGGGTGAGCAAGTAAGCGACATCACGGTAGAGAGATTTGAGGAGAATAAGAGAGACGGTGTGATCGTTAATCTTGAAAGGGAGTTAGGATATATGAGTCTAGAGGACTTTGAGAAAGAATTCGGGCCGATGGATGAGAACCATAATGTCGAAGTCCAACCTTTGTTGGACTTTTTTAGTTACTTAGGATAGAGCGATTGGAAAGATAAGGTAGATAAATTCCTCCTTTGTGACCATCCACCCATACCACTTGAGTCCTCTAATGAGATTGAGGAAAAGACTCAAGTATCATCCGATTTAGATCCCAACCCATATACCCAAGAAATTAAGAAAAATCGAGATGTCCCCACCAAGTCGGTGCACATAGGCAAAGATTCAATTAGGCACCACGAGGATCCCTTCCCAGCAAGTCATCCTAAAACCTAGGGTCTCTCCCTTATCTATGGGACTGGGCCTAACTTGTTCTGACTATTTACTTATAACAGGAAGACAAGGGAGAGTAGGAGAGAAACAAACCCCGTACAAGGGGTCAGGTGAGTTTGTGGAGAGATGAGAGGTCGTCGCACCCCCGACGCGTATGAAGTGATTTTTGTTGTATTTTTGAGTCATGTGTTAGTGTCATTTCATGTCTTTTTTCATTTTAAATATTTGCTTGTTTTATTTGTCGCACTTGTTATTTGCTCTTCTTTAGATTTTAGTGCTTTTGATTGAGGACAATGAAAATTTCTAAGTTTAGGGGGGGGGGGGGGGGGGGGTGACAAGTGCATCTTTCTAAAACTTCACAACTTTTTTAAATGCCCAAAAAAATAGAAAATTTCAAAATTTTCCAAAAAAAATAAAAAATTTGAAAAAGCCCCACAAAAATGTTTATCTTCAAAGTAAATAAAAATTTGAATTTATATTTGTCAAAAATATCACCGAAGTTTTTGTTAAAGTCTCAAATTTGTAAATTTAAAATTGCATAAAGCCGAAATTGACCAAATATGGGAATTGAACAAAAATTGATGACTTAATGAATAAGTTTGGAGATTATCAACCCGATGAGAGTTTGAGCCTATCGATTTTTCTGAGTTTTTAAATCAATCCAAGTTAATGACTAAATTAAAGGTCAATTCAGCGTTGAAACAAGTCATTGAGGATCTCTATTTCCTTGTTTTGATCGGTTACGGGAGACGAGTGAGATGTTGCCTCGAAAGCGTGCTAACATATCTCTTGACTAAAATTCATCTCGAGACGCATATGGTAAATTGATTAGTAATTTGGATAAATGAAGCTAAGCCATCGTTTGTTACCCAAAAACAGTAGCCATAGAAATTTGTGAAAATTACCCCTTTTGCTAGCCACTTTGAGGCAAAGAAATTTTTACCATTCGTTTGGTAACCCGAAGAACTCAAATAGCTTGAAATTGTGAAAAAGGAAAATTAAGAAATTGAGCCCAATGAGTGCATAAAAAGGGGCAAGGAAAAATAAAGGAGTAATGCGCAATAAAATAGCAAGGAAAAAATAGAAAAAAAACAAAATAAGAAAAAGCCCGAAAAAAGCAATAACGGACATCATAAGGAGATTTTCCAATTCCGAATTTTCCTACCAATCCTAATGTTACGTAATACACCTTAAACCCAAAAACGTCCTATCCGAGTCCTAATTTCAAAATTAACTACCGCGTGGAGAGATAAAATACGAAAATATAATAGAAGATATTAATTGGTGTGTATAAGAGGTAATGTTCCCGCTTTCAAATGATCGTACTCCGACGAAGAGATCGTTTCACGCCTAAATTTCCATCTTTTAAATTTGTGTGCGTGAATTCGTGTTCCAATGCATTTACTCCTTATATACTGCGTACCGAGAAAAATAGCCGCATTCTGAGTGTTTCATTTGCGAGATTATCCTGTGAGCATTTGAATCAAAATGAATTCTCAGAAAGTACGTAATGACCAATCGATGGAAATTAGCGATTTAATTTTTGGCTTTTACACACACACATGGCAAATTGAGAATTGTGAATAGAAATTTGTGGTTATAATTTTTTGAAAAGTTTGAATTGTACATTTTTTAAGTATTTTAAATTTTATTGGAGTCAGAAATGAATTTTCTGGGTATATTCAATGCAAACCCTCACGAGATACAACTCGTCCTACTTGGGTGGCCTAGGGGTTTAAAGGCTTGTTGCATATGCTAAATGCAATCACTTGACCGCGAAAGAGATATTCTATCCCAATAAAATGTTTTCTAAGAGTTATGACCTTTCTTTGATTTTTTTACATTGCTCGAAACGCGCAAATGTCTATGTTAGGGGGTTTAATTAAGCATAAATATTGTATATTTATCCCCTTAATTTTGGTATTTTTATGATCCCTTGTAGTGTAATTGACTTGGTTTTATCTTATAATCATGCTAATAACTCTCCACGGTGAGTACATCCTATTGTTTGTATCTCTTATGTGTTTTACAGGTATTTCAAGAAAGTTAGTGCAAAAGAGACCTCGAAACAGTGAAAGAAACCAATAAATGAGGAGTTTGAAAAGGCCATTTAATAAGTGCTTTAGGTAAAATCAACTAAATCAATTATATCCAATTTTATCATCTTAAACCCTAAATATGCATCCAATCAATTTAACCCATTGTATAAATAAAGCACGCGGTAACATAAACAAATTCAGGAAAAAATCCCCGAAGGGAAAAATTTGTAAAGGAACGGTTTACAATCGGATTACCGCGAAAATAAGGTGACATACAAATACCCGCAGGTGTCGGTCGATGTCTTCAGCAATGGAACAACCCTAGAAGCTCCACAAGAACCATAGTCCTATCTTCAGCCCAAGAATGCCGCAGCACTCCCTGATTTTACCATAGTCCGGTGTAGGTTCATCCTCTCTACAAATAGTTAACTTCAACAAGATTGTATCTTGGGATATTGTGAATTGTAAAACAAGATATTGAACTCTAAAAAGGTTGGATAATAAATTAAAACACACAAAATCGTATTGTGTTTAAAACTAGTTTTCTCCATCTGAAATACAAAAGTCTGATACCTTTTAGATACGAAAAATCAAGGCGGTGACGTGTCAGAAAATAACTCTTCTCGTTCGGACGACATACGATGTCGTTTGAACGAGATCCTATCTTGTTCAAATGAGATCCAATCTTGTTTGAATGACCCATCAAATAAGGCCATGATTGTAGATAATTTTGATATGAAGGCCGCCAGTTTCGTCCTCTTCTGATATTTTATTAATTAGTTATCATTTTTTTACGAAAAGGTGTCTAATATGAATTCAAAAAAAATCCGAAAACATTTAAACATCCCAAACACTTTTAGATGAACCGTAAAGGGAGTTAAATACTTTCTCACCAAAATTAACCTTGAAGAGGCTTGAATATTGAAGAAGCTTGATATTCGGATTTGTATCGATGCTTGAATGAACTTGAATAATTCTTCGACGGTTGTAGCGTTATACGATATACTCAATTGATAATGGACATTTATAAATCATGTCCTTATAAATATCCCCCTATGTCTATGGAAGTACAAAATAAAAATATCCGAATTATCAAATATACAATGTCTATACAAATCTAATACCCTCCATTGACCCCTAAAGTGAAAAGAAACTAAAAATGCAAGTCTTTTAATTTTTCCTCAAAAGTCTTCAACAATAAAACTTCAAATCTCAAAGCTTTTCTCATCATGGTGTGCAATCCAGTAATCATCAATTCTTCGTACCTGCACACATGAGACAAAAAAACACGTGACGTATTGAGTTTGAAATGATATAAAGCATGATGAAATCTCCCCCATACTAAAAACTCCCCCATGAAATCATAATTCGTTCTCCCCGTTTTAATTTGTGCGAAATAGACAAGGAGAAGAATAAATCAAGACAATGCAACTCGGGGTGTCACGGGAAACAAACAAAAAGATTATTTTTTATTTTTCAAAATTTTCATACAAAAGCAAAAATGACAAAAACACATAACATGAATTTACTCTAGGATAACCAAAATGTGGATACGGAACCAAAGTGTGTGACAAATTCGATAAGAAATAAAACTCAATCACATCATATGTGCACGGTTCATAAATGTACTCCTAATGAATGAACATCAAAATCATCCTTAGGTTTAAAATTGTTGAATTTAGATAACATTGTCTTAAGTCAAAATAAATAAATCAAAGTCAACATGATTTTAACACCAACAACGTCTTAAAACTTTTTCATTCTTTTTCAAGACTTTTTAATTCGTATGAGATACGTTGATCTAATGGGTGGTGTTGGATCCATTCATGGGGACATTTGGGGGTGGTTCGTGGTTCCTCCCTCTAACGGAATGTTTTTGGGCCTAAGTGGTGATATTCTGAAATTTGTGCCATGCTCTCAAACTGGGGGTACCGTTGCCATGCGATCGATTCCTACAAGATACGTTGGTCCCGTGGGAGGTGTTGGCGACGCCCATGGGGCTGTTTATGGGTTGTTCGTGGTTCCGGCCTCGAACATCATGTTTTAGGCCTAAGTGTAGATGTTCTAAAATTTGGGTCTTGCTATCAAATCGAGGATGTCGTGGACACACTATCGGTTCCTAAGAGATAAATTGCTCCCATTGGAGGTGTTGGCATTCATCAAGTGGCAGTTTTGGTGGTGGTTCTAACGGCAAGTTTTTAGGCCTAAGTGTTGATATTATGAAATTTGGATCGTGCTCTCAAACTAGGGGTCTTCTGGCCATGCGGTTGGTTCCTATGAGATACGTTGGTCCCGTGGGAGGTGTTTGCACCACTCACGGGGGTTCCGCCCTCTAATAGCATGTTTTGAGGCTAAAGTGTAGATATTGCAAAATTTGGGTCGTGCTTTCGAATTAGCGGTCCTGTGGCCTTGGGATCGGTTCCTGTGAGACATGTTGGTCCTGTGGGAGGTGTTGGCACCACTTACGGGAATGTTTGGTCGGTGGTTCATGGTTCTATCATCTTACGACATGTCTTTAGGCCTAAGTGTAGATATTATGAGATTTGGGTCATGCTCTCAAACTTGGGGTCCCGTGGACACGTGATCAGTTCCTACGGGATATGTTTGTCCTATGGGAGGTGTTAGCGATGCTCACAGGGCTATTTATGGGCTGGTTTGTGTTTCCTCTCTCTAATGACATATTTTCAGGCCTAAGTGTAGTTATTCTAAAATTAGGGTCGTGCTCTCAAATCGGGGGTCTCATGGATACGCGACCGGTTCCTACGATATACGTTGGTCTCGTGGTAGGTGAGGGCACCCCTCATGGGGCCTTTTTATGGTGACTCGTAGTTTCGCCCTCTAATGGCATGTTTTCAGGCCTAAGTGTTGATATTATGATGTTTGGGTCATGATATCAAATCGGGGGTCCCATGGACACGCAATCGGTTCCTACGAGATACGTTGGTCCTTGGGAGGTGTTGGCACTGCTCACGGGGCTATTTGGGCCGTTTGGAGGTGGTTCATGGTTCTGCCCCCTTACAATATGTTTCTAAGCCTAAGTGTAAATATTCGAAAATTTGGGCCATTATCTCAAATATGGAGTCTTATGTCCACTCGATTGGTTCCTTCGATATACGTCGGTCCCGTTGGATGTGTTGGTGCCGCTCACAGGGCCTTTTGTAGGAGGTTCATGGTTTCGGCCTCGAACGGTATGTTTTCAGGTCTAAGTGGAGATATTCAAAAATTTGGGTCGTTCTCTCAAATTGGTGGTCCAGTGGTCACGCGATCGGTTCCTACGAGATATGTTGGTCTCGTGGGAGGTGTTAGAACCGATCACGGGACCATATTAAGGGTGGTTCATGGTTTCGCCCTCTAATGGCATGTTTTTAAGTGTAAGTGTGGATATTCTGAAATTTGGGGCGTGCACTCAAACTGGGGGTCCTTTGTCCATGCGGTCGCTTTGTACGAGATATGTTGGTCCCGCGGGAGGTGGTGGCACCATTTACAGGGCCATTTTGGTGGTGGTTCGTGGTTCTGCCCTCTACTGGCATGTTTTTAGGCCTAATTGTAGATATTCTGGAATTTGGGGGGTGCAATGAAATTGGGAGTCCTAGGGACATGCAGGTGGTTCCTAAGAGATAAATTAGTCACTTGGGAAGTGTTGGCGCTGCTCATGGGGCCGTTTAAGGGGTGGTTCGTGGTTGTTCCCTCTTACGACATGTTTTCAAGCCCAAGTGTAGATATTTAAAAATTTGGTCCGCGCTATCAAATCGGTGTTCCCGTGGCCATGCAATTAACTCCTATGAGATACGTTGGTCCTGTGGGAGGTGTTGTCTCCTCTCATCGTGCCATTTGGGGGGGGGGGGGAGGGGTTCGTGGTTTCTCCCATCTAACGATATGTTTTCATGCCCAAGTGTAGATATTCTAAAATTTGGGTCGTGCTCTCAAACCGGGGATCTTATGGAAATAAAATCGGTTCCTACAACATATGTTGGTCCCGTAGGAGGCGTTGGTGCCTCTCACAAGTCCGTTTGAGGGGTGTTTCGTGGTTCCACCCTCGAACGACATGATTTCAGGGCTAAGTGGTGATATTATGAAATTTTCATCGTGCTCTCAAATCGGGGGTCCTGTGGCGACTCGGTTGGTTCCTACAAGTTACGTTGGTATCGTGGGAGGTGTTAACGCCGCTCATGGGGCTGTTTTGGGGGAGGTTCACGGTTCTGCCCTCTAACGGTGTGTTTTCAGGCCTAAGTGTAGATATTCTAAAATTTGGGGCGTTCTCTCAAACTGAGGTTCCCTTGGCCATCCGATCTATTCGTATGAGATACATTGGTCCCGTCGGAGGTGTTGGCGCCGCTCACGGGGATGTTTTAGTGTTTGTTCGTGGTTCCACCCTCTAAGGTCATATATTTTTTGCCTAAGTGTAGATATTCTAAAATTTGGGGCGTGCTCTCAAACTGAGAGTCCCGTGGCCATGCGGTCGATTCGTATGAGATACATTAGTCTCGGGGGAGGTGTTGGTGCGCTCATGGGGCCGGTTTGGCGTGGTTCTTGGTTTTGCCCTTAAACGACATGTCTTCAGGCCTAAGTGTGCTTATTTTAAAATTTTAGTTGTGCTCTCAAACTGGGGGGGTCCCAGCGCCATGCGGTCGGTTCCTAAGAGATACGTTGGTGCTCTAGGACACGTTAGTGCTGCTCATGGGTTTGTTTGGGGGTGGTTCGTGGTTCCTCCCTCTAATGTCGTGTTTTCTATCCTAAGTGTAGATATTCTGACATTTGGAGTGCTCTCAAATAGGGGGTCCCTTGGCCATGCAATCAGTTCGTACGAGATACATTGGTCCCGTGGGAGCTGTCAGCGCCTCTAACGGGGCTGTTTGGGTGGTGGTTTGTGGTTCCGCCCTATAACGGCATGTTTCCATGCAAAAGTGTAGATATTATGAAATTTGGCTCGTGCTCTCAAATTGGGTGTCCCTTGTCCATGCGATCGGTTCGTACGAGATATGTTGGTCTCGTGGGAGGTGTTGGCATTGTTCATGGGGCCATTTTGGGGTGGTTCTTGGTTCCGCGCTCAAACGGCATGTCTTCAGGCCTAAGTGTACATATTCTAAAATTTTAGCCATGCACTCAAATCGGGGGTCCCGAGGGAATGCGATTAGTTCCTAAGAGATATGTTGGTCCTGTGGGAGGCATTGGTGCTGTTCACGGGGCTGTTTGGGGTGGGTTTTGTGGTTCCTCCGTATGACGAAATGTTTTGAGGCCTAATTGTAGATATTCTAAAATTTTGCCCATTCTCTTAAAAAGGGGGTATTGTGGACACACGATCGGTTCCTATGAGATATGTTGGTGCCGTGGGAGGTGCTAGTACCCGTCACGAGGACGTTTGGGGGGCAGATCGTGGTTCTGCCCTCGAACAACATGTTTTTCACCTAAGTGTCGATATTCGGAAATTTGGGTCGTGCTCTCAAATTAGGGGTCTTTTGGCTATGCGATCGGTTCCTACGATATATGTTGGTCTCGTGGGCGGTAATAGCACCGCCCATGGGGCCATTTTAGGGGTGGTTAATGATTCCGCCCTCTAACGGATTGTTTGCAGGCCTAAGTGTAGATATTCTGAAATTTCGGGTGCGTTCTCCAATTGGGGTCCTTTGGCCATGTGGTTGCTTTGCACGAGATACGTTGGTCCTGTGGGAGGTGTTGATGCCATTTACGGGGCCGTTTTAGGGGTGGGTCGTGATTCCTCCCTCTAACGACATGCTTTCAAGCCTAAGTGTAGGTATTATGAAATTTGGGTCGTTCTCTTAAACCGAGTGTCCCATGGTCATGCGGTCGGTTCCTACGAGATACTTGGTCTAATGGGAGGTGTTGACACCCCTCAAGGGACCGTTTGGGGGTGTCTCATGGTTTTTCCCTCTTACGGCATGTTTTTCAGGCCTAAGTGTCGATATACTGATATCTGGGTCATGCCCTTAAACCGAGGTGTTGGCGCTGCGAGGTGTTCATATGGAATACGTTGGTCCCTTGCGAGGTGTTGGCGCTTCACATAGGGCCGTTTGGGGGTGGCTCCTGGTTCATCCCTCTAACGACATATTTTTAGGTCTAAATATAACTATTCTAAAATTTTGGTCGTGCTATCAGACTGGGGTTCTCATGCCCATGCGAGTGGGTCCAAGGAGATACGTTGGTCCTATGGGAGGTGTTGGCGCCGTTCATGATGATATTTGGGTGGTGGTTTATGGTTTCGCCCTCTAACGGCATATTTTCCTGCCTAAGATTAGATATTCTAAAAATTGGGTCCTTCTCTCAAACCAGGGTCCCGAGGCCATGTGGTCGGTGATGATGCTGGAAATAGCACCACCAGTCAAGGCGTTTGTATGCTCAAACTAGTGATAACAATGGCAGCACAAGAGTATACTAAATATAAGAGATTGAGGTGAGGAGAAGAGGATGAACACTTGGATGTAAGTGGTTCAACCAATTAGGCATACATCTACTGTGCAAATGAGTGTGTAAGGTCACTAAAATGAGGCACTAATGGCCATGGATACAATCTCTCAAGCTTTCTCTCTCTACTGTATAATTAGACAGAGTTTTAACAAGGCTTGCTGATCCCGGATCCCCCTCCATATAGGAGAAGGCAAGCATATATAATGTGTGGGGGGTATCATGCACCCCCCATGCATGCAACGAGCATGTGTGTGTTGATCTAGCCAATCTAATTAAGACATCTGTTACTGTCATATGTAGAGAATGATGATAAAATATTCCCCCACGTGAGGCGATTGATTTGATACAACTAATTCTGTACACGTGTTCCCAACCACACATATGCGAGTAAAGGCTCGACTGTTTTTGATTGGTACCAACCTTGGCCTAGAAGAGTACGAGATTGGTGAAGTCTGGCTACTGCGCAATCCAAGGTTATTCGTGATGGTCTCGGCTCAGCAAAAATCTGAGGTAAGGAAGGTGAGGTTATAACGTCAGCCTCGGCCGGGGTTATGTGGGAGTAGTTGGAACGTCGGCTGATTCCCAATCGAGGTTGATTACGATGATGGTGTAGTCCTTGCTTCCTCGGCTTATACCCAATCGAGGTTGATGTATGAAGTAGTCGTGATGTTGACTCTAGACGACCTGATGGATAACTGCCCCCATGGATCATAAAGACCTTAGTTGTTTCCTGACTGTGAGGTAACTTGAAATGTCAGCCATAGATGACCTTGCTTTGGATGAGATCGCGGGTTGCCAATTTGGTGCCTTTGTTACCTCGGCCATCGTCTGGGCTGAGGTTGGTGTCTTTGAGCTGTTGGGTACATTTAGGGCATATCAATCACCCCCTAGCCCTTAGTTACCTTTGTGAACAGGTAACTAAGGGGTATATATGTCCAAGGTTGAATTTCTTTATGTGCTAATATTTTCTTGACAAGTGTCAGCTTCTGAAGTAGGTTGCGTTCTTGGCAAGTGCAATGATGATGGTCTTTTGGGCTCCCAAGGCAATGATGGGCCTTGGGGCGCGTGCAAGTGGGTTTTGATGATTTTAACCCTTTTCTCTCTTTTCTTCTCCATTTCCTTCCCTTTCTCCCGCCTGAGACTTCTTTATTTTCTCTCTCTTCTAGAGCTTGTTTGAGGGTGCATTTTGTGGATTTTTCTTGCCAATCTTCCTATTCTTATCCTCGTATTTCATCAGGTCTTGCTTATTACCTCTTCTTTGCCCTTTTTTCAGCCTTGTTTTTCCATTTGTTGCATTTTTCGGTGAGTTTATGAGTTTTTCAGTGAGTTTATGAGCCTTCCGGTGAGCTGTTCTTGACTATTTTTGGTTGGATTTCTTTTCAAATAGCCATATTTGATCTTTAACTGTTGCGTCATCCTGTTTGTTTTTAGCTTGAGTCCGTAAGTATAAGGTCATCCCCATATGCTCAGACCCCTTTATCAACTCTTAGAGGAATTCCCTTCTCTTAGTGAGAAAACATTAGATAATATTAGACAAATAGAACGATCCCAAGAGGAATCTCGTAAGGCATAGGCATTCCCTCTCAAGGCTAAATTCCCACCCCCTCTGAATGTGACATATCCTGATCCATCTGTGTCTACAGAGGTCCCAGTAGAACCCATTTCGATGTCTAAGTCTGAGTCGTCAACCTCAGACCCTATTTCTGTGGATTCTTTCCAAGAGCCCATGGATTATTCCGTTCGGATGGACCAAGCCCCTGACCAAGTCGAGGTTTCCAGCCGTCCCTCGTCTAACAAGAGTTCTAGCACCTCGCATTCTTCCTCTGATGTCAAAATTATAGGAACTAGTGCGGTTGTTCCCCCAATCCTTGACTCTATTCCCCTGCCGGTCTCCACAGGAGCTGAGTTTGATCAGAGGTTCCCTCATGGTGCTCCCTCATTTGCTCAAGATGATGTTTACCGGGATGAGGATGCTGGTAGCGAAAGCGATGTTGACACCCAGGAGGTAGCCGAGATAGAGAGAACTATCAGCCAAATCGACCTCCTAGCTTTCATACATCTATATTCTATAAGTCCATCCATAAAACATAGGAGGCCTTTGAGGGATGAGAGGGCCTTTGGCGGCCGAGATGGTGAGATTTGCTTATATGATTAGATGTTTAAGTTAGGATTTCGTCTTCCCATTCATCCAATAATTAGATTTATATTATCCTATATTAACTTGGCCCCTTCCCAATTATCCCCAATGCCTGGAGGGTGATAATTGGAGCTATAGTCTTATAGAGGGAAGCCCATCATTCAGACCTTCCCGTCCAGGTCTTCACAGGGTGATACGTCCCCTCCTCTGTTAGAAATCATCCGAGTTATTACCACTTTTTATCTCGGAAGTCCAATAAGAAGATGTTTCTGGTTACCCAGACTTTGAATCAAAAGTGGAAACCAGAATACTTCTTCGCCTTAGGGTCGTGGGAGTTTGGTCCATGTGCCCCCTCTTTATCCTTAGAGCCGAGAATACCCCTGAGATGGGGAAAGGTGTCAATGGCTTCTAGGGACGACCTTGGGTAAACCAGAATAACCTTCAGAAGGTCAAAGACCTTCAAGATCAGGGTGAACATGGCCTGTTGGTCAAGTACGAGCATTTGATGACCCCCTACTACCTCTCTGAAACTGGCCTTGGGGTTGTCCTCTGACCTAGCTCCGTAAGTTACTTTATCATTTCAACAAGTTATACCTATTATTATGTTATGTCTCTGATCTTTTAACTCAGATCTTTCTATTTGCAGAGTATCCCAAAGGAATTTCGGACGACCTTTGGGAGATGGCAGCCCCCAGTCTTACAAAACTTATAAAGAAAGTAGGTCTAACTGCGCCTCCTCCTCCTCCTACTACTTCAAGGTCCGACGCCTCCAAGAAGAGGAGATCCACTAAACCTGCCCCTAAGGATCAGAGTAAGAAGAAGAAAACTTCCAAGGGCGATCGCACGATCCCCATCTCCTTTGAGGACGCATTAGTTGCTCATTGGGAGCAACTGAAGATCGAAAACAGTCTTATCGGCTAGAGTCTGAAGGCCTTGGAAGCTATCGGCTCCGTCATGATCGACTCTGACAAACGGTTCTACCATTCTTTAGACACCCCTCTATTGGACGAGTTCGCCCTCCATCGATCAATCCAAGTAAGACTTTTTGCTTTTGCTGAATAAGTGTAACATCGACTTTGAATTATACCAAATCTTGAACTGACATTTCTGCACATGCTTTGTAGGGTCTCCTCACCATGCACCAGTTTGTTGACTGGACTATGAGGAAACTTCCTCTTATTGAGAAGGGCAAAGAGGACCAAAAAACTGAGGCTACTCTGAATACTGAAGTGGAGCGTCTGAAGGCTTCCTTAGAGAAGTCTGAGGCTAATGTTAAGCGGATGGAGAAGGACATGGGAAAGCTTAAGAAGGATCATAGCTCTGCCCTGGAGACTCAGGATGACTCTCTTTAACACAAGGTCGATGTCGTTGTGAAGGCTGCTTTGGATGACGCCTCAGAGAAGATTTTGGAGGACTACAAGGTCTCTGACAAATTCGTCAGCTTTGGCTTTGAATACCTCGAAATGGGTGTTACGGCTATTAGAAAATGGGTTGCAATGAAAGAGAAAGAGTCAGGGAGCTTGGCAGCCTATAACTTCATTGGTCTGGGTTATGCTAATCCTCGATTTACTCAGGCCTTGCAAGAGGTCGAGGAGGACAAAGGAGCCACACCTGCCGAGACTGCTCAACAAAAAGACACAAGGACTAAAGACCTTGGTCCTCAAGATGATGGGGTAGAAGTGACCATCGTCGGTGAAGGAAGTGTGGGCATGGTCATCAACCCTAAGACTACAGATACTTAAAACCCATTTCGTGAAGCTCTTACTATACATTTTTTTATTCCTGATCCATATCGATCTGTAACTTCTGATAACATTTTCTCTTAGCTCTTGACTTGTAATTCTTCACTTCATGCTATATCAACCTCTAAAGAGGGCTTTATTTCTGTTGCTGAATGTTCTTTGAATGGTTTTCTATGTCATGCAATGTGTTTGTATTAAGGTCTGAAGCCTCAATATAATGGTGTCTCTATCAGCCTTGTAACATTTTTTTAAGGTCTGAGGTTATCAACTAGGATGTTACCCCCATAATATATTCACCAAATTAATGATGTTTAAGGTCTGAAGTCATTAACTAAGATGTTACCCCCATAAAATATTCACCAAATTAATGATGTTTAAGGTCTGAGGTCATCAACTAAAATGTTACCCCCATAAAATATTCACCAAATTAATGATGTTTAAGGTCTGCCGTCATCAACTAAGATATTACCCCCATAATATTCACCAAATTAATTATGTTTAAGGTCTGAGGTCATCCAAGTGTGATGTTCACCTCAGACCTTGTCACCACACTATGATGTTTTAAGGTCTGAGATCATCAACTAAGATGTTACCCCCCATAAGATATTCACCAAATTAATGATGTTTAAGGTCTGAGCTCATCAACTAAGATGTTACCCCCATAAAATATTCACCAAATTAATGATGTTTAATGTCTGAGGTCATCCAAGTGTGATGTTCACCTCAGACCTTGTCACCACACTATGATGTTTTAAGGTCTGAGATCATCAACTAAGATGTTACCCCCATAATATTCATCAAAGCATAATGAGCCAAGAGTTGACACATGAACTGATCTTCTTATTAATAATCTCATCATAAGTTGATACATTTACATAGGAATCATTACAACATCATATGTAATACTTTTTTAAATGATCAGCATTCCATGGATTGGAAAAAGGTTCCCCCTCAAGGTTTTCCCACCTGTAGGTCCCGGGTACAACCTCTTCGATCACTTTATAAGGGCCATGCCAATTTAGGTAAAGCTTGTTTTCCTTCTGCAATGTCTTCTTCAACACTAGGTCTTCCACGGCTATGGGTCTTGATTTCACCCTTTGATTGTAGAACTTTGTTGTTCTCTGTTGTAGGCTACCTGTCTGATCTCTGCATCTTCCCTTCTCTCTTCAATAAAATCTAGGTCAAGTCTTCTCTCCTCCCCATTCTTGTCAGGGTTATAGGTCTGAACCCTGTGAGTGGGGAGCCTACCTCTGTTGGTATGACAGCTTTTGAGCCATTTGCTAACATAAATGGGGTTTCCCCCGTTAGTGTCCTAGAAGTTGTTCTGTAGGCCCATAATACAGCATAAACCTCTTCAGTCCATCTCCCCTTAGCTTCTTCTAACCTCTTCTTGATCCCATCGAGAATTTTTCTATTTGTGACTTCGGCCTGACCGTTTGTCTGAGTCTGGACTGAAGAAGAGAAAAATTGCTTGATCCCAACTTTCTTGCAATACTTTTCTAAGGAAGAATTCTTGAACTGGGTTCCGTGGTCCGAGATGAGGGTGTTTGGAAGGCCATGTTTGCATATGATGCACTTCCAAATGAACTGGAAGGTCTTCTTCTCTGTAATCGTGGTCATCGGCTCGGCCTCTACCCATTTGGAGAAATAGTTAATGGAAACTATTAAAAACCTATAGTTGTTGCACCTCTTGGTAAGGTACCCACCAAGTCAATTACCTATACTACGTATGGCCAAGGAGAACTTATTTGTCACACCTCTTCACATAGGCTAGTATCCCTGCATGATAATACTCTTGGCTAAGGGTCTTCCTCCTATGTGACTGGAGCAACAACCCTCGTGTACCTTTTGTAGAACGCGGGGGACCTTTATGGGATGAACGCACCTAAGGAGGGGTAACTTAAATACCTTCTTATATATGACATCTCCTATTATTGAGAACTTTGCAGCTCTGTACGTCAGTTTCCTCCTCTCTAGCTTTGATTCTGGCAGCTCTCCATCTCTGATATATCTGATAAGGAGGTCCATCCATGATTACCCAAAGTTAAAATTGAGGCAAGGGTTAGTAACCTTTTCTTCTTTAATGGTCGGCTTGAGCAGGATCTCGACTGGAACTGTCCTTCTGATATATGTTATTGTTGCTGAAGCCAACCTTGCTAGTGCATCTGTGAGGCTGTTGTTTTGTCGACGTACCCTCTTCATCTTTACCTCTTCGAAACCTTCTAGCATCATTCTTACCCTCTTCAAGTATTTGGCCATCCTTCCATCCTTGGCCTCATAAACTCCAAACACTTGGATAACAACTAACCTTGAGTCACTATGAAGTAGGAGTCGTCTTATCCTAAGGCCCTCTATCATGGCCTCACATTCTGACTCGTTGTTTGATGCCTTAAAGTTAAACCTAAGTGCATATTCAACATTGGTACCATCCGAAGCTGAGAGTATCAGCCCTGCACCACTTCCACTTTAGTAAGAAGACCCATCAACAAAGAGGTTCCAGATATCTTTATATGATGAGAAGCTCCCCTCTGACATGATTCCTTTCTTGAAGAGGTACCGATCTTCCTCATTCTCTGCTATTCCGTTTCTTGCTCTGTTGGACACAACCTCTTCTGGGTCTCGAAAGATGTTGTTATTTGATCCCTCTGCAGTCTCTAGGTTATTCTCAACCTTGACCTCTTCCCATATGAACTCAGGAACCAAAAATGCAAGTGCCTACCCTTTAATGGCCACCCTGGATTGGTAAGTAAGGTCATACTCACCCAATTCAATGGCCCAGGTCATCAACCTTCCTGACTTCTCAGGCTTGTGGAGGACTTGCCTTAATGGGGAGTCAGTGAGGATGACCATAGAGTGGGCTTGGAAATAGGGCTTCATCTTCATAGAAGCATGTATCAAATCGTAGGCAAACTTTTCCATCCGAGGGTAGTTCTATTCAGACCCTTGAAGGGCCTTACTTTTGAAGTATACAGGCCTTTGGACCCTAACGTCTTCCCGTACTATGGCTGCACTTATAGCTGATTGAGAGACTGCTAGATAAACATACAACTTCTCTCCCACTATGGGCCGAGATAAGAGCAAGGGAGATTCGAGGTAGGACTTGAGTTGATTAAAAGCCTCCTCACACTCTTTGTCCCATTCAAAGGCCTTTCTAAGCACCTTAAAGAATGGAAGACACTTGTCCGTCACTCTGGAAACAGATCTGTTGAGTGCAGCTACTCTTCCAGTGAGCCTCTGAATGACCTTGATATTTCTTGGTGTCTTCATGTCAAGCAAAGCCTTGATTTTCTCTGGGTTCGGCTCTATTACTCTCTGATTGATAATGAATCCAAGAAATTTCCCAGCTCCTACCCCGAAGACACACTTCGTGGGATTGAGTTTCATTCTGTACAAGTCCATGGTATCGAAGGTCTTTTATAGGTCTGCCATGTGAGTGCGGGCCTTTAAGCTCTTTGTCAATATATTGTCTACATATACCTCCATAGTCTTGCCTATTTGATTTTCAAACATCTTATTCACAATACGTTGATACATTTCCCCTGCATTTTTTAAGCCGAGGGGAATGACCTTATAGCAATATGTCCCCTTGTTAGTGATGAAGGTTGTCTTCTCTGAGTCTTCAGCATCCATGGAGATCTGGTTGTAGCCTGAGTACGTGTCCATGAAGCTCATGAGCTCATGCCCTGCAGGTGCATCTACCATCTGATCGATCTGAGGTAAGGGATAACTGTCTTTTGGGCAATACTTGTTCAGGTCAGTAAAATCTACGCACATGTTCCATTTTCCATCGGCCTTGGGCACAATGACGGCATTTGATAACCACTCCGGATATATGACTTGCCTGATAAACTCGGCCTCTTCCAACTACCTGACTTCTTCCCAGATGACGTCGTACTTCTCCCTAGAGTAAAATCTTTGTCTTTATTTGATTGGGTTAGCATCCTTAGTCACGTTGAGTTTGTGGCACATAACCTCAAGGTCGATGCCAAGCATGTTCGCGTGTCTCCATACGAAGACACTCTGCCTCTTCCTCGAGAATTTATCAGCTCTTCCTTGATCTCCGCTTTTAAGTCCTTTTTGACCTGGATGGTTTTTTTCAGTTCGTCCTCATTGAGGATGATGGATTATACCTCTTCCGCAGCCTCTCCTTTCTTCAACTTCGTTTCATCTCTAGGGTCAAGTGTATCAATGTTATACGTGGTGGTTGATCTCTTATGGGACTCTCTCTCTTCGGTTGAGTTGAAGTAGCATTACCTTGCTATGGTCTGGTCTCCCTGCACTTCCCCTACCCTATAGGGGATAAAAAATTTTAGCATCTGGTGGATCGTCGATAACACAGCTTCAAACTCCTTAAGGGCTACTCTTCCTATTATGAGGTTATAGGCAGAGAAGACGTTTTCATCCATAACAAAAAAATTAATCTTCTGTGTCAACTTCTTAGGCCACTCATCTCCCATTCGCACGTCCATCTCATACATGCCCAGCGGATGGACCTTTTCATCGCTGAAGCCCATTAACGGATGATGATAGGTTACTAGCCTAGCTCTGTTAAGGCCTAGGATTTTGAAACATGGGTAGAACATCACATCTGCTGAACTTCCTCCATCTACAAGAATTCTCTGTACCTCGCATCCATGCACCCTTGTTGTGATTACCAATAGGTCATCATGAGGAGCGAGGATACCTTTGAAATCAATTCGGGAGAACTCAACTATAAGAGTTTCCATATCCACCTTCTTTCTCTTCTGTTTTGTTTCTAAAGATGCCAGATTTACCAATTCTAGTTTGACCACTGACTTGGCCTCTGCCACATGAGCTTTTCGGTCAGCCAATTTAGAGCCACCCCTGCTAGTCCTCCGCATATGGTGTTAACTCCAAAGGAGATCATACCAACCCTCTTCACTGGGGTGTTTTCATATTTTGGTGAGAGGTCCGGATCGTCCTCATCATCACCCTCCGAGTCATCATTTCTTCTTACTGGAGTATCGTCATGACATCTGTCATTTCTCTTCTTTTTAGGGTCATCTCTTCCCCTCTTAGGAGCCTTGCCATCAACATACTTCCTCAACTTTCCTTATTTCAACATCTTCTCGATCTCATCCTTTGAGGAGAAGCACTTGTATGTAACATGACCATGGTCTTAGTGGAACTCGCACCATAAGTTCTTGTTCCTCTTATGCAGAGGATCCTTCATCTTCTCTGGCCATCTCAGAGACCGTTCATTCTTGATCTCATTGAGGATGTGTTCGTAGCTCACAGTTAGAGGGGTATAGTGTGCGAACTTTTCGTCAGTTGACCTCTTCTTTCTGTCATTTTTTTCTTTGGAACTTCCCGCTGCTACCTCCATTCTCATCCTCATATTTTTCAGCCATGGCCTCTTCAGCGTTCATGACCTTCCCCACAGTTTCCAATAGTTATGCCATGGGCTTGGGAGGGTCTTCCACAAGTTTCCATAACAACTTCCATTTCTGAAGCCCTCCTTTATGGGAGGTCTTGGCTATATTCTGTTCGTACTCTTCAACCTCGAGTTTTTCTTTGTTGAATCTAGTAATGTAGTCTCTTAGGATCTCGTTCTTGCTTTGCTTGACGTACAACAGATGGGTGGTCTTCTTTTGAGGTCTTACCCTAAAATAAAAAATGTGAATGAATCGTTCAGCCAGGACCTTGAAGTTCTCAATTGAATTCTTCGAAAGAGAAGTGAACCAGATGTGTGCTGCTCCCTTTAAAGTCCCAGAGAAGGCCCGACACTTCATCTCATCTGGTATTGAATAAATGTTCATCGCTGACTGGTAGGGTTGGTGCTACCATCATACTTGGGAGACACCGTGGGAAGTTTGAACTTAGCAGGGGTTGGAAAACTCACTATCCTAGCCACGAATGGGGAGCCTTCTGACAAACCTCTTTTTAGTGGTTCTCGACTTTTGATGAGGTCTCGTATCTTTTATACAAGACATTGGATGGAGTCGTTCCATGGCCTCGCGACATCGGCCTGGCTGAGGTTGTCCCCAGCTACCTCCAACGGGTAGACTGAGGGTTCCGTAGTCGCAACACAACGTCGGCTGTTGACCTCTTCCTAGTCTGTACCTCATCCTATGTTAGGTTGGCTTTGATGAGGCTTACACTGCCCCTCTTCCCTTTGTGAGTCGCCTACACTTCTCAACATGGATAACCTCTGTCTCAGGTTATTTACTCGGTCGATCCCTTCAAAGGCCGGCCCTCTGCTGAATCGATCAAAAGCTGACCCTCTTTGTTGGGCTTCTTCACCTCTTCTACCTCTATAACATCGGCTCTACTGGATAGGAAGCACTATGTCATTTGAAACCTCATACGACTCCTAACAATCTTCTGGAACCTCTTCTGCCTCCAAATCGTCATACTATCCTCAGGGCAAGGGTCTTTTTGCCTCCCCAGACACAAACGCCTAGGGTCAGCAATGCCCCTCCTTCGATGAGGTGTGGGTTGGCCTTTTCGTGGTGCCTGGGGTGGTCCCCTGGCTTTGGGATGGGGCTGAGCAGCCGCTGGAGTAATCATCTCCGGTGAGACCCCAGGTGATCTCATCATATTTTGACTGAGTTGTGCAAATTGCTCCTTCATTGCTTGTTGCGTTGCAGCCAAAGACCTCAAGGCTGCTTCCACCTCTGCTATTTCGTACTAAGGTTGTGTCTGGCTGGAACTAGGTCCTCCAGCACCAGGCGGTGGAAGAGGTGGTGGTAACTTTGGTGCCATATGTTAACACTAAAGATCTTGTGGAGTAGATGAGCTTTATACCTTAATGGACCTCTTTCAATGGTAAAACAGCTCCACGCAAGGGGTGAGGCCTGGTTCACCACCAGAGTCTCCGGTGAGGTGAGGTAGAAAATGAGGAAGTGATAGCTTCTCGTTTCCCCCAGACGACGCCAAAATGATGATGCTAGAAATAGCACCACCAGTCAAGGTGTTTGTATGCTCAAACTAGTGATAAAAATGGCAGCACACGAGTATACTAAATATAAGAGATTGGGGTGAGGAGAAGAGGATGAACACTTGGATGTAAGTGGTTCAGCCAATTAGGCCTACTTGCACTATGCAAATAAGTTAGTAAGGTCACTAAAATGAGGCACTAATGGCCATGGATACAATCCCTCAAGCTTTCTATCTCTACTGTATAACTGGACAGAGTTTCAGCTTGGCTTGCTGATCCCGAATCCTCCTCCATGTAGGAGAAGGCAAGCATATATAGTATGTGGGGGGTGTCATGCACCCCCATGCATGCAATGAAAATGTGTGTGTTGATCTAGCAAATCTAATGAAGACATTTGTTACTGTCACATGTAGAGAATGATGATGAAATATTCCCCCATGTGAGGGGATTGATTTGTTATAACTGATTTAGTACACGTGTACCCAACCACACATATGTGAGTAAAGGCTCAGCTGTCTTCGATTGGTACCAACCTTGGCCTGGAAGAGTACAAGGTTGGTGAAGTCTGGCTGCTGCCCAATCCAAGGTTATTCGTGATGGTCTCGACTCAGCAAAAACCTGAGGTAAGGAAGGTGAGGTTATAACATCGGCCTGGGCCGGGGTTATATGGGAGTAGTTGAGGTTGATTATGATAATGGTGTAGTCTTTGCTTCCTCGGCTTATACCCAACCGAGGTTGATGTATGAAGTAGGCGTGATGTTGACTCCAGACGACCTGATGGATAACTACCCCCATGGATCATGAAGACCTCAACTGTTGCCTGACTGTGAGGCAACTAGTAACGTCGGCCATAGCCGACCTTGCTTTGGACGAGATCGATGGTTGCCAATCTGGGGCCCTTATTACCTAGGCCATCGACTGGGTCGAGGTTGGTGTTATTGAGCTATTAGGTACATTTAGGGCATATCATTCGGTTACTAAGAGATAAGTTTATCCCCTAGGAGGGGTTGGCGCTGATCATGGGACCGTTTGGGGGTGGTTTATGGTTATTCCCTCTAACAACATATTTTTAGGCCTAAGGGTAGATATTCTAAAATTTGGTCCTTGCACTCAAACTAGGGATCTAATGGAAATTCGAATTGTTCCTACGAGATAAATTGATCCTGTGGGAGGTGTTGGCACCGCTCACGGGGCTGTTTGGGGGGTGGTTAGTGGTTTTGCCCTCTAACGGCATGTTTTCATGCCTGAGGATAAATATTATGAAATTTGGGTCATTATCTCAAATCGGGGTCCCATTGCCACGTGATTAGTTCCTACAAGATACATTGGTCTCGTGAGAGGTGTTAGCCCCGCTCATAGGGACGTTTTGGGGGTGGTTCAATATTTCTCCCTCTAACAACATGGTTTGAGGTCTACGTGTAGATATTCTGAAATTCGGTGTGTGCACTCAAACCAGGGGTCCCTTGGCCATGCGGTCGGTTCGTACGAGATACGTTGGTCTCATGGGAGGTGTTAGCGCCGCTCATGGGGACATTTTTGTGGTGGTTTGTGGCTTCTCTCTCTAATGGAAGGTTTTTAGGCCGAAGTGTAGATCTTCTAAAATTTGGGATGTGGTCTCTAACTGAAAGTCCCTTGACCAAGAGGTTGGTTCGCACGAGATACGTTTGT
Source organism: Sambucus nigra (assembly GCA_949130495.1). NCBI lineage: Eukaryota > Viridiplantae > Streptophyta > Magnoliopsida > Dipsacales > Adoxaceae > Sambucus > Sambucus nigra. Next base: position 648,729,648 of record OX422215.1, on the reverse strand, counting down.
CCCGTGGGAGGTGTTGGCATCACTCATGGGTCTGTTTTGGGGGTGGTTATTTGTTTTGCACTCTAACGACATGTGTTCAGGCCTAAGTGTAGATATTCTGAAATTTTGTCCGTGCTGTCAAATCAAGTTTCTGGTGACCATGCGGTCGGTTCCTAAGAGATACTTTGGTCCTTTAGGAGGTGTTGATACCGCACATGGGGACATTTTGGGCGTGGTTATTGGTTCTGCCCTCTAACTACATGTTCTCAGGCCTAAGTGTAGATATTACGAAATTTGGGCCATGCTCTCAAATCGAGAGTCCTTTGACTACGTGAGCGGTTCCTACGAGGTACGTTGGTCCTGTAGGAGGTGTTGGGACCGCTCACGCATTTTTTTGGGGGTGGTTTGTGGTTTCACCCTCTAATGACATATTTTCATGGCTAAGTGTAGATATTCAAAAATTTGGGTCATGCTCTCAAACCAGGGGTCTTGTGGACACGCGATCGGTCAGTACGAGATACGTTGCTCTCGTGGGATGTGTTGGTGCCGTTTACAAGGCATTTTGTGGTTGGTTCGTGGTTCTGGCCTCGAACGATATGTTTTCAGGCCTAAGTGGCGATATTCGGTAATTTGGGTCATGCCCTTAAATCGGGGGTCTCGTGGAAATGTGGTCGGTTCCTACGAGATACATTGGTTTCGTGGGAGGTGCTAGGATAACTCATGGACCCATTTTGGGGGTGGTTAGTGGTTCCACCCTCTAACGACTTGTTTTCATGCCTAAGCGTACATATTCTGAAATTTGGGGCATGATCTCAAACTAGGGGTGCCTTGGCCATGCGATTGGTTTGTACGAGATACATTGGTCCCGTGGGAGGTGTTGGAATCGTTCACGATGCCATTTTGGTGGTGGTTCATGGTTCCACTATCTACTGGCATGTATTTAGGCCTATTTGTAGATATTAAAAAATTTAGATCATGCTCTCAAATCGGTGTTCCCTTGGCCATGCGATCGATTCCTACGAGATACGTTGGTCCCGTGGGAGGTGTTGGCTCCGCTCCCGAGGCCATTTTGGAGGTGGTTCGTTGTTCTCCCCTCTTACGGCATGTTTTCAGGCCTAAGTGTAGATATTCAAAAATTTAGGCCACCCTCTCAAATCTGTGTTCCCTGGGCCATGCGATTGATTCCTATGAGATACGTTGGTCCTATTGGAGGTGTTGGCTACGCTCACGGAGCCGTTTCGAGGGTGATTCGTGGTTTCTCTCTCTGATGACATGTTTTCATGCATAAGTGTATATATTTTAAAATTTTGCATGATTTCAAATCGGGGCTCCCACGGCGATATGGTCGATTTTTACACAAAACATGGGTCCCGTGGGAGCTGTTGACGCTACTCACGGGGCCGTTTGGGTGGATGTTTGTGGTTCCTCCCTCTAATGACATGTTCTGAGACCTAAGTGTATCGATTTTAAAATTTGGGTCGTTCTATCAAACCGAGGGTCCCTTTGGCCATTTGCTCGGATTGTACGAGATACGTTGGTCCCATGGGATGTGTTAGTTCCACTCACGGGGTGGTTTGTTATTCTGCCCTATAATGGCATATTTTCAGATTTAAGTGTACATATTCTAAAATTTGGGCCGTGATCTCAAATCAGGGGTCCTGTTACCATGCAGATGGTTTCTCAAAGATATGTTCGTTTCGTGGGAGGTGTTATCGCCACTCACGGGGCTGTTTGGAATGTTGTTCATGGTTCCTCCTTTTAACAGCATACTTTCATGCCTAAGTATAGAAATTAAGAAATTCGGGTCATGATCTAAAACCGGGGGTCCCTTGGCAATGTGGTTAGTTCCAACGCTATACTTTTGTCTCGTGGGAGGTGTTGGCACCACACATGGGTTTGTGGTTCCACCCTCCAATGGCATGTTTTTAGGCCTAAGTGTAGATATTCTAAAATTTAGGTCATGCTCTCAAACCGGAAGTCCCTTGGCCATGCAGTCGGTTCGTACGATATACGTCGGTCTCATAGGAGGTGTTGGCGCTACTCATGGGGCCGTTTTGGAGTTGTTCCTAGTTCTTCACTCTAAAGGAATATTTTCAGGCCTAAGTGTATATTTTCTAAAATTTTATGCCCTCTAACGATCAGTTCGTACGATATACCTTGGTCTCGTGGGAGGTGTTGGAGCCGTTTTGGTGGTAGTTCATGGTTCCACCCGCTAACGTCATATTTTTAGGCCTAAGTGTAGAAAATTTGAAATTTGGGGTGTGCTCTCAAACCTAGGGTCTCGAGGCCATGCGGTTGGTTCCTAAGAGATACGTTGGTCCCGTGGGAGGTGTTGGTTCCGATCGTGGGTCCATTTGGGGGTCGGTTCGTGGTTTTTCCTTCTTACGTCATGTTTTCTGGTCTAAATGTCAATATTCTTTAATTTCGGCCATGCTCTCAAACCCGAGGTCCCGTGGCCACGCGATCGGTTCCTACTAGATATGTTGGTCATGTGGGAGGTGCTGCCGCCACTCATGGGACTATTTGTGGTTCTGTCGTCTAACGGTATGTTTTCATGCCGAAGGGTTGATATTCTGAAAGTTGGGTCGTGCGATCAAATCGGGTGTCCCGTGGCTACACGGTCGGTTCCTAAGCGATACGTTGGTCCCTTGGAAGGTGTTGACGCTGCTCATGGGGCCGTTTCGGTGGTGGTTCATGGTTCTTCCCTCCAACGTCATGTTTTTAGTCCTTAAGTGTAGCTATTCTAAAATTTGGGATGTTCTCCCAAAACAGGTGTCTAGTGGCCATGCGGCCAATTCCTAAGAGATACATTGGCCTCGTGGGTGTTGTTGGAGCCGCTCATGGGGTCATTTGGGGGGGTTTGTGGTTTCACCCTCTAACGGCATGTTTTTAGGCCTAAGTGTAGATATCCTAAAATATGGTTCATGCTCTCAAACCGAGGGTCCCATGGCCATGCGGTTAGTTCCTATGAGAGATGTTGGTCCTGTGGGAGGCGTTGGTGCCGCTCATGGTGCCGTTTGGCGGATGGTTCATGGTTCTGCCCCCTAACGACATGTTTTCTTGTCTAAGCGTAGATATTATGAAATTTTGTCCATTCCCTCAAACCGGGGGTCTTATGGACATGCGATCAGTTTTTACAAGATACGTTGGTCCCGTGGGACTTGTTGGATCCGCTCACAGGGCCGTATGTGGGTGGTTCATGGTTGTAGCCTCGAACGTCTTATTTTCAGGCCTAAGTGACGATATTTGGAAATTTGGGTCGTGTTCTCAAATTGGGGGTCCCGAGGGCACGTGGTGGATTCCTACTAATACGTTGGTCACGTGGGAGGTGTTAGCACTGCGCACGGGGACGTTTTGGGGGTGGTTCGTGGTTCCTTCCTCAAACGACATGTATTCAAGCCAAAGTGTTGATATTTTGGAATTTGGGACGTGCTCTCAAATTGAGGGTCCCTTGGCCATGTGGTCAGTTTGTACGAGATAAGTTGGACCCGTGGGAGGTGTTGGAGCTATTCACGGGGACATTTTGGTGGTGGTTCTTTGTTCTTCGCTCTACTGGCATGTTTTTAGGCCTAAGTGTAGATATTATGAAATTTGGGGCATGCTCTCAAATCGAGAGTCCCGGGGCCATGTTGTAGGTTCCTAAGAGACACGTTTATCCCATGTGAGGTGTTGGCGCCGTTCATGAGGCCATTTGGGGGGTGGTTCGTGGTTCTTCCCTCTTAAGGCATGATTTTCAGGCCTAAGTGTAGATATTCAAAATTTTGGGTTGCGCTCTAAAATCGGTATTCCCTTGGCCATTCGATCGATTCTTATGAGATATGTTGGTCCCGTGGGATATGTTGCTCCACTCACGGGGACGTTTGGGGGTTGGTTTGTGGTTTTTCCCTCTAACAGAATGTTTTTAGGAGTAAGTGTAGATATTTTAAAATTTTACGTGCTTTTAAATTTGGGATCTTGGGGCTTTGTAGTCGGTTCTTACCCGAAATGTGGGTCCCGTGGGAGGTGTTGAAGTTGGTCACAAAGCTGTTTGGGTGGTGGTTCATGGTCCCACCCTCTAACAGCATGTTTTTGGGTCTAAGTGTAGATATTCTAAAATTTGGACCTTGCTCTCAAATCGGGGGCCCTTGGCCACGCGATCGGTTCTTACGAGATACGTTGGTCATGTGGGAGGTGTTGGTGTTGCGCACGGGGCTGTTTGAGGGGTGTTTCATGGTTTATCCCTCGAACAACATGTTTTAAGGGCTAAGTGGCTATATTTAGAAGTTTGGGTCGTGCTCTAAAATCGAGGGTGCTATGTCCATGCGATCGATTCCAACGAGTTATGTTGGTCTTGTGGGAGGTGTTAGCACTGCTCAGGGGGTGATTTTGGGGTGGTTCGTGGTTCTGCCCTCTAATGGCACATTTTCAGGCCTATGTGTAGATATTCTAAAATTTGGGACGTGCTCTCAAACTAGGGGTCCCTTGGCCATGCGGTTTGTTCGCATGAGATACATTTGTCCCATGGAATATGTTGGCTCCACTCACGGGGCCATTATGGTGGTGGTTCATGGTTCCACCCTTTAATGTTATATTTTTAAGCCTTAAGTGTAGATATTCTGAAATTTAGGACGCGCTCTCAAGCTAGTAGTCCCTTGGCCATGCGGTCAGTTCGTACGAGATACGTTGGTTTCGTGGGAGGTGTTGGCGCTGCTGATGGGGCCGTTTTGATGGTGGTTCTTAGTTCCACCCTCTAATGGCACTTTTTTTAGACCTAAGCGTACATATTCTAAAATTTTGGTAGTGCTCTCAAACCTGGGGTCCCGGAGCCATGCGGTCGGTTCCTAGGAGATACATTGGTCCTATGGGAGACATTGGTGTAGCTTATCGGGCCATTTGGGGGTTGGTTCATGGTTCTGCCCTCTAACGAAATGTTTTATGGCCAAAGTGTACATATTCTAAAATTTGGGCCATGCTCTCTAAACGGGGGTCCCGTGGCCACGCGATCAGTTCCTACGAGATACATTTTTCATGTGGAAGGTGTTGGCGCCACTAACGGGGCTTTTGGGGGTGGTTTATGGTTCAGCCCTCTAACAGCATGTTTTCATAACAAAGTTTGGATATTCTTAAATTCAGGTTGTGCTCTAAAACCGGCTGTCCCATGGCCACACGGTCATTTCCTACGCAATACGTTGGTCCCTTGGGAGGTTTTCACACTGCTAATGGGGCCATTTTTGTGGTGGTTCATGGTTCCACCCTCTAACGGCATGTTTTCAGTCCTAAGTGTAGCTATTCTGAAATTTGGGACGTTCCCTCAAAACGGGTGTACCACGGCAACACAGTCGGTTCCTACGAGATACATTGGTCTCATAGGAGTTGTTGGCACCACTCACGGGGTCATTTTTTGGGTGGTTCCACCCTCAAATGACATGTTTTTAGGTCTAAGTGTAGATATTCTGAAATTTAGGTCGTGCTCTCAAACCGGGTGTCCCATCGCAATGCGATCGGTTCCTACGAGATATGTTAGTACCATGGGAATTGTTGGAGCCTCTCAGGGGGCCGATTGGTTGGTGGTTTATGATTCCACCCTCTAACGGCATGTTTTCAAGCCTAAGTGTAGATATTATGAAATTTGGGTCGTGCTCTCAAACCGTTGGTCCCATGGACACGCGGTTGGTTCCTACATGATAGATTAGTCCCATGGGAGGTGTTCGCGCCGTGAACGGGGTCGTTTGGGGTTTTTTCGTGGGTTCTCCCTCTAACAGCATGTTTTTAGGCCTAAGTGTAGATATTTTGAAATTTTGGTCGTGCTCTCCAATCGGGTGTCCCATGGACATGCGGTCGGTTCCTACGAGACTTATTGGTCTCATGGGAGGTGTTTGCCCCTCTTATGAGGCCGTTTGGTGGGAGTCATGGTTTCTCCCTCTGACGATGTGTATATTCCAAAATTTGGGCTGTTCTCCTAAATCGAGTTTCCATTGGCCATGCAGTCGGTTCCTACGCGTTACGTTGTTCTAGTTGGAGGTGTTGGTGCCGCTCGCGTGGTTGTTTGGTGGGTGGTTAGTGGTTTTACCCTGTAATGACATGTTCTCAGAACTAATTGTAGAGATTCTAAAATGGGGGTTGTGCTCCCAAACCGGGTACCCCTTGGCCATGCGATCCGTTTTTATGAGATACGTTCATCCTATGGGAGGTGTTAATACTGCTCACGGGGCCGTTTGGGGGGTGCTTCATTGTTCTCCCATTTAATGGCATGTTTTGAGGCCTAAGTGTAGATATTCTAAAATTTTGGACATGTTCTCAAAACAGGTGTCCCAGGGCCATGCAATCGGTTTCTTTGACATACATTGGTCCCATGGGAGGTATTGGCGCTAGTTATAGGGCCTTTTGGGGGGTGGTTCATGGTTTCGCCCTCTAACGGCATGTTTTCAGGCCTATGTGTAAACATTCAAATATTTAGTCTGTGCTCTCAAACAGGTGGTCCCTTATCCACGCGATTCGTTCCTACAAGATACGTTTGTCCCGTGGGAGGTTTTGGCGTCACGCCGAGGGTCGCTTGGGGGTGGTTCGTGGTTCCTCCCTTTAACGACACATTTTCAGGCCTAAATGTAGATATTCTAAAACTTTGGTCATGATATCAAACCGGGGATCTTGTGGCCTCTCGGCTGGGTCGAATGAGATACATTCGCCTTGTGGGTCTTATTTATGCCACTCACAGGGCCATTTGGGGGGTGGTTCATGGTTCCACCCTCTAACGGCAAGTTTTTGGGCCAAAGTGTAGAGATTATGAAATTTGGGTCATGCTATCAAACTGGGGGTCCCGTGACCACGTGGTTAGTTCTTACGAGATACATTGGTCTCCTGGGGATTATTGGCACCGCTTATTTGGTCGTTTGACACGTGGTTCATTGTTTCGCCCTCTAACGGCCTAAGTGTAGATATTCTAAAATTTGGGTCATGCTATCAAATTGGAAGTCCCATGGCCACGCAATCGGTTCATACGAGATATGTTGTTCCTGTGGGAGGTGTTGGCACCTCACATGGGGTTGTTTGGGGGGTGGTTTGTGGTTCCGCCCTCTAGTATGAAATTTTTAGGCCTAAGCGTAGATATTCTAAAATTTTGGTCTTTCTCTCAAACCGGGTGTCTCATGGACATGTGGTCGGTTACTACAAGATACATTACTCCAATTGGAGTTGTTGGCGTCGCTCACTGGGCCGTTTGGGGTGTGGTTCGTGGTTTCACCCTATAACGGCATATTTTCAGGTCTAAGTGTAGATATTTGGAAATTTCATCTGTGCTCTCAAACCAGGGGTCTCGTTTCCACACGATCGGGTCCTACGAGATACGTTGGTCCTGTGGGAGGTGTTGACACCACTCACAAGGGTCGTTTGGGGGTCATTAGTTGTTCTGCCCTCTAATGGGTTATTTTCAGGCCTAAGTGTAGATATTTTAAAATTTGGGTCGGTCTCTCAAATCGGGTGTGACATGGCCACGCGGTCTGTTCCTACATGATACGAGAGTCTCGTTGGAGGTCTTTACGATGCTCACATGTCCGTTTGGGTCGTGGTTCGTGGTTTCACCCTCTAATGGCATTTTTTCAGGCCTAAGTGTAGTTATTTTGAAATTTGGATTGTGCTCTCAAATCGAGTGTCCCATGGCCACGCGATCGGTTACTATGAGATACATTGGTTTTATGTGAGGTGTTGGCACCGCTCAGGAGGCCATTTAGGGGGTTTTGGTTCCACCCTCTCACGACAAATTTTTATGCCTAAGTGTAGATATTCTAAAATTTTAGTCATTCTCCCAAACCGGGGGTCCCTTGGGCAAGTGGTGAGTTCCTACGAGTTACAATGGTCTAATGGGAGGTGTTGGCACCGCTCACGTGACCATTTGGTGGGTGGTTTGTGGTTCCTCCCTCTAACGACATGTTCTCAAGCCTAATTGTAGAAATTTTAAAATTTGGGTTGTGCTCTCAAACCGGGTGTGCGTTGTCCATGCGGTCGATTCGTATGAGATACATTCATCCCGTGGAAGGTGTTAATGTTGCTCATGGGACCGTTTTGGGGAGTGGTTAGTTGTTACGCCCTCTAATGACATCTCTTCCGGCCTAAGTGTATATATTCTGAAGTTTGGGACGTGCTCTCAAAATGGGTGTCCCAAGGCCACGCGATCGGTTCCTACGAGATACGTTGGTCCCATGGGAGGTGTTGGCACCGCTTATGGGGCCGTTTGGATGGTAGTTCGTGGTTTTGTCCTCTAATGGTATTTTTGCAGGCCTATGTGTAGATATTCTAATATTTAGGTAGTTCTCTCAAATTGGTGGTCCCGTGGACATGTGATTTGCTCCTGCGAGATACCTTGTCATATGGGAGGGATTGGTGCCGGTCACGGGGGTGGTTCATGGTTTCTCTTGCTAACGACATGTTTTCATGCCTAAGTGTAGATATTATAAAAATGTGGGTCATGCTCTCAAACTATGGGGCTTGTGGACAAGCGTCGGTTCCTACGAGATAAGTTGGTCCCGTGGGAGGTGTTGGTGCCCTTCACAAGGCTGTGGTTCCGCCCTCGAACGAAATGTCTTCAGTCCTAAGTGGTGATATTCAAAAATTTGGGTATTGCTCTAAAATTAGGGGACCCATGGCCATGCGGTCGATTCCTACAAGAGACGTTGGTCGCGTGGGAGGTGTTAGCACCAGAGACGGGGCCGTTTTGAGGGTTGTTCGGGGTTCTGCCGTCTAATGGCATATTTTCATGCCTAAGTGTATATATTCTGAAATTTGGGACGTGCTCTCAAATTGGGGGTCTCTTGTCCATGCGATCAGTTCGTATGAGATACATTGGTCCCGTGGGAGGTGTTGGCGCCCCTTAAGGGGCTATTTTGGGGGGTGGTTCGTGGTTTTGCCCTCTAACGGCATGTTTTCAGGCCTAAGTGTAGATATTTTGAAATTTGGGTTATGATCTCAAACTAGGTGTCCCATGGACACGCGGTCGATTCCTATGAGATACATTGGTCTCATGTGAGGTGTTGGCACCGCTCTTGAGGCCATTTGGGGGGTCGTGGTTCCAACCTCTAATGACATATTTTTACGCCTATGTGTAGATATTCTAAATTTTTGGTCATGCTTCCAAACCGGTGGTCCCTTGGCCAAGCGGTCGGTTCCTACGAATTATAATGGTCTAATGGAAGGTGTTAGCACCGCTCACATGGTCGTTTGGTGGATGGTTCATGGTTCGATCGTCTAACGACATGTTCTCTAACCTAAGTGTTGATATTTTAAAATTTCGGTTGTGCCTTCAAACTGGGTGTGCATTGGCCTTGCGGTCGGTTCGTATGAGATACCTTCATCCCGTGGGAGCTTTTAGTGATGATAACGGGACCACTTTGGGGCCGGTTCGTTGTTCTTCCCTCTAACAACATATTTTCAATCCTAGGTGTAGATATTTTGAAATTTGGGATGTTCTGTAAAAAACAGGCATCCCATGGCCACGCGGTCGATTTCTACGAGATACGTTGGTCCAATCGGAGGTGTTTGCACCGCTTATGGGGCCGTTTGGATGGCGGTTCATGGTTTCGTCCTCTAATGGCATGTTTTTAGTCCTAAGCATAGATATTCTAATATTTGGGTTGTCCTCTCCAACCGGGGGTCTCATGGCCACGCGATCGGTTCCTACGAGATACGTTGGTCTCGTGGGAGGTGTTAGCACCGCTCACGGGGGTGGTTCGCGGTTCTGCCCTCTAATGGAATGTTTCCATTCCTAACTGTAGATATTCTAAAATTTGGGTCATGCTCCCAAACCCTGGGGGTTGGTGTACATGCGTGGGAGGTCTTTGTGCCCCTCGCAGGGCCGTTTGTGGGGTGGTTCGTGGTTCCGCCCTCGAATGGCATTTTTCTGTCCTAAGTGGCGATATTCAGAAATTTAGGCCTTACTCTGAACTCGGGGGGTCCCGTGTCCATACGGCCTGTTCCTACGAGATACGTTGGTCGCGTGGGAGGTCTTATCACCGTTCATCGGGACGTTTTGAGGGTTTGGGTTTCCACCATCTACTGGCATGTTTTCAGGCGTAAGTGTATATATTATAAAATTTGGGCCATTCTCTCGAACCGAGTGTCCCTTTGGCCACACGGTCGTTTCCTACACGATACGTTGGTCCTTTAGGAGGTGTTGACGCTGCTCATGGGGCCATTTGGGTGGTGGATCATGGTTCCACCCTCTAACGACATGCTTTCAGTCCTAAGAGTAGCCATTCTAAAATTTGGGACATTTTCTCAAAACAGGTGTCCTATGACTACACGACCGGTTCGTACGAGATACGTTGGTCTCGTGGGAGTTGTTGGCTCCGCTCATGGGGCCGTTTTGTTGGTGGTTCATGGTTTCGCCCTCTAACAACATGTTTTTTGCCTAAGTGTAGATATTCTAAAATTTAGGTTGTGCTCTCAAACCAGAGATCCCATGGCAATGTGGTCGGTTCTCTGAGATATGTTGGTACCTTGGGAGTTGTTGGTGTCGTCGGGCGTTATTTTGGTGGTGGTTCATGGTTTCTCCCTCTAACAACATGTTTTCATGCCTAAGTGTAGATGATCTAAAATTTGGGTGGTGCTCTCAATCCGTTGTTCCCATGGACATGCAGTTGGTTTCTACATGATAGGTTGGTCCCATGGGAGGTGTTGGCGTTTGGGGGGTGGTTCGTGGTTCCTCCCTCTAACAACATGTTTTCAGGCCTATGTGTAGATATTTTAAAATTTCGGTCGTGCTCTCAAATCGGGTGTCCCATGGACATGCGGTCAGTTCCTACGAGATGCGTTGGTCTGGTGGGAGGTATTTCCACCTCTCATGAGGCTGTTTGGGGGGAGTTATGGTTCCTCCCTCTAACGAAATTTTTTTTGGCCTATGTGTGGATATTCTTAAATTCGAGTTGTTCTCCCAAACTGAGGATCCCTTGGCCATGCGGTCGGTTCCTACGAGTTACGTTGGTCTAATTGGAGGTGTTGGCGCCACTCATGTGGTCGTTTGGTGGGTGGTTGGTGGTTGGTGGTTCCACCCTCTAATGACAAGTTCTCAGACCTAATTGTAGAGATTCTAAAATTTGGGCCATGCTCTCAAATAGGATACCCCTTGTCCATGCGGTCGGTTTGTATGAGATATCTACATCCTGTGGGAGGTGTTAGTACCACTCGTGGGGCAGTTTGGAGGGTGGTTCCTTGTTCTCCCCTATAATGGCATGTTTTTGGGGCTAAGTGTAGATATTTTAAAATTTGGTACGTGCTCTCAAAATGGGTGTCCCATGGCCATGCAATCGGTTCCTACGATATACATTGGTCCCATGGGAGGTGATGGCACTTCTTATAGGGACTTTTGGAGGGTGGTTCATGGTTTCTCCATCTAACGACATGTTTTTGGGCGTAAGTGTAGATATTCTAATATTTCTCCCATGCTCTCAAATCGGTGGTCCTGTAGCCACGCGATTTGTTCCTACGAGATAGTTTATCCCGTGGGAGGTGTTGGAGCTGCACAGAGGGTCTCTTGGGGGTGGTTTATGGTTCCTCCCTATAATGACACATTTTCAGTCCTAAATGTAGATATTCTAAAACTTTGGTCGTTCTATCAAACCGGGGGTCTCGTGGCCTCGCAACAGGGTTCAATGAGATACGTTGGCCTCGTGGGAGTTGTTTATTCCACTCACGGGGTCATTTGGGGGGTGGTTCATGGTTTTGCCCTCTAACGGCATGTTTTAGGCCTAAGTGTAGATATTCAGAAATTTGGGTGATGGTCTCAAACCGGGGGTCATGTGGCTACGTGGTTAGTTCTTTCGAGATATATTGGTCTCGTGGGGGTTATTGGCACCGCTTATTGGGCCGTTTGGGGTGTGGTTCATGGTTCCGCCTTCTAACGGCCTAAGTGTAGATATTCTGAAATTTGGGTCATGATATCAAACCGGGGGTCCCATGGCCATGAAATCAGTTCATACAAGATACGTTGTTCCTGTGGGAGGTATTGACACCCTACGCGGGGTTGTTTGGGTGGTGGTTTGTGGTTCCGCCCTATAATAGCATGTTTTTAGTCCTAAGTGTAGATATTCTAAATTTTTTGTCATTCTCTCAAATCGGGTGTCACATGGCCATGTGGTATGTTCCTACGAGATACGTTTGTCCCATGGGAGTTTTGGCCCCGCTCACGGGGTCGTTTAGGGTGTGGTTCGTGGTTTCACCCTATAACGGCATGTTTTCAGGTCTAAGTGTAGATATTTAGAAATTTCGTCCGTGCTCTCAAACGGTTGGTCTTATTTCCACACGGTCGGTTCCTACGAGATACGTTGGACCCTGGGAGGTGTTGACACCACTCACAGGGTCCATTTGGAGTGTTGTTAGTTGTTCTTCCCTCTAACGGCTAGTTTTCAGGCCTAAGTGTGGATATTCTAAAATTTTGTCCGATCTCCCAAATCGTGTGTGCCATGGCCACTCGGTCAGTTCCTAAATGATACAGTGGTCTCATAGGAGGTGTTGATGCTGCTCATAGGGCATTTTGGGTGGTGGTTCATGGTTCCACCCTCTAACGGCATTTTTTCAGGCCAAAGTGTAGATATTTTGAAATTTGGGTTGTGCTCTCAAATCGGGTGTCCCAGTGCCACGTGATCGGTTACTGTGAGATACATTCGTTTTATGTGAGCTTTTGGCACCGCTCATGAGGCCCTTTGCGGGGATCTTAGTTCCACCCTCTAACGACATGCTTTCACGCCTAAGTGAAGATATTCTAACATATGGGCCGTTCTCACAAACCAGGGGTCCCTTGGCCAAGCGTTCGGTTCCTATGAGTTACAATGGTCTAATGGGAGGTGTTGGTGCCTCTCATGTGGCCGTTTGGTGGGTGGTTCGTGGTTCTGAACTCTAACGACATGTTCTTAGGCCTAAGTGTAGAAATTTTAAAATTTGCGTTGTTCTCTCAAATCGTGTGTGCCTTATCCATGCGGTCGGTCCGTATGAGATACGTTCATCCCGTGGGAAGTGTTAGTACCGCTCACAGGATTGTTTTGGGGGTGGCTCATTATTCCATCCCCTAATGGCATGTTTTCAGGCCTAAGGGTAGATATTCTGAAATTTGGGACGTGCTCTCAAAACGGGTGTCCCAAGGCCACGCGGTCGGTTCGTACGAAATACGTTGGTCCCATGGGAGGTGTTGGCACCACTTATGGGGTTGTTCGGATGGTAGTTCGTGGTTTCATCTTCTAATGGCATTTACAGGCCTAAGTGAAGATATTATAATATTTAGACCATGCTCTCAAACCGATGGTCTCGTGGCCACACAATTAGTTCCTACGAGATACCTTGGTCATATGGGAGGTGTTGGTGCCGCCCATGGGGGTCATTCATGGCCACTAACGACATGTTTTCAGGCCTAAGTGTATATATTCTGAAATTTGGGTCGTGCTCTCAAACCGTGGGGCTTGTGGACAAGTGTCGGTTCCTACGAGATATGTTGATCCCGTGGGAGGTGTTGGTGCCCCTCATAGAGTCGTTTAGGGGGGGGGGGGGTCCGTGGTTGCGCCCTCGAGAAAACGTTTTCACTCTTAAGTGGAGATATTCAGAAATTTGGGTCTTGGTATGAAATCGGGGGTCCCATGGCCATGCAGTCGGTTCCTACGAGATATGTTTGTTACGTAGGAGATGTTAGTACTGTGGACGGGGCCATTTTGAGGGTTGTTTGGGGCTCTACCTTCTAACGGCATGATTTTATGCCCTAGTGTATATATTCTAAAATTTGGGGCGTTCTCTCAAATTGAGGGTCCCTTGGCCATATAGTCGGTTCATATGAGATGCATTGGTTTGGTGCGAGGTGTTGGCACCACTCACGGGGCTATTTTGTGGGTGGTTCGTGGTTTCTCCCTCTAACGACATGTTTTTAGGCATTAAGTGTAGATATTATGAAATTTGGGTCGTTCTCTCAAACCGAGTGTCCCATGGCCACGCGATCGGTTCCTACTAGATACGTTGGTCCCATGGGATGTGTTGGCACCTCTCACGGGTCCATTTTGGATGTGGTTCATGGTTACGCCCTCTAACGCGATCTTTTCAGGCCTAAGTGTTGATATACTGATAATTGTGTCATGTCCACAAATAGGGGTCCCATGGCCACGCGGTTGATTCCTACGGGATGCATTGGTCCCGTGGGAGGTCTTGGCGCAACACACGGGGCCGTTTCGGGGTCGTTCGTGGTTTCGACCTCTAAAGACATGTTTTGAGGCCTAAATATACATATTATGAAATTTTGGATGTGCACTTAAAATGGGGGTCTCGCGGCCACGCGGTAAGCTCCTACAATATAAGTTGGTCACGAGGGGGTGTTGGCGCCACTCACAAGGGGCCATATTGAGGGTGGATTGTGGTCCCTCCCTTCAACGAGATAAGAGTAGATATTATAAAATTTGTGTCGTGATCTAAAACTGGGGGTCTCGTGGCCATGCAATCGGCTAATACGAGATACGTTGGATGTATGGGAGGTGTTGGTACTGCACACGAGGCTGTTTGGGGGGTGGTTTGTGGTTCCTCCCTCTAATAGTATGTTTGCAGGCCTATGTGTTGATATTCTTAAATTTGGGTCATGCTCTCAAAACGGGGGTCCCATGGCCAAGTGGTCGGTTCCTACGAGATATGTTGGTCCCATGGGAGTTATTGATGCCACTCACAGGGCCGTTTAGGGGGCGGTTCGTGGTTTCACTCTATAACGACATGTTTTCAGGTCTAAGTGTAGATATTTGGAAATTTCATCCGTGCTCTCAAACCGGGGGTCTCATGACCACACGATCGGTTCCTCCACAATACATTTCTCCCGTGGGAGGTGTTGACACCGCCCACAGGGCTATTTGAGGGGTGGTTAGTTATTCCGCCCTCTAATGGCTTGTTTTCAGGCCTAACTGTAGATTTTCAGAAATTTGGGTCGCTCTCTCAAACCTGGTGTGCCATGGTAACGAGGTCGGTTGTTACACGAAACATTGGTCCCCGTAGGAGTTGTTGACACTACTCACTGGGCCGTTTGGGTGGTGTCTCGTGGTTTCTCCATCTAAGAGCATGTTTTCATGCCTCAATGTAGATATTTTGAAATTTGGGTTGTGCTCTAAAACCGGGTGTCCCATGGCCATGTGATCAGTTCCTATGAGATACATTGGTCTCGTGTGAGGTGTTGGCACTGCTAACGATGCCATTTTGGGGGCGGGGGGTGTGGTAGCACCCTCTAATGACATGTTTTTATGCCTAATTGTATATATTCTAAAATTTGGGTCATGCTCCCAAATCGGGGGTCCCTTGGCCAAGAAGTTTGTTCCTACGAGTTACAATGGTGTAATGGGATGTGTTGGCACCACTCACATGGCCGTTTGGTGGGTGGTTCGACCCTCTAACGAAATGTTCTCAAACCTAAGTGTAGGGATTTTAAGATTTGGGTTGTGCTCTAAAATCGGGTGTGCCTTGGACTAGCGGTGATTCGTCCCACGGGTGGTGTTAATGCCACTCACGGGACCTTTTTGGGGGAGGTTCGTTGTTCCTCCCTCTAACGACATGTTTTCAGGCCTAAGTGTAGATGTTCTAAAATTTAGGACGTGCTCCCAAAATGGGTGTCCCATGGCCACGCGATCGGTTCCTATGAGATACGTTGGTTCCATGGGAGGTGTTTGCACCGCGTATGGGGCCATTTGGATGTTGGTTCATGGTTTCATCCTCTAATGTCATGTTTTTAGGCCAAAGTGTAGATATTATAATATTTGGGACGTGCACTCAAATTGTGGGTCCCTTGGCCACGCGGTTGGTTCCCACGAGATTCGTTGGTCCCGTGGGAGGAGTTGATGCCGCACACAGGGCTGTTTGGGGGTGGTTCATGGTTCCCCCCTATTACGACATGTTTTCATGCCTAAATGTAGATATTCTAAATTTCGGTCGTACCCTTAAACCGGGGGTCTCATGCCTGCACATTGGTTCCTACGAGATACAATTGGTCTCATGGGAGGTGTTGGCACTGCTCACGGGGGTGGTTCGTGGTTTCTCCCTCTAATGTCATGTTTTCCTTCCTAATTGTAGATATTCTGAAATTTAGGTCATGCTCTCAAACCCAGGGGGCTTGTGGAGACGTGATCTACTCCTACGAGATACGTTGGTCCCATTAGAGGTGTTGGTTCCCCTCAGTTCCGTTTGGGGGTGGTTCGTGATTTCGCCCTCGAACGACATGTTTTCAGTCCTAAGTGACGATATTCGGAAATTTGGGCCTTACTCTGAAATCAGGGGTCCCATGACCATGCGACATGTTCCTATGAGATACATTGGTCGCGTGGGAAATGTTAGGACCGCTGACGGGTCCGTTTTTAGGGTTGTTAGGGATTCTGCCGTCTAACGACATGTTTTCATGTCTAGGTGTATATATTCTCAAATTTGGAGCATGCTCTCAAATCAGGGTCACTTGGCCATACGGTCGGTTTGTTTAAGATACATTAGTTTCGTGGGAGGTGTTGTCAATTCTCATGGGGCTATTTTGGGTGGTGGTTCGTGGTTTCTCCCTCTAACGGTATGTTTTCAGCTGTAAGTGTAGATTTTATGAAATTTGGACCATTCTCTCAAACTGAGTGTCCCATGGGCAAGCAGTCGGTTCCTATGAGATACGTTGGTCCCATGGGAGGTGTTGGCATCCCTCACGGGTCCGTTTCGGGGGTGGTTCATGGTTTCGCCCTCCAACACCATCTTTTTAGGCCTAAGTGTTGATATGCTGATATTTGGGCATTGGCCTCAAATCGGGGGTCCCATGGACACGAGATATGTTCCTACGAGATATATTGGTCCCGTGGGAGGTGTTTGTGCCAACATGGGGTCATTTGGGGGTGGTTCGTGGTTCCAACCTCTAATGAAATGTTTTGAGGCCTAAATGTACATATTCTGAAATTTTGGTTGTGCTCTCAAACTGGTGGTCTCCTGGCCACGCGGTAAGTTCCTAAGAGATACTTTGGTCTCGAGGGGGTGTTGGTGCCTCTCACGGGGCCTTTTGGGGGGTGGTTTGTGGTCCCTCCCCTAACGGCCTAAGTGTAGATATTATGAAATTTGGGCTTTGATCTAAAACTAGGGGTCCAGTGGACATACAATCGGGTAAGACGAGATACGTTGGATGTGTGGGAGGTGTTGGTACTTCACACGAGGCTTTGTGGGTGGTGGTTTGTGGTTCCGCCCTCTAATAACATGTTTTCAAGGCTAACTGTAGATATTCTGAAATTTAAGTCATGCTCTCAAACGGGGGCTCCCATGGCCAAGTGTTCATTTCCTACGAAATACGTTTGTCCCATGGGAGTTGTTGATGCCACTCACGGGCCGTTGAGGGGGTGGTTCTTGATTTTACCCTATAACGACATGTTTTCAGGTCTAAGTGTAGTTATTTTGAAATTTCATCCGTTCTCTCAAACTGAGGATCTCATGTCCACATGGTCGGTTCCTATGAGATACATTGGTCTCATGGGAGGTGTTGACACTGCCCACGGGGCTGTTTGGGGGTGGTTAGTTGTTCCACCCTCTAACGGCTTATTTTCAGGCCTAAGTGTAGATATTTTGAAATTTGGGTCGCTCTCTGGAACCTGGTGTGCCATGGTCACAATGTCGGTTCCTACACGATATGTTGGTCTCGAAGGAGGTATTGACTCTGCTCACAAGGCCGTTTTGGTGGTGTTTCTTGGTTTCTCTATCTAACGTCTTCTTTTCAGGCCTACGTGTAGATATTTTCAAATTTTGAAGGTGCTTTCAAACTGGGTGTCTAATGGCCACGCGGTCGGTTCCTATGAGATACATTGATCTCATGAGAGCTGTTGGCACCGCTCACGACGCCGTTTGGGGGGGGGGACTTGGTTCCACCCTCTAATGACATGTTTTTACGCCTAAGTGTAGATATTCTAAAATTTGGATCGTGCTCCCAAATCGGGGGTCCCTTGGCCATGCGGTCGATTCCTACGAGTTACAATGGTCTAATGGGAGGTGTTGACGCCGCTCACATGGACGTTTGGTGGGTGGCACGCGGTCCCACCCTCTAATGACATGTTCTCAAATCTAAGTGAAGAGATTTTAAAATTTGGGTTGTGCTCTCAAATTGGGTGTGCCTTGGCCTTGTGTTCGGTTCGTATCAGATACATTCATCCCATGGGAGGTGTTAGTGCCACTCACGGGACCGTTTTGGGGGGCGGTTCGTTGTTCCCGCCTCTAAGGAAATATTTTCAGGCCAAGGTGTAGATATTCTGAAATTTGGTACGTGCTTTCAAAACTGGTGTCCCATGGCCACACAGTCGGTTCCTACGAGATACGTTGGTGCCATGGGAGGTGTTTGCACCGCTTATGAGGCCGTTTGGATGGTGGTTTATGGTTTCGTCCTCTAATGGCATGTTTTTAGGGCTAAGTGTAGATATTCTAATATTTGGGCGGTGCTCTCAAACCTGGGGTTCTGTGGCCATGCGGTTGGTTCCCACGAGATATGTTGGTCACATGGGAGGAGTTGGCTCTGTACACAGGACGGTTTGGGTGTGGTTCATGGTTCCTCCCTATTGCGACATGTTTTCAGGCCTAAATGTAGATATTCTAAAATTTCGGTCGTGCCCTTAAACCGGGGGTCTCATGGCCACACAATCGGTTCCTAAAAGATACGTTGGTCTCATGGGAGGTGTTGGTACCGCTCACGGGGGTTATTCATGGTTTCTCCCTCTAATGTCATGTTTTCCTGCATAATTGTAGATATTCTGAAATTTAGGTCATTTTATCAAATCCCGGGGGCTTGGGGACGCGTGATCAGTTCCTACGAGATAAGTTGGTCCCGTGGGAGGTGTTGGTGCCCCTCACAGTTCCATTTAGGGGGTGGTTCATGGTTCCGCCCTCGAACGACATGTTTTCAGTCCTTAGTGGTGATATTCGGAAATTTGGGCCTTACTCTGAAATTAGGGGTCCCATGCCCATGCGATATGCTCCTGCGAGATACATTGGTCGCGTGGGAAAAGTTAGCACCCCTGACGGGTCCATTTTGAGGGTGGTTAGGGATTCTTCCCTCTAACGACATGTTTTCATGTCTAAGTGTATATATTCTGAAATTGAAATTTGGGCCATTCTCTCAAACTGAGTGTCCCATGGGCATGCAGTCGGTTCCTATGAGATACGTTGGTACCATGGGAGTTGTTGGCATCCCTCACGATTTCGTATGGGGGGTGGTTCATGGTTCTGTCCTCTAACGCCATCTTTTTATGCCTAAGTGATGATATACTGATATTTGGGCATTGTACTCAAACCGGAGGACCCATGGGAGGTTTTTGCGCCAACATGGGGTAATTTGGGGGTGGTTCGTGGTTCCGACCTCTAATGACATGTTTTGAGGCCTACATGTACATATTCTAAAATTTTGGTTGTGCTCTTAAGATGGGGGTCTCGTGGCCACGCGGTAAGTTCCTACGAGATACTTTGGTCTCGAGGGGGGTGTTGGTGCCGCTCATGGGGTCATTTGGGGGGTAGTTTGTGGTCCCTACCCCTAATGGCAAAAGTGTGGATATTATGAAATTTGGTCCGTGATCTAAAACTAAGGGTCCCATGGACACACAATCGGTTAAGAGGAGATACGTTGGATGTGTGGGAGGTGTTGGTTCTGCACACGAGGCTATTTGGGGGGTGGTTTGTGGTTCCGCCCTCTTATAACATGTTTTCAAGGCTAAGTGTAGATATTCTAAAATTTGGGTCATACTCTCAAACGGGGTGTCCCATGGCCAAGTGTTCGGTTCCTACGAGATATGTTGGTCCTATGGGAGTTGTTGGTGCCACTCACGGGCCGTTTAGGGGGTGGTTCTGGATTTCACCCTATAATGACATGTTTTCAGGTCTAAGTGAAGATATTTTAAAATTTTGTCCGTGCTCTCAAACTAAGGATCTCATGTCTAAACGGTCAGTTCCTACGAGAAACGTTGGTCTCGTGGGAGGTGTTGACACCGCCCACGGGACTGTTTGGGAGTGGTTAGTTGTTCCACCCTCTAACGACTTATTTTCAGGCCTAAGTGTAGATATTTTGAAATTTGGGTGACTCTCTCGAACTTGGTGTGCCATGGTCACGATGTCGGTTCCTATGCGATACGTTGATCTCGAGGGAGGGGTTGACACTTCTCACAGGGCCGTTTTGCTGGTGTTTTGTGATTTCTCCATCTAACGATATGTTTTCAGACCTGCGTGTAGATATTTTCAAATTTGGGATGTGCTCTCAAACTGGGTGTCCCATGGACACGCGATCGGTTCCTATGAGATACATTGGTCTCATGAGAGCTGTTGGCACCGCTCACGATGCCGTTTTGGCGGGGGGGGGGGGGGGGCTAGTTCCACACTCTAATGACATGTTTTTACGCCTAAGTGTAGATATTCTAAAATTTGGGTCGTGCTCCCAAATCGGGTGTCCCTTGGCCAAGCGGTTGATGGGTCCGTTTTGAGGGTGGTTCGGGGTTCTGCCTCCAACGGCATGTTTTCATGCCTAAGTGTATATGTTCTGAAATTTGGGGGGGCGTGCTATCAAACCGGGGTACCTCGGCCATGAGGTCGATTCGTATGAGATACATAGGTTTCGTGGGAGGTGTTGGCTCCCCTCATGGGCTATTTTTAGGGGTGGTTCATGGTTCCCCCCTCTAAAGACATGTTTTTAGGCAAAAGTGTATATATTATGAAATTTGGGTCATTCTGTTAAACCGAGTGTCCCATGGCCACATAGTCGGTTCCTACGAGATACGTTAATCTCATGGGAGGTGTTAGTGCCCCACACGGGTCCGTTTTGGGGGTGGTTCGTGGTTCTGTCCTCTAATGCCATATTTTCAAGCCTACGTGTTGATATAGTGATATCTGGGTTGTGTCCTCAAACCGGGGGTCCCATGGCCATGCGGTTGGTTCCTACGAGATACATTGGTCCCGCGAGAGGTGTTGGCGCCACACACGGAGGCGTTTGGGGTGGTTCGTGGTTTTGACCTCTAACGACATGTTTTGAGGCCTAAATGTACATATTATTAAATTTTGGTTGTGCTCTCTAACTTGGGGTCTCGTGGCCACGCGTTAAGTTCCTACGAGATACGTTGGTCTCGAGGGGGTGTTCGATCCGCTCACGGGGCCGATTGGACTGTGATTTGTTGGCCTACCTCTAATGTCCTAAGGGTAGATATTATGAAATTTGGGTCGTGATCTCTAACTGGGGGGCCCGTGGCCACACAATTGGTTCATACGAGATACGTTTGATGTGTGGGAGGTGCTGGTACAACGCACGAGGCTGTTTAGGAGTGTTTTGTGGTTCTGCCCTCTAATAGCATGCTTTCAGGCCTAAGTGTAGATATTCAGAAATCTGGGTCGTGCTCTCAAATTGGGGATCCCATGGGAGTTGTTGGCGCCACTCATGGGGACGTTTAGGGGTTGGTTCATAGTTTCATCCTGCAAAGACATGTTCTTAGGTCTAAATGTATATATATTTGGAAATTTCATCCATGATCTCAAACCGGGGGTTTTATATCCACACGATCGGTTCCTACGAGATACGTTGGTCCCGTGGGAGGTGATGACATTGCTCATGGGGACGTTTCGGTGGTGGTTAGTTGTTCCACCCTCTAACGGCTTATTTTCAGGCCTAAGTGTAGATATTATGAAATTTGGGACGCTCTCTTAAACCTAGTGTTCCATGGTCACGACGTTGGTTCCTACGTGATACGTTGGCCTCGTGGGACGTGTTCACACTACTCACAGGGTCGTTTGGGTGGTGTTTTGTGGTTTCCCCCTCTAACGACATGTTTTCAGGCCTAAGTGTAGATATTTTAAAATTTGGGTTGTGCCTTCAAACCGAGTGTCGCTTGTACACGCGATCGGTTCCTATGAAATACAATGGTCTCGTGTGAGGTGTTGGCACCTCTCACAAGATGTTTAGGGGGGTCGTGGTTCCACCCTCTAATGACATGTTTTTACGCCTAACTGTAGATATTCTAAAATTTGGGTCGTGCTCCCAAACCGGGGGTCCCTTAGGAAAGCAGTCGGTTCCTACGAGTTACAATGGTATAACAGGAAGTGTTGGCTCCCCCACATGGCCGTTTGGTGGGTGGTTCGTGGTTTGACCCTCTAATGAGATATTCTCAAACCTAGGTGTAGAGATTTGAAAATTTGGGTTGTCCTCTAAAACCGGGTGTGCGTAGGGCATGCGATAGGTTTGTATGAGATACATTCGTCCCGTGGGAGGTGTTAGGGCCACTCACGGGACCGTTTTGGGGGGAGGTTCTATGTTCTGCCCTCTAACGACATGTTTTCAGGGCTAGGTGTAGATATTCTAAAATTTGGGACGTGCTCTTAAAAAGGGTGTACCATGGTCACGCGATCGGTTCCTACGAGATACGTTGGTCAAATGGGAGGTGTTTGCACCACTTACGGGTCCGTTTGTATGTGGTTCATGGTTCCATCCTCTAATGGAAAGTTTTATGGCCTGAGTGTAGATATTCGAATATTTGGGCCGTGCTCTCAAATTGGGGGTCACGTGGCCACGCGGTTGGTTCGTACGAGATACGTTCGTCCCGTTGGAGTTATTGGCGCCACACACAGGGTCATTTTATGTGTGATTCATGGTTCCTCCCTATTATGATATGTTTTCATTTCTATGTGTAGATATTATGAAATTTGGGTTGTTCTCTCAAACTCGGGAGCTTCTGGGCACGTGATCGGTTCCTACGAGATACGTTGGTCCCGTGGGAGGTGTTGTTGCCCCTCAAAGGTTCGCTTAGGTGGTGTTTCGTGGTTTCTCCCTCTAACGGCATGCTTTCAGGCCTAAGTGTAGATATTTTCAAATTTGGGTTATGCCCTCAAATCCAGTGTCCCATGGAGACACGATCGGTTCCTATGAGATACATTGGTCTCGTGTGAGGTGTTGGCACCGCTCATAGGCTGTTTAGGGGGGTCTTAGTTCCACCCTCTAATGACATGTTTTTACGCATAAGTGTAGATATTCTAAAATTTGGGTCATGCCCCCAAACCGGTGGTCCCTTGGGCAAGCGATCGGTTCCAACGAGTTACAATTGTCTGACGGGAGGTGTTGACTCCCCTCACATGGTCGTTTGGTATTTGGTTCATGGTTCGACCCTCTAATGAGATGTTCTCAAACCTAAGTGTAGATATTTTAAAATTTGGGTTGTCCTCTCAAGCCGGGTGTGGCTCGGCCTTGCGGTAGGATCGTCTGAGATACATTCGTCCCATGGGAGGTTTTAGTGCCGCTCAAAGGGCCCTTTGGGGGTGTTTGTGGTTCCTCCCTCTAACGACATGTTTTTAATCCTAAGTGGAAAAATTCAAAAATTTGTGTCTTGCCCTAACTCGATGGTCCCGTGGCCATGCGGTCGATTCCTACGAGATATAATCGTCTCGTGGGATGTGTTAACACCGTGCACGGGTTCGTTTTGAGGGTGGTTCGGGTTTCCGCCCTCTAACGGAATGCTGTCAGGCATAAGTGTAGGTATTCTGAAATTTGAGCCATTCTCTCAAAACGAGTGTCCCATGGCCACTTGCTTAGTTCCTACGAGATACGTTTGTCACATGGGAGGTGTGGGCACCCCTCACGGGTCCATTTAGAGGATGGTTTGTGGTTTCTCCCCTGAACGAAATATTTTTAGGCATAATTGTTAATATACTGATATCTGGGTCGTGCCCTGAAACTGAGGGTCCCATGGCCATGTGGTCGGTTCCTACGAGATACGTTGGTCCTTTTGGAGGTGTGCGCGTCAGACACGGGGCCGTTTAGAATATTTATGAGATATGTTTTTAGGCCTAAATGTAGATATTTTGAAATTTTTTCCATTCTCTCAAACTGGGGGTCTCGTGTCCACTCGGTTAGTTCCTACGAGATACGTTAGTCTCACAGGGCGTGTTGGCACCCCTCACATGACCGTTTGGGATGTGGTTCGTGGTTTTACCCTCTAACGGCTTAGGTGTAGATATTTTAAAATATGGTATGTGCTCTTAAACTAGTGGTCCTGTGGCCACGCAATCGGTTCATACATGATACGTTGGATGTGTTGTAGGTGTTGGCACTGCACACGAGGGTATTTGGGGCGTGGTTTTTGGTTTTGCCCTCTAATGGCATGTTTTCAGGCCTAAGTGTAGATATTCTAAAATTTGGGTCATGCTCTCAAACCGAGGGTCCAATGGCCAAGTGGTTGGTTCTTACGAGATATGTTGGTCCTATGGGAGTTGTTGGTGCCACTCACAGGGCTGTTTCGGGGGTGGTTCATAGTTTCGCCTTATAACAGGATGCTTTCAAGCCTAAGTGTAGATATTTAGAAATTTCATCTGTGCTCTCAAATCGGGGGTCTCGAGTCCACACGGTCGGTTCCTATGAGATACATTAGTCCTATGGGAGGTGTTGACACTGCTCACGGGGCCGTTTGGGGGGTGGTTAGCTGTTCCGCCCTCTAACGGCCTGTTTTCAACCCTAAGTGTAGATATTCAGAAATTTGGGTTGCTCTATCAAATAGGGAGTGCCATGGCCACGTGATCAGTTTGTACGCAATAGGTTGGTCTCGTGGGAGGTGTTGATGCTGCTCACGGGGCCGTTTGGGTGGTGGTTCGTGATTTCACCCTCTAACGAAATGTTTTCAGGCGTAAGTGTAGATATTCTAAAATTTGGGTCATGCTCCAAAATCGGGGGTCACTTGGCCAAGTGGTTAGTTCCTACGTGTTACGTTGGTCTAATGGGTGGCGTTGACATCGCTTACATGGCCATTTGGTGGTGGTTCATTGTTTCTCCCTCTAATGACATGTTCTCAGACCTAAGTGTTGATATTTTAAAATATGGGTCGTGTTCTCAAATCGGGGGTCCATTGGCCATGCGATTGGATTGTACAGATACGTTGGACTCGTGGGAGGTGTTGGATTCTCTCACGGGGCCATTTTTGAGGGTGGTTTGTTATGCCTCCCTCTAACGGCATGTTTTCTAGCCTAAGTGTTGATATTCTGAAATTTGGGCCCTACTCTCAAACTGGGTGTCTGTTGGCCACACGATCGATTCCTACGATATACGTTAGACTCGTTGGAGGTGTTGGCATGGCTCACGGTTCCGTTTGGGGGATGGTTCATGGCTCCTCCCTCTAATAACATGTTTTCAATCCTAAGTCCAGATAATCTAAAATTTGGGTCATGACCTTCTACCGGGGATCCCATGGCCATGCAATCAGTTCCTAGGAGATACATTGGTCTCGTGGGAGTTGTTGGTGCCACTCACGGGGCCGATTGGTGTGTGGTTCGTGGTTTCGCCCTCTAATGGCATGTGTTTTAGGCGTAGGTGTAAATATTCCAAAATTTGGGTCGTTCTCCCAAACCCGGTGTCCAATGGACATGCGGTTGGTTCCTACGAGATACACTGGTCTCGTGGGAGGTGTCCGTACCTCTCATGAGGCCGTTTGGGGGGGGGGGGGGGCGTTCCCCCTCTAACGGCATGTTTTTTGGCCTAAGTGTAGATATTCTAAAATTCGGGTCGTTCTCCCAAATTGGGGATCCCTTGGCAATGCGGTCGGTTCCTACTAGTTACGTTGTTCTAATGGGAGGCGTCGGCTCCACTCATGTGGTTGTTTGGTGGGGTGTTTGTGGTTTCGCTCTCTAATGACATGTTCTCATACCTAAGTGTAGATATTCTAAAATTTGGGTCATGCTCTCAAACCGGGTGTCCCTTGGCCATGCAGTCAGTTCATATGAGATACGTTCGTCCCGTGGGAGGTGTTAGTGCCGCTCAAGGAGCCATTTTGGGGGGTGCTTCATTGTTTCACCCTCTAACGGCATGTTTTCAGGACTAAGTGAAGATATTTTGAAATTTGGGTCATGCTCTCATAATGGGTGTCCCGTGTCCACGCGTTCGATTCCTAAGAGCTATGTTGATGACATGGGAGGTGTTGGCCCTGCTTATGGGGCCGTTGGGAGGTGGTTCTTGGGTTCGACCTCTAACGGGATGTTTCAAGTCCTAAGTGTGGATATTCTGATATTTGGGTCGTGGTCTCAAACCTGGGGTCCCGTGGCTACGTGTTCGGTTCCTGTGAGATACATTGGCCCCGTGGGAGGTGTTGACGCTGCACACAGTGTCGTTTGGGGGTAGTTCGTGTATCCTCCCTATTACGACTTATTTGGACGCCTACATGTAGATATTCTAAAATTTTGTCCGTGGTGTTAAACTGAGGGTCTCGTGGCCACACGATGGGGTCCTACGAGATATGTTGGTCTTATGGGAGGTGTTTTCACCGCTCACAGGGGTGGTTCGTGGTTCTGCCCTCGAACAACATATTTTCAGGCCTAAGTGGCAATATTTAGAAATTTGGGTCTTGCTCTCAAATCGGGGGTCCCTTGGCCATGCGGTCGGTTCCTATGAGATATGTTTGTCTCGTGGGAGGTGTTAGCACCGCTCACGGGGACATTTTGGGGGTGGTTAAGAGTTTTACCCTCTAATGGCATGTCTTCAAGCCTAAGTGTATTTATTCTGAAATTTAGGGCCTTCTCTCAATTGGTGGGTCCCTTGGCCATGCGGTCAGTTCGTATGAGATACATTCGTTCCATGGGAGGTCTTGGAGCCCCTCATGGGGCTATTTTGGGGGGTGGTTCGTGGCTCCACCCTCTAATGACTTGTCTTCAGGCCTAATTGTAGATATTGTGAACTTTGGGTTGTTCTCTCAAACCGAGTGTCCCATGGCCACGCGGTTAATTCCTACGTGATACGTTGTTCCCATGGGTGGTGTTGGAACCCCTCACGGGTCCGTTTGGGGGGTGGTTCGTATTTCCCTCCACTAACACCTTGTTTTCAAGCCTAAGTGTTGATATTCTGATATCCGGGTCGTGCCATCAAATCGCGGATCCCATGGCCCTGCGGTCGGTTCTTACGTGATACGTTGTTCCGTGGGAGGTGTTGGCGCCTCACATGGGTCCGTTTGGGGGTGGTTCGTGGTTTCACCCTCCAACGACATGTTTTCTGGCCTAAAGTTATATATTCCTAAATTTAGGTCATGCTCTCAAATTGGGGGTCTCGTGGCCATGCGGTCGGTCCTTAGGAGATACGTTGGCCTCATGGGAGTTGTATGCGCCGCTCATGGCGCCGTTTTGAGGTGGTTCGTAGTTTCTCCCTCTAACTGCATATTTTTAGGCCTATGTGTATATGTTTTGAAATTTGGGTCGTGCTCTTAAACCGGTGGTTATGTGGCCACATGGTTTGTTCCTACGAGATACATTGGTATCATGGGAATTGTTGGCGCTGCTCATGGAGCCGTTTGCAGCGTGGTTCGTGGTTCCATCCTCTAATGGCCTAAGTGTAGATATTCTAAAAGTTGGGTCATGTTCTCAAACTAGGGGTCCCATGGCCATCCAATCGGTTCATACGAGATACGTTGGTCTTGTGGGAGGTGTTGGTGCCGCACACGAGGCTATTTGGGTGGTGGTTTGTGGTTCCGACCTCTAATAGCATGTTTTCAAGACTAAGTGTAGATATTCTAAAATTTGGGTCATGATCTCAAACCGGGGGTCCCATGGTCATGTGGTCGGTTGCTATGAGATACTTTGGTCCTATGGGAGCTGTTGGCACAACTCACGAGGCCGTTTAGAGGGTGGTTCATGGTTTCACCCTTTAATATCATGTTTTAAGGTCTAAGTGTAGATATTTGTAAATTCCGTCCGTCCTCTCTAACCAGGGGTCTCATGTCTACACGATCGGTTCTTACTAGATACGTTTGTCCCGCTGTAGGTGTTAACACCGCTCACGGGGCCGTTTGGGGGGTGGTTAGTTGTTCCGTCCTCTACCGATATGTTTTTATCCCTTAGTGCAGATATTTTAAAATTTGGGTTGGCCTCTCAAACAGGTGGTCCCATGGCTACGCGGTCAGTTCCTATGTAATACGTTGGTCCTGTGGGAGGTGTTGACACTTCTCACTAAGTCGTTTGGGTGGTGGTTCGTGGTTCCGCCCTCCAATGACATGTTTTCATACATAAGTGTAGAGATTTTAACATTTGGGTTGTGCACTCGAACTGGGGTCCCTTGGCCATGCAGTCGCTTTGTACGAGATACGTTGGTCCCGTGGGAGGTTTTATTTCCATTCAAGAGGCCGTTTAAGGGAGCGGTTTGTAATTTCTCCCTCTAAAAGCATGTTTTTAGGCCTAATTGTAGATAATCTCAAATTTGGGTCATGCTCTCAAACCGGGGGTACCATGGCCATGCTATCACTTCCTACGAGATACATTGATCCCATGGGAGGTTTTGGGATCGCTCACGTGGCCGTTTGATGGTTGGTTCATGGTTCCACCCTGTAATGGCATGTTTTCAGGGCTAAATGTAGATATTCTTCATTTTGGGTTCTGCTCTCAAACTGGGAGTCTCTTGGATGTGCGATCGAGTCCTACGATATACGTTGGATGCGTGGGAGGTGTTGACGCCGCTCACGAAACAGTTTGGTGGTTGGTACATGGTTCCTCTCTCTAACGGCATGTTTTCAGGCCTAAGTGCAGATATTTCTAAACATGGGCCATGCTCTTATACCGGGGGTACCGTGGCCATGCGATCAGTTCCTGGGAGATACGTTGGTTTTATGGGCGGTCTTGTAGCCACTCACGGGGCTATTTGGTGGGTGGTTCGTGCTTTCGCCCTCTAACGACATGTGTTTCAGGCCTAAGTTTAGATATTCTGAACTTTGGGTCATGCTCCCAAATCGGGGGTCCCGGGGACATGCGATTGGTTGATATAAGATATGTTTGTCCCATGGGAGGGGTTGGCACTGCTCATGGGACCATTTGGGGTGTGGTTCGTGGTTTCTCCCACTAACGACATGTTTTCAGTCCTAAGTGTAGATATTATGAAATTTTGGTCGTGCTTTAAAACCGAGGGTCCTGTTACCAGGCGGTCGATTCCAATGAGATATTTGTCCCGTGGGAGGTGTTGTCGTCACTAATGGGGCCGTTTAAGGGGTGGTTTTTGGTTTCGCCATCTAACGGAATCTTTTTAGGCCTAGGTGTAGATAGGTGTAGATAATCTGAAATTTCGGCCATGCTCTCAAACTGAGGGTGCCATGGCCATGCAGGCATTTCCAACAAGATACGTTGGTCCCATGGGAAGTGTTGGCACCGTTCACGAGACCGTTTGGGGGGTGGTTAGTGGTTCCACCCTTTAACGGCATGTGTTGTAGACCTAAGTGTAGATATTCTAAAATTTGGGGCGTGCTCTCAAAATAGGTGTCCCATGGCCACGGAGTCAGTTTCGATGAGATACGTTGGTCCCATGGGAGGAGTTGGCCTCGCTTAGGGGGCCACTGGGGGGTGGTTCATTGTTTCCTCCTCTAACGGCATGTTTTTAGGCCTGCATGTAGATATTCTGATATTAGGGTCGTGGTCTCAAATCGGGGGGTCCCGTGGACACGCTGTTGGTTCCTAAGAGATACGTTGGCCCCGTGGGAGGTTTTGGAACCATGCATAGTGTCATTTGGGGGTGGTTCGTGGTTCCTCCCTATTACGACATGTTTTCAGGCCTAAATGTAGATATTCTAAAATTTTGGTTGTGCTCTTAAACTAAGGGTCTCGTGGCCATGCAATCGGTTCCCATGAGATATGTTGGTCTCGTGGGAGGTGTTTTCGCCACTCAGGGGGGTGGTTTCTTATTCTGCGCACTAATGGCATGTTTTCAGGCCTAACTGTAGATATTCTAAAAATTTGGCCTTGCTTTTAAACTAGGGGTCTTGTGGACACGCGATCGGTTCTTATGAGATACTTTCATCCCGTGGGAGGTGTTGGTACACCTCATGGGGCTGTTTGCGAGGAGGTTCATGATTTTTCCCTCGAACAGCATGTTTTCAGGCCTAAGTGGAAATATTTGGAAATTTGGGTCTTGCCCTCAAATCAGGGGTCCCGTGGCCATGCGATCGGTTCCTACGAGATATGTTGCTCTCATGGGAGGTGTTAACACTGCTGATGGGGCCGTTTTGGTGTTGGTTCGGGGTTTTACCCTCTAATAACATGTTTTCAGGCCTAAGTGTATATATTCTAAAATTTGGGGCGTGCTCTCAAACCGATAGTCCCTTGGTCATCCAGTCAATTCATATGAGATACGTTAGTCCGGTAGGAGTTCTTGGTGCCCCTCACGGGGATATTTTAGGGGGTGGTTCGTGGTTCTGCCCTCTAACAACTTATTTTCAGGCCTAGTTGTAGATATTCTAAAATTTGGGTTGTTCTCTCAAATCGAGTGTCCCATGGCCAGGCAATCAATTCCTACGAGATACGTTTGTCCATGGGAGGTGTTGTAACCCCTCACGGGGCCGTTTGGGTGGTGGTTTGTAATTCCACCCACTAACAGCATGTTTTCAGGCCTAAGTGTTGATATTTTGATATCTGGGTCATGCCCTTAAATCGGGGGCTCAATGGCCACACGATTAGGTCCAACGAGATACGTTTGTTCTATGGGCGGTGTTGGTGTTGCTGACGGGACCATTTAGGGGTGGTTCGTGGTTTCGCCCTTCAATGACCTATTTTTAAGCCTAAATGTTGATATTCAAAAAATTTAGTCCATGCTCTCAAACTGGGGCTCTCGTGGAAATGCGGTCGGTTCCTACGAAATACGTTAGCCTCGTGGGAGTTGTTTGCACCATTCACGGGGCCATTTGGGGGTGGTTTGTGGTTACGCCCTCTAACGGCATGTTTTTAGGCCTAAGTGTAGATATTCTGGAATTTGGGTTGTGCTCTCAAATCGGAGGTCTTGTGTCCACGCAGTTTGTTCCTATGAGATAAATTCATCTCATGGAGGGTGCTGGGGCTGCTTATGGGGCCATTTGGGGCATGGTTTATGGTTTCGTCCTCTAACGGACTAAGTGTAGATCTTTAGAAATTTGGGTCGTGCTCTCAAACTAGGGGTGACGTGGCCACGCAATCAGTTCATACGAGATACATTGGTCCTGTGGGAGGTGATGGCACCGAACACGAGGTTATTTGGGGGGTGGTTTGTAGTTCTGCCCTCTAATAGCATGTTTTCAGGCCTAAGTGTAAATATTCTGAAATTTGGGTCATGCTCTCAAATCGGGGGTCCTATGGTCATGTGGTCGGTTCCTATGAGATAAGTTAGTCCCATGGGAGTTGTTGGCACCATTCACAGGTCCGTTTAGGGGGTGGTTCTTGGTTTCACCCTATAACGGCATGTTTTCAGTCCTAAGTGTTGATATTTGAAAATTTCATCCGTCCTCTTAACTTGGGGGTCTTGTGTCCACACGATCGGTTCTTACGGGATATGTTGGTCTTCTTAGAGGTGTTGACACCGCTCACGGGGCCGTATGGGGGTGGTTAGTTGTTTCGCCCTCTAACGGCATGTTTTTAGGCCTAAGTGTAGATATTCTGAAATTTTGTTCGCCCTCTCAAACCGGAGGTCCCATGGCCACGCAGTCGGTTCCTATGCAATATGTTGGTTCCATTGGAGGTGTTGACGCTGCTCACGGAACCGTTTGGGTGGTGGTTCATGGTTTCGCCCTTAAAGAACATGTTCTTAGACCTAAGTGTAGAGATTTTAAAATTTGGGCCATGCTCTCAAATCGGGGGTCCCTTGGCCATGCGGTCGGTTTGTACGAGATACGTTGGTCCGGTGGGAGGTGTTAGTTTCACTGACGGGGCCGTTTTGGGGGTCAAATTTTATTCCCCCCTCTAACGACATGTTTTCAGGCCTAAGTATATTTATTTTGAAATTTGGTCCGTGATCTCAAATCGGGGGTCTGTTGGCCACGCGATTGGTTCCTACGAGATACGTTGGACTCTTGGGAGGTGTTGGCGCCACTCACATGGACGTTTGGGGGGGTCGTGGTTCCCCCATCTAACGACATATTTTTAGGCTTAAGTGCAGATATTCTGAAATTTTTGACATTATCTCATATCGAGGGTACAATGGCCATTCAGCCAGTTCCAACGAGATATGTTGGTCTCGTGGGAGCTGTTGGCGCCGCTCACAGGGTCGTTTGGTGGGTAGTTTGTGGTTCCGCCCTCTAACGGCATGTTTTCAGGCCTAGGTGTAGATATTATGAAATTTGGTTCGTTCTCTCAAACCTTGTGTCCCATGGTCATACAGTCGGTTCCTTTGAGATACGTTGGTCCCATAAGAGGTGTTAGTACCACCCACGAGGTCATTGGTGGGGGGGGGGCTTGTTCTGCCCTCTAACGGTATGTTCTCAGGATTAAGTGTAAATATTCTAAAATTTGGGTTGTGCTATCAAATTGGGTGTCCCATGGACACGCGATCTGTTCCTACAATATACGTTGGTCCTCTGGGAGGTGTTAGTGCCCCACTCGGGACCGTTTGGGGTGTGGTTCGTTGTTCCTCCCTCTGACGGCATGTTTTCAGGGATAAGCGTAGAGATTCTTAATTTTTGGCCATGCTATCAAACCGGGGTCCCATGGCGACTCGGTGGATTCCTACGAGATACATTGGTCCCGTGGGAAGTGTTGGAATTACTAATAGGGCCATTTGGAGGGTGGTTCATGGTTCCTCCATCTAACGACAAGTTTCCAGGCCTAAGTGTAGATATTATGAACTTTGGGTCGTTCTAGGGTCCCGTGGACATGCGGTCGGTTGACACAAGATACGTTTATCCCATGGGAGGTGTTGGCACTACCCACATGTCCGTTAGAGGGGTGGTCCATGGTTTCTCCCACTATTGGCTTATTTTTAGGAGTAGGTGTAGATATTCTGAAATTTGGGCGGTGCTCTAAAACTGAGGGTCCTGTGACCACACGGTCGGTTCCTATGAGATACGTTGGTCCCATGGGAGGTGTTGGCATCGCTAATGGGGCCGTTTGAGGGGTGGTTTATAGTTCCGCCATCTAATGGAATCTTTTTAGGTCTTAGTGTAGATAATCAAAAATTTCAGCCATGCTCTTAAACCGGGGGTCCCATGGTCACGCAATCGGTTTTTACAAGATATGTTGGTCCCTTAGGAGTTTCGGCACCGCGCACGCGGCTGTTTGATTGGTTGTTCGTGGTTCCGCCCTCTAACACCATGTTTTCAGGCCTAAGTGTAGATATTCACAAATTTAGGCCATGCTCTCAAATCGGTGGTCCCGTGGCCTTGCGGTCAGTTCCTACGAGATACATTAATCCTGTGGGAGGTGTTAGCACCGATCATGGGGCTGTTAGGTGGCTGGTTAATGGTTCGACCCTCTATGGGCCTGTTTTCAGGCCTAAGTGTAGATATTCTAAAATATGGTCTGTGCTCTTAAACCGGGGGTCCTATGGCCATGCGATCGATTCCTACGAGATACGTTGGTCCCATGGGAGGTGTTAACGCCATCACGGAGCCGTTTGGGGGGTAGTTTGTGTTTTTACCTCTAACAACATGTGTCTCAGGACTAAGTGTAGATATTCTGAAATTCAGGTCGTGCTCTAAAAACGGGGGTCATGTGGCCACGCGCTCGGTTCCTACGAGATAAGTTAGTCTCGTGGGAGGTGTTTTCTCCACTCGCAGAGACATTTGGGAGGTGTTTCGTGGTCCCGCCATCTAATGACGTGTTTTCAGTCCTAAGTTGTGATATTGTATAATTTAGTTCGTGCACTACAACTGGGGGTCCCGTGTCCATGCGGTCCATCCATACGAGATACGTTGGTCCTGTGGGAGGTATTGGCACCGTTCATGAGGATGTTCGGGGGGGTGGTTCGTGGTTTCTCTCTCTAATGGCATATTTTCAGGCCTAATGATAGATATTCTAAACTTTTGGCCTTTCTCTCAAATGTGGGGTCCCGTGTCCACGAGGTCGGTTCCTACGAGACACCTAGATCTCATGGTTGGTGATGGCACCGCTCACGGCGCTGTGTGGTGGGTGGTTCCTGGTTCCATCCTCTAAGTGTAGATATTCTTAATTTTTTGTCGTGCTCTCAAACCATGGTCCCATGGTCACGTGATCGGTTACCATCAGATACATTAGTCCCGTGGGAGGTGTTGACGCTAATAACGGGGCCATTTGGCGGGTGGTTCATGGTTCCGTCATCTAGCGTCATGTTTTTAGGTGTAATTGTAGATATTCAGAAGTTTGGGTCGTGCTCTTAAATTGGGGGTCCCGTGGACATGCAGTCGGTTGATACAAAATACGTTAGTCCCATGGGAGGTGTTGGCATAACTCACGGGGAAGTTTGGGTGGGGGTTCGTGGTTTGTCCCACTACCGGCATGTTTTGAATCCTAAGTGTAGATATTCTAAAATTTGGGTTGGGCTCTTAAATTGAGGATACCATGGCCATACAGTCAATTACGAAAAGATACGTTGGTCCCTTAAAAGGTGTTGGTACCGCTCATGAGGCCATTTGGGGGGTGGTTCGTGGTTTCGCCCTCTAATGGCATGTGTTGTTGGCCTAAGTGTAGATATTTTGAAATTTAGACCATGCTCTCAAACCGAGGGTCACGTCGTCACGCTATCAGCTTCTACAAGATACGTTGGTCCCGTGGTAGGTGTTATTGCCGCTCACAGGGCTGTTTGGGGGATGGTTCATGGTTCCTCTCTCTAAAGGAATGTTTCCAGACCCAAGTGTAGTTATTCTGAAATTTGGTCCATGCTCTCAAACCGAGGGTCCTATGACCACGCGATCGATTCCTATGAGATACGTTGGTCTCGTGGGAGGTGTTTAGCGCCTCTCACGGGTCCATTTAGGGAGTGGTTTTTGATTTCGCCTTCGTACAACGTGTGTTTTAGGACTAAGTGTAGATAATCTGAGATTTAGGTCGTGATCCCAAAACGGGGGTCCCGTGGCCTCACGGTTGATTCCTATGAGATGTGTTTGTCCCGTGGGAGGTGTTAGCACTGTTCACGGAGTCGTTTGGGGGGGGGGGGGTTCTGCCCTCTAACGGCATATTTTCAGGCCTAAGTGTAGAAATTATAAAATTTGGGTTGTGATCTCAAAATGGGGGTCTAGTGGCCCCGCGGTTTGTTCCGACGAGATACGTTGGTCAAATGGGAGGTGTTGGCGGCACTCACAGGGTGGTTTGGAGGGTGGTTCAAGGTTCCACCCTCTAATGGCATATTTTCATGCCTAAGTGCAGATATTCCAAAATTTGTTCAGTGATCTCAAATCGGGGGTCCTGTGGCCACGTGGTTGGTTCTCTAAGATATGTTGGTCCCGTGGGGGGTGTTAGTGGCACTCACGGGGCTGTTTGGGATGTGATTCGTGGTTCCGTCCTGTAACTGCATGTTTTCATTCCTATGTATATAAATCCTAAAATTTGTGTTGTGCTCCCGAACCGGGGGTCCCAGGGCCATGTTGTTGGTGGCCACGACATATGTTGGTCCCGTGGGAGGTGTTGGCGGTGCTCACGGGGCCGTTCGAAGGTTGATTCTTGGTTCTACCCTCTAACAGGATGTTTTTAATACTAAGTCTAGATATTCTGAAATTTGGGTCGTGCACTCAAACGGGGGTCCTGTGGCCACGCGGTTTGTTCCTACGAGATACATCAGTCTCATAGGGGTTGTTGGCGCCGCTCATGCGTCCGTTTGGGATATGGTTCTCGGTTCCGCCCTCTAACCGCCTAAGTGTGGATATTCTAAAATTTGGGTCGTGCTCTCAAACCAGGGGTTCGGGGGCCACAAAATCAGTTCATACGAGATATGTTGGTCCTGTGGGAGGTTTTGGTACTACACACGAGGCTATTTGGGAGGTGGTTTGTGGTTCTACCCTCTAATAGCCTGTTTTTAGGCATAAGTGTAGATATTCTAAAATTTGGGTCATGCTCTCAAACCAGGGTCCCATGGTCATGTGGTCCGTTCTTATGATATACGTTGCTCCCATGGGAGTTGTAGGCACCACTCACGGGGTCGTTTAGGGGGTGGTTCTTGTTTTCACCCTATAACAGCATGTTTTCAGGTCTAAGTCTAGTTATTTGGAAATTTTTTCCATCCTCTCAAACCGAGGGTCTCATGTCCACATGGTCGGTTCTTATGAGATATGTTGGTCCTGTTGGAGGTGTTGACACTGCTCAAGGGGACAATGGGGGGCGGTTAGTTGTTCCGTCCTCTAACAGATTGTTTTTAGGCCTAAGTGTAGATATTCTGAAATTCGGGTCATGCTCTTAAATTTGGGGTGTGTTGGCCACGCAATCGATTCCGACGGTATACGTTGGACTCGTGGGAGGTGTTGGCGCTGCTCACGGGGACGTTTGGGGGGTGGTTCATTGTTCCTCCCATTAACGACATGTTCTCAGACCTAAGTGTAGAGATTTTAAAATTTGGGTCGTTTTCTCAAATCGGGGGTCCCTTGGCCATGCAGTCCGATTGTACGAGATATGTTGGTCCCATGGGAGGTGTTAGTTCCACTCACAGGGCCGTTTTGGGGGGTGGTTTGTTATTTCACCCTCTAATGGTATATTTTCAGGTTTAAGTGTAGATATTATAAAATTTGGGTCGTGATCTCAAATCGGGGGTCCTGTGTCCACGCGGTTGGTTTATCAAAGATATGTTGGTCCCGTGGGAGGTGTTAGCGCCATCTCGGGGCCGTTTGGGATGTGGTTTGTGGTTCCTTCCTTGAATAGAATATTTTCATGCATAGGTATAGAAATTATTAAATTCGGGTCATGATCCAAAACTGGGAGTCCCATGTCCACGTGGTTGGTGGCTACGCAATACGTTGGTCCCGTGGGAGGTGTTGGTGGTGCTCACGGGGCCGTTTGGGGGGTAATTCTTGATTCCGCCCTCTAAGCGCATGTTTTTAGGCCTAATTATTCTGAAATTTGGGTCGTGCTCTCAAATCGGGCGTCCTGTGGCCACGCGATTTGTTCCTACGAGATACATTCGTCTCAGGGGATTTTTGGCGCCGCTCATAGGTCCGTTTAGGGCGTTATTCGTTGTTCTGCCCTCTAACGACCCAAGTGTAGATATTCTGAAATTTGGGTCATGCTCTCATACTAGGGGTCCCATGGCCACGTAATCAATTCTTACAAGATATGTTGGTCATGTGGGACGTGTTGGCGCTGCACACGAGGTTATTTAGGGGGTGGTTTGTGGTTCTGGTCCTCTAATAGCATGTTTTCAGGCCTAAGTGTTGATATTTCGAAATTTGGGTCATGATCTCAATTCGGGGGTCCCAT
Source organism: Sambucus nigra (assembly GCA_949130495.1). Classification (NCBI taxonomy): domain Eukaryota; kingdom Viridiplantae; phylum Streptophyta; class Magnoliopsida; order Dipsacales; family Adoxaceae; genus Sambucus; species Sambucus nigra. The sequence goes on along the minus strand of OX422215.1, from coordinate 648,692,613 downwards.
GGTCACGTCGTCGGTTCCTATCAGATATGTGGGTCCCATGGGAGTTGTAGGCACCACTCACGGGGTCGTTTAGGGTGCGGTTCGTGGTTTCTCCCTATAACGACATCTTTTCAGGTCGAAGTGTAGATATTTTGAAATTTCATCAATCCTCTCAAATTGGGGGTCTCGTGTCCACACAGTCGGTTCTTACGAGATATGTTGGTCCCGTTGGAGGTGTTGACACGGTTCAAGGGGTCATTTGGAGGCTGGTTAGTTGTTCCGCCCTCTAATGCCAAGTTTTTAGGCCTAAGTGTAGATATCCTTAAATTTGGGTCATGCTCGCAAATCGAGGGTCCCATGGCCACGCAATTGGTTCCTATGCAATACTTTGGCCCTATGGGAGGTTTTGACGCTGATCACGAAGACATTTGGGTGGTGGTTCGTGGTTTCGCCCTCTAATGACATGTTCTCAGACCTAAGTGTAGAGATTCTAAAGTTTGGGTTGTGCTCCCAAATCGGGCGTCCCTTGGCCATGCGATCGGTTTGTACGAGATACGTTGGTCTAGTGGGAGGTGTTAGTTCCACGAACGGGGCCATTTTGGGGGGTGGTTTGTTATTATGCCCTCTAAATGCATATTTTGAGGCCTCAGTGTAGATATTCTGAAATTTGGGTCGTGATCTCAAATCGGGGGTCCTGTGGCCACGCGATTAGTTTCTCTAAGATATGTTGGTTCCGTGGGAGGTGTTAGCACCACTCAGTGGGATGTTTGGGATGTGGTTCATGGTTCGTGGTTCCGCCCTTTAATGACAATTTTTCATGCCTAAGTATAGAAATTCTATAATTTGGGTCGTTCTCCAAAATTGGGGGTCCCATGGCCACATGGTTGGTGGCTACGAGATGCGTTGGTCCCGTGGGAGGTGTTAACGATTCTCATGGGGCCGTTTGGGGGGTGACTCTTGGTTCCTCCCTCTAATCGCATGTTTTTGGGTCAAAGTGTGATATTCTCAAATTTGGGCCATGCTCTCAAATCGGAGGTCCTGTGGCCACACAGTTTGTTCCTATTAGATAAATTGGTCTCATGAGGGGTGTTGGCGCAGTACATGGGGTCGTGTAGGTCGTGGTTTGTGGTTCTTCCCTCACACGGCCTAAGTGTAGATATTATGAAATTTGGATCGTTCTCTCAAACTAGGGGGTCTAGTGGCCCCCCAATCGGTTCATACGAGATATGTTGGTCCTGTGGGAGGTGTTGGCACCGCACATGAGGATCTTTGGGGGGTGGTTTGTGGTTTCTCCCTCTAATATCATGTTTTCAGGACTACGTCTAGATATTCGTAAATTTGGGTCATGCTCTCAAACCAAGTGTCCCATGGTCATGTGGTCGGTTCCTATGAGATAAATTGGTCCCATAGGAGTTGTTGGCATGGCTCGCCGTTTAGGGGTTGGTTCATGGTTTCACCCTAAAACTGCATGTTTTTAGGTCTAAGTGTAGATATTTGGAAATATCTTCCGTCCTCTCAAACATGGGGTTTCGTGTCCACACGGTCGGTTCTTATGAGAGACGTTGGTCCCGTTGGAGGTGTTAACACTACTCACGGGGGCGTTTGGGTGGTGGTTAGTTATCCCGCCCTCTAATGGAATGTTTTTAGGCCTAAGTGTAGATATTATGGAATTTGGGTTGCTCTCTCAAATTCGGGGTCCCACGGTCACGCGATCAGTTCCTATGCGATACATTGGTCCCGTGTAAGGTGTTAACGCTGCTCACGGAGCCATTTGGGTGGTGGTTCGTGGTTTCTCCCTCTAACGACATGTTCTCAGACCTAAGTGTAGAGATTTTAAAATTTGGGTCGTGCTCACAAACTAGGGGCCCTTGGCCATGCTATTGGTTTTTTGGAGATACGTTGGTCCCGTGGGAAGTATTAGTTCCACTCACGGGGCTGTTTTGGGCGTTTGTTTGTTATTTTGCCCTTTAACGATTATTTTCAGGCCTAACTGTAGATATTCTAAAATTTGGGCTATGCTCTCATAACGGGGATCTATTGGCCACGCGATCTATTCCTACGAGATACGTTGGACTCGTGGGAGGTGTTGGCACTGCTGACGGGGACGTTTGGGGGGTGGTTCGTGGTTCCTCCCTCAAACGACATGTTTTCAGGCCTCAGTGCAGATATTCTAAAATTTTGGCCTTGATCCCATACCGGGGGTACCGTGGCCATTCGGTCAGTTCCTACGAGATATGTTGGTCTTGCGGGAGTTGTTGGCACCTCTCACGGGGCTATTTGGTGGGTAGATTGTGGTTCCTCCCTCTCATAGCATGTTTTCAGGCCTAAGTGTAGCTATTTTGAAATGTGAGCCATGCTCTCAAAACTTGTGTCCCATGGTCGTACAATTAGTTCCTATAAGATACGTTGGTCCTCTGAAAGGTGTTGGAACCACCTACGGGGCCGTTTGGGTGGTGGTTCATGGTTTTGCCCTCTAACGGAATGTTTTTGGGACTTAGTGTAGATTTTTTGAGTTTTGGGTCGTGCTATCAAACCGGGTGTCCCATGGACACGCGATCGGTTCCTACGATATACGTTGGTCCCATGGGAGGTGTTAGCTCCCCTCATGGGTCTGTTTGGGGTTTTGTTTCTTGGTTCCACCTTCTGACGGCATGTTTCATTCCTAACTGTAGAGCTTATTGGTTCCTACGAGATATATTAGTCTTGTGGGAGGTGTTGGCATCGCGCATGGGGATGTTAAGTGGGTTGTTCATGGTTCCGCACTCTAACACCATGTTTTCAGGCCTAAATGTAGATATCCTAAAATTTAGGTTGTGCTCTCAAACGTGGGGTCCCATGGCCAGGGGGTCGGTTCCTACGAGATACGTTGATCTCATGGGAGGTGTTGGCACCGCTCACGGGGCCGTTTGGTGGGTGGTTCGTGGTTCCACCCTCTAACGACATGTTTTCAAGCCTAATTGTATATATATTCCAAAATCTAGGCCGTGCTCTCAAACAGGGGATCACGTTGCCACGTAATCGATTCCAATGAGATACATTGGTCCCGTGGGAGGTTTTGGCGTCACTAATGGGGACATTTTGGGGTGGTTAGTGGTCCCACCATCTAATGACAAGTTTTCAGGCCTAAGTGTAGATATTCTGAACTTTGGTTCATGCTCTCTAATCGGGGATCCCGTGGACATGCGATCAATTGATACAAGATACGTTTGTCCCATGGGAGGTTTTGGCACTACTCACCGGACCGTTTTGGGGGTGGTTCATGGTTTTGCCCACTACGGCATGATTTTAGGCCAAGTGTATATATTCTGAAATTTGGAACATGCTCTAAAACCGAGGGTCATATGACCACGCTGTGGGTTATTATGAGATACGTTGGTTTCGTGGGAGGTGTTGGCATCCTAATAGAGCCGTTTGAGGTGTTCTTTGTAGTTCCACCATCTAATGACATCTTTTCGGTCCTGAGTGTAAATAATCAGAAATTTGGGTTTTGGTCTCAAATCGAGGATCCTATGGCCATGCGATCAATTCCAAAGAGATATGTTGGTCCCATGGGAGGTTTTGGCACCACTCACGAGGCCGTTAGGGGGGTGGTTATAGGTTTCTCCCTCTAACCGCATGTGTTGTAGGCCTAAGTGTGATATTTTGAAATTTGGGCCATGCTCTCAAACTGAGGGTCCCGTGGTCACGCGATCGATTTCTATAAGATTTATTAGTCCCGTGGGAGCGTTGGAACTGCGTACGGGGCTCTTTGATGGGTGGTTCATGGTTTCGTCCTCTAATGCATGTTTTTCGGCCTAAGTGTAGATATTCAAAAAGTTAGGTCGTGCTCTCAAATTGGGATCCTGTGGCCATTCGGTCGGTTCCTATGAGATACGTTGATTCCATGGGAGGTGTTATCACCGCTCACGGGGCCGTTTTGTGGGTGTTCCGTGGTTCCACCCTCTAATGGCATGTTTTCAGGCCTAAGTTTTTATATTCTAAAATTTGGTCCATGTTATCAAACCGGGGGTCCTATGACCACGCGGTTGATTCCTATGAGATACGTTGGTCCCATGGTTAGCACCGTCACGGGGCCATTTGGGGTGAAGTTTGTGTTTCAACCTTAAATGGCATGTGTCTCAGGACTAAATGTAGATATTCTGAAATTTGTGCTATTAAAAAGGGGGTTCCGTGGCCACTCTCTCGGTTCTTATGAGATACGTTGGTCCCGTGGGAGGTGTTTTTGCCAATAGCAGAGATGTTTGGGAGGTGTTTCCTGGTTTCTCCCTCTAACGGCATGTTTTCAGTCCTAAGTGGAGATATTGTATAATTCGGTTCGTGCACTCAAACTGGGGGTCTCGTGTCCTTGCGGTCGGTCCATACGAGATACGTTGGTCCCGTTGGAGGTATTAGCTTCGCTCATGGGGCCGTTTGGGGGGTGGTTCATGGTTCCACTCTCTAACGGCATGTTTTCAAGCCTAATTGTATATATATTGTAAAATTTAGGACGTGCTCTCAAACGGGGGGTCCTGTTTCCACGAGGTTGGTTTCGATGAGATACCTTGATCTCGTGGGAGGTGTTGGCACCGCGCACGGGGCCGTTTGGCGGGTGGTTTGTGGTTCCACCCTCTAACGACACGTTTTCAGGGCTAAGTTTAGATATTCTTAATTTTGGGTCATGCCCTCAAACCGGGGGTCCCATGGCCACGCGATCGGTTACTAAGAGATACGTTAGTCCCATGGGAGTGTTGGCGCTATTAATGGGGCCATTTGGGGGGAGTTCGTGGTTCCGCCATCTAACGTCATATTTGCAGGCCTAAGTGTAGATATTATGTGCTTTGGTCCATGCTCTCAAATCAAGGGTCCCATGTACATGCGGTCGATTGATATAAGATACATTTATCCCATGAGCGGTGCTGGCACTGGTCACATGGCCGTTTGGGTGGTGGTTCGTGGTTTCTCCCACTAACGACATGTTTTCAGGCCTAAGTGTAGATATTCTAAAATTTGGACCGTTCTCTAAAACCGAGTATCCCGTGGCCATGCGACAATTCTGATAAGATACGTTAGTCCCGTGGGAGGTGTTGGCACCGCTCATGAGGCCATTTTGGGGGTGGTTCGTGGTTCCACCCTCTAATGGCATGTGTTGTTGGCCTAAGTGTAGATATTTTACAATTTTGGCCATGCTCTCAATCTAAGGGTCCCTTGGTCACGTGATCGGTTTCTACAAGATACCTTGGTCTCGTAAGAGGTGTTAGCGCCACTCACGGGACTGTTTTTGAGGTGGTTTATGGTTTCTCCCTCTAACGACATGTTTTTAGACTGAAGTGTAGATATTCTAAAATTTGGTCCGTGTTCTCAAAACTGGGGTCCCATGGCCACGCGGTTGGATCCTATGAGATGTGTTTGTCCCGTGGGAGGTGTTAGCACTGCTCACTGGGTCATTTGGGGGTGGTGTGTGGTTCCTCCATCTAACGGCATGTTTTCAGGCCTATTGTAAAAATTATGAAATTTGGGTTGTGCTCTCAAACCGGGGGTCTAGTGGCCATACGATCGGTTTTGATGAGATACGTTGGTCAAATGGGAAGTGTTGGCCGCACTCACGGGGAAGTTTGGAGGGTGGTTGATTGTTCCACCCTTCAATGGCATATTTTGAGGCCTTAGTGTAGATATTCGAAAATTTGGGTTGTGATATCAAATCGGGGGTCCTGTGGCCACGCGGTTGGTTTCTCTAAGATATTTTGGTCCCGTGGGAATTTTTAGTGCCACTCATGGGGCCTTTTGGAATGTGGTTCGTGGTTCCACCCTGTTAAAACATGTTTTCATGCCTAAGTATAGAAATTCTAAAATTCGGGTCATGCTCCAAAACTGGGGGTCCCATGGCCACATAGCTGGTGGCTATGAGATACGTTCGTATCATGGAAGGTGTTGGTTGTGCTCACGGGGACATTTGGGGGGTGATTCTTGGTTCCGCCCTCTAGGAGTACATTTTCAGGCCTTAGTGTAGATATTATAAAATTTGGTATGTGATCTCAAACCAGGTGTCCTGTGGAAACGCAATCAATTTTTATGAGATACGTTGGTCCTGTAGGAGGTGTTTGCATAGCTCACGGGGGTGTTTGGTGGGTGGTCCGGGGTTTCTCCCTCTACCGGCATGTTTTTAGGCCTAAGTGTAGATATTCTAAAAATTTTGACGTACTCTGAAACTGGGGGTCCCATAGCCACGCGATTAGTTCCTACAAGATACGTTTGTCCAATGGGAGGTTTTAGCACTGATCATAGGGCCGTTTGACAAGTGGTTCATGGTTGTGCCCTCTAACTTCATGTTTTTAGGCCTAAGTCTAGATATTCTTAATTTTGGGTGATGCTCTCAAATTGGGGGTCCCGTGGACATGCGTTCGGTTGCTATGAGATATGTTTGTCCCATGCGAGGTGTTAGCGTCGCACAGGACACTGTTTGGGCCGTGGTTTGTGGTTCCACCCTCAAATGGCATGTTTTCAGGCCGAAGTGTAGATAAAATAAAATATGGGTTATGATCTTTAACTCGGGGTCCCGTGGCCACGCGATCGGTTCTTACAAGATATGTTTGTCCCATTCGAGGTGTTGGCACCACTCACGGGGCTGTTTGGGCAGTGGTTCATGGTTCCACCCTCTAATAACATGTTTTCAAGGTTGTGTGATAATACTCTTAAATTTGGGACGTGCTCTCAAACCGAGGGTCCTGCGGCCACGTGATCGGTTCCTACGAGATACGTTGGTCCCGTGGGAAGTGTTCACGTTCTCATGGGGCCTTTGGCTGGTTGTGCGTGGTTCCTCCCTCTAACGGCATGTTTTTAGGCCTAACTGTAGGTATTCTAAAATTTAAGTTGTGCTATCAAATTGGGGGTCCCGTGGTGAAACGATCGGTTCCTATGAGATACGTTTGTCCCATGGGTGGTGTTAGCACTACTCACGGGGCCGTTTGGAAAGTTATTCATGGTTCTTCCATGTAACGACATGTTTTCAGGACTTACTATAGATATTTTGAACTTTGGGTTGTGCTCTAAAATCAGGGGTCCCGTGGACATGCGATCGGTTGCTACGAGATATGATGGTCCCGTGGGTAGTGTTGGCGGTGTACAAGGGGCTATTTGGTGGGTGGTTCATGCTACCTCCCTTTAACGGCATGTGTTTGAGGCCTGAGTGTAGATATTTCAAAATTTGGGTCATGATCTCACACCGGGGGTCCTTTGGCCACACGATCGGTTTCTACGAGATACGTTGGTCCCTAGGCAGGTCTAGGAATTGCTCACGGGGCCTTTTTGGGGTGGTTCGTGGTTCTTCCCTCTAACAGCATATTTTTAGGTCTAAGTGTAGATATTCTAAAATTTGGCTGGTGCTATCAAACTAGATGTTCAATGGTAACACGTTCGATTTATATGAGATGCGTTGGTCCCGTGGGAGGTACTGGCACCGCTCACAGGGCCGTTTGGTATGTGGTTCTTGGTTCCTCCCTCTAACGACATGTTTTCAAGCCTAAGTGTAGATATTCTAAATGATGGGTCGTGCTCTCAAATTGGGCGTCGTGTGATCACGTGATCAGTTCCTATGAGATACGTTGGTCTCAAGGAGGTGTTAGCACCTCCCATGGTTCCACCCTCTAACGGCATGTGTTTCAGGCCTAAGTGTAGATATTCTAAAATTTGGGTTGTGCTCTCAAACTGTGGGTCTTGTGGCCACACAGTTGATTCCTACGAAATATGTTAGTCCCATGGGGGGTGTTGGCATCGCGCACGGGGCCGTTTGGTGGGTGGTTCATTGTTCCTCCCTCTAGTGACATGTTTCCAGGCCTAGGTATAGATATTCTAAAGTTTACATCGTGCTTTCTAATCAGGGATCCCGTGGCCACGCGGTCGGTTCTTACGAGAAACATTGGTCGCGTGGGATGTGTTGGCACCGCTCACGGGGCCATTTGGTGGGTGGTTCATGGTTTCGCCCTCTAATGGTATGTCTTTCAGGCCTAAGTTTAAATATTCTAATGTTTAGGCTATGCTCTCAAAACGAGGATCGCGTGGCCACGTAATCGGTTCCTACGAGATACGTTGATGTCGTGGGAGGTGTTGGAGGTGCTCAAGAATCGTTTGGGGGTGGTTCGTGGTTCCTCCCTCTAATGCCATGTTTTTAAGACTAACTATAGATGTTTTAAATTTTGTGTCGTGATCTCAAATCGAGTATCCTAGGGTAATGCGATCGATTTCTACGAGATACGTTTGTGCCGCTGACGGGGACATTTAGGGGAGTTTTGTGGTTCCACCCTCTAATAACATGTTTTCATGCATAAGTTGAGATATTCTTAAATATGCGTCATGCTCTCAAACTAGTGATCCCGTCGCCACGCGGTCGATCCCTACGAGATACGTTACTCCCGTGGGAGGTGTTGTAGGCATTACACGGGGCCATTTGGGGGGTGTTTCTTGGTTCCGCCCTCTACGCTGGTCCAGTTGGAGGTGTTAGCGCCGCTCACGGGGACGTTTGGGAGTGGTTCATGGTTCTGCCCCCTAACGACATGCCTTCAGGCCTAAGTGTAGATATTTTTAAATTTGGTTCGTGCTCTCAAACTGGGGGTCCTGTGGCCATGTGATTAGTTTCTATAAGATACGGGTGTCCCGTGGGAGGTATTGACACCGCACACTGGGTCGTTTGGGTGGTTGTTCGTGGTTCTGCCCTCTAACGGCATCTTTTCAGGGCTTAGTGTAAATATTCAGAAATTTGGGTTGTGCTCTCAATCCGAGGATGCACTGTCCATGCGATCTGTTCTTACGAGATACGTTGGTCCCATGGGAGGTGTTAGCGCGGGGCACGGGGCCGTTTGGGGGGTCGTTCGTGGTTCACCCTCTACGGGCATGTTTTGAGGCCTAATGGTAGATATTCATAAATTTGGGTCATGCTCTCAAATTAGGGCTCGTGTGTCCATTCGATCGGTTCCTACGAGATACATTGGTGCCTTGGGAGGTGTTAGCAACTCTCACGAGGTCATATGGGGGGTGGTTCGTGGTTTCGCCCTCTAATGGCATGTTTTCAGGCCTAAGTGTATAAATTCTAAAATTTGGCTCGTGCTCTCAAATCGGGGGTTCCGTGGCCATGCGACTGGTTCTTACGAGATACCTTGGTCATGTGGGAGGTGTTGGCACCGCTCATAGGGCCCTTTGGTGGGTGGTTTGTGGTTTTGATCTCTAATGACATGTTTTCAGGGCTACATGTAGATATTATTAAATTTGGGTCGTGCTCACAAATTAGGGGTCCTCTGGCCACGCGGTTGGTTCCTACGAGATATGTTGGTCCTCCGGGGGGGTGTTAACGTCACTCTTGGGGCTATTTGTGGGGTTTTTCAAGGTTTGGACTTGTAACAGCATGTTTTCGGGCCTAAGTGTAGATATTCTAAAATTTGGGTCATGCTTTTAAAACGAGGGTCCCCTGGCCATGTGATTAGTTTCTACGAGATACGTTTATAATGTGGGAGGTTTTGGCACCTTGCACGACACTGTTTGGTGGGTGGTTCATGATTTCGCCCTCTAACGACATGTTTTTAGGGCTAAGTGTAAATATTCTTAAATTTGCATTGTGCTCTCAAATCGAGGGTCCCGCGGCCACGCGGTCAATTCCTACGAGATATGTTAGTCCCGTGGGAGGTGTTGGCACCGCTCACGGGGACATTTGGGTGGTGGTTCGTGGTTTCTCCTTATAAGGGCATGTTCTCGGGCCAAACTGTAGATATTTTGAAATTTGGGTCGTGCAGTCAAATCTGGGGTCCCGTGTCCCCGTAGTCGGTTCCTAAGAGATATGTTGGGACCATGAGAGGTGTTGGAAGCACTCGCGGGGTCTTTTGGGGGGTGATTCGTGGTTTCACCCACTAATAGCATGTTTTTCGACCTAAGTGTAGTTATTCTGAAATTGGGGTCGTGCTCTCAAATCAGGGGTCTTGTAGTCATACGATCGGTTCTTATAAGATACATTGGTCCTGTGGGAGGTGTTGGAACCACACATGGGGATGTTTGGTTGTTGGTTTGTGGTTTTGCCCTCTAATGGTATGTTTTCAGTCCTAAGTGTAGATACTCTAAAATTTTGGCCGTTCCCGTAAACTAGGGGTCCCGTGGCCACGCAGTCAGTTCTTACGAGATAAGTCAGTCCCATGGGTGGTGTTAGCACCGCTCACGGGGTTGTTTGGTCGGTGGTTTATGTTTTCCCCCTCAAACGACATCTATTTTACGCCTAAGTGTAGATATTCTAAAATTTGGCCTGTGTACTCAAACCAGGGTTCCCATGGCCATGCAATCAGTTCCTATGTGATATGTTGTCCCGTGGGAAGTGTTTACACCGCTAACGGGGACATTTGTGGGTGTTTCATGGTTCCGCCCTCTAACGATATGTTTTTAGGCCTAAGTGGATATATAGTTAAATATAGGTCATTATCTCACACCAGTGGTCCCATCGTGATGCGGTCGGTCCCTAGGTGATACTTTGGTCCCATGAGATGTGTTTCCGCCACTTCACAGAGCTGCTTGGGGAGTGGTTTGTGATTTCACACTCTAACGACATGTTTTCAGGCCTTAGTGTAGATATTCAGAAATCATGGTCTTGGTCTCAAATCGTGGGTCCCGTGGCCATGCGATCGGTTCCTACGAGATACATTGGTCCCATGGGAGGTATTACCACCGCTCACAGGGTCATTTTGTGGTGGTTTGTGGTTCTTACCTCTAATGGCATGTTTTCAGGCCTAAGTGTAGATATTCTAAAATTCAAGCCTTGCTCTCAAATGCGGGGTCCCGTGACCACGTTGTCGATTGTTACGAGATATGTTTGTTCTGTGGGAGGTGTTAGCGCTACTCAGAGGGACATTTTGGGGGTAATTCGTGGTTTCGCCTGGTAACAGCATATTTTCAGGGCTAACTATAGATATCTGAAATTTAGGTCGTGCTCTCAAACTGGGGGTCCTGTGGCCACGCGGTCGGTTCCAACGAGATATGTCGGTGCCGTTGGAGGTGTTAGTGGTTCTCACGGGGGTCGTATGGAGGGTGGTTCCTGGTTCTTCCCTCTAATGGCATGTTTTCAGGCCTATGTGTAGATATTCTAAAATTTGGTGAATTGTTTTGGATTATGTATCTTTGTGCATCTTCTGTGGTTGATTCGTTGCGGAGTTAGAGTTGCGTGTTCTGTCGGTTTTCCATAGTTAACTCATTGCAAATTTCGCTGGTAATCTTATAAGTTGTAAATTACAAATTATTAGTGAAATAAAGGATTTTTCCCTTTTGGGATTTTTTTTCCTGACTATTGGTGTCCATTGCATGCTTCTTATTCTTATAATTTCAAATCACTTAGATGCATGAGTTAGGGTTTAATTAAAAATTGGGTTTAATTGAATTTAGTCAATTTGAAACCACTTGAATTTTTTTTCTGCACTGCATAAGTTTAAATTTGATGTAAAAAATTATTTAATAAGATGACCACTTTCTCACATTTTTCCTGTGGGAGGTGTTAGCACTGCACACGGGGCCATTTTGGGGGTAGTTTGTGGTTTCGCCCAAAAAATGGCATGTTTTTGGGCCCGTGGACATGAAGTCGGTTGATACGAGATACATTTGGCCCGTCAGAGGTGTTGGTGCCGCTCACGGGCCTGTTTGGGTTAAGGTTCGTGGTTCGACCCACTTATGGCATGTTTTCAAGCCTAAGTGTAGATATTCTCAAATTTGGGTTGTGCTCTCAAACCAGGGGTCCTGTGGCCACGCGGTCGGTTCTTACGAGATACGTTGGTCTCGTGGGAGGTGTTGGCGCCGCTTATAGGGCCATTTGGGGGGTGGTTAGTGGTTACGCCCTCTAACGACATGTTTTTAGGCCTAAGTGTAGATATTCTGAAATTTGGCTCATGCTCTCAAACCGTAGGTTCTATAGCAACGTGGTCGGTTCCTACGAGATACGTTTGTCACATGGGAGGTATTGGCATGTCATTTGGTGAGTAGTTTAGTGTTCCGCCCTCTAATGGCATGTTTTCAGGACTAAGTGAAGATATTTTGAAATTTGGGCCATGCTCTCTAACCAGGGGTCCTTTTGCGATGCGGTAAGTTCGTACGAGATACGTTGGTCCTGTGGGAGGTGTTGATGCTGGTCACTGGGCCGTTTGGTCTTTGGTTGATAGTTTCTCCCTCTAATGACATGTTTTCTAGACTAAGTGTAGATATTCTGCTATTTGGGTCATGCTCTCAAACCGAGGGTCCCGCGCCCACACAGTTAGTTCCTATGAGATACGTTGATCTCGTGGGAGGTGTTGGTGCCGCCAATGGGGCCGTTTGGGGTGGTTTGTGGTTTTTCCTTCTAACGGAATGTTTGAAATTCTAGGTGTAGATATTCAAAAATTTGGATCGTGCTCTCAAACCGGGCGTCCCATGACCCTGTGGTCGGTTACTATGAGATATGTTGGTCCCATGGGTGGTGTTGGCCCCACTCACGAGGTAGTTTCGAGGGTGGTGCGTTATTCTGCCATCTAATAGCATGTGTTCAAGCCACAGTGTAGATATTCTGAAATTGGGCAGAGCTCTCAAACCAGGGGTCCTGTTGTCACGCAGTCAGTTCCTACAAGATACGTTGGTCCTGTGGGAGGTGTTAGTGCCTCTTACATTACCGTTTGGGTGGTGGTTCATGGTTCCTCCCTCTAACGGCATGTTTTCAGGCCTAAGTGTATGTATTATGAAATTTTGGCCATGGTGTTAAACCGAGGTCTCATGGACACGCGATTGGTCTTTAAGATATATGTTTGCCCCGTAGGAGGTGTTTACAGCGCACACGGGGGTTATTTATGTGGTCCGTGGTTCCTCCCTTTAACAACATGTTTTCAGGTCTAAGTGTAGAAATTCTAAAATTCATTATTTCCTCTCAAACTCGGGGTCTTGTGGCAATGCAAACGGTTCATACTCGATACATTTGTCCCATGGGAGGTGTTAGCACTTCTGACGGGGCCATTTAGGAAGTGGTTCGTGGATCCACCCTCTAACAAAATGTTTTCAGGCCTAAGTGTAGATATTTAGAACTTTGGGTCGTGCTTTGAAATCGGGGGTCCTGTGGACATGCGGTCGGTTGCTTCAAGATATCTTTGTCCCGTGGGAGGTATTGGTGTCACTCACGGGGTCATTTGGGGGGTGGTTTGTGGTTCCACGCTCAAACGACATGTTCTAAGACAAATTGGAAATATTAGGACATTTGGGTCGTGCTCTCAAACCTGGGGTCCTGTAGCCTCATGGTCGGTTCCTACGAGATATGTTGGTCCCATGGGAGGTGTTGGCACTGCTCACAGGTATGTTAGGGTGGTGGTTCGTGGTTCCACCCTCTAACGGCATGCTTGCAGGCCTAAGTGTAGATACTGTGAATTTTTGGTCGTGCTCTCAAACTGGGGGTCTCGTGGCCCAACATTCGGTTCCTATGGGATATGTTGGTCCCTTTGGAGGTGTTGGTCGTGCTTACGAGGTCATTTGGGGGGTGGTTCCTAGTTCCTCCCTCTAACGACATGTTTGTTGGCCTAAGTGTTGAGGTTCTGAAATTCGAGTTGTGCTCTCAAATCGGGGGTCCCGTGGCCAAGCGTCCGGTTCCTATGATATTCTTTGGTCCCATGATAGGTGTTGGTAGTGCTCACGAGGTTGTTTGCACGGTGGTTCATGGTTTCTACCTCTAATGTCTTATTTTCAGTCATAAGTGTAGATATTCAGAAATTTAGGTTGTGCTCTCAAACCGTACGTCCTGTGGCCAAACTGTTAGATCCTATGACATACGTTTGTCCCGTGGGAGGTGTGGTTCCACTGACGGGGCCGTTTGGGTGGTTGTTCGTGGTTCTGCACTCTAACCGCATGTTTTCAGGTCTAAGTGTTGATATTCAGAAATTTAAGTCATGCTCTCAAATCGGGGGTTCTATGGACACGTATTCGGTTGCTACAAGATACGTTGGTCTTGTGGCAGGTGTTGGAGGTGCTCACGGGGCCGTTTTGTAGATGGTTTGTGGTTTCTCCCTCTAACGGCATGTGTTTTAGGCCTAAGTGTGGATATTCAGAAATTTGGGTCGAGCTCTCAAATAGGGGGTCCCGTGGCCACGGAATCGGTTCCTACGATATACGTTGGTCTCGCGAGAGGTGTTGGCGGTGCTCATGAGGTCCTTTGGGTAGTGGTTCATTGTTTCACCCACTAATGGCATGTTTTTATTCCTAAGTGTACATATTCTTATATTTGAGTCGTGCTCTCAAACTGGGGGTCCTATGTCCACGAAGTCGATTCCTACGAGATACGTTGGTCCCGTTGGGAGGTGTTAGCAGTGCTCACGGGGCCATTTGGGGGTGGTTTTTGGTTATTTTCAGTCCTGAGTGTAGATATTTTGAAATTTGGGTCTTGCTCTGAAACCGGAGGGGGGCATGGCCATGCTGTGGGTTCCTACGAGATACGTTGGTTCTGTGGGAGGTGTTGGCACCGCGTATAGGGACTTTTTGTGGGTGACTTGTGGTTCATCCCTCTAACAGCATGTTTTCAGGACTAAGTGTAGATATTCTAAAATTTAGGTCGTGCTCGCAAACTAGGGGGCCCTTGTCCATGCAGTCAGATCTTATGAGATATGTTGGTCCCGTGGGTGGTTTTGGCACCCCTCATAGTGTTGTTCGGTTGGCGGTTCGTGGTTCCTCCCTCTAACGACTTGTGTTTCAGGCCTAAGTGTAGATATTCTAAAATTTGGGTCGTGCTCTCAAACCGTGGGTCCTGCGACCACGAAGTCTATCCCTACAAGATATGTTGGTCTCGTTGGGAGGTGTTTGCGGTGCTCAGAGTGCTATTTGGGGGTGGTTCGTCGTTTCTCACTCTAAAGGCATGCTTTCAGTCCTAAGTGTAGATATTTTAAAATTCGGGCTGTGCTCTCAAACCGGGGTCCTGTGGCCACGCCATCGGTTCCTACGAGATACGTTGGTCCCCTGGGAGGTGTTGGTGATGCTCACGAGGCCGTTCGGGTTGTGTTTCTTGGTTCTGCCCTCTAACAACATGCTTTCATGCCTAAGTGTAGATATTTTAAAATTTGGACCAAGCTCTCAAATCAGTGGTCCCATGGCCATACAGTCTATTCCTACGAGATACGTTGGTCCCGTGGGAGTTGTTAGCAGTGCTCACGACGTCATTTGGGTGGTGGTTCGTGGTTCCTCCCTCTGATGGGATATTTTCAAGCCAATGTGTAGATATTATGAAATTTTCGTCCTGCTATCGAACCAGGGGTCCTATGGCCACGCGGTCGGTTCCTATGAGATACGTTTGTCCCGTGGGAGGTGTTAACGCTGCTTATGTGGCCTTTTAGGAGGTGGGTCATTATTTCGCCCTCTAACTGCATGTTTTCAGGCCTAAGTGTAGATATTCTAAAATTTGGGCCGTTCTCTCAAATCCAGGGTCCCGCGGCCACGCGGTTAGGTGGGTCATGATTGTATCTCTAGGTTCCTACAAGATACGTTGGTCCCATGGGAGATATTGGCACCGCCCATGGGGACGTTTGGTGGGTTGCTTGTGGTTCCGCCCTCTAACAGCATGTGTTTCAGGCCTAAGTGTAGATATTCTATAATTTAGGTCATGCTCTCAAACCGAGGTCCCGTGGCCATGGGGTCAGTTCCTACAAGATGCGTTGGTCCCATGGGAGTAGTTGACACCTCTCACGGGTCTGTTTGGGGTTAGTTCGTGGTTCTGCCCTCTAACGGCGTGTTTTTAGGCCTTGGTCACGATATTTAGAAATTTCGGTCATTCCCTCAAATCGGTGGTCCCATGGCCATACGGTCGGTCCCTAAGAGATACAATGATCCCATGGGAGGTGTTGGTGACACTTCATGGGGCCGTTTGAGGGGTGGTTCGTGGTTTCACCCTGTAACTGCAAGTTTTCAGGCTAAAGTGTAGATATTCCAAAATTGGGGTCGTGCGATCAAACCGGGGCTCCCGTGGCCAAAAAGTCACTTCCTACGAGATACCTTGGTCCCATGGGAGGTGTTGGTGGTGTTCACGGGGTCGTTTGGGGGGGTTCATGGTTCATCCCTCTAATGGCATATTTTGAGTCCCATATATTGATATTTTGAAATTTGAGTCGTGCTCTTAAACCAAGGGTCCTGTGGACACGCAGGCAATTCTGTGAGATACGTTGGTATCGTTTGGAGGCGTTGGTGGCACTCACGGGGACATTTGGTGGTGGTTTGTGTTTCCTCCCTCTAACGGCATGTTTTAAAGCCTAAGTGTAGATACTCTGAAATTCGAGTCATGCTCTTAAATTATGGGTCCCATGGCCACTTGGCTTATTGCTACGAGATACATTGGTCATGTGGGAGGTGTTGTCAGTGCTCACGAGGTCGTTTGGATGGTGGTTCACGGTTCCACCCTCTAACATCATGTTTTCAAGCCTTAGTGTAGATATTCTGAAATTTGAGCGGTAGTTTCAATTCGAGGGTCCTGTGGCCACGAAGTCGATTCCTACGAGATACATTGGTCCCATTGGGAGGTGTTGACGGGGCTCACGGGTCCATTTCATGGTTGTTCATTTTTTCGCCCTCTAAAGGCATGTTTTCAGGCCTAAGTGTAGATATTATAAAATTTGGGTCATTCCCTCAAATCCGGGGTCCCGTGGCCACGTCGTCGGTTTCTATGAGATACGTTGTCCTATGGGAGGTGTTGCCCATGCTCATGAGGATGTTTGGGTGGTGGTTCATGGTTTCTCCCCCTAACATCATGTTTTTAGGTCCAAGTATTGGTATTATAAAATTTGGGTCATGCTTTCAAATTGGGGGTCTAGTGGCCACCCAGTCTGCTCCTTCGAGATATGTTGGTCATGTGGGCGGTGTTGGCAGTGCTCATAAGGTCGTTTAGGTGGTTGTTCGTGATTCCTCCCTCTAATGGGATGTTTTCAGGCCAAAGTGAAGATATTCTGAAATTTGGGTCCTGTGGCCATGCGGTCGGTTCCTACGAGATACGTTTGTCCCGTGGGGCCTTTTAGGAGGTGGTTTATGGTTTCACCCTCTGAAATTTGGGCCATTCTCTTAAACCCAGGCTCCTGCGGCTACGCGGTTGGCTCCTATGAGATACGTTGGTCCCGTGGGAGGTGTTGATGATGCTCACGGGGTTGTTTGGGGGGTGGCTCGTGGTTCTTCCCTCTAATGGCATGTTTTCAGGCCAAAGTGTAGACATTCTAAAATTTGAGTCGTGCTCTCAAATTAGCGGTCTTGTGGACATGTAATCGATTCCTACGAGATGCATTTGTCCCGTTGAAAGGTGTCGGTGGCGTTCACGGGGATGTTTGGGAATGATTCGTGGTTTCTCCCTCTAACGACATGTTTTAAAGCCTTAGTGTAGATACTCTGAAATTTAGGCCGTGCTCTCAAATCGGGGGTCCCATGGCCACTGGGTCGATTCTTATGACATACGTCATTCCCGTGGGCGGTGTTGGCGGTGCTCATCTGGCCGTTTGGGGGGTGGTTTGTGGTTTCACCCTCTAACGAAATGTTTTCATGACTAAGTGTAGATATTCTAAAATTTTGGTTGTGCTCTCAAATCGGGGGTCCCGTGGTCACGCTGTTGGTTCCAAAGAGATATGTTGGTCCCATGGTGGGTGTTAGCATCCCTCATGGGGACATTTGTGGGGTGGTTCGTGGTTCCTCCCTCTAACGGGATGTTTTCAGGTCTATGTATAGATATTATGAAATTCAAGCATTCCTCTCAAACCAGGGGTCTCGTGGCCATGTGGTATGTCCCTATGAGATGTGTTGGTCCCGTGGGAGGTATTAGCACCGCGCACGAGGCGGTTTGGGTGGTTGTTCGTGGTTTCATCCTCTAATGGCATTTTTTTTGGATTAAGTGTGGATATTATGAAATTCGCAACATGCTCTCAAACCGAGGGCCCTTGGCCACACGTTTGATTCCTAAGTGATATGTTTATCCCGTGGGAGGTGTTAGCACTACTCACGGTGCCGTTTGGGGGGTGGTTTGTAGTTTCTCCCTCTAACAACTTGTGTTTCAGGCCTACGTGTAAATATTCTATACTTTTGGTTGTGCTCATAAACTAGGGATCTCGTGGTCATGCGGTCAGTTCCTACGAGATTTGTTGGTCCCGTGGGAGGAGTTGGAACCTCTCACGGGGCCGTTTGGGGGTTGCTTCATGGTTATTCCCTCTAATAATGTGTTTTAGGCATCAGTCGTGATATTTAGAATTTTTGGTCGTACTCTCGAACCAGGGTTCCTATAGCGATGTGGTATGTCCGTACGAGATACGATGGTCTCGTGGGAGGTCTTGGCGACTGGTCACCGAGCTGTTTGGGGGGTGGTTCTTGGTTCCACCCTCAAACGGCATATTTTCAGGCGTAAGTGTAGATATTAAAAAATTGGGATTGTGTGCTCAAACTGGGGCTCCCGTGGCCAAGAAGCTAGTTCCCACGGGATACGTTAGTCCCTTGGGAAGTGTTGGCGGTGCTCATGGGGGCGTTTGGGCGGTAGTTCATGGTTCTTCCCTCTAATGGCATGTTTAAAGGTCAGAGTGTAGATACTCAGAAATTTGAGTTGTGCTCTCAAATCGGGGGTCCTGTGGCCATGCGGTTGGCTCCTATTAGATACATTGGACCTGTGAGATGCGTTTCCAATGCTCATAGTGCCGTTTGGGGGCTGGTTAATTGTTCCTCCTCTAACGATAAGTTTTCAGGCCTAGGTATAGATATTCTAAAATTTGGGTCGTGCTCCCAAACTGAGGGTCTCGCAAACACGCAGTCGATTCCTACGAGATATGTTGGTCACGAGGGAGGTGTTGGAGCCTCTCATGGGGCCATTTGGGGGTTGGTTCATGGTTTTACCCTCTAACGGCATTTTTTCAAGCCTAAGTCATGATATTTAAAAATTTGGGTTGTGTTCTCAAATGGAGGGTCCCATGGCATTGCGATTGGTCCCTACGAGATACGATGGTCCCGTGGGTGGTATTGGTGACACTTCACGAGGCCGTTTAGGGGGTGGTTCTAGGTTCCACCCTCTAAGTGAATGTTTTAAGGCCTAAGTGTAGATATTCTGAAATTCAGGTCATGCACTCAAATTAGGGATCCCACCTATGAGATACGTTGGTTCCGTGGGAGGTGTTAGCACCGCTCACGGGGCCATTTTGGGGATGGTTAGTGGTTCCGCCCTCAAACGACATGTTTTCTGGACTAAGTGTAGATATTATGAAATTTACCCCGTGCTCTCAAACCGGGGGTCCTGTGGCCATGCGGTCGGTACCTATGAGATATGTTGGTTTCGTGCGAGGTATTGGTGGTGCTCATGGAGTCGTTTTTGGGGTGGTTCGTGGTTCTACCCTCTAATGGAATATTTTATGTCCTAAGTATAGATATTCTGAAATTTGAGACGTGCTCTCAAATCGGGGGTCCTGTGGCCACGCAGTCAATTCCTACGAGATATGTTGGTCCCGTTGGGAGGTGTTTCTGCCGCTCACGGGGACATTTGGGGGATGGTTTGTGGTTCCTCCCTCTAACGGCATGTCTTCTGGCCTAAGTGTAGGTATTCTAAAATTTGGGTCGTTCTCTCAAATCGAGTGTCCCATGGTCATGTGGTCGGTACCTACAAGATGTTATGGTCTCAAGGGACATGTTAGCACTGCTCAGGGGACATTTGGGGGTGGTTCGTTGTTCAGCCCTCTAATGGCATGTTTTCAGGCCAAGTGTAGATATTCTGAAATTCGTATCATGCTCTCAAAACGGGGTTCCCTTGGACACACGGTTGATTCCTACGAGATGCGTCGGTCCCGTTGGTTGTGTTAGCATTACTCACGGGGACGTTTGGGGGTGGTTCGTGGTTTCTCCCTCTACGGCCTATTTTCAGGCCTAAGTGTAGGTATTCTGAAATTTGGCCAGTGCTCTCAAACCGGGGGTCCCGAGGACACGCGATCGGTTACTAACAGATACGTTGGTCCCATGGGAGGTGTTAGCAGTGCTCACGGGTTTGTTTGGGGTGTAGTTCGTAGTTTCTCCCTTTGATGGATTGTTTTCAGGCCAAAGTGTAATTTTCTGAACTTTAGGACATGCTCTTAATCGGGGGTCCTATGGACACACGGTCTATTCCTACAAGATACGTTGGTCCCGTGGGGGGTGTTAGCGCGCTCACAAGGCCGTTAGGGCGTGGTTCGTGGTTCCTCCCTCAAGCGGCATGTTTTCAGGCCTAAGTCTATATATTCTTAAATTTGAGTCGTGCCCTCAAACCAGGGGGTCTCATGGCCATGCAGTCGGTTCCGACGAGATACTTTTGTCCCGAGGTAAGTGTTGGCACCACTGATGGGAATGTTTGGTGGGTGGTTCATGGTTTGCGCCCTCTAACAGCATATGTTTCACGCATAAGTGTAGATATTCTAAAAATCGGGCCATGCTCTCAAAGCGGGGGTCCCGTGGCAACGTGGCCATTTTTTTTTTTTGGGGGAGGGGGGGTCATGGTTTTGACCTCTAGCGGCATGTTTTGAGGCTTAAGTGTAAATATTTCATATTTGGGTTGTGCTCTCAAATCGTGAGTCCCGTGGCCACGCGGTCGGTTCCTACGAGATAAACTGGTCCCGTGGAACGTGTTGGCGGCGCTCACAGGGTCGTTTGTGGGGTGGTTCTTGGTTCTTACTTCTAATGTAATGTTTTTAGGCCTAAGTGTAGATATTCTAACATTTGAGTAGTGCTCTCAAACTGGGGGTCCTACGGCCACATGATCGGTTCCTACGAGATACGTTGGTCCTGTGGGTGGTGTTAACGCTGCTCGCGGGGCGGTTTGGGTGGTGGTTCATTGTTCCGCACTCTAATGACATGTTTTCAGGCATAAGTGTAGATATTTCTAAATTTGGCCCATGTTCTTAAACCGGTGGTCCTGTGGATAAGCGATCGATTCTTACGAGATACGTTGGTCCCGTGAGAGGTGTTTGCACTGCTCGCGGGGCGGTTTGGTGGGTTGTTCCTTGTTTCGTACTATAATGGCATGTTTGTAGGGCTAAGTGTAGATATTATGAAATTTGGGTCGTGATCTCAAACCGAGGGTCCCGTGGCCACACGATCGGTTATTATGAGATACATTAATCCTGGGGGAGGTGTTGGCGATGCTCACGAGTCTGTTGGCGATGCTCACGAGTTTGGGCTAAGTGAAGATATTCTAAAATTTAGGTCATTGTCTTAAACCGAGGGTCAAGTGGCCATGCGGTCGGTTCCTACGAGATCCGTTGGTCCCGCGGGAGGTGTTGGCACCTTTGACGGGGTTTTTTGGCGGGTAGTTTGTTGTTCCGCCCTCTTACGGCATGTGTTTCAGGCCTAAGAGTAAATATTCTAAAATTCTACCCATTCTCTCAAACCGGGTGTCCCATGGCAATGTGCTCGATTCCTACAGTATACGTTTGGCCCATAGTAGGTGTTGGCGGCAATCACGAGGTCATGGTTCTACCCTCTAATGTCATGTTTTAAGGGCTAAGTGCAGATATTGTGAAAGTTTAGCCGTGCTCTGAAACCGGGGGTCATGTGACCACGCAGTCGGTTCTTAGGAGATATGTTGGTCTCGTGAAAGGTATTGGCGCCGCTCTCTGGGCCGTCTCGGGGTTGCTTCGTTGTTCTTCCCTCTAATAGCATGTTTTCAGGACTAAGTATAGATATTATAAAATTTGGGTCGTGCTCTCAAACTGAGGGTCCCGCCCCCACGCGGTTGGTTCCGACGAGATACATTGGTTCTCTCGGAGGTGTTGGCACCGCTTACGGGGCTGTTTGGTACATGGTTTCTTATTTTTCCCTATAATATCATGTTTGTAGGGCTAAGTGTTGATATTCTGATATTTGGATCGTGCTGTTAAAGAGGGAGTCCTATGACCACGCGGTCGGTTTCTTCGAGATACGTTGGTCCTATGGGAAGTGTTGGCACCGCTCACGGGGCCATTTGGAGGGTGGTGCATGGTTACTCCATCTAATGGCATGTTTTGAGGCCTAAGTGTAAATATTCTAAAATTTGGACCATGCTGTCCAATCGGGGGTCCTATGGACACACGACATTGTTCTTGCGGGAGATGTTGTTCCCATTGGAGGTGTTAGCACCGATCGCGGGGCCATTTGGGGGGTGGTTCTTGTTTTCGCCCTATAACAACATGTTTTTAGGCCTAAGTGTAGATATTCTGAAATTTGGGTCAAGCTATCTAACCGGGGTCTTGTGGCCATGCGATCAGTTTCTACGAGATACGTTGCTCCGGTGGGAGGTTTTGGCACCACTCACGGGGTCGTTTGGTGGGTGGTTTGTTGTTCCTCCCAATAACAACATGTTTGGAGGGCTAGGTGCAGATATTCTGAAATCCGGGTCGTGCTATCAAATCGATGGACATGTGGACACACTATCGGTTGCGATAAGATATGTTGATCCCGTGAGAGTTGTTGGCGGTGCTCCCGGGGTTGTTTGGGTGGTGGTTCGTAGCTCATCCCTCTAACGGAATGATTTCAGGCCGAAGTGTAGATATTCTCAAATTTGGGCCATTCTATCAAACTGATGGGCTTGTGGCCATGCTGTAGGTTTCTATGAGATATGTTTGTCCCGTGGGAGGTGTTGGTGTGGCTCACGGGGACGTTTGGTGGGCGGTTCATTATTTCACCCACTAACGACATGTGTTTCAGGCCTAAGTGTTGATATTCTAAAATTCGGACGGTGCTCTCAAATCGGATGTCCCGTGGACATGCGGTCGGTTCCTACAAGATATGTTTGTCTTGTGGGAGGTTTTAGCGTTGCTCACGGGGCCGTTTGGGGGGGGTATGATTATTCCCTCTAGTGACATGTTTTCAGGACTAAGTGGAGATCTTCTGATATTTGGGTTGTGCTCTTAAATCGGAGGTCCCGTGGCCATGCGATCAGTTCCTACGAGACACGTTGGTCCCATGGGAAGTGTTAGCACTACTCACAGGGTTGTTTGGGAGGTGGTTCGTGGTTCTGCTGTCTAACAGCATGTTTTTAGGCCTAAGTATATATATTCTAAAATTTGGCCCGTGCTCTCAAATCAGGGGTCTTGTAGCCATGCGGTATTTTCCTATGAGATACGTTAATCCTGTGAGAGGTGTTATCACCGCTCACAGGGATGTTTGGATGGTCATTCGTTGTTCTGTGCTCTAATGGCATGTTTTTCGTCCTACGTATAGATATTCTAAACTTTGGGTTGTGCTCTCAAACTGAGGGTTCTGTGGCCACGCGGTCGGTTACTAAGAGAGAAATTGGCCCTGTGGGAGGTGTTGGCATAGCTCACGGGGCCATTTAGTGGGTGGTTCGTGTTTCCTCCCTCTAACGGCATGTTTTGAGACCTAGGTGTAAGTATTCTAAAATTTTGACCGTGATCTCAAACCGTGGGTCCTGTAGCCACGCTGTCGGTTCCTACGAGATACGTTGGTCTCGTAGGAGGTGTTAGCACCGCTCACGGGGCCGTTTAGTGGGTGGTTTTTGGTTTTGCCTTCCAACGACATGTGTTTATGGCCTAACTATAGATATTCTAAAATTTGGGTGGTGCTCTCAAATCGGGGGTCCCGTGTCCACACGATCGATTCCTACAAGATTTGTTTGTCTCGTTGGAGGTGTTAGCACTGCTCACGGAGCCATTTTTTTTTTTTGGGGGGGGGGAGGTATAATACCCCATAATTTTTAATAACATTTAAATTAGATAAGTTAAAAATTAATGGGGATTAATTGGAATTAATTATGAAAAATTAATTGGGATTAATTCGGATTTAATATTACCAGACATTTGAGTAATATATGACTCTAAATATTTCTTCGTGATATATCAGTAATATATGAATCTGATGTTATTTATATTGTCGTGAGTTACGAATACGACAGTAAATGAAATTAAGTCGGGATGCGGTAATGGGACGTGTGGGGACTAATTGAAATAAATAAAAAGGAAACATTATTTTATATCAAACTTATGGTCATTTCGAGTGCATCGTTGTGTCAAGAAGGGTCGAAATAGTCAGAAAAATCGACTCAGGTGTTGAATTCGGGTCTCGGGTCAATTAGGAGATGAAAGGACACCCAAAAGGGGCGTTTTAGTCATTTTGCTTGGGAGATGAATAGTAATTTCGGTTTTGACCTTTATCTTACCTTTAAGACTTTTTATTTAAATAAGAGTAGATGTTACGTAATATTCATTTCATCCAAAAACAAGTGAGAATGTTTGAGAGTCTTATGGAGAAAGTGAAAGGGTAGCTTGAGCAGAGGAATAGTTCTTGGAGAAGAGGAGTCACCTAGGAAAACCAAGGGGAAAAATACCATATCTCCACCTTTCACCACCCCCATAGGCACCGAAAAAGTTATCGAAAAAAGGGAAGGAGAAGTTCTAACATTTGTCTTCATCAAAGGTCAGACCGACTTTTAAGGCAAGTGATTTTTGCTCCATTTTAGTGATTACCATATCTATGTTAGAATTGGATTATATTGTAGGATTCATGAATTTATGAATTTGGAATTTATAATGATTGGTAAATTAGGATAATGGTTAGGCAAATTCATGTATTTGAATACATAACATGTAGGAACTTTGATCATGATGAAAATTGAGGATTTCACGTGTTGAGAAAAATATATGTTCTTATTATTATTGAAAAGGATGCTAGGAATTGATTGTAGAAAAATCCTACCATGTTAAAATGAAATTTGATGATTTAGGTATGAAACAATGATTCTAAATTCTGAGTTTTCAAATTGGATAAAAATGGAGAATTTAGATTATTGAAATCTCGAGGTTTTAATGGGTTTGATGATAATCCCTTATGAACATGTGGAATTGATGTTTTTATGTAGAAATAACCATGTATGTGTTCAAAAAATGTTAGAATAGAAATTCGGATTTCCGAATTCTGTTAGGATAGAAAACCAGTAAGGTTTGGGTGTTAGAAATTGAGGGAAAATGCAGAAAACTGGAACTGAAGACGAACATGAAAAAATGAAAACTTCATTCGAACAAGACCTGACTTCATTCGAATGAGACCTAACATCGTTCGAATGAGACACAGTCTCGTTCTAACGAGATCCCATCTCATTCTAACGAGATGTTGGACATCAAATGATATTTCTAAAAAAATTCAATTCAGTCTAGAAAAGTTTGAGAAATTGTAATATGGCCCAGAATGAGTTTTTAAATAATTTTGGCACATTAATAGAGTGAGGAACTTGATATTAATGTACGAAAATTATGATATATTAAGGATTAAAATTATGTGAGAGATATCTACATAATTATTATATGATTTAGAGGAGAATAATAATGATGACAAGTATGGGTAACAACGAGGACATATATACGGGTACTTGGGTTAAATAAAAGATTATGGGATAAATAATTACATAATATATGTACGATGATAATCATGATTACAAGTGCGAGTAGTATTTTCAAAATACGATGGCTACTTAGGATAGGATACATTCCTAATATGATATAGGTAGTGTAAATACCTAATACTAATAGGTAGGTGAAAATGCCTATTTGATTGATTAATGGTTTATGTGTATGACATACCTAGCTCACCTGCTATCGGGAGAGGTTTGTGTCTGAGGGCAGTCGTATCCTGATGAATCTATGGGATTTTTGACTTGTCACTCGAGACCATAGAACTTAGGGATTTATCACCACTATTGGGTGTGACCGATCATTTAGGTGTGTAGGTATGTGCGTAGCCCAAAGGCTTAGGACTATGTTCTCCTCTAATGTTTGGGTTTGATATTTGTGGTTCGAGGAATCTTTACCGAACCTATAGTCTCCCATACACTGACGAGATGTATCGGGACATGATAGCATAGTAATGCATCACCGCAGCCATGTCTCGTGGTGCAGTATATATATATATATATATATATATATATATATATATACTTATGATGATATCTATTGTGTGACTAAAGTAGAATTGAAGATAATGGTATCTGGAATTAATTAAGTATGAAATCACTTATTGAATTGAATTAATAATTGGCTTATCCATGTTGAATCTATCTATCTATCTATCTATCTATCTATATATATATATATATATATATATATATATATATATATATATATATATATATATGTATATATATATATATATATATATATATATATATATATATGTATATATATATATATATATATGTATATATATGTATACATATATATATATATATGTATAGATATATATATATATATAATGAGAGAAATACGTGGGATTAAATTGGGCTATGGATAGTGGATAAATTGGGTTGATCTCGTTAACGTGGGAACTGTAACTATATGACTTAGAGGTATGTTAGGTGTGAACTCTAGATGAGAGGTTAGAATCTCAAGAGAGAGTCCGATAATCTAACATGTATTTAATAATTGTTAAATTTAGTATTTATTCACTTGCTGTTTTATAAACTATTTTTACATTGGGCCCAGACCCGTTTCCTTACATATTCTCTTCTCACTCTTGCATCTCCTATATCAGGTGTCGAGCCAAAGGGACGCCATCCATAGAGGAGTATGACATGTGACGAGCTACGGATGATATGAAGTTTTTAAGTTTTATTAGATGCCTTCACATTCATTTATTCATACTCTGTAGTTGATTTCATTTAGGGCATGTCACCCAGGGGATACTAGTCTTCACATTTCAGTCAGTTTATTTACTGATATCGGAGTTAATTACATTTGGTTTACTTTGGATTATTGTATGAGATTTTAACTCGAGATTTTTATTCCAGTTGCATTTAATTTTGTTGTGATATTTACTCAGTTATTATTAAATGTGTGAATGGATTATGTTAAATGGTGAAATATTATTAAATTAAAATTTTAAAGTTTTTAACACATGTTTAATTAAGTATTAGGTGATTATAAAATGTTTTCTATAGTGATGTTACGAATGATCCAACGGTATATTTTGATTTAATTTGGTATGGTACGAATCACTCGGTATGTAATTAAGCGGGTGTTACAGGTGGTTCATGGTTCTACCCTCTAGCGGCCTATTTTCAAACCTAATTGTAGATATTATGATATTTGGGTCGTGCTCTCAAACTGGAGGTCCAATGGCCACACAGACTGTTCCTACAAGTTACGTTGGTTCCATGGAATGTGTTGGCAGTGCTCACGGGGTCGTTTGGAATGTGGTTTGTGGTTTCACCTTCAAATGGCATGTTTTCAGGTCTAAGTGTCGATATTCTAAAATTTGGGACGTGCTCTAAAATCGGGGGTTCTGTGGCCACGTAGTCAGTTCCTATGAGATACGTTGGTCCCGTGGGAAGTGTTAGCACTGCACACAGGGACGTTTAGTGGGTGGTTTATGGTTTCTCCCTCTAACGGCATATCTTCAGGCCTATGTGTAGATATTTTGAAATTTGACTCGTGCTCTCAAACCGGGGGTCCTATTTCCATGCGTTCAGTTCTTAAGAGATACGTTGGTCCCGTGAGAGGTGTTGGAGTCACTCATAGGGCCGTTTGGGGGTGGTTCATTGTTCCTTCCTCTAAAGGCATCTTTACAGGCCTAAGTGTATATATTTTGAAATTTGGCCCGTGCTCTCACACTGAGGGTCCCGGGGCCACACGGTCAGTTATTACGAGATACATTGGCCCCATGGTAGGTGTTGGCACCGCTCACTGGTCCGTTTGGTGGGTGGTTCGGTGTTCTGCCATATAACGGCATGTTTGCAAAGCTAAGTGTAGATATTCTAAAATTTGGGCCGTGTTGTGAAAGCGGGCATCCCTTGGCCACCCGATCGCTTTCTACGAGATACGTTGGACGCATGTTGGCATCGCCCATGGGTCCATTTGGGGGGTTGTATGTGGTTCCACCATCTAACAACAGGCTTTGACGCCTAAGTATAAATATTCAAAAGTTTGGACCGTGCTCTCAAATCAGGGATCCTGTGGCCAAACGGTCGGTTCCTACGAGATACGTTGGTCTCGTAGGAGGTGTTAGCACCGCGCACTGGGCCGTTTGTCGGTTGGTTCGTTGTTCCGTCCACAAATGATATGTTTTCAGGCCTAAGTGTATATATTCTGAAATTTGTGCCATGCTCTCAAACTAGGGGTCTCATGGTCACGGGGTCGATTCCTACGAGATATGTTGATCCCATGGGAGGTGATAGAGCCTCTCATGGGGACGTTTGGGGAGTGTTTCATGGTTCCTCCCTCTAACGGCATGCTTTTAGGCCTAAGTGGCAATATATTAAATTTGGGTCGTTCTCTAAAATAGGAGGTCCCGTGGCCATACGCTCAGTCCCTACGAGATACTTTGGCCCCGTGGGAGTTGTTAGAGCCACTTCATAGGGCCGTTTGGGGTGTGATTCGTACTTTTGCCCTCTAACGACATGTTTTCAGGGCTAAGTGTAGATATTATAAAATGCTGGTTATGCTCTCAATTTGGGGGTCCCGTGGCCATGCGGTCGGTTCCTACGAGATACGTTGGACCCGTGGGAGTTGTTTGCGTTGCGCATGGGACCGTTTGAGGGTGGTTCGTTATTTCTCCCTCTGAGAGTATGTTTTCAGGCCTAAGTTTAGATATTATGAAACTCGATTTGGTTCTCAAACTGTTGGGCTCGTGGCCACGCAATCGGTTCCTATTATACACATTTGTCCTATGGGAGGTGTTAATGCTACTCACGGGGCCGTTTTGGGGGTGGTTCATGGTTTCGCCCTCTAACGGCATGTTTTCAGGCCGAAGTGTTGATATTCTCAAATTTGGGATATGCTCTCAAACTGTGGGTCCCAGGGCCACTCGGTCGGTTCCTACGAGATACGTTGGTCTCGTGGGAGGTGTTAGCATCGTGCACTAGGTCGTTTTGTGCGTGGTTTGTGGTTTCACCCTCTACGATATGTCTTCAACCCCAAGTGTAGATATTATATAATTTAGGTCGTGCTCTCAAACCGGGATCCTGTGACCATGCGATTGTTCCCTACGAGATACTATGCTCCTATTGGAGGTGTTGGCGCCACTTCACGGGGTCCTTTGGGGGGTGGTTTGTGGTTCCTCCCTTTAACCACATGTTTTCAGGCCTAAGTATAGATTTTCTTAAATTTGGGTCGTGCACTTAAACTGAGTGTCCCGTGGCCACGCGGTTGGTTCCTACAGGATATATTGGTCCCATAGGAGGTGTTGGAGACACTTCACTGGGTCGTTTGTGGTTTGGTTCGTGGTTTCTCCCTCTAACGGCATGTTTTCAGGCCTAAGTGTAGATATTCTAAAACTCGGACCGTGATCTCAATTCGGAAGTCCCTCCACCATGCAGTCGGTTCTATGAGATACGTTGGTCCCGTTGGAGGTGTTAGCGCTGCTGACGAGGCCATTTGAGGGGTGGTTCGTGATTTCTCCCTCCAACGTTATGTTTTCAGGCCTAAGTGTAGAAATTTTAAAACACGGGGCATGTTCCCAAAATAGGGGTCTGTGGACACGTGGTCAGTTCCTACGATATACGTTTGTCCCGCGGGAAGTGTTAGCGCTACTCACGGGGCCGTTTTGAGGTGGTTCGTACTTTCTCGCTCTAACGGCATGTTTTCTGATGTAAGTGCAGATATTCTGAAAATTGGGTTGTGCTCTTAAATCACGGGTCCCGTGCCCACGTGGTCGGTTCCTACGAGATATGTTGGTCCCGTAAGAGGTGTTAGCACCGCTCATAGGGTCATTTGGGGGTGGGTCTTGGTTCCGCCCTGTAATGGCATGTTTTCAGGCCTAAGTGTAGATATTCTGATATTCGGGCCGTGCTCTGAGACCGGGGGTCCTATAGCCACGCGGTCGGTTCCTACAAGATACATTGGTCCCATGAGAGGTGTTAGGGCTACTCACGGTGCTTCTTGGTCGGTGGTTCCTCCAACCGCCCTCCAAACGATGATAAAATTTATTTTATTTTATTTCATTAAATAAATGTCATAATAACAATGATGAACATTCTTCTCATTTACAAATCATATCAGGAACGGAGAGAACTACATTTCTGCATAATCAAAACTGATGAACATTTTTCATTTTCACAAGGACAAATTGCTATTATTTCTCTTTTAATACAATAGTGGAATCTTTTAAACTTGTTAGAATTCAATTAAGAAATTATATTCAAAGTCTAAACACCCTCTGTTTTAGGATCCGCCATTCACACACAATAAATCTAAATGTTATTTTCGGAAGCTTCATTGCTTCAAATACAACTTCAAATCTACAGCAATCAAAACTTCAAAAAGTAAACAAATATTTTTTTTTACATATAATGCAAATTTATGTGTAAGCTTAAATTAAAAGGAAAAATCAATTTACAATTACTAATGTGAATATATACATGTTTCTCAAATGAATAAATAACGAGGATAGTGAAATTAGAGTATGTCCATAGTATTCTAATATGTAACAGCTAAACTGACAGTAAAAACACAATTCTTTTGCACAAATCTAAATATTAAAAATGGTTATTCAAGAATAATTCAAAATTCAAACAAACATAAAGTGAGTTTCGGATATTAATCAACGTAAAGTTCAAGTCCAGATATAGTGTGGGTAACCATTGACAACCCTGTGGGTAACTAAAACAAAAAAAAAAAAGAATAGAACAAAATAGTCAAGATGATGGGTTGCGTATCTTCATAAGACACAGACCCTTGTATAGATTGAGATACGCATACTTTCCTCTGATGACTTTTGGGTTCCATTTCATTTAATAGGTGAGGGTTTGAAGAATGAAATTAAGAAATTAAGGAGATATTTGGTAGATTTGGAAGAAAGAAGGTAGGGGAGGAATATTGATACAGGGGGTTTCGTATGAGAGAGATATATACCATAGATATCAAAGAAGCTGAGGAATTGAGGAATTGAAAAGTTCTAGTTGTGAAATAAAGAACTAATATAAAGAGGGGAAGTGGTGGTTTGGAGTGATTGAAAGACGAAGTGAACCATCAATTTAATTTTATGGAGGAGATCAAAAGACCAACATTTAGGAGGTGGTGGTTTAGGATCATTTTGTAGCAGTAATGTTGGAGTCAATTAATAGTAGTAAAATATGTTTTTCACGTGTCAATCCTTTGAGAGAAGATACCAAACTTTAGTTATTAGATTAGTTAGATTACAGACTAATTATCCATGTTATAAATCAAAATAATCGGATTTCAAAAGGTGCCTCATTCTGATTCCATGATTTCAGTGAGCTTATATAAATATTGAGATGCAGAAAATACAAGCAATCCTATTAAATGCTTATCAATATGTCAAATTTAATGGTTGGTTTATTGTAACATCCATCACAAAAAAGTAATTGAAGGTTGTAAAACGTTTCTAAGTCTACATGGATGTAAGTTGAATCCACATGTATGTGTGTGTGTGTGTGTGTGTGTGTGTCTATATATATATATATATATAATTTTGATCTGGTACATACTTCCCGCACATATAAAAATACGGACCTATCAATCTCCCTAGAATTTAGTTAACACGTTCTCTCTCCACGTAATTAGAATTTAGTTAACACGTTCTCTCTCTACTTAATTACAAGTTAGCTACTACACGTCAAATATGCAACTTTCATTGTTTCTCTACTCATACAAATTTTTACATTTTTGAGAGAAGTGACGAGAGCATAGCAAGCTAGCAGCATGTATTTTAATTGTACCAAGTCTTTATAGGTACTAGGCGGGAACTTTTGATAAAATAAATAACTCACACCATTTTTTATAGACATACCGAAAATACAATATTTCATAATTGAAAAAATATTTAATGTGGTTTATATGTTTACTCCGAAAAAAACACATTCATAAATAAAAAAAATGTATTTCATATGCCTGCTCCGAAAAAATCACTTTTAGAATTAAAATAAATTAAATGTAATTCATATGCCTTCTTCGAAAATACCACTTTCAGAATTAAAAGAAAAAAGCCCCACTCGACTCATGATTTTCATCTATCGACAGGAACACGTTGACACGGCATGTCATGATTGATTATTGTTGTATGGATGTGGGTCCACGCCAGCGACACTAACGTACTTATTAACATTTAATAAAACAATTAAAAAGTTTGGACAATATTAAAAAACACTTGAAAAAACTGAAAAATTAATAATAATTGTTTTATAAAAATAGAATTCGAATAATTAAACAGAAAAAATTGAATTTTAATTGATAGAAAAAACTTTCCATTAGTAAATAACAGGTTTCAAATGAAAAAAAAAACATATTTATAAGAGTGAAATTTGACGTGAGGGAAGAGAGGAGAGGAGAGAGGAGAGAGAAAAGAAAGAGGTGTGAAAGGAGAGAGGAGAGAGAAATGAAAGAGCCGTGAAAGGAGATGAAAGAGGAGAGATGATGATCTACATTTTACTATCACAGTGACACGGAAGGTAGTCCGTATTGCTCCTCATACGGTACTACCGTATGAGAGCATTACTGTATATATATATATATATCAGGGTTTTAAAAAAATGCGGGATGTAATCGAGGCGTGGAGGTCAAGCCTTAAGGCTTAGAAGTCTAGGCGGGTGTTAGACGTAAAAAGACGTGAAAAGGCGTTTAGGCCTTCTTAATATATTTTAATATTTTTTAACCATAACAAGGCTATTAAAATACTAAAATTATACATATCATAAAAATATGTCTGAATATTTGCAAATTAAAATATTATTTGATTTTTTTGGATGAGATAATGGTCCGGTTTGTAATTTTTTTTTAAAAAGGCAATATCGTTTCACATAAGCATTGTTGTTTTTAGAAAAAAGTGCGCCTTAAGGGTTTTACCAAGAATAAGGCGTAAAAAGTTTAAGGCGGGGCGTTTTTCCCAAGCCTCAAGCCTAGGCGGAGCCTAAGCGGATTTTTTAGAACAGTGATATGTATATTGGGTTATATAAAATTATTTTAGCTCACCCAACATTAATTTATAAAAAAAATTGCAAGTTTAAATCATAAAAAATCATGAATACAAACAAGTTTAAATAATAAAAAAATTGCAAGTATAAATCTAAACAGCAAACAGGGACTCATGGGGCTATTTGGGGCAAATATAAACAACAATGGTTGGAGGGTATCGTTATACAAACAATGGAGGAAGGCTGGCCGGAGGTGTTGAGAGCAACAGTGCCAGTGGTTAGAATCATTATTAGTTCCACACGAGAAAAAGGTGTGGAAAATTCCTTTTGTTGTGACGAAGACTAGGAAGACGAATCATTCCTCCTAGAATTATTTGTTTCCCGCATTTATCCGAGTGGCCAGTGCCAGGGGTCAACGGTTTGTTCGCTTGGTAAGACAACAATGGCAATCGTATTTTTTTGTTGTCAACAAAGGCACTTTGTTTTTTATTTTATTTTTATTATTATTATTATTATTTATTTATTTATTTATTTTTAAATGAAAATAGGGTATTTATGTTAACTACTTTTAATATTTCAATTTTGACCCAACTTTTTATTATAATTAAATTTTATTCCAAATTAAGCAATATTTTTTTTTTTCAAATTGTCAGGTGACAAACTCCCCCCCCCCCCCACACACACACACTACATAGTGGCTCCGCCGATATATAAATATATATGCAGTCCTGCTCTTGTGCGGACTAATCGGCATTTTAAGAATGCGGACCGAACATGTGTCACCTGGTGGTGAGTCCAGTAAAGAGAGAGTGTGCCTATAATTTAGGCGATAATTTCTAGGTGCACCGTTAGGAAACACATGTCTGGTCCGCATTCTTAAAATTCGGACTAATCCGCACAAGAGCAGAAATATATATATATATATATATATATAAAATAAAGAGTAAGGGTGTTTTCACTGTTCCATAAGTTTTTAAGACATTTAAGGGTTCAGATTATGGCCACCTAAGCAAGAAATGAAACGTTCGGATTAAAATTCACAACGGAACCTATACATTTGTTTTACACCTCAACATCATTCACTTTAATTTAATATGTCCCAATTATCAAGAGACAACTATTACACACAGTCAAGCCTCGAGCCTCACCCATGTCCCATGTCTCATCTCTCAGTAACTCCCTCTTACACAGCCACTCCCTCCCATGTCATAACCTCTTTCTTTCTCACCTACCTTCATCCCATCAAACTCACTCTCTCATAACTTTATCTACCTCGAGCCCATCAATCTCACTCTCTCATATCTTCCTCCCTAACTTATTCACCCCACTCATCATGACCATTTTTAAACCCTCATCCCTCTACATTTCTCTCTACTAACCGAACTGTCATTTAATTCGCAGTTTTTTTAATTTTAATTTTTCATTTTTGCAGCTCCTGTTTGTGGAAGATAGGTACATAGATAACCGACATGTATCTTCATGAGGATTTAAGGTCACTAGCAAGTGGACTCGCAAGGAATCGGAGGATGAGAGTGAGAGTACAGGTTATGGTGTTGTGGAAGAAGATGGGCTTCCCCATTAGAAGAGTGTTTTTTTGTTGTTGTTGCCCGTGTTAAGTCTCAAAATAACGGCCAGTCACCTCTCTCTCCCTCCCCCCCCCCCTTTATCTCTCTCTCTCATCTCTGTCTGTGTGTGCTCATGCAGTTTGGTGTTATTTTGTAAAACTGAAGAGTAGTTGAGAATACTCTCGGTAAGAAGAGACATATGAGGGTGTTTGTGTAAAAGTTTGACATATAAATATTTATTATGTAATTGATGAAAAAAGAGAGTAAAAAAGTTTATATTGAATTGTTGATTTTTGTAACTTATGAATTCTATATTCCTGTTGATGCTCTTCACTGATTATGAAATGGAGATCCTTCGGTCTGCTGATTCCAGACGTTGCGTGTTCTTCTCTTTGTGATGGTTCTTGGCTCAGTTGCATTATTCTTTGGGTTCCATGTTTAAAGGTTTTTGCTGAAGATTTTTGGGTTTTGAAGGTTACAACTCTTTTCTTGATTGTTATGCTCGGTGGGTTGTGGAAGTTGCGTTATGGTTGCTGGGTTTGAATGTTGTAGTTGACGATTTGCGATGACTAGTTTCCTCAAGATTGATGGTTAGTGGCCGACAGGGTTTTCTTTGTACCTGGTTGGGATTGGTCGGTTAGGAGGTGGTTATTGTATTGTGTACGTGTCTTTTATGTTTGACAGCTGGTGGGTTGTGTTTTGATTAGGTTTGTTGGGTTGTTTTGGGTTTGGGATTGGATCTCAGGTGGTTCGGTTGTATTAGTTTGGGCTTTTTTGTATATCTTTGTTTGGCTTTTGCCTTTGGTTAATAAATTACATATTACCAAAGAAAAAAAATGCTATTCTTTATTTTTTTATCTGTTTTTTTAATATTAAAGTCATCACAGTATTAACACATTATTGTTGGGATCCTACATTGATCAACCGAGAGATTTTTTAAACAACAGAACATCGGTCCAAAATTTTTAAAATGTTGACATAGTGGTGTAAAAACATCTTTTTGACTTATGGAAGTATTACACATTTCATGATATTCGTAGAAAAGTTATCCCAAAATTATTTATTTTGATATTTAAAAAAATAAAATAATATTTGACAGTTTTAAATGATTTAATATTAGTCAATTTTTTTTTAAATATCAGAATAAGTCTTTTGGGGATAACTATAAAAAATGACAAACTCCAAAGTGTCAAAAATGATGGAACTAGACAAAATATTTTGAGGGAAATGAACTGAATCAATATCTGGAAAGGACAAAATAGAAAATATTGTCAGCTACCCAAAGAATACAAGAACTGGTCGCACTGCTTGAGGCAGATGGGACAAAGTCATCATTATATCTTATAAGATCGAATATAAAAAGTATCTTAAATAATTTTTAATAAACATTTAGTTTAACTATTTTTATTTTATTTCAAAAAGTTCTTCAAGTACCTATTTAAGCAAATATTATTTTATTTTGAAAATTCGGGTTAGCGATATGTGAAGGAATTTTTTGGAACAAATAAAAAGATTTGGACTAAACATGTTGGTATTATCTTATAAGTTTGCATTATAATTATCAAATTGGACCCGTTGTGTAGTACACTTACCAAAGAAGTATGTGCACTCATAAATCCAAAACAGGACATTACCCGTGTATATGTATTAAAAAAATGAGTGTATGTATATATATATATATACTCGCGGATGCCCGTGTCGAGGGCACGACGATAAATTTTCCCCGTGATAAAAACTCAGCCCACATTATCATGATGGCTTTCAACTTTATTGCACTTCAAAATGTCATGTATAGTTGTGAGCAAATGAATAACATGTCATATTGGTCGAGGTTTACCACACTATTACGTATAGTCCTTGGGATATTACATCAGTGTCATTGGCAACGCTAAAATTATCATAGTACACTTTCGACGTACACATCAATGCTGTTGGCACGGTTTCTATCAATGACGTACACTTCGTTTTGTTGGGAAACGATTTTATTTTTATTTTTCAATCACGTACTTTGAAAATTTCGTACCATATATTATTTCAAAAACTGTTTATTCGTTGTGAACTAAATACGACGTATGTTTTATCAATGACGTATACTTTCGAAAATTAGTGTCGTGCCTTCAGGCACGGGCATATCCTAGTATATATATATACAAAATTGAGCAATACTTCCACCATTTTGTTAAAAACTCTTTTGGGGCTTATTAGACACAACGAATTTCTTCGCACCTTCTGCCATATTATAAATTCAAAGGCAAGAACAAGAGCAACCAGTCAATTAAACATGTTAAACCTTGGACTTCCTCATTATCGCACTCATATTTATCATCCTCGTGACAACATTACCCCAGCTATCCAAAACAGTGTGGTTACTTTTGAAAACAGCCCAAAAATTCCTTTTTAACATCACAATGTAATATTTTCCCATAATTTATATTTATTCTCACACTGATAATGGTGATATATGTTATGTCTACTATTTATAAATTAACAATTGTACATAATTATGAATAATTAATACAATTACAGAATTAAAACAGAATTACAGAAATGAAACACTTACTTGAATTTGAAGAAATTATACAAGAATAAAAGAAATAATCTGAGCCCTGTGAATCTCACAGTGTCCTTAAGACAATTTATTTCCTCAATGTGCTCCAATGTTGATGAATATAGTCTCCCAAGATAGAACGGATTTTTCCAATTAATTATGTAGCACAACAATAATTAATTTCAACGAACTTAAATACTGTGTGTTTTACTCAACAATACTACAACATATGTCGTGCAGGAGAAAGAATTTTCGAAACTGATATGACAGGATTTTTCTAAGACAAAAATGACAGCAATTCTGGAGGAAGAAAATTTTTCATTAATTTTTTCTGTAGGGGAAATGTTTAATTTATAGCTTTTGTGTTGACTGTTGGAACACTCAACCGAAATTAACTGTCAAAAACAGTTAATCAGTTAAACGTTTTTAACTGTTGACTGTTGGCAATAACTGCCAATAGTTTATTAATTAATTAATTAATTTCATAATTAATTAATAATTAAAGCCCAAAAAGTTAAATAAATTCGGCCCCGGCCGGACGGACGGACACGCGCGTGCGCGCGTGTGGACTTTTGACTGAAAGTCAACCCGTGCATAGCTTAGGTCATCTCCCCTTCAAAGAGTTGGGATACCCCAAGGCATCCATGCCTTAGTCCATACTTGGGGTGTTATTAACTCATCAAAATTCCACTACTCTTCCAATGTGGGACAAGAGTTAAAACATACCCAATTCATTAACTTTCATTGCTTTGTGAGTCACTTTGGGGACATATTTATCATTCATAACTTATTAAAATTGGACATATGAATATACTACGTTAATCTCCTTGCGGAGGTGAACGCGTTCGTATATGGTCCCATAATTTTCGTAGTGTGGGTCCCACCTAAATTTGAGCTCAAAGTTGCTCAAAAATCTGTCCAGAAAAATCTGGACAGCTTTATAATACCCATTGAAGTCCAATTTTCCAACAATCCCCCACATGAATGATATATCGCTATAAATAAAACAAAACAGATGCTGATGCAGATGCAGACACAAGTTGAGTAAAACTGAAGACTTATTGCATCGGGAGAAGTAGCCTAGTGGCCTTGAACTTTCCTTAGTGACATACTATCGGATTTACTTGGTTAATCAGTAGACTTCACGTCCTTGAACCGTCAACCGTTTTTGTAAACCTAGACAACAGTATTCACACAACAATTCTTCAACACAGTTGGTTCTCACGTTTGTGTTCATTTTGGCCGTGAACACCACTTGGTTCCGCAAGTATTTTAGAGAATATGCCTTTCATTATTCTCATAGAAGTGGCCCCCTTCTTACTTACGTAGGTGACTTCCATAAAGAGTATTCTACAATACCCCACTTAGATGTACTAAGATATAGATGTCATTAAAAGCATAACTTATCCTAATTTCGAGGCAGATATGCATTGTCTCATCTTTGGAATGGATAGGATTAAATATCCTCCAGTGCTTACTGAATACAACGTAGTTCGGTTTGCCCATTGAACCTAGATCTTGGGATCTCCAGTCAGCTAGGTTGGGTTGCCACTATATTGATTCTTATTTATTTATAGGCTTTAGACCCATTCCTCTTGATGATTTTTCAACTTGCTCTCGGTTTAAACCTTTCGTTAGTGGATCCGATATATTATCTTTTGACTTTACATAGTCAATTGAGATAATTCCTTTTGAGAGAAGTTGTCTAACGGTATTGTGTCGATGACGAATATGTCGTGACTTTCTGTTATACATGTGATTTTGTGCCCTTCCAATAGCTGATTGGCTATCGCAATGTATACAGATTGCGGGCACAGGATTAGACCAATTTGGAACATCCTCTAAGAAATTTTGAAGCCATTCAACTTCTTCTCCATCTTTGTCTAGTGCAATGAATTCAGATTGCATTGTCGATCTAGCAATGCACGTTTGTTTTGAGGATTTCCAAGATACGGCTGCACCTCCGAGGGTAAACACATACCCACTCGTAGACTTAGAGTCTTTTGTATCGGATATCTAATTTGAATCGCAATGTCCTTCAAGAACAACTGGATATTTTGAGAGTGCAGTCCATAGTTTTGAGTATATTTTAAATAACCCAAAACTCTCAATATAGCTTTCCAGTGATCTCTTCCTGGATTACTCGTAAATCGACTTAGCTTACTTATTGAGTATCCTATATCCGGTCGCGTACAGTTCATGATATACATTAAACTGCCGATAATACGAGAATATTCTAGTTGAGATATGCTTTCACCATTATTTCTTGCTAGATGTAAATTTACATCTACAGGTGTCTTGGTAGGACTAATATCATTCTTCTTGAATTTTTCAAGTACTTTCTCTATGTAATGAGATTGAGATAATATAAGTCCATCCGATGTTCTAGAAATTTTAATTCCTAATATAACATCGGCGATTACCAAATCTTTCATGTCAAATCTACTACTCAACATTTGTTTTGTAGTTTTGACAATTTCCAAGTTACTACCCATGATAAGCATATCATCAACGTAGAGGCATACAATGACATATCCATTTTGAATGTATTTAAAGTAAACACATTTATCGCATTCATTAATTTTGAAACCATTTGATAACATTGCATTATCAAATTTTTCATGCCATTGCTTAAGTGCTTGTTTTAATCCATATAGTGATTTAACAAGCTTACATACTTTTCCTTCTTGTCCGGGAGCTTTGAACCCTTCAGGTTGCTCCATATAAATTTCCTCGTCTAGTTCACCGTTTAAGAATGCAGTTTTTACATCCATTTGATGTATTTCAAGTCCATTAATAGCAGCTATTGCTATTAACATCCGAATGGACGTTATTCTTGTTACCGGTGAATATGTGTCGAAGTAATCCAACCCTTCCTTTTGCCTATAGCCTTTAGCTACAAGTCTAGCTTTATATTTATCAATTGATCCATTTATAACCTAACGGTTTTGAACCTGGTGGAAGATCCACTAGTTCCCATGTATGATTTTGTAATATGGATTCAATTTCACTATTAATTGCTTCTTTCCAATTGGAAGCATCGGGTAAGGATATAGCTTCTTTATACGATTGAGGTTCATTTTCTAACAAATATGTTAGAAAATCCGGACCGAAAGAAGTCGAGGTTTTTGCTCTTTTACTACGTCTTGGTTCATCTTCTATTGATTTAATAGATTTATGAGTACCACTTGTAGTAGCTTGATTTGTCCTTTTAGAAGGACCAGATTCTCGGGTCATGTTATACGGGAATTCATTTTCAAAAAATGAAGCATCCCTCGATTCAATAATCGTATTTACATGAATGTACGAAATCTCAGATTTACAAACTAGAAATCGATATGCACTGCTATTAGTAGCATAACCGATGAATACACAATCCACGGTTTTTGGCCCTATTCTACCTTTTTAGGTTTAGGAAACATCACTTTAGCTAAGCACCCCCACACTCGTAAATATTTATAGGAAGGTCTTCGACCTTTCCATAATTCATAAGGTGTCTTGTGAGTCTTTTTATGAGGTACTTTATTGAGAATGTAATTAGCCGAAAGTAATGCTTCCCCCCACAAATTTTGTGGAGCTCCTGAACTTAATAACATTGAGTTCATCATTTCTTTCAAAGTACGTTTTTTGCGTTCAGCAACACCATTCGATTGAGGAGAATAAGGAGCGGTTGTTTGATGAATAATCCCATTTTCAGAACAAAATTCCTCAAATGGGTATTCATATTCACCTCCTCTATCACTTCTAATAGCCTTTATCGTTTTGCTTAATTGATTCTCAACTTCATTCTTATATTGTTTAAATGCATTAATAGACTCATCTTTACTATGTAACAAATA
Organism: Sambucus nigra; assembly: GCA_949130495.1. NCBI lineage: Eukaryota > Viridiplantae > Streptophyta > Magnoliopsida > Dipsacales > Adoxaceae > Sambucus > Sambucus nigra. The sequence goes on along the minus strand of OX422215.1, from coordinate 648,651,876 downwards.
TACATAGAAATATTTTGTGCAATCGTCAATAAAAGTAATAAAATACTTTTTCCCACCTCTAGTTTGAACAAATTTTAAATCACAAATATCGGTGTGAATTAAATCTAAAGGTTCAGTTATCCTTTCAATAGAATGGAAAGGTAATTTTTCTAATTTAGATTCCACACAAATTTCACATTTATGATTTTTATCAATATTAAATTTTGGCCAAAATTCCAAGTTAATTAATCTACGTAATGTATCAAAATTAACATGTCCTAATCTAGCATGCCAAATATTGGATGACTCAATCAAGTAAGAAGAACTAGCAATTTCATTCATTGAAACAGATGTTTTTGGGGTTACAGTAAGAACATTAAGTTTAAAGAGCCCCTCATTTAGGTAGCCCTTTTCCTACATACATGTCATTTTTAGACAATACAAAGCGATCAGACACAAACACAAGCTTGAAACCATTTTAAGTGAGGAGAGATCCAGAAATCAGATTCTTTCGGATATCAGGCACGTGAAGAACATTGTTGAGAGTAAGTTCCTTTCCAGAAGTCATTTTCAAAGCAATCTTTCCTTATCCCACCACCTTAGAAGTGGAAGAATTTCCCATAAAAAGGTTCTCCTCATTTTCCAAAGGCTTATAGGTGGAGAACATCCATTTGTTTGCACAAATGTGTCGTGTGGCTCCAGTGTCCACCCACCATTCCTTGGTATTTCCAACCAAGTTACATTCAGAGACAACGGCAGAAAGATTCATATCCGCCAAATCATTGACGATATTCACACACTCAGTTACATTTGATTGAGGATTGTTTTGATTTTGCTTCTTCGGTTTACGACACTCGCTTGAGCGGTGTCCAGGTTTACCACAATTGTAGCATTTTCCTTTGAACTTTTTCTTGTTATGTTTGGAAGTGCCTTCCCCATCAGGTTTTCGTTTGTTCTTCTTAGGACCTTCAACGACATGGACCTTCGTTTCCATCGGATTCTTCCAACTTTTCTTTTGAGACTCACGGTTGTCTTCTTCGATTCTTAGCCGGACTACCAACTCCTCCACATTCATCTCCTTACGCTTGTGCTTGAGATAGTTTTTGAACAAAGTCCAACAAGGTGGCAACTTTTCAATAATTGCAGCAACTTGGAAAGTTTCACTAATTGACATTCCTTCAGCATTAATGTCATGGAGGATCACTTGGAGTTCTTGCACTTGCGAGATTACAGATTTAGAATCAACCATTTTGAAGTCCAGAAAACGCCCGACGATAAATTTCTTCATCCCAGCATCTTCAGTTTTATACTTCTTTTCCAAAGAATTCCATAATTCCTTGGAAGTTTTGATAGTGCAATAGACATGGTACAAAGTCTTGTCCAAGTAGGCCAAAATATAATTTCGGCATAGGTAGTCTGAATGCTTCCAAACATCGACAGCAGCAACCTTTTCAACGTCATCTCCCTCTTGAATAGAGGGGAAATCTTCATATACAAACCTGCCTAGTTGGCAGGTAGTGAGATAGAAGTACATTTGTCCTTGCCAACGTTTGAAGTCAGCCCCAATGAACTTTTCAGGTTTCTCCCCGTGTGGCATAGATACGGGTGCAGTCACATTTGTGTTGGTGACAATCAGTTTCGTAGGAGTATTGTTCGTACTTTGTGATTCCATTTCTGTTACAAAAACAGAATTTTTATCAATGATAAAATTCATATATAATGAATTAATCAAAACAGAATACAAAATTATGTGCACCAATTTCCTCCAAATATAATTCACAATAAATGAATTCCAAAAGAATTCCAAATAAAATTCAAAATTAAACTATAATATAAACAGAATTCCGTACAAAACAGAATTAAAAATATAAAATTTGTGTCACACTAAATTTTAATAATAAAAAGAATTCTGTACAAAACAGAATTATAATTTAAGATTAAAAAAAATTTAGATAAACAGATTTTAACAAGAATACACAAATAAAATTTTATTTTCTAAAACAGAATATAAAAACAATATAGAAATTAATTTCTGTACCAAAACTGTTTTTATTAATTTCTACAATAAAGGAATAACTTAATTCATTTTATTCTGTCAAAACAGATTTATTTTCAACAAATAAATTTCTGTAAAAAAAATTTCTGTACACTAAAAAACAGTAGAACTATAAATTGTCTTAAGATTGTTATGTCTACTATTTATAAATTAACAATTGTACAGAATTATGAATAATTAATACAATTACAGAATTAAAACAGAATTACAGAAATGAAACACTTACTTGAATTTGCAGAAATTATACAAGAATAAAAGAAATAATCCGAGCCATGTGAAACTCACAGTGTCCTTAAGACAATTTATTCCCTCAATGTGCTCCGAGGTTGATGAATATAGTCTCCCAAGATAGAACGGATTTTCCCAATTAATTATGTAGCACAACAATAATTAATTTCAACGAACTCAAATACTGTGTGTTTTACTCAACAATACTACAACATATGTCATGCAGGAGAAAGAATTTTCGAAACTGATATGACAGGATTTTTTTGGCACAAAAATGACAGCAATTCTGGAGGAAGAAAATTTTTCATTAATTTTTTCTGTAGGGGAAATGTTTAATTTATAGCTTTTGTGTTGACTGTTGGAACAGTCAACTGAAATTAACTGTCAAAAACAGTTAATCAGTTAAACGTTTTTGACTGTTGACTGTTGGCAATAACTGCCAACAGTTTATTAATTAATTAATTAATTTCATAATCAATTAATAATTAAAGCCCAGAAAGTTAAATAAATTCGGCCAAAATATGTAGGAGATTTTTATAAGCCCAAGCCCAAACCGAGCCGGCCGGACGGACGGAAAGGACTTTTGACTGAAAGTCAAAACGTGCATAGCTTTGGTCATCTCTCCTTCAAAGAGTTGGGATACCCCAAGGCATCCATGCCTTAGTCCATACTTGGGGTGTTATTAACTCATCAAAATTCCACTACTCTTCCAATGTGGGATAAGAGTTAAAACATACCCAATTCATTAACTTTCATTGCTTTGTGAGTCACTTTGGGGACATATTTATCATTCATAACTTATTGAAATTGGACATATGAATATACTACGTTAATCTCCTTGCGGAGGTGAACGCGTTCGTATATGGTCCCACAATTTTCGTACTGTGGGTCCCACCTAAATTTGAGCTCAAAGTTGCTCAAAAATCTGTCCAGAAAAATCTGGACAGCTTTATATTACCCATTCAAGTCCAATTTTTCAACAATCTATAGTAACTTGCGCATCGACCCAATTAACAACTAAACAATTATACTTGAACCAAAGCTGGATGCAGCTCATCTATATTCTAATCTGTTTGAGGTTAACCCTATATTTGTTTATCTTACTCACTTTGATCATTAAAAATTTTAATTCTGGCATTTTACCCCAGAAAAAATAGTGACGGTCGCTAAGGGTCTTTTAAGGAGACATTGTAACATGCATTTAGGGTACGTGTTCACGCTTAACACGAATATGAATACGACACGGATGTGATACCTATCACACATGTTCCCCACTAAACAAAAATATTTTACATCTGCAAACGTGTCGTATTCGTATTGATGTTGAGCATTGAGAGGTGGTGCCGTAAGTGCATGACACTATTTCCCCTTATAAAGTATTTTAAAAAATTATTATTCAAAATCAAAGTAAAAACCTAGCTGAACAAACAATAAAAATAAAAATAAAGGGAGATAAAGTAAAAATAATTAAAAAAATACTTAATTTGATGTTCGTAACAGCTTAAGTATTCAAAACTAAGTGCACTAAATATCATGCATGACCAGTTCCACTATTTTCCTTCGTCAAGACGGCCATGTCCTCGTTAAACTTCTAACACTACCAGCTTCTATTCAAACACAACCCATTTAATTCACACGGGTTAGACAATAAGTCTTAAACAAATTATTTAACTCTGCAGTATAAATACTTCATCCTCATGCATAGCCTCTCATTCATTTACAAGCACACGAAAACCCAACGTTCAACTAGAGAAGACATAGCAGCTTTTGAAACTTTCAGCAGCCCTATTTGAATTAATTTTTTTATTACCTGAAGATGAATTATCAAAGAACAAGCACCCTTTTGACTATTTTTACCATTGATTATGTGCATCCTTTAAAAAAATCATTTTTCTAGTAGAGTATTTTAATTCAGGACGAAAATAGTAAATCATTCAATTTAACATTATTTGGCAATGGACAAAGCATAGAGAGGCCCAAAATCTTTTAGACTAGTATTAAACCCCGCGCGATGCGCTGGCAATTGAAATACATAATACATTAACGCATAAAGTTGTACCTAAATTAAACAATTGTAAATAAATATCAGTGTATAGAACATATCATTACTTTTTATCGTATGTATGATTGAGCAAGGAAAACGTAAAAAACACTGAAAATAAAAAATATTAACAATAAAACGGTTTAATTCTGGAATAAAAAATCATTGTACAACCCAAAAAAATTGAAATAAATACAAATCAAACATCACGCCCCAATAAATAAGAGTAAGGACCAACTTAAACTTAAATTTTGAAATAACAATAACAGAAGTTAACAAAACCTTCTCAAAAAACTCTCTCATGGAAACTTAGTAGAAAATATAGAATATAGACCATGAGGAATTGAATAATGCCAACTATTTTGTGCTACTAAATCGAGTGGTTGTACTTGTCATCTCTTCAAATTGTTGAGTTTAGAAATAAGGAGAGTACATATTATGTAAAAAAAATGATCTTATAAATAAGTTAAAGAAATTAGAATGCTCACTTGACTATATTGTTAAACCCTAGGGGTTCCCTATATTACATAAACCTAATAAAAAAATGGCAAGCATACCTTGAAGTCCTAAATAACTTTGAAATGATAAATACATGGATAAACCCTTCAACTACAAACAAACATTAAGTTAATCCATAAAAAAATATAATTAAACACCCAAAACACAAAACAGATAAGGAAAAAATAAATTAATTTGAATAACACTTTTTTTAGCATACATAAAATGTCACCGTGATTATGAAGAAAGGTGTTAGCTACTCCACGCAGCTTGGCAATGGCAACCCTACATATTAGTAGCCCTGTTGTAAATCTGCAGGCTTGAATGTGCAGAATCCATTCTAATAGAACCACAATCCATCAAATATCTTATCGCCTACCTTGTAAGTGATCCGTTCATCCTTAAACGTCCGGAGAAAATGGAAGGGGGTGATGAGCATGAACTTGGGGGTTTCAGAGAAGATATTATCATAGGTGGCCTTGTCAAACAACACCATGTTGTTCACCTCTTCCTTTTTCTTTTCCTTGCTCCACTTCTTCTTCTTCTTTCCTCCTCCTGATTTTGATGGCTTCGATGATGGCCAGGGGCCCTCTCCTTTTTTGGAGCCATAGCGTAAGTTGCTTTGGAGTGAGATAGAGGTGTCTAAACAAAGTTGTCATCTTCCTTATCTATAGATAAAGGACAAACCCAATCTTGAGAGACAACACCAAGTTGTACTCTTATCCATGAGCCATTGCAATGGTAGCTTTTCTTTCTAAACCTCCTACACCACCACTACCCAGGAGAATGACAAAAGGTTACAGCACGAAAAGTGAGAGGGGTTGGAGAGAATAATGGATATATATATTATCAACCAAGTCAACAACAACTTCAACCTCCATGAATAATTCTCCCAGATTCTCGGCAACATAACATCACTGAGTTTGAAATTTAAACTCATAAACTACGTTCCACAAATGTAGCTACCGCCAACTGTATACATCTGTAACTAGTATATATTCATTACTATGTAACTATTTGAATTGTGTGAATTCTTTACCAAGGTTTAATACAATTGTTGTTAACAGCACACTTGCATAGTTCTTTAGTTACTGACCTAACATTCTGATATGGTATCAGAGCCAAATATGGCAAACGCTGGATCAGACTTATCTCCAAACTCCTTCAGTGATATTTCTTCATCTCCACCTATCATTACCCTCAATAATTCAAATCACTTTGTCTCCCTCAAACTAGACAACAAAAATTACCTACATTGGAAAACCCAACTGGAACCATTTCTATATGGTCAGAACCTCTTTCAATATGTGGATGGCACTTATACGTGTCCTACAGATCCAACATCAGTTGTTACATGGACACAGCAAGATAAACTCATAATGAGTATGCTCATTTCCTCACTTTCTCCTGAAATGATACCACTTGTGGTAGGACTACAAACTTCGCATCAAATCTGGAAAACCTTGGCCAATGCACTTGCTTCTCCGTCCGAGACAAGAATCCTCAACCTCCACCTACACTTGCATCGACTCAATCAAGGAGATGACTCCGCATCCACATTTCTTCACAAAGCTAAAGCTATATCGGACGAACTCAGCGCAGCTGGACACCCCCTCACCCCGGCAGAATTTAGCATTCATGTTTTTAAAGGTCTCAGATCAGAATTCAAGGATCTCATCACTTCTCTCACTACCCGTTCTAAACCGATCACTTTTTCCGAATTACACTCTCTTCTCCTAAGTCATGAGTTCATCCATGATGATAAAATTTCATCCCTCTCAATTACTCCACTATCCTCTAACACCACTCCACCAAATAATCCTACTGCTCATCTTACTACCCACACCATACCAAATTTGGCCAACCAAAACTCTCCTTCTCACCACCCAAATCATCACTCCACCCGTGGACGCCAATTCCGAGGTCGTGGTCGCGGTCCTGGTCGTTTCTCTTCTTTTCTCAACTCTACAATGTCCCATGACTATTGTCCTCGTTGCCAACTTTGCTCAGCACCTAACTATACTGCTCCAACATGTCCCATCCGATTTACACCCACACAACACTATCCCACTGCTCACTATACATACTCCCCCTCCTCTCAGCCCGCCCTACTCCCTACTCCTCCCTCCTCCATAACACAATGGCTTCCCGACACTGGTGCGTCTCATCATGTCACTCCGAACTTTTCTGACCTCTCCAATCCCACCGAATACAATGGCGGCGATACTCTTTATATTGGTAATGGTAAGGGTTTAAAAATTTCTCAAATTGGTAATTCTTCTCTTCCATCCCTTAAGTCCTCTCTTAATCTTAACAATCTTTTATATGTCCCCTCTATTTCTAATTCTCTTATTTCTGTTCAAAAATTTTCTCGTGGTAATGATGCCTTTTTTGAATTTCACCCTAATTTCTGTGTTGTGAAGGATCGTCGTACGAAGACACCTCTTCTCTACGGCACCACTAACAATGGTCTTTACACTCTCTCCGCTCTACCATCATCTCCACAAGTCTTCCATGCAGTCAAAACATCCACTGATATTTGGCATCATCGTCTTGGTCATCCTCATCATCAAGTTCTTCAACAAGTCCTGCATCGTCATCAACTACCATTCACTTCTCCTCGTCCACAAACAATGTGTGTCGCATGTCAAATGGGCAAATCTTCCAAATTGTCATTACCACTGCGTGACAAGTCATCAACTTCAGTTTTACAATTAGTCTTTAGTGATGTTTGGGGTCCATCCCCCACCATGTCTTGTAATGGTCATAAGTACTTTGTCATATTTGTTGATCATTTTTCGAATTTTATTTGGTTCTATCCTATGGCTAATAAATCTGATGTTCATGCTATTTTTATTAATTTCTAGAAATTAGTTGAACGCCAATTTAACACCAAAATAAAAAATGTCCAAACTGATTGGGGAGGTGAATTTCGCAAATTAGACACTTTTTTTCAAAATTGCGGTATTCAACATCGCTACTCTTGTCCGCACACACACGAAAAAGTTGGTTTTGTCGAACGTCGTCATCGCCATATTGTTGAAACGGGTCTTGCCTTAATGGCTCATGCCTCCGTGCCCCAAAAATATTGGCATTTTTCTTTTGAAACATCCACCTTTCTTATAAATCGCTTACCTACTCGTACTCTTTCTAATCTCTCCCCCTTTGAATATTTATTTTCCACTCAACCGGACTACAAATTTTTCAAAATTTTTGGGTGCCTTTGCTTTCCATATCTTCGTCCATATAATGCACACAAAATCGACTATCGCTCCCAACCTTGTGTGTTTCTTGGATACACTCCTAATCACTCCGGCTATCGTTGTTTGCATGTTCCCTCCAGACGCATTTACACCGCCCATCACATCCGTTTCGACGAGCACATTTTTCCTTTTGCCCCCACACCCTTATCCGCTTCCCCACCCCCACCCCCAATACATTTCCTTTATCCACCATGGGGCACTACGTCTACAGTCCTTCCAAATTCTGTTTCCCAAGCGTCTCCCTCACCCTCTATTCCAGCTCCTAATTCGTTACCACATACACTGTCGTCCTCGCTCCCAAACAGCCCCAGTTGCCGCCCCCTTCCCTCTGTTCCTCATCATACCTCTCCATCTATGCCACCTCTACCAGATGTTTTACCACCACTGCCCCCTTAACACGCTGCTGCAGCCATTTCATCCCGCCACGCTGCACTTATACCAGCTCGACAGTCCCTCTCTCAACCCACACCTGCTGCTCGCCAGTCCCTCTCCACCGTCTCGTCTCCTCCTACTGGCATTTCCCTAGATGTAGACCTTGGACATGTCCTTGTTCAAACTCCCAAATCCCACCATATGTCACTGCGTCCTCGATCTTCCTTGGCCCCAAAACTCCCACCTTCTGCTCACACAGTCTCCCTCTATCCTTCTGAGCCAACATGATTTACAGTAGCAAACAAGGATCCTCAATGGCGTCACGCTATGTATTCTGAAATCAACGCTCTTCTTCAAAATCACACTTGGACTCTTGTTCCTTCCTCTCCTAATATGAATGTCATTGGCTGTAAATGGGTCTATAAAATTAAACGCAAAGCTGATGGCACAATTGAACGATACAAAGCCCTCTTAGTCGCCAAAGGATTTCATCAAGAATATGGCCTGGACTTCAATGAAACTTTCGGCCCCGTTGTCAAAGCCACTACAATTCGCACTATTCTTTCTATCGTTGTCTCTAATGGTTGGTTCGTGTCTCAGCTCGATGTAAATAATGCCTTTCTTCATGGTTTCTTAACTGAAACAGTTTTCATGCAACAACCTCCTGGTTTCCACGATCCTACCAAACCCAATCACGTGTGTAAACTCAATCGCTCTCTCTCTATGGTCTTAAACAGGCACCACGTGCCTGATTTCATCGTCTTACTCTATTTCTCACCTCTCAACACTTTACCGGCTCCAAAACTGACACCTCTCTTTTTATTTATCATTCTGGTCCCACTATTATTTATCTCCTTATTTATGTCGACGATATTCTCATAACCGGTAATTCACCTTCCTTCATTCAATCCCTTATTTCTACTATAGGTCACGAATTTTCTCTCAAAAACCTTGGTCCTCTCCACTACTTTCTTGGCATTGAAATTATTCCCACCTCTAATGGAATTTTACTTTCTCAACAACGCTACATTCTTGATCTTCTTCATCGCCATGGCATGTCTCAATCTAAACCTCTCAAAACCCCATTTCCTACCAACTTTCAACTTTCCCTCACGGACGGCACACCCTTAGATGATCCCACTCCTTATCGCCAAGCGGTTGGTGCCCTTCAATACCTCACACTTACCCGACCAGATATTTCTTTTGCAGTTAATAAAGCTTGTCAATTCATGCACTCACCCACCGATTCTCATTGGTCCCTTGTTAAACGGATCCTTCGCTACCTCAACCACACATCCACCTATGGGCTTCATCTCACTACATCTTCTTCTCTTCACTTACAGGCCTTTACGGACTCATATTGGGCTGGGTGTATTGATGACCGTAAATCCACGGGTGGGTTTGCCGTGTTTCTTGGTTCTAATCTAATATCTTGGCAATCAAGGAAACAAAAGACCGTTTCCCGCTCGTCCGCTGAAGCCGAATACAAAGCTCTTGCCGATGTCTCCGCAGAATTAATTTGGCTCAAATCTTTACTAACTGAACTTGGTCTTCCACCTCAAAAACTTCCTATCCTTTGGTGTGACAACATTGTTGCTACCTATCTCTCCATCAATCCAGTCTTTCATGCACGCACTAAACACGTTGAGATTGATTTTCACTTTGTACGAGATCAAGTTGCCAAGAAAGCCCTTCAAGTTCAGTTTATCTCCACTGCTGACCAGCTTGCAGACATCTTCACCAAAGGCCTATCCTCTTCTCGGTTTAATTTTATTCGTGACAAGTTGATGATTCACTCCCGACCACCATCAACTTGTGGGGGGATATCAACCAAGTCAACAACAACTTCAACCTCCATGAATAATTCTCCCAAATTCTCGGCAACATAACAGCACTGAGTTTGAAATTTAAACTCATAAACTACGTTCCACAAATGTAGCTACCGCCAACTATATACATCTGTAACTAGTATATATTCATTACTATGTAACTATTTGAATTGTGTGAATTCCTTACCAAGGATTAATACAATTGCTATTAACAGCACACTTGCATAGTTCTTTAGTTACTGACCTAACATTCTGATATATATATATATATATATATATATATATATATATATATATATATATATATATCAGTTCACATTTTAAGAGTGCAGACCGAATATGTGTCACCTACCGGTGACCCTAGAAATTATAGGGACACTCTCTCTCCTTTCAAGACTCACTGTCAGGTGACACATGTCCGATCCGTACTCTTAAAATGCGAAATGGTATGCACAAGAGTAGTACTGTATATATATATATATATATATATATATATAGTGCAGACCGAACATGTGTCACCTACCGGTGACCCTAGAAATTATAAGGACACTCTCTCTCCTTTCTAGACTCACTGTCAGGTGACACATGTCCGATCCGTACTCTTAAAATGTGAAATGGTATGCACAAGAGTAGTACTATATATATATATATATATATATATATATATATATTGAGAGAGAGAGAGAGAGAGAGGAGCAGAATATTTAGAGACAAAGGGAGGCGAAGCTGTAGGGATGGAGGATTCAAAGATATAAAGAACAATGTGAGGAGAGGAGAGACGGGTTTTTTAAAGGGCTGCAAAAATTAATGGTGAGAGGGGTTAAAGTAAATTGAATGCAGTTCACGTGTATCCTCCGAGAGGAGACATTAAAATTATATTTAGATATTAGATTGTGGTCTAAGGTTTAACATTCTCAGTGTATGACATTTCACATAATAACAACAGTTCCAAGTGTTAGCACTTGACTCATGACTACGAAGGCAGCCACGGTGGCATGCAGAACAGGTGACCAATTAGTGCCTCCAATTTTTATCAATTTGTACCAGTTTAATAAAAATGAAGAACTTATTTGTGATCAGTTATTTGAGAAAAATACCTCATAATTGAGGATTTTGTATTGAAAAAAATTCTAATTTTGTGTGTTAAATGTTTGGGTATATTCTTTCATATAGATCCTTGATTTTTATGCATTTAGCTGTAAAGGAGATTTTTTTTTTAATTTCAAATATTATGTTTTAAATGAAACTTCGGAAGTATAGTTTCCAAATTGGAATGTAGATATCCCCACATTATATAGACCAATTTACGTTGATCAATCCTCCATGATTTTTTTTCTAAAAAAAATTGGAAATAAAATTTAATATTTAAGCCTAATTTAAAATTAATGTTACGAGCTAAATTTATTCTACACAATTAAATAAAACAAATTATTGATGTCCTAAATTGGATAGATATTATCTTAGCTATAAATTACCAATTTCACAATCACCAGTAATTATGTAAGTATTAAGGAGGAAAATAAATAAGGCAACAAGATTTTCAACCTGATTCAGTTAAGGAAAACCCTATGTCCACGGTTATAGTATTACTATTGAAAGTGCTTACATATAACTTTGTGCAATATTGCTTGTGAGCAATTGACATGTCCCCTGATGTAAGGGGAATGATATATTTATTGTGGGTTGGAAACAAAGGGATGAAATGCCTTTATATATTCACGCATTTACACCCACGTACAACAAATGTGACTATTGGTCTTTTAGGACACGTGTGATATGACTATTGATAATTCGCATGTGAGTGACATTTTCCCTTCTTGATGGTTCATCTTCTTATACTGGTCGGATGGTATGCCGACCAAGTGTAAATGAAACCATGAAATGTATACTCATGAGGACATGTGTCCCTATCTCATTGGTCCACGTGGCAGTACTAATTTGACCCATAAAAAAAGTTCCCAATGCTCCAACTACAATAAAATGCACTTTTAGTACTACACGAATTATTGATTACCAAAAAAATTATAATGGTAAAATTAGTAATGGTAATTTACTCTTACTAAATTAAAATATATGTTACTAATGAGCTTTATCATGTCAAATAATGAAGTGAAAATCAATTTTACTAATACAACTTGCAAAATAAGAATGGGAGACTTCTCTCTTAATGAAAACCCCAAATATTCGCTCATTTATCCAATAGGAGCGTGACATAGTGCCTCACAAAATATGAGCTAAGAATTGTGCCTCACAAATGTTTTCTCCATCATATATCTCAAGTCGATGGTCAAGATTTTGGCATCAAGAGTAAAACATAAAATCGTAACCCAATATTTATATTTGTTTATTCGTTTGTTGAAATGGTTGTGTTGTTCATTGTAATTGAACTGATGATGAGGATTTGAAGGAGGTTCACCAAAAAAACCTTCTCTCTTCATCCAGAAAACTCTTCCACCAAATTCAATAGAGGTTCACACCCAACGACCCTTCTTCACCTCCAGGACCAGGTAAATAAAAAAAGAAACTACGCTCTAATTTCGCATTTCATATTTATATTTTCATTAATGGGTGGCTTTTGTTGCTATTGATGTTGTTGTGTATACTCTTTGTGTCACAGGGTTGGCAGCTAAGGTATTTGTTAGACACTCAATTTAAAAGGCTCACCCACCCGAGTTCTCCCATCTTGATGTATGTTCTTTTTATTTCATTCTTTTTTAAGACTACGATCTAAATAAGTGTAACCAATTTCACACCTTTAACAAGTGGGAGCAAAGGCCATATCATCCACCCTACATTTATTTCAATTAATAGGCTTATTTGTTTGCAGTCTGGGGCATTTAAGATCTCTAAGGAGGGTTTTGTGCTTCTTCCATTTTCTCCCACGATAGATGTTCATCGATATGATTGGAGTGGGAAGCAAGTTAGCTTAGTTTTAGGAAATGTTGTCAATTTGGCCTTCAGGAAATTCAAATTGTTTTAAGAGACGTTTTATTCAAAAATGTTATATTAACACAAAATTTGGACACAAAGGTGTGATACAATTGACATGTCACACCCTGATTCGCTCATCTCTGGACCCCATTAAGAGTGAAGACTTGTGGTGTTTTGATACAAGTATATCAGAATGCAACACGTCATTGTGTTGCATTCTATCGCAATTTTGTTTCACCATAGAAGGACTTTATTTTATTTGGTTTGGGGTGCAAGATTACACTTGCATATGGTGAATGGATATATAAAGATTGTAATTTTCTATGTTTTGTGTATTTCAATGTATTCTCATGATCGACGACTGAAATGGGAACTATAATGAGCCTCGGTGCATGGGATTCGTGCGAATTTTTTCACAATGCTTTTAAAGGAAGAAGGGATTCCTGCCTTTCATAGTTTGTAGTTTTATAGAGAAATATCGTGGCCCTTCCATGTTGAAGATGACTTACTTTTAGTGGATAATTTGAGACGCATGTCATAAGTAATGAGAATGATATAAATCATTGTTTTTGTTATCGCACTTTTTGCTATGCATGTTCACTATAAGAAAAACATCAATTCGTGGCAATTTTATTAGTGGATAATCATTTAATTCCACTAAAATGTATATTTCGTGACAAAAATTATGTTTTCCATTAAAAGATGATGTATTAGTGGCAACAAATTAAAGTCACCACTAATTTTTCCACTGAATGTAAGGATGGAAAAATTAGACATTTAGGGGGACTGCAAATTCTAATTAGTTAAAAATTTAAAACATTTGTCACTAATAAAGATTTATTAGTATCAAAATATTTTAGTTTCCCACAAAAAGACTTTTATTTACACTAACTTTACTCCCCAAATTACTTTCTAGTAAACACGCACGAAAAAATTTGGGCTGATTCATTCCCCCCAAAACACTCGCGATAATCTCCCCAAACCAATCTTCTCCCAAAATCAATCCCCCATTCAGTTGATTCATTAGCCCAAAATTTTTATATAAATTCTCCACTCCTAAAGTTACTTCAAGAGTAGCAGGAGTTCACCAAAACAATAATCGCATAAAATTTTATAAAAAAAAATGTACATTTTTTTGTAAAGTCGGAGTAGCAGCAACTTTTGGAGTAGGAGAAGTTCTCAGATAAGAAGAATTCGTCAGTGTAAGGACAATTCTGATAGGGTAAAGTCACCACTAATCAGCTGTGGATTTTTTGTCTATCTCTGTAAGCCTTTTTACATTTTTGTAAGGTTTTTTACATTTTTATTTGTATTTGTAAAAGGATACATATAATTTTATTCAAATTTTTGGTGTATCGCCACTAATCATCTTCAGATTAAAGGAATTTTTTGTTTATGGTGTTTATATTCATATAACATTGTTTTAGTCTCTGACATGCCAAATTGTAACACATACTCTAACATGCCAAATGTGGAATGCGTACATAATTATTTATGTGTTTGCACTTTAATATTTTTATTATGGTGGTTTTGGGTGGTGTTAGGATAAGAACTGGGTACGTATCTTTGAAACAAATATTGAAATCTTCAACTTTGATAATAGCTATGCCTTTTGTTTTCAACATAATCAAGACTGGTGATTATGTTTCTCTGTGTTTAATCAACACAATTTAGTTAATTTTAATCAAATGAGTTTATATTTCTATTTAGCGAGGAAAAACGTGTTTAGAAAATCGAGATTGGTGCTGTGAGGGTGAAGTGAATCCATTCCGCTTGCTATCTTATGAACTTGAAAGCATTGTATTTTATTTTTGATAGGAATTTTTTAAATATTTATTACTTACTATTACCATCCCGCTCTCATTTAGAACCACAATTATGTGATTTAGTACAATTTATATCTAAGTAGCATTTAATGCTTCTTTGGTATGAGTTTTTTATGATTTTGGAAATTCTGGGTTGGTAAAATCATGTATGGAGTCTCATAATTCATGTTATTGTCATTGTCTAATTTTGTTTCATGTGTCGAATTCTCTACGTAAAATTGAACCATCAGTTCCATATTGAATCATACATGACTGTAGCTATATCTCCTTCGGCTGCATATAAATGAACTGCTGCATGATTTAGGTCATACGGAAGTATATTATTAGCCCTTGGTGACTTCGCAAAGGGATACCTGAACCTTCTTAGCTTCTATGAATCGGCCAGAAAGGATGAGAGAGTAGGCACCTTAACATATAAATAACATGAGAAGGGAGTTCTATCATTTGGTGGGTTGGAAAGATGGTATTAATTGATTTTTTTTTATAATATTCTATCGAGACAAAGATTAACAATCTCAATTTTAGAAAATTTATAAACATTCAAAAGTGAAAGATCTCAATTAGATACTAGTATGAAGAACACTTCTCCGATTATGGTGGCGTGTTATTAATGTTCTTTATTCCTAAAAATTATTAAAGGCGGCACAATGGCCATGTTATTCACCATGTCACTGTGCTTTAGTGCGCTAAATGTGTATTATTAATAAAGAAATAATAATACATAAAGGTGGTGTGTTTAATCTGCTAAGTAATGAGTAGTTGATAAGAGACTATGTTTAGGAATGTGTACTTGAGATAACCATGCATTTATTTATTTATTTATATAACAATATAAACTCATATGGATGTGGTACAATGATTTGAGAAATCTTGGGGGAGGCCGTGGCCCCCCTTGGTCCGGGCATAGCTTCGCCCCTGAGTACTAGGTAGGTGAAAATCGATTAACTCATTATAAAAGGAGGTATTTATAGTGAGGCTACATGTATTTTTGTATACTGTACCTCAAAGGGGTAGCATCTATAGTAATGTGAGGTGCGTTAAATGAGCAATGACTCTGGTTATATGATAAGTTACTAAGGCCTGGTAGTTCAGGTCTGGGCACACTTGCCCCCATAAGCCCTACCCTGTTTAAACTGACATGATGTGTTAGATCCAATTCCCCTTGAGTTTATAGGAGATCATACCATGTTTTTATTAGAGAGAGGGGTGTGTGATGGACCTGGCCTTAAATAATAACTAGGAAGTTATGAGATCATATGAGTCAACAAGGAAGCTTTGTACTTGGATTTAAATAATGACTAGGAAACTATGAGACCTGGTCGTCTTAAACAATAACTTGGAAGCTATGTACATCCTCTAATCTTTGTATTGTTTTGGATTGTTATTTTAAGAGTTTCCAATTAAGTAATACTTTAAGTGTTAGTTTAAATAAGGAATCTATGAGATCATATATTGAAGCAGCTCATATTTTCTATTACTTATGGTTGAATGTATAAATTGAGCAGTTCATATATTTTAGTCCACATTATTATACACTCCCCCCCCCCCCCATTTTCCCTCACACCATAACAATATAAGAACTATACTTCCTGTACTTTTTTCTCTCCCCTATCATACATATATACACACACACAAAGTTCTCTGTCTTTCTAATTAACCTAGAATTAAAGTGTATATACCCTTTAAAATGAGCACAACAGCTTGTACATGATCATGGTAAGTATTAACTACCACACATATATACAAAATCTCATTATCATCTCTTTCATTCATTCATTATTTTTTTAAAGGTCTATTAATGAAGATTCTTTAAGGAGGTATGCGTTATTTTCAAGTGACTCTTGTATACAAGAGTTATTATCAGCTTCAAATTCGAATAGGGTTGGTAATGGGAATGGGAGTGATGAATGGGAAATTACTACAATAGAAAATGGAGTGGAGCTTTCAAAAATAAGGTCTGGCACTTCCTTCCACACTTTTTGTAGCCGGTAGTTACCAAGATCGATTTCTCCCGACAATTTATTACTGTGGATGATAGAGATCAAAGAAAACCTTAGATTGAGAGATGAAAGTGAGAGATAAATAAACGAATGATTTGGTAAAAATAGAATTATGATTTCATACATAACAAACTTGATATAAGAGAAGTATTTATACAGGCTGTACAAGGGCTGAATAAAAGACACGTGTCCCATTACTAATTTATACTCCTAACAGCCTCCCTCAAACTTAGTGTAGATAGATCTTCTACTCTAAGTTTGAACCTATTTGGATTTAACAAAGAAGAAGAAACAACCTTGGTGAAAATATAAGCAATTTGAGCCGAGGCTGGAACATGTCTAACATCGATTTCCCGATTCATAACCTTCTCTCTAACAAAATATAATTCTAGCTCAATAGCTTATATCTAGCATGGAGAACATGATTAGCAGACAATATGACTATGCTGAGGTTGTCACACCACACAATAGGAGGTTGAGAGAATGAAATATGCCATTTAGTCAACAGAGATTTAATCCAGGTGAGTTCTGCAACTAGATTAGCCAAACTTCTATACTTTGCCTCTGTACTAGATCTTGACACAGTACTTTGTTTTTTGGAAGTCCATGAAATCAAATTTGGCCCAAGAAAAACACAATTTTCGAAGGTTGATCTTTTCTCATCTGGATCTGAAGCCCAATTAGCATCACAATATCTAACTAAAGAGAGATCGGAAGACTTTCTCAAATGTAATCCATACTGAAGAGTTCCTTGAAGATATCTCAAAATTCTGTTTACTACTTGCCAATGTACTTCACTAGGATTTTGCATGAATTGGCATACCTTATTGACACTGAAGGCTATTTCTGGCCTGGTAATAGTTACATATTGCAAAGCTCCAACGGTGCTTCTATAAAGTTGAGCATTTTCAAAAGGAGCTCCACCATGAGCACTAAGTTTGAGGCCACTTGCCATTGGTGTAGCTAGAGGTTTTGAATATAACATCTTGGTTTTCTGAAGCAGATCAATAATATATTTGGTTTGAGACAAATGAAGTCCTTCAGTAGTGTGAGTTACTTGAATACCCAAAAAATAATTAATGGTACCCAAATCTTTTAAAGAAAAAGAGGAATTTAGTTGAGTCACGAGAGTATCTAGTACCAAGGAAGAGTTTCCAATGACAAGGATGTCATCAACATAGACTAGAATATAGGTGACATGATGAGGAGTATTTATAATGAATAAGGATTGATCAGATTTGGCAGAGGTGAACCCAAGATGAAAGAGAGCAGTCTGCAATTTTTCAAACCAAGCCCTTGGAGATTGTTTGAGTCCATAGAGACCTTTATGAAGTTTGCAGACATAAGTGGGAGAGTGATCACTGACATATCCTGTTGGTTGTGCCATGTACATTTCTTCATGCAGAATGCCATTGAGAAAGGCATTATTAACATCAAATTGCCTAACAGACCATCCATAAGATAAGGCTAGAGACAAAATAATTCTGATAGTGGCTGGCTTTAGTACGGGACTAAAGGTTTCTGTAAATTCAGAACCAGCTTGTTAGTGAAAACCTTGAGCTACAAGCCTGGCTTTGTACTTCGCAACAGAACCATCTGGGTTTTCCTTTACTCTGAACACCCATTTACAGCCTATAGGTTGTCTGTCAGGAGGTAATGGAACTAAAGACCAAGTGCCATTCTTCAACAAAGCTTGATATTCTTCAATCATAACATGTATCCACTCTGGATGAGAAAGAGCATTTGGAACACTGGCGGGTGGAGAAGCAGAAGCTAGAAAAATTTTGGGCTTAAAAATTCCATCTTTGGACCGTGTTGTCATGATGTGAGTATTGGTAGGAGGGACAACATCTGGTTGTGGTGATGATTTCGATTCTAATTCTTGAGCACCAACTGATATAGACCTGGTAGGAGAAACAACTTGTGGAGGGGAATTAGTATCAGTAGAAAAAGGGAATTAAAATCAGAAATAGAAGTATCCACACTCCATATAGGTCTGTCACAGGCAGGGAGGAAGGGAGGGGAAAGAAGAGGACACAAAACAGAGGGAGAAGTTGGTGGGAAAATAGAAGAGGAAACATGAGTGTTTATGGGTAATGATGATGATGATGATGCAAAAGGGAAGAATTTCTCATTAAAAATGACATCCCTTGAGATGTAAATTCTTCCATCCGAAGCATGACATTTGTAGCCCTTATGATTTAGACTGTATCCCAAAAAAGTCCACTGAACACTTCTTTATTGAAGCTTATGTTTAGTGTAAGGCCTTAAGTTTGGATAACAATCACATACAAACACTTTGAGAAAGGAGTAATTTGGTTTGTCCTGAAAAAGAACTTCAAGAGGACAGTTTCCTTGAAGAATTGGTGTGGGCAGCCTATTAGTAAGGTAGGCAACAGTTCTAAAGGCTTCATCCCAGTATTTCTGAGGAAGAGAGGCTTGAGATAGTAATGACAGTCCATGTTTAACAAGGGTTCTGTGTTTTCCCTCTGCTAAACCATTTTGAGCTTGAGTGTGGGGACATGAAACTTTGTGAATTATGCCATTTTCATCAAGAAAGGATCTAAAAGTTCTAAACTCCCCACCCCAATCAGTTTGCAAGGCTTTGATTTTAGTATCCAATTATAATTCAGCCGTTTTCTTGAATTGACATAAAATAGGAAAAGCATCAGATTTGTTTATAAGCATATATACCTAGGTAAACCTTGAAAAGGCATCTATAAAGCTGATGTAGTAAACATAACCATTGCTTGATTTAACTAGGGCTGGTCCCCATAAATCAGAATGAATTAATTGGAGAGGTTTAGTATAAATGGTTTCTGAAGTAGTAAAGGGAAGTCTGTGTATTTTACCTAAGCAATAGGATGAACAGAAGAAATAATTGGTTTTATTATCATTAAAAGAGACATTACAAGAACTCCTGACCTTCTTTACAACTTGAGTATAGGGATGGCCAAGTCTATTGTGCCATAGATCAAACAAATTGCATGGACTATCAACAACAAGACTAGAATTGTCAATCATAGGACTAGAAGTGGAAACATGATAACTATGAAATGAAGTATTACTAGTAGAAGTTTGAGCTTGAAATTCTTGCTCGGAAGATGACTTTGCAGCAGACTGGATCAAGATTTGAGATAAATCAAAGGTATATAGTCCATCCTTAAATGTTCCTCGCATGAGAACAACTCTGGTGTTTTTTTCCTTGACAAAACAAGAATCAGAATGAAATTCAAAGAAAACAGAGTTATCTCTTGCAAATTTAGAGACACTTATAAGATTTTTAGTGATGGAAGGCACATGAAGAAGTTGTTTTAAAGAAAGGGTCCGAGAATGAAAAGGGATATGAAAAAGTGACTGACCAATATGTTTAATGGACGAACATGTTCCATCTCCAATGTGCATCTTTTCTTTTCCTCTGAAAACTGTGCTTTACATCAGATTATCAGCATCTGAAGTCACATGGTTTGAAGCTCCAGAATCTGGATACCAACTAGTGTCTGCATACTCAGAAACAAGATTTCTCATTGTAGAATGGGTCAAGAAAGCTGATGGAATATTGTTTTGCGGCTGAAAAGGTTCAGGTAGAGATGTGTTATGCAGTTGAGAAGGTCCACTGAAGCTATGATCAAAACGATAGTAGCACTTGTCACCAATATGACCATATCTCCCACAAAGTTGACATTGAGGCTTACTAGATCCCGTCCAATTGAAACGACCTCTGCCTCTGTATCCACGATAATTTCCTCTGTTTCCAAAGGTTTGAGATTGACCTCTTCCACTTTGAAAACGACCAGAAGATCCTCGATCAAAGTATCCTCTTCCTCGATTAGAATTCTAATTAGCAATATAGTATGCAGAAGGAGAAGAATCAAGTTCTTTGTGATGTTTTTCAATTTTCGCTTCTTGTGCCATTAGTAATGCCTCAACTTCATCAACAGAATAATCATCAGTTCGAGTAGAAATAGAGATTGTGAAAGGATCATACTCTGAGGGAAGACCATCCAAGATTGCATAAACATGTTCTTTTTCAGTGAGAAAATGACCTACTGAAGCTAGGGCATCAACGGTTGTCTTGAGTTTTGAGAGATAATCATCAACATATAGTGATCCTGTCTTCAGACTCTGCAATTCTATTTTGAGTTGGCTAACTCTCGCTCTAGTTTGTGATGCAAAATACTTCAACAACTTTTTGCAGATCTGAGAGGATGTCTCATAGCCTACCAATCGAGGAAGAATGGAGTTTGAAATTGAGGAGAGAATCCATGATAAAAGTAATTGATCATGTTGTTCCCAATTTAGGTATTCTTGAGATATTAACCCTAATTTCTCATCACCAACACACTTAAACTTCAGAGGAATACTATTTTCATCAAGAAGAAAATGATGAAGGCCATAGCCTCTAACTGCAGATAGGATTTGTTGTTTCCAGATCAAGAAATTTTTTACATCTAATTTGACAGATAAAGAATGAGAGAATGTCACCAGAGAAAATTTTAAGATTTCTGTGGTGGAATTGGGAGTAGCAATATTACGGACATTATTGGGAGGATCGTTTGTATCATCTGTACAAGAAGATGTGTGCTGCTCTGATACCATGATAGAGATCAAAGAAAACCCTAGATTGAGAGATGAAAGAGAGAGAAATAAACGAATGATTTGGTAAAAACAGAATTATGATTCCATACATAACAAACTTGATACAAGAGACGTATTTATACAGGTTGTACAAGGGCTGAATAAAAGACACGTGTCCCATTACTAACTTATACTCCTAACAGTGGCCAATGCCATTAATGCTGCAAGGGTGAATTTTAATCAATTCAAATTTCTGGACATTGCACATTATTTTTAGTCACTATTAACTTCGTTGGATCTTGATTTGTTGGGAGCAACAATGGGATCATGATTTAATGGAAGCCAGGTACATAAAAGACCTAGAAGATAACCTTATCATCATTCGCTTAAGGTTCGGAGACAGTGCTAAGACTCTCTTCAGGAACAAGGAATTTATTGTTTATTCATGAGAATTTATTATTTATTCATGACATGCCACAATAGACGATGGTACTGTTGTAGATCATCTAACTTAAAGAACAAAAAAATTAGTGTGTTTCTTTTCAATATCCCCTGTTTGGATGTAAAGAAAGTTAACTTTGCAGGTAGTAGCACTAACTTCACTACCAAAAACAAATAGCAGTCGGGTTGCACCCTAGGCAAAATAAGGCTATCAAATGACTGTTATTGCAGTTGGGACGGGTGGTTAAAAAGCTCGAAGATGACTCTTGTACAGTCACTTACGTTGTTCAGGTAAATTATATCTCAATTCTAATACAAGAATTTTCTGTCAAAAGAAAATTTTCAGTAAAAAAAATCATCAAAACATTTAATTCAAAAGGAGGTGACGTTATCATCTAAAGTGCTGATGGTAATTAGGGAAAAAAACATATATATGAAATTTTCATTTCATGAACTTTTGAATTAATTTTTTTTAAAGATCTCCTAATTATGAATACCACCCTCAACATGCGCTCAGACATGTGATAAACTAGTTGTCAGAGGCATGTTATAATTTACTAATGGCATGTTAACCACTTAGTCTCTTACTTAGTACAGTCAAAAAGTCATAAACTTTCGAGAGATTAAAGTTAGTTAACGGGTAGATTCACAGAATACCACAAAATTCAATAAAAAATTAAAAACTAAAGAGGTATATAACTAAATTCAAAGATAACTTAGGTTAATTCCCTATTTTTCTATTGTTTTCTATAAATGCCGAAGAAATTGTCCCTGAAATATTTACTTCTTATTGCTTATGTTCTGAATCATGTTAAGTTTTTACCCAAGCTCATGAAATTATGTTGGTATTATGTCAGTTTATCATCAATCATCAAGCACTACACTGCGTTTTGAATCTATTGACTAATAATAATCAAAAGAAGAGCCTTAAGACGGAAGCTTGTTGGACTATCTCAAACATCACAACGGGAAACAAGGAGCATTTTTGGGTAAAGCAAAAAGTCGAAACTATTTTTGCTGCTGTTGTTAAGATTGATTGTTGACCTTGGTATTACATCCAATGAGGTCGGGTATGACCAACCTTACTTAAAGTAGGGAGAACTCCATATATTGCGGAGAAGGTTAGGATAAAAAAATTGGCTTTCTCTGAAATGTGAATGCGTTGAACTCCAAGCTTTAGTGTAGATATATAGTTTGAGGTGCATTCAATTTTCGCCTCAAGTGGTTCCACCGGCAGTTGAAATTCCACCTTAGAAACGAGTTCATATAACCAACTCGGAGCGGGGATGTGCTATTATGCCAAATTCAGGAAGTTATAAATAAGATTTATTTAAAAACAAATGGTGTGAAGCTCTTGTTGTATACTACCTATGTACCAAATTAATAGTCTTGCTTTCCTGTTTGGGACATCCCAAATTGTTCGCCCACTTTTCTTTTGTGGACGTAATGAACGAAAAAAATTCCACGATAACAAACAAATTCTTGATCGTGGCCATCGATTGAGTGTATCAATTAAACCCGTTATTTAAAAAAGAATGACTATTAATTTTGAATGGAGGTAGTCTAAGATTCAGGAATTTGATGTTATAATTCCCATTCAATTCTTCCATCCTTAAATCTCTAAGCAGTCACTGGACTTAATATTCAAAAATATTCGTATTCGTTTACTAATGTGATAATGAATTCATCGGTATTAATAACTATCTATAAATCTATCGTATGGATATCATATTCTTATTCAGCGCTTTGATGCAACATCTACAGGCACAAGCTGAAAATATTAGGTAATGTGGATTCTTATAGTCACCTTATTGTTTCTAAACTGGATACTAATGGTCAAGGTACACTGATCTTAATCATTATTAGTGTTCTCTTTATTTTCTTTTTCAATTATGTTGGTTCACTTATAATATAATTCTTATGGAATTGACTTAGTACTTTTCATGTATATATTTATTCAGGTGTAATAATAGAATTGTGGTTTTGAATCGTGGAATGAAATTATTAATTTGCTCCCTCAATTTCAGATGTTGATATGCATACATTTTCAGTATCAGCACAGGATGGTGGTGTTGGAGAATGTAGTTGGCAGGTTTTTACTTCAATCCAAGTTGATGGTCCATGGTACTTAAGCTCCTTCCTCAAAATTATTTTGATACTTCATGCACTTAATTTGGTTATGTTATTGCTTTTCAGATATTTTTTCATCACTTGTAAACAAACTGAGCTTGATATAATTATCAAAAAATCAATTATATTCCCATAAAGCAGTAATTATGTTGTCAACTACTAACTGGCATAAAGCAATAAGGTTTTCAAGAGGAGTTTAATATTTCAAGAGGAATTTTGTATACTCTATATTTTTCTTGCCCATTCTGAAAAAATGTTAATATAACTTAGGGAAATAAATTGATGCATTTTTTGTCTGCTCCTTGCCTCCAAAAACAAATTTTCATCAGTCATGGTTTTCATATGGTCATACGACATTTATGTTCTTTCTATTCTTCTTATGGTTTTGAGCTTTATCGAGAAGTTCTTTGAGCTACTGATCTGACTAGGCATGTAGTTATACTTTCTTATTAAATGGTTGAGGTGTTTACTGATGGCTTTGATATTCATGGGAGTGGTGAAGAAGTGATTCCAACTAGTTATGTGATTACTTCTTATTACACCCAAATTTTTAATGCTTCTCTCATTTATAAATTCGAAAAAGATGTTTCTCCATATTATTTACGCATCATGCATGCTTCCTGGTTGGGTGACCAGGATAGTCATCTTGGTCTAGTGTTGGTCTTGTAGGACTAGGCAGGTCTGGTCAGACTATACTTCCTGATTGGGTGACCATGACCATAATCTTGGTCTATAGAGCCTGCTGTGTTGAATATTCAGATTTCGTTGTCATTGACTAAAAATATCACATTGTGCTTGACTAGCCATGAGTTCAATCTACCTTGACTATGGATATCTCTAACTGTCATTATCGTTGTTTGTTATCCTATTAGCATTTCAATTTAGGTTTTAATAACTTTTTTAGATTTTTCGGTTCTATTGTATGTATGTTTATGAAGAGCGTTACCACTAAAGCAATGCATAATTGTTTCTTGATTTTTTAGTTTGTTACAAAAATATAATCACATAGTTCTTTTATCCATTCAAGTAGTTGAATCTTCCATTTTTCTAGTATTTTTTAACTCTAATATTTTGATTTCAAGTTGAGAAGATTGGAACATGCTAACAGTTAGTTCTCCCATATGAGAGATTGTAAAAATAAAGAACTGAGAATTGAATAACATTTAGTTCTCCCATAATCTATTTTTAATGTTAGTTTACCACATTATCATGTTTTTACAACTGGAGATAAGCAAGTAGTAATGGCTTTACCCACAGAGCATGCCCCAAGATATGTGTATAAAGTAGAAACAATGGGGGTAACTATATTTTTGTGCAAGCATTGAAACATCATAGTGCACCGATATTCGGAAAACACATGTATTCATTATCCTTTCTCATTTGTTATCCCTGATTATATCATGTATAATTGAGGGCCCATTCTTTGATGATCTTTATGATTTTCAGAATGATTTCAAGCTTTAAAAAATTCGTGTCAGCGAAAAGATCAATGACCTTTTTCGAGACGGGAGTTTGGATTCTAAGTTGCTGACTGTAATGTAATTTCTACGGACGTAAAGTTGAGAGAGGCAGCTCAGATGCACTACCTGGTCGTCGCTGTGTAAGTTGTATGAGAAGACTGATGCTTTTGCTTTTGGGGTTCTGTTACTGGAGCTTATAACAGGTCAATGTGAAGTTGATTCATGTCGACAAAGCCTCGTGAAGTTGATGGAGGAGCATTTTATTTGCATAGAGCTCATGGTGTTTTGGATGATGGAAAGTTGCAAACTTTTTACCAACAAATCTCTATGATCCATATTTGGATTTACTTTTTATTACATATGTTCCTTATGTATCTATTTCATTCGCCTCTAAAAAAATCGCCACTTTTTCTTTTTTGATTATCCTTGGCTTAGGTATCATTGGTTTAAAACTCAACCGAAGACTTTACATTTGTAGACATCTCTACAAGGCTTTAGGCTATTCCATTATTTTCATTTTGGGGATTATGTGCCTCCTTGTTCTTTCTTTTGTCTTAATAAATTTGGCCCTCCGAGTTTTCTATAAAAATAGTCAGTTTGGAACACATGATTCTGATACATTTCAAAATCGTGCCAGATTTGATCTCGTACAGTTTTAAAGCATGCCAATTTGTTCTTTTTTGTGTAGTGATTGTCTTAATTATCTTAAGTATTAAATATGAAAATTGAATCCATTTAGCATTATTGGTTAATTATTTTATTGACAAAATATGAATGTTGACTGAAATAACTATTAATGGAGACAACACTATACCAAATCTGCACTATTGTCATGGTCATTGACCTTGACAAGTTGGACTTATCAAGGTCAATGACCGTGATAATACTGGGTGAGACAACTTTTTTGTCACGGACCTGTCAAGGTCAATGACCGTGAAAAGTTCGTTAGAATTATCACGGTCGTGTCACGGACCATGACCGTGATACGTTTAGTCACGGTTAAAAACTGTGACAAAGCCTTGACCCTTTTTTAAAAAATTGTCACGGTCATTGACCGTGACAGTTCTGGGCAGAATTTAAAAAAAATCTGCTAGGCAGTATGGCCACTGCCACTGCCCAGCAGTATATTTGTACCTGTTATAGCAACGTTGTACCTGTTCAAACATCATATATCTAAACAAAATAAAGATAATGCAAATATATATTCAAAATAGAAACTATTTAAGAAGAAACAACATCACCATCAATTATCTCAAATCTACAAACTATTTAGCTGGAAAAGAGATTTTGTACCGCGACGCTCGGGGACACCTCCTTATCCTTCCCTTCTCGTCCGAATAGCCACATAAGTATCGAGCATATGTGGCCTACCCTCAGGGACACTCCCTGGCCCCTGAATTGAAATAAAGTAAAATTAGTATCCGCCCCGCAAATAAAGGTAAATATAAATCGAAATTGAAATCGAAATCGAAATCGACATATAAATATAAATACATTATATGTAGTGTCACCCAAGAGCTAACTTGAGCTCATATGGCACCTCCTTCCAACTAATGTACCCCGAGTAATCGTGTCAAATATAATTCTCTTCATATCTAAACACTAAGAAATGCCATAATCCTATGGAGTTATGCGTTGCAAATTCCTTCCAACCGTTATGTAGCAAAAAATCAGCAGTTGAAGTTGTCAATTCCACCTTTCAATGGTCTCCCATGTTTTGCTAGAGGTTCCAAGTGGTGGGGTATGGAAAGTGGAATTGAGAACTTCAATTGGTGATGTTTGGCTACATAATGGTTGGGAGGAATTTGCAGAGCATAACTCCATAGAATTATGGCATTTCTTAGTGTTCGGATAGACGAAGAGATTCAGTCTCCTCTCCATAAATAGGACACCCCAAATAACTATGTACTAATCACTTGTTAAAAGTAAGAAGCGTATATTCATGAATTAGTATAAACAAATCTTAGATGTAGTTGGAATATTTATGTATTAATATCCTCTCCACACACGCACACCACACAAGAGTGAAAATGATAAAGTGCAAATCAATTAAAAGCATTAAAAATGGATGTTTCAGAATAAATTGAAATATTTATTACAAATTGAAAAATTGTTTCAAATTCGGCTTATCATAAAAAATGGATTGATATTCGGTACGAGCAACCAAGTCATCCACACTACTATTTAGACGCCTTGGAGCGTGTTGGACAATTGACCACGGCTCGTTGTTAATATACTCCGAATAAAACACTTGCTTAACCTTTTGAAATGCTCAAACAAACGGCTCATCGCTCACGTGGTCGTCGCTCTTCAACTTAGACAAGTCAACCATGACCAAATTGGGGACAGGATCAACTTTACAAGCATTTTTATCCTCAACTCTTACCCAGTCATAGTAAAATACAACCTCTTTGAAGCTTATATAATCCAATTCAAATATATTTTGGATTACACCATAGTAAGTCATTTTAGCTTCAACGAGATTTTTATCTTTTGCGCTCGCTCGAAAGATAGTAAGATCTTTGTATGAAATTCCCAAGTTCTGTACATTTGTACGTTCCTCGTACACTTTAGCGCCGAAAATGTAACCGTTCAATCGATACTTTTTGTACTCTTGTACCACGAACAAGGGTCCAGTAACTAGACGAGCAAGCCTTGATGTCACATCACCTGTCTTTAGGAGCTGAGAATATAGATAAATTAATTATATTAGTGGTAAAATTTGAGTGTAATGTAGCGTTATATAACGACTGTTTTCATTATAATTACCTCTTGTGTTAACCACAGCCTAAATCCACTGTCTGATTGTACCATTATTTTTCGTCTTTTATTGTTCTCACAGGCTTCATATTTTCTGCATATTACAAAATTAATCAAGTATAAAATATTATAAAATAATGTTAAACATTATAATAATCGAAACTTACTTTTTCCATTCTTCGACATCTTCATGTGTGTCAAATAGATAACGAGCTACTTGTTCATGTTGCAAACTCGTTAATTTCACTCGTTTTCCCATCACATGACCACCATCGTCGACGAATTCATCAGTGTCATCAACGATGGTCGAGTCAGGCATATATTCCTGAGTATATATTGATGACTCCATGGTGATGTATTCCTCTACAATTGATCCTGCAATGTATTGCGTATTCTTGATGTAATCTTTAAAAACTTTCATCAATCTTTCAAATGGATACATCCACCGATATCTAACTGGACCACAAAGAAGTGCATCGTCACATAGGTGTACCAACAAGTGAACACTTATGTCAAAGAATGCTGGGGAAAATTACTTCTCCAATACACAAATCGCTTCGATCACAGCCAATTTTGCGGCCACTATGTGTTCTCTATTCACTACCTTCTCACACAAGAGGGAGAAGGTAATATTAATTTGCATAATAGCCCTACGCACATCATTGTGCATGGAGAAACAGTGCTTAAACAATAGAGGAACCAATTGCATGATCACATGTCAATCGTGAGACTTACATTTATGTAAATCATGAGTAGCATAATTCACAATCCTTTGCAAGTTGGACGAAAAAGTAGATGGCCCTTCAAATTATATATTGTGTCTAGAAGCACCTTACTTTCCCACTCGTAAAAGTAAACGCACCAGGGGGAATTATTGTCCTTCCCCTACTATATTCTTTCAACCATAGTTATGGCTTAAGTTTTAACGTTTTTAGGTCTTTTCGTGCATTTTCTCCATCCTTCGAATGACTCCCTCCAAGGCAAGTACCCACAATATGTTCAGTGAAGTTCTTCTCTGCATGCATCACATCCAATAAATGGCGCACCGGGTTATTCCTCCAATAAGGTAAGTCAAAGAAAATTGACCTCCGAGACCATGCCTTTGTTATCTCAGTTTCATTCCCCCTTATGCTTGACATTCTTAAATTTCGGATTCTTACCTGGCATATTAGGGCCACATTCATAAGATTTACTTTCAATTTCTGAACCCGAAAGTTCTCTCGACGATAGCCTATGTTCAACTCCGCCCAATAAAAAATTGGAACCTTTCTCAGATCTGAAACTATGAGCTAGGGGTAAAAACCTCTTGTGGCAATGGTATACATGTTTTAAGCTAGAGGATAGACGAAGGGATTCAGTCTCCTCTACACAAATAGGACACCCCAAATAACCATGTACTACACAACCGGATAATATACCATAAGCTGGAAAATCATGAATTGCCCACATCAACATAGCTTTCAGCGTAAACTCTTCTTTTCTAAAAGAGTCAAATGATTGCACACCCTCTTCCCACAACTCATTTAATTCTTCTACTAAAGGAGCTAGGTAGACGTCAATGTCATCACTTGGTGCCTTTGGCCCAGGTATCAATAAAGCCATCATCGAAAATTCAGGTCTCATACACTGTGAATGAGGGAGGTTGAGTGGGGCTAGGATCACTGGCCATACACTCTGATTGGTGCTTAGATTTTTAAATGGATTGAAACCATCTGTTGATATAGCCAAACGAATGTTGCGTTATTCTCGAGAAAAATTGGGATACTCAAAATTCATCCTCCGCCAGGCAGTAGAATCAATAGGATGACGCATGATATTACCCCCTACTTCTACCCTAGCATGCCAAGTCATTGCCTCTGCAATCCATGGTATTGTGAAAAATCGCTTTAATCTAGGCCCAACGAAAAAATATTTCAATACTTTTTGAGGCACTTTTAAGCTTGTGCCTTCCTTACTAGTAGATTGGACATATCTAGGTTCATCGCATACCATACAACGATCGAGATTTTCTTACTCCTTTCGGTATAGTATGCAGTCATACACACAAGCATGAATCGATTTATACTTCATTCCCAAACCTTTCAAACTGTTCTTCATAACATGATAGCTATTTGGAAGTGTATTCACCTTGGGTAATAAGCCCTTCACCCATTTCAGAATTCCCGTCACGCTATAGCCAGATAAATCTTACTGCGTCTTCAAACTGTGAAAATCAACCATGGCATGTAAAGTTGTTTGATCTTTCTCATAGCCAGAGTATAACGGTTGGGTCGCCTTAAATTTTAAACTTTGGTAGTCATCGTCAAGTTTTATCGTGTTATCTTCACGAGCACTTGAATCTTCTACATCATCAGTAACCTCATTCTCCTCTGCTTCATTAACTTCGTACGCATCATCAACTAAATCCTCTAACATATTATGATCTACGTCGTTCCCTTCTACATCTATTCTACTTGTTGAAGGTTGTTGTGAAGGTTGGTCGAGGAAAAAATGAACTTTTAATTCACCGTGAAAAGTCCAAAATCGACAACTATCTTGCATACCCGATCTTAACAAATGTAGTTCAACTATTTTCCACTCAAACACCTAACCATTCTTACACCTAGCACACGGACACGGAAACTCTTCATCATTATGACATCTCTTTGCATATTTCACAAATTTGTTATCACCTCTACGAAACACATCCCCCATTCTATTAGTCTCACCCATCCACTCTTTGTATTTCGGATATCCCATGACAGCTACCACAATTAAACACCTATTAAAGGTAAACAAAACTTAAATTTATAGTATGTTTTATTTAATTATCTTATCATTTAATTATCCTATTAAAGGGTGAGTGGTCCTATCCCATTCAAGACTGCATTTTTCGATAATATACTTAATAGCTCATGTACATTGTTACAATTTGAAAAAAATTCGACAGCATATCCCCGTAGTTCTCCAAGTACACGACGTAGATTGGCAAGTGTGAGTGTTATTTCAATTGATCAATTGAAATAATAGTCACACTTGTCAATCTAGTATGTACCCAGAGAACATTAAGATACGGCTGCAGAACTTCCTCCAAAAGTAATAACTTTAAGCCAATAAGAATATTGTACATAAATTATACAGTCACAAACTGTCCAAACGGGACAATTCGAGAGATCTCATTACAGGGGCAATGACTCTCGAACAGGTCTAAGGGCTATTGAATGTGTACGCATAAGAACTAAAAGGCTAGTATCTATGCGCACTATATTTAATTTCAAGTATGTTTCATTTAATTATCATACTATATATATATATATATATATATATATATATATATATATATATATATATATATATTGTTCGATAAACAGAGTTATTTTCAAAAAAAGTTAAAAAATCTCACCCCCATATGAACAATAATCCAGTGGTCATGCCACTTTTAAAACTAACCAACCAAATATTTACTAAACAAAATAATCCAACAACAATGTCAACAAGAAATGTCTATCGTGTACTCCTTCTAATTCATCTACTCAATTAATTCATTTTATCAATTAAACTAACAATTAACGTATAAAATTATTAATTTACTAATTTACACTGAGGGGCAATCCTACTTTCATATGAAATGGGCACTTATTATTAATTTACTCTCATCTAAAACTGTTTCATTTATTAATTATATTTTAGTGGATGTAATTATAGAATCCATGGATGGATTCAATTTAATTTTACTATGTGAATGTTTTTATCTACAATGAGTTAACCTTAAAACAATATATATTATCTCACAGAATCATCAAAACATGATATTAAGAGAATTACAATGGTACCTTGACTTACCCCGCCTCCCCACCCCCACCTCCACCCCCCCCCCCCCCCCCCCCACACACACACACAAACAAATTGACAAATTCATGGGTTAATTCAAATAGAAAAATAAATTCATGGGTTAATTCAAATAAAAAATACAAATTCATGGGTTAATTCAAATACACACACCCACACCCACACACACCCAAACCTCCCTCCACACATCCCACTCACCACACACACACACACACACACACACACACCACATACACACACACACAATAGCCCCCCACCCTGCCCCACCTTCCTCCACACACCCCACCCACCACACATATACACACACACATAACAACCCCCTGCCCCACCCCCTACCCGCACACACGCACACACACACACAAATGCACACACACACACACGCATATATATACACACACACACACATATATATACACACAAACATATATATAAATGTAAGAGAGAGAGAGAGAGAAATAAACTTGAAAGTTGAGAGATAGAGAGCAGCGTAGAGAGAGAGGGAGGGAACGATGGGAGGAAAAAAAAGGGGTAAGGATTTTTGCTATAGAAGTTGTCATGATCGTGTTAAGGTAATTGACCGTGACAATTATTTAAAGAATTGTCACGGTCAATGACCGTGACAAGTGAATTTGTCACGGACTTGTCACGGTCATTGACCGTGACAATTATTTGTCACGATTGTGTCAAGGTCAATAACCGTGATAAAAACGTTTTTTTTTGTCACGGTCAATGACCTTGACAAGGGTGGCCGGCTGAAAGGTGACAATTTTTTCATTTTGGTGTAGTGCAATAATATGCTACAAAAAATATTTTTAGTGGCAAATCTGAATGGTCACAGAACTATCTTGACATCAAGCAAAAATTTAGTTTTGGTAGCAAATATTATATTTTGGTACAAAAAAACCTTTTAGTGGAAAATAACATGTCTTTTAGTGACAATTTTGATCTTTTTTGTAGCAAATAATTTGCCAATAAAAGTACATCGTTTAGTAGCAAAACCTGTCTGCCACTAAGTTTGTAACATTTAGTAGAAAACGCCAAAATATTGCCATTAAAGAAATTTGCATGAGGTCTTAAGTAGCAAAGCGGTTGTTGATGTAAAAAACTAGATCGCTCTAATTTTTCAATCACAGATAAATAAATAAGACAAAGATTTTTAAAGTGGTTCGGCTAGGAATAAAGCCTACGTCCACTGTTATGTTATTGCTGAGTGTTTGTGGAATTCTTGATTACAAATTCTCTCAAGAAATTCCGGTCCCCTTGAATGAGGATGATACAAGGTATTTATAGCCTTGAGGCTGTACATGAAAGGGTCGATACATTAAATGATATACATGTGAAAGGGTAATACATTTAATGCCCTTAGACTTGTGCGTCAAGGATAATCATTTAATGAACCAGTTGGACTGTTCGTTATTTGGCAATCAATGCTGTGGCCGAGATGCAGCTCGGATCGTCTGAGTAACTCGGGTATGTTGATCTTCCTGGTATTCAAGAATTCCTCGGAGAGGTATGTTCCTCGGAGAGGTATGTTCCTCGGAGCCTGTGAGTTCCTCGGAGAGGTATGTTCCTCGGAGCCTGTGAGTTCCTCGGAGAGGTCTGTTGTTGCCATGTAGATAGCCGGGTGTCTTCGTATGATTGGTCCACGTCAGCAGATTAAATTTGGTATCAACAGAAGCCCCCAATGCTTCATGCTTGATGGTTTACTTGAAAGGATGGAGTATTTTATTTTGCAGTGTTGCTCGGTGCTCGTGAAATTCTTGATCTACCTTCTTGATTTGTTGAACATAAAGGGCATTATCTTCTGGACGACATATGATGCCGCTTGTAGCTTATCATAATCTTCAAGTATGTTGATTGGTTTGCTAGCCGACATACTGCCTCCTGTGAGCTAGTGGTGGACTTCGAAACATTTTCTTGCAACTTCTTCTTCAATGTTGGTCGAGACAGTAGTAGCAAAGATCTCAGTACTGTAGATGTTGATTTTGATTTCTTCCTCTGCTCGGGGACGATCAAGAGGTTCTCGGGGACGTGCAAGTGCTTCTCGGGAATGGGCTAATGCTTCTCGGATAGATCATCTGTGATGAATATCAGAATGTTGAAAGGTCTTAACTTCATAAACTCCTCTTATATTTTAGATGATCCTCCTGCTGGTGAGGAACCTGTTTCAAAATCAGAGGGAGAGAAACCAATAGAGTAGGAATCTCAATGTAATAGTTAGTACACAATTTAATATCAATGTAATAAATTTGCGTAATTCATTTTGAATTCAGTGAAAGAATTTCATTTTTGTTCGCAAATTTGAATTTGCTATTGTTTTGTAAATATCAAACACTTTATTATTTGTGCTTGCATAACAATATTGTATGGTTCATCGACCAAAAAAGTTACAAGTATTAGTAATGTTGCTTGATCACTTAATAATAAAGTAATGAGTATAATTTATTCAAAGTGTTTCCAACCAACCAAGGTGGATAAATAATGTTTGTCGACCAACTACAGTTGATGGGTTTTTATCCCCGACCAACCATACTTGGTATAGTTTGGAATATTTTGTTCTTTAAAGAACTTTTTGTAATAATGTTACCTCCCGACAAACATAAGCTGTAATGCGAGAGTATATAAAGTCTTACCAACCGTAGTTGATCATGCTGGTCTACACCTCCTAATCAAAGGAGTAGTAGGATTCTTTCGAACTTTTTGGCTCCTTGGAGCATGTCCTCCTAACCAAAGGAGGTTGGCTACTTATAGCACTTTTGCTCCGTAGAGCGCTCCGGAGAGCTTATCCTCCTAACCAAAGGAGGTTGGCTACTTATAGCACTTTTGCTCCGTAGAGCGCTCCGGAGAGCTTATCCTCCTAACCAAAGGAGGTTGGCTACTTATAGCACTTTTGCTCCGTAGAGCGCTCCGGAGAGCTTATCCTCCTAACCAAAGGAGGTTGGCTACTTATAGCACTTTTGCTCCGTAGAGCGCTCCGGAGAGCTTATCCTCCTAACCAAAGGAGGTTGGCTACTTATAGCACTTTTGCTCCGTAGAGCGCTCCGGAGAGCTTGACTCCGTAGAGCATGGCTCCGTAGAGCATGACTCCGTAGAGCAGTCTTCTTGGTTGATCCTGTAACATCCACAGGTTGATCAGCGAGCAATGTTTGTTTCTCGGGAGTATTAGGAATCCTCCTAACCATTTTTGCATTGCATCCTGTAACATCCACAGGTTGATCAGCAAGCAACTTTCGTTCCTTGAGAGTATTAGGAATCCTCCCAACCATTTCTGCATTGCATCCTGTAACGTCCACAGGTTGATCAGCAAGCAACTTTTGTTCCTCGGGAGTATTAAGATCAGTAAACTCCGCTATAGCTTGTATTAATGGCATGTCGGCATGCATGGTATGGGCCTGGAAACACAGCCTCCTTCTTCTACTTGCTTTAATTAATGCCACTGCCAATTTTTCCCGCTTTGGGTATCTGATCTTTGCACCTCTTCTTTCGTTTTTGGGGATCGCAACCCTAACAGGGCTTTGATCTTGTCTGGATTTGCTTCAACGTCTCGCTGGTTGATGATGTACCCGAGGAACATTCCTTCTCGTACTCCAAATGTGCACTTCGTCGGGTTGAGTTTCATTTGATAATTATCCAGTTGATCAGAAGTTTGACTCAAGTCAACCAAATGATCAGCAGCTTTCTTGCATGTCATCAACATAGACTTCCATACTGCAACTGATTTTCTCGGCAAAAACCTTGTTCATCAGCCGTTGTTATGTCTTCAGGTTTCATTTTAATCTAGTTGTAGCCAGAGTAAATATCCATGAGCAGTTCGTGTCCCGAGGTAGCATCCACTGCCTTGTTGATATCGGTGAAATCAACACACATTCTTCATTTATTGTTTTTCTTCTGCCCGATGAGGAGATCTAGATATCTCTCTTGCTTGGTCTTCATTTTTTCTTGTATAGCTTGATTCTTCTCGGGGCTGGATACTCTTCTTCTCGTGTGTCATGTCAATAAGTGGCTCAGCTTCTATCCACTTAGTAAAATAATCTACTGTGATGACGAGGTATTTGAATCTTCCTCGAGTCGTCGGCAATGGTCCAACCAAATCAATCCCCATATGGCAAATGGCCAAAGGGAGTTATGGGTGTCAACAATGCTTGTGGAATTCTTCGGATGGAGGAAAAGCGTTGGCACTTGTCACATTTCTTGGCATAGGCTTATATAGTTAACTCTCATCGTCGGCCAGTAGTATCTCTGCGTCATCACCTTTTGCAAAAGTGTCCGACCTGCTACATGGGCTCCACAGGACCCTTCATGGATCTCTTTAATCAATTCTTTCACCTCGGAGGAATGTACACATCTCTGCAAACCTGCCATAATTCCTCGTCTATATAAAATACCATTAGTTAACACATACCGAGCAGCTTTATATTTCAGTTTCTTGGCAGCGAGTTTATCCTCCGGTAATTGTTCCTCCTCAATATATGCTCCGACTTTCTAATACTTCAATTGGTATCGTTCTTCGCAGCTCGGTACAAGTAGCTGACGCTAATCGGGCCAGTGCATCTGCTCTAGCATTCTCCATCCTCGGTATTCTCACCAATTAAATAGCATCAAATTCTGTCAATAATTCCATCACCTTTGCTTGATACTTGATCATCAATTCTCCTTTGGCTGCATATATTCCCAACATTTGGTTCAATTAATTGAGAATCACTGAAAACAATTACTTGCCGTGCCTCCATGACTTTCGCCAAATGAAAACCTGCTATCATAGCATCATACTCAGCCTCATTATTGGAAGCTTTGAATTGGAATCTCAAGGCATACTCCATGTCAATATCATCTGGGGTGTTTGAAACAATCCCTGCTCCACAACCAGCTGTGCAAGATGATCCATCTACTTATAATCTCCATGTAGGTACCTCGTCTTCAAATTTCTGGTCTGACAGAGTTCCTCGGGGGAATACTTGTCGCTTTCTTTCATCATGTCGTGATACTTCTGAATACACCTCTTGAATTTCAATATACCTCCTGAACTTCAATATTCCTCCTGAACTTCAATATATCTCCTGAACTTCAATATTCCTCCTGAACTTCAATATACCTCCTGAACTTCAATATTCCTCCTGAACTTCAATATATCTCCTGAACTTCAATATACCTCCTGAACTTCAATATTCCTCCTGAACTTCAATATATCTCCTGAACTTCAATATACCTCCTGATTAGTCGGGGTTGAATTTGATGCTCGACTGCATGATGATATAAGAATGTGCCACCAAATGAACAAATATATCTGTAATATAAGCCCCCAACTGTGGAATGTGAACTTTGAATGAGATTTATCGACCAATACCAACCGGAGTTGGATTTTATCTACCAACCGGAGTTGGATTTTTTCTACCAACCGAAGTTGGATTTTGTCTACCAACCGGAGTTGGATTTTTTCTACCAACCGAAGTTGGATTTTATCTACCAACCGGAGTTGGATTTTGTCTACCAACCGGAGTTGGATTTTATCTACCGATCAGAGTTGGTGGTAATTGATAATAAATGATGAAGACTTCCTCGGAGCTGACCAACAGATTGTTGGGAATAAGATAATATAAATACTGGAGACCTCCTCAGCGCTGACCAACAGATTCGTTGGGAATAAGATAATACAAATGCTAGAGATCTCCTCGGCGCTGACCAACAGATTCGTTGGGAATAAGATAATATAAATGCTGAAGACCTCCTCGGTGCTAACCAACAGATTCGTTGGGAATAAGATAATATAAATGCTGGAAATCTCCTCAGCGCTGACCAACAGATTCGTTGGGAAGAAGATAATATAAATGATGAAGACCTCCTCGGTGCTAACCAACAGATTCGTTGGGAATAAGATAATATAAATGCTGGAAATCTCCTCAGCGCTGACCAACAGATTCGTTGGGAATAAGATATAATAAATGCTGGATACCTCCTCGGCGATGACCAACAGATTGTTGGTAATAAATATAATAAATGCAGGATACCTCCTCGGCGATGACCAACAGATTGTTGGTAATAAATATAATAAATGTTGGAGACATCCTTGGAGCTGAATAAGATATAATAAATGTTGTCGAGCTCCATGCTGAAATGAGAATAGAATATGTATCCAAATAGATATAAAGAATAATTAAAAATAATAAAGTGCCTCGCCGATCAGTCGAGGTAGAATCATATAATGCCGAACAAGAATAAGATCTTTCAGAACATAATAATATGGCCGAGAATGTTGTCAGGCCTGAATATAAATAAGAATTATCCGAACGAATGTTGTAATTCTCCTTAAAGCTGAATAAGTATCCTGTCGAGGCATAATTGCAGAATGCCGAATAAGAATAATATTTTCCAGAACATAAGAATATGGCCGAGAACTTTGCTGGGCCTGCATATAAATAAGAAGTACTCCGACCAACTTTCCGTTGGGGGTGAAATATAATAAATGTTACAGTTCTCCTCAGAGCTGAATATGATAATAAGTATCTCTCCGTGCGCCATGTTGAGATGAATATAGAATATGAATCCCAATGGATATATAGAATCATTTGTGCTGGAGCAGATATTTATCTTCTGGACGACATATGATGCCGCTTGTAGCTTATCATAATCTTCAAGTATGTTGATTGGTTTGCTAGCCGACATACTGCCTCCTGTGAGCTAGTGGTGGACTTCGAAACATTTTCTTGCAACTTCTTCTTCAATGTTGGTCGAGACAGTAGTAGCAAAGATCTCAGTACTGTAGATGTTGATTTTGATTTCTTCCTCTGCTCGGGGACGATCAAGAGGTTCTCGGGGACGTGCAAGTGCTTCTCGGGAATGGGCTAATGCTTCTCGGATAGATCATCTGTGATGAATATCAGAATGTTGAAAGGTCTTAACTTCATAAACTCCTCTTATATTTTAGATGATCCTCCTGCTGGTGAGGAACCTGTTTCAAAATCAGAGGGAGAGAAACCAATAGAGTAGGAATCTCAATGTAATAGTTAGTACACAATTTAATATCAATGTAATAAATTTGCGTAATTCATTTTGAATTCAGTGAAAGAATTTCATTTTTGTTCGCAAATTTGAATTTGCTATTGTTTTGTAAATATCAAACACTTTATTATTTGTGCTTGCATAACAATATTGTATGGTTCATCGACCAAAAAAGTTACAAGTATTAGTAATGTTGCTTGATCACTTAATAATAAAGTAATGAGTATAATTTATTCAAAGTGTTTCCAACCAACCAAGGTGGATAAATAATGTTTGTCGACCAACTACAGTTGATGGGTTTTTATCCCCGACCAACCATACTTGGTATAGTTTGGAATATTTTGTTCTTTAAAGAACTTTTTGTAATAATGTTACCTCCCGACAAACATAAGCTGTAATGCGAGAGTATATAAAGTCTTACCAACCGTAGTTGATCATGCTGGTCTACACCTCCTAATCAAAGGAGTAGTAGGATTCTTTCGAACTTTTTGGCTCCTTGGAGCATGTCCTCCTAACCAAAGGAGGTTGGCTACTTATAGCACTTTTGCTCCGTAGAGCGCTCCGGAGAGCTTATCCTCCTAACCAAAGGAGGTTGGCTACTTATAGCACTTTTGCTCCGTAGAGCGCTCCGGAGAGCTTATCCTCCTAACCAAAGGAGGTTGGCTACTTATAGCACTTTTGCTCCGTAGAGCGCTCCGGAGAGCTTATCCTCCTAACCAAAGGAGGTTGGCTACTTATAGCACTTTTGCTCCGTAGAGCGCTCCGGAGAGCTTATCCTCCTAACCAAAGGAGGTTGGCTACTTATAGCACTTTTGCTCCGTAGAGCGCTCCGGAGAGCTTGACTCCGTAGAGCATGGCTCCGTAGAGCATGACTCCGTAGAGCAGTCTTCTTGGTTGATCCTGTAACATCCACAGGTTGATCAGCGAGCAATGTTTGTTTCTCGGGAGTATTAGGAATCCTCCTAACCATTTTTGCATTGCATCCTGTAACATCCACAGGTTGATCAGCAAGCAACTTTCGTTCCTTGAGAGTATTAGGAATCCTCCCAACCATTTCTGCATTGCATCCTGTAACGTCCACAGGTTGATCAGCAAGCAACTTTTGTTCCTCGGGAGTATTAAGATCAGTAAACTCCGCTATAGCTTGTATTAATGGCATGTCGGCATGCATGGTATGGGCCTGGAAACACAGCCTCCTTCTTCTACTTGCTTTAATTAATGCCACTGCCAATTTTTCCCGCTTTGGGTATCTGATCTTTGCACCTCTTCTTTCGTTTTTGGGGATCGCAACCCTAACAGGGCTTTGATCTTGTCTGGATTTGCTTCAACGTCTCGCTGGTTGATGATGTACCCGAGGAACATTCCTTCTCGTACTCCAAATGTGCACTTCGTCGGGTTGAGTTTCATTTGATAATTATCCAGTTGATCAGAAGTTTGACTCAAGTCAACCAAATGATCAGCAGCTTTCTTGCATGTCATCAACATAG
Organism: Sambucus nigra; assembly: GCA_949130495.1. Classification (NCBI taxonomy): domain Eukaryota; kingdom Viridiplantae; phylum Streptophyta; class Magnoliopsida; order Dipsacales; family Adoxaceae; genus Sambucus; species Sambucus nigra. The sequence goes on along the minus strand of OX422215.1, from coordinate 648,611,173 downwards.
ACTTCCATACTGCAACTGATTTTCTCGGCAAAAACCTTGTTCATCAGCCGTTGTTATGTCTTCAGGTTTCATTTTAATCTAGTTGTAGCCAGAGTAAATATCCATGAGCAGTTCGTGTCCCGAGGTAGCATCCACTGCCTTGTTGATATCGGTGAAATCAACACACATTCTTCATTTATTGTTTTTCTTCTGCCCGATGAGGAGATCTAGATATCTCTCTTGCTTGGTCTTCATTTTTTCTTGTATAGCTTGATTCTTCTCGGGGCTGGATACTCTTCTTCTCGTATGTCATGTCAATAAGTGGCTCAGCTTCTATCCACTTAGTAAAATAATCTACTGTGATGACGAGGTATTTGAATCTTCCTCGAGTCGTCGGCAATGGTCCAACCAAATCAATCCCCATATGGCAAATGGCCAAAGGGAGTTATGGGTGTCAACAATGCTTGTGGAATTCTTCGGATGGAGGAAAAGCGTTGGCACTTGTCACATTTCTTGGCATAGGCTTATATAGTTAACTCTCATCGTCGGCCAGTAGTATCTCTGCGTCATCACCTTTTGCAAAAGTGTCCGACCTGCTACATGGGCTCCACAGGACCCTTCATGGATCTCTTTAATCAATTCTTTCACCTCGGAGGAATGTACACATCTCTGCAAACCTGCCATAATTCCTCGTCTATATAAAATACCATTAGTTAACACATACCGAGCAGCTTTATATTTCAGTTTCTTGGCAGCGAGTTTATCCTCCGGTAATTGTTCCTCCTCAATATATGCTCCGACTTTCTAATACTTCAATTGGTATCGTTCTTCGCAGCTCGGTACAAGTAGCTGACGCTAATCGGGCCAGTGCATCTGCTCTAGCATTCTCCATCCTCGGTATTCTCACCAATTAAATAGCATCAAATTCTGTCAATAATTCCATCACCTTTGCTTGATACTTGATCATCAATTCTCCTTTGGCTGCATATATTCCCAACATTTGGTTCAATTAATTGAGAATCACTGAAAACAATTACTTGCCGTGCCTCCATGACTTTCGCCAAATGAAAACCTGCTATCATAGCATCATACTCAGCCTCATTATTGGAAGCTTTGAATTGGAATCTCAAGGCATACTCCATGTCAATATCATCTGGGGTGTTTGAAACAATCCCTGCTCCACAACCAGCTGTGCAAGATGATCCATCTACTTATAATCTCCATGTAGGTACCTCGTCTTCAAATTTCTGGTCTGACAGAGTTCCTCGGGGGAATACTTGTCGCTTTCTTTCATCATGTCGTGATACTTCTGAATACACCTCTTGAATTTCAATATACCTCCTGAACTTCAATATTCCTCCTGAACTTCAATATATCTCCTGAACTTCAATATTCCTCCTGAACTTCAATATACCTCCTGAACTTCAATATTCCTCCTGAACTTCAATATATCTCCTGAACTTCAATATACCTCCTGAACTTCAATATTCCTCCTGAACTTCAATATATCTCCTGAACTTCAATATACCTCCTGATTAGTCGGGGTTGAATTTGATGCTCGACTGCATGATGATATAAGAATGTGCCACCAAATGAACAAATATATCTGTAATATAAGCCCCCAACTGTGGAATGTGAACTTTGAATGAGATTTATCGACCAATACCAACCGGAGTTGGATTTTATCTACCAACCGGAGTTGGATTTTTTCTACCAACCGAAGTTGGATTTTGTCTACCAACCGGAGTTGGATTTTTTCTACCAACCGAAGTTGGATTTTATCTACCAACCGGAGTTGGATTTTGTCTACCAACCGGAGTTGGATTTTATCTACCGATCAGAGTTGGTGGTAATTGATAATAAATGATGAAGACTTCCTCGGAGCTGACCAACAGATTGTTGGGAATAAGATAATATAAATACTGGAGACCTCCTCAGCGCTGACCAACAGATTTGTTGGGAATAAGATAATACAAATGCTAGAGATCTCCTCGGCGCTGACCAACAGATTCGTTGGGAATAAGATAATATAAATGCTGAAGACCTCCTCGGTGCTAACCAACAGATTCGTTGGGAATAAGATAATATAAATGCTGGAAATCTCCTCAGCGCTGACCAACAGATTCGTTGGGAAGAAGATAATATAAATGATGAAGACCTCCTCGGTGCTAACCAACAGATTCGTTGGGAATAAGATAATATAAATGCTGGAAATCTCCTCAGCGCTGACCAACAGATTCGTTGGGAATAAGATATAATAAATGCTGGATACCTCCTCGGCGATGACCAACAGATTGTTGGTAATAAATATAATAAATGCAGGATACCTCCTCGGCGATGACCAACAGATTGTTGGTAATAAATATAATAAATGTTGGAGACATCCTTGGAGCTGAATAAGATATAATAAATGTTGTCGAGCTCCATGCTGAAATGAGAATAGAATATGTATCCAAATAGATATAAAGAATAATTAAAAATAATAAAGTGCCTCGCCGATCAGTCGAGGTAGAATCATATAATGCCGAACAAGAATAAGATCTTTCAGAACATAATAATATGGCCGAGAATGTTGTCAGGCCTGAATATAAATAAGAATTATCCGAACGAATGTTGTAATTCTCCTTAAAGCTGAATAAGTATCCTGTCGAGGCATAATTGCAGAATGCCGAATAAGAATAATATTTTCCAGAACATAAGAATATGGCCGAGAACTTTGCTGGGCCTGCATATAAATAAGAAGTACTCCGACCAACTTTCCGTTGGGGGTGAAATATAATAAATGTTACAGTTCTCCTCAGAGCTGAATATGATAATAAGTATCTCTCCGTGCGCCATGTTGAGATGAATATAGAATATGAATCCCAATGGATATATAGAATCATTTGTGCTGGAGCAGATATCTGGGCCCGAATATAAATAAGAATTACCCCGACCAACTATCCGTTGGGGGTGAAATATAATAACTGTTGTAGCTTTTCCTCGGAGCCGAATATATATAGAGAGAAGAAATTTTTCGAGTTCCATGCTGAGATAAATATAAAATATGAATCCGAATGGATATAGAATAATTTGTGCTTCAGCATTTGTCGGCATTGAATCTTGTGCCTGTAAAAATTAATAATTTGCTCTACCATATGTGTAGGCTGAATTGATTAGTCATGAGAATAATTTACTCATCCAATCAATATATGATATGTATCAGCATAAAAATTTCAAAATATGAAATAATATGTTTTATGCCAAATGTGTGTGAGATGGATAAATTATTATCAAATATGCATCATAAATAAGACGTAAAGTTTTTTTTTTAATCTCCAACAACTAATCAGGTATTAGTTGCTGTTTAAAAATATTTTTGGGGTGATCATAAGTTAAAGAAAGACTTAAGCCCCCTGCTTGTTCCCAAGCCGAACTCGTGTTTAAAGAAATATCAGGGGTGCTTAGCATTTTTTAATACCCCAAGATTTTACTGTTGCCGACAAACAACATGGATGTTGCCGACCAACATTTAAGGATATCTCAAATTATAGAATATATGGTTGGATGACTAGAATATCTCGAATCTTTAGATCAAAAAATAACATTCAATGTAAAATTTAAGCCTTAAGAATGTTAATTAAACGAATAACTATATAATCCAATAGATCATGTGATTTCGTCAAAGAAACCTTGTGATGTGATGAACGAGGGGCCAACATATCAAATTTGTGCCCAAAGTCTTGATATGGTCATGATTGTTTTACTGATCCTCTTTTACAAGAGGTGGGTAATGATTTTTCAGGTGAGAGAAAATTATTTTTTTATATTGATCCCTTCCTATTCCCAATTTGGAGAGATAAAAATATGGTGAATGATCGAAATTATTACCAAATTTATATAAAAAATCAATCAATTTGATTTTATTGACATAAATGGAAGATGAACCAAATTAAATATATAATTCATAAAAATGAATGCAAAGAGTCTCAAACTTGTGAATGCAAAGAGACTCAAACTTGAAGAGAGAGAGAATATATATGGGTCATGATTTCCATGAGAAGACTTTTCATTGTCTTTAACCTTTTCCCATTCTTTTATTAAAAATATGATAGGAATTTGAATAGACCTCAAAGATCTTACCAAATTTATTTCAAAATCAACAATGAAAATGATCAAATTTTATCACCGTCGTAAATATTGGCATATGTAATCATTTAACATATTTATTTCATGATATAAAATTAAAACTTGAGAATCAAGCAAAGAATTATGATTTATGAAATCTACTATTTTTCAGATTTCTAAATAAGAATTAATCTAACAGTTATGATTTAAAAAATCATGATATGCAACATTTTGCAGATAACAAATGGATGATTAATTCATGTATATAAACATAAAAATCATGATTGAATCAAAAGATGTATGTATAATTGATTATACGTATAGAAAATAAAAACTTAGCTTTTGGTGGAGAACAACGCTTGTAACACGTTTCCCACAGACGGCGCCAATCTGTTGATGTAAAAAACTAGATCGCTCTAATTTTTCAATCACAGATAAATAAATAAGACAAAGATTTTTAAAGTGGTTCGGCTAGGAATAAAGCCTACGTCCACTGTTATGTTATTGCTGAGTGTTTGTGGAATTCTTGATTACAAATTCTCTCAAGAAATTCCGGTCCCCTTGAATGAGGATGATACAAGGTATTTATAGCCTTGAGGCTGTACATGAAAGGGTCGATACATTAAATGATATACATGTGAAAGGGTAATACATTTAATGCCCTTAGACTTGTGCGTCAAGGATAATCATTTAATGAACCAGTTGGACTGTTCGTTATTTGGCAATCAATGCTGTGGCCGAGATGCAGCTCGGATCGTCTGAGTAACTCGGGTATGTTGATCTTCCTGGTATTCAAGAATTCCTCGGAGAGGTATGTTCCTCGGAGAGGTATGTTCCTCGGAGCCTGTGAGTTCCTCGGAGAGGTATGTTCCTCGGAGCCTGTGAGTTCCTCGGAGAGGTCTGTTGTTGCCATGTAGATAGCCGGGTGTCTTCGTATGATTGGTCCACGTCAGCAGATTAAATTTGGTATCAACAGCGGTGACCAATTTTTTTTTTTCCAAAAAGTGAGTTAGTGGAAATTTTTTAATGATTAGTCACAATTTTGTTTTACAACTAAAAGTTTTTTTTCTTGTAATGGTCTCTGATTGTAGTTCGCAACTACCTATGTGCTTAATCACTAATTATATTACAAAAGAAGGAAGGAAACTTGAAATCATTTAGTGTTAATTGTCAGAATGTTGAATTACAATGGAAGTTCTCGGAGAATGATTATTTTATGGATGTGAAACCATAAATTAGACAAATGGGACCTTTTTCTTTATTGTTAGCAAAGGTCCTATTTGTAAAAATATATTACGAGTTACACAAAGACACACACGCCTTATTTACCTTTTTCCTATTCTGTAGTTGGTGAATCCACTTAAAATATCTATATGTTTTAATAAATGCTTTATGAGATTCTATAATGAACATTGTACCAAGAAATTGAACCGATGTTGTGTCATATAACGACGAAGTTATGGAGAAAGGGAATAAGGGTGGTTCAGAAGCATTCCCATATTAAACATGAAGTTTTTCCATGACTATATCAGCAATGTCAACCATATTCCCTGTTGATAGACAAGGCCTCCCACAAGTCAAATTGTTGGATCCTCATGGTTCTGTCATCTGGGCATGTTTCTATCATGTTATATTGGGCAACCAATTCTGAATTGTTTTGAGCGAATTTTTGATTCCTTCACTTCAACTTATTGATGCCCTTCATAATGGGAAATTAATAATCCTAAAAAATCTTTATGTTTCATGTGGAAGATATGTTGTTTAGACATGATGTGTTGTTCTATTATATGTGATATTCTCTCTATAGTATGAGGATATAATATGATATAAAAGTCATTGCTCTATTCAATTTCTTGACTTACCAATATTATCGGTATCTTATGACATATGGTCTAACGATAAGCATTTGACCTCAATTTGGTTTTCATAGTAAATAAACTCTCAAGTGGAAATCTATTTGTCTATAAAGGAAGTACTTTTATGTTAAAATAAATGACATGTATTGTTCTTGATTCTAACCTGTACACGTCAGGAAACATTGTCATATGAGCAGTCTACTATCATAAGGCTCACAATAGTACATATTGGTTTTTATGTTTATTCGCTAACAATTTCTCTAAACTATAATGTTATTATAGTGTTGGTTATGAATAAGTGATATGCACTTCGCAAATCAGTACACCAAAACGTACTTCCAGTGCATTCCTCTGATATCTATATAAAAGAATATGGGACAACTATAACTAGCCTGAGGAGACTCGTATAAGATGCGTGTAATAATTAACTGGAGACAAACATATACGATTAGCATAAATAATGTGACTTGTATCCTCTCTAGGAGGTCATATTAAGTTTCAATATCAATCCATATGATGTCATTGCTTACATAAGTTGCATTAGTGGTTAATTAGTGTGTTAGGTGAATATGATGTCATTGCTTACATAAATTGCATTAGTGGTTAATTAGTGTGTTAGGTGCATTGGTGTGTTAGGTAGAAAAATATGGTTGTAATTTTTCCTTACTTGTTTAATGTGTGGCCTAAAATGTATTTGCCATGATATAAATACCCCATGTCTTATGCTTGTATTAATCATCTAAGAAGAAGAAAAACAATAAGGTAATTAGCATTTGTGTCTTAGTTTGAGTGTAGTATTTTATGAGTTAGTCTTCTTTAAGTGTTTTGAAAAAGTGGTTTAGTGAGTACTTCCTTATAATCATTTTTTGCGAATATTAGAGTTTAATACTCGTTGTCCACGAGATGTGAAGGTATATTAAGACCTCAAGATCTCAGAAATGCCAACAATGGAGGGACGACGATTGGAGTCAGCTTACGTGATGTCAGAAGAGTCTGCATATGTAGAAAAGACAAGAAAAAATGAGACAGCAGATTTATGGCACATGCGATTGGGACACGTTAGCTATTATAAGCTAAGCGTGATGATGAAGAAGTCGATGCTCAAGGGACTTCCACAATTTGATGTGAGGACAGACACGGTCTGTGCGGGATGCCAGTATGGTAAAACACATCAATTACCATACGAGGAATAAATGTTTAAAGCAAAAGAACCATTAGAGTTAGTTCACTCTGATATATTCGGACCAGTCAAGAAACCCTTAGTTGGTGGGATGCGGTATATGGTAACGTTTATTGATGACTTCTCCAGGTATGTGTGGGTTTTCTTTATGAAAGAAAAATCTGACACGTTCTCAAAGTTTAAAGAGTTCGGAGAGACGATTGAAGGAGAAGTGAGAAAGAAAATTATTTGTCTACGCATAGATAATGGAGGAGAATATACCTCAAATGAGTTTTTCCAGTATCTACGAGACTATAGAATACGTCATCAATTTACTTGTGCCAACACCCCCCCCCAACAGAATGGAGTAGCAGAGAGAAAGAATCGACATCTTGCAGAAGTTTGTCGGAGTATGCTACATGCTAAGAATGTACCAGGAAGATTTTGGGCTGAAGCTATGAGAACTGCAGCCTATGTGATTAACAAACTTCCTCAACCAAGGTTAGAGTTTGTTTCACCCTTTGAGAAATTATGGGACATGAAACCTACGGTTAGTTTCTTTCGAGTATTCGGCTGTGTATGCTATGTATTTGTTCCTAATCATCTACGTAGCAAGTTTGACAAGAAAGCCGTCAGATGTATCTTTGTGGGATACGACAGCCACAGGAAAGGGTGGAAATATTGCAATCCTACGATTGGAAGGTTCTACACGTCACGAGATGTGGTGTTTGATGAAGAATCTTCTTGATGGTCCTCATAAAAGGAGGTGTTATCAAACTCGAAGGAATTTGAAGAGAAGCTGCAACAGAAAATGGGAGAGCAGACTCCTCAAATCCTATCAAGCTCACACGATGCTATCGAGCAAGAAGTAACTCTCAATCCTCGTCAAACTGGTGTATATTACCAACCAGATGAAGAAGGTGGACCTAGTGAAACGGAAGTATCAACTCCACAATCACAACTCAGAAGGTCAACAAGAATCAGAAAGCCGAATCCCAAATATGCCAACACAACCATGAAAGAAGAAGAAATTGTAAAAGAACCAGATACGTTTGAAGAAGCATCCCAGAATTATGAGTGGATTAAAGCTATGGAAGAAAAAATCAATGCACTGGAGCAGAATCAGACTTTGGATCTCGTGCCGAAGCCAAGAGATGTTAAAGCCATATCATGTAAATGGGTTTACAAGATAAAACGTCCCACAGATGGATCAACTGAGAGATACAAAGCTTGATTGGTGGCTCGGGGGTTCGCTTAACAATATGGACTAGACTATGATGAAACATTTAGTCCAGTGGCAAAGCTTACAACTGTACGAGTCCTACTTGCACTTGCACCCGACAAAGATTGGAATTTATGGTAAATGGATGTGATGAACGCATTTCTTCATGGGGAGTTAGATCGGGAGATCTACATGATTCAAACAATGGGTTTTCATAATCAAGATCATCCTGAGCATGTGTGTAAGTTGTGAAAGGCACTCTATGGGTTGAAACAGGCACCAAGGGCGTGATATGGTAAGATTGCTAAATTTCTAACTCAAAATGGTTATTCAGTAACACCTGCAGATTCTAGCTTATTTGTCAAAGCTAATGGAGGAAAGTTAGCTATCGTACTGGTATACGTGGATGATTTGATCATAACCGGTGATGATGAGGCAGAAATTCTCCAAACAAAGATGAATTTATCAATTCGTTTCCAGATGAAGGAACTTGGATAACTCAAGCACTTTGTTGGTCTAGAGGTTGATCCTACACAAAAAGGAATATTTCTCTGTCAGCAAAATTATTCCAAGGATTTATTGAAGAAGTTCGGGATGCTCGAATGCAAGCCAATCTCAACACCAATGGAACCAAATGGCAAGATGTGTGCACATGAAGGTAAAGATTTGGAAGATGATAGGATGTATCGACAATTAGTAGGTAGTCTGATCTACCTAACGTTGACTCGACCTGACATTTTTTATGCAGTTGGTGTGATGAGTCAGTACATGCAAAATCCAAAGAAGTCTCATTTGGAAGAAGTTCAAAGAATATTGAGATATGTGAAGGGTACAACTACCTATGGTATTTTGTATAAGAAAGGTGAAGATTGCAAGTTTGTTGGCTATTGTGACGCTGACTATGCAGGAGATCACGACACTCGCCGATCAACTACTGGATACGTGTTTAAGCTTGGATCTGGAGTAATTTCTTGGTGTACTAAGAGACAACCAACAATATCTTTGTTAACTACGAAAGCAGAGTATCGAGCATCAGCAATGGCAGCTCAAGAGAGTACGTGGTTAATACAGTTAATGAACGATCTACATCAACCACTAGATTATGCAGTTCCGTTGTACTGAGACAACCAGTCGGCAGTTCGTTTGGCGAAAAATCCAGTCTTTCATGCCAGAACTAAACATGTGGAAGTACACTATCATTTTATCAGGGAGAAGGTTCTGCAAGAAGTGATTGAGATGAGACGAATCAAGACAGATGATCAAATTGCGAACTTGTTCACGAAAGGGTTGAATGTAAGCAAGTTCGAAAACTTTCGTCATCAGTTTGGCATGGTGAAAGGAATGAGAGTAGATGTTGAGGGGGATTATTAAGTTTCAACATCAATCCATATGATGTCATTGCTTACATAAGTTGCATTAGTGGTTAATTAGTGTGTTAGGTGAATACGATGTCATTGCTTACATAAATTGCATTAGTGGTTAATTAGTGTGTTAGGTGCATTAGTGTGTTAGGTAGAAAAATGTGGTTGTAATTTTTCCTTACTTGTTTAATGTGTGGCCTAAAATGAATTTGCCATGCTATAAATACCCCGTGTCCTATGCTCGTATTAATCATCCAAGAAGAAGAAAAACAATAAGGCAATTAGCATTTGTGTCTTAGTTTGAGTGTAGTATTTTATGAGTTAGTCTTCTTTAAGTGTTTTGAAAAAGTGGTTTAGTGAGTACTTCATTATAATCATTTCTTGCGAATATTAGAGTTTTGTACTCGTTATTCTCAACAGGTCAGTCTGTCTTATTTGGTAATTATTCTCAGTCAAATACTTATCAACAAGAATGGAAGTCTCAAATTCATTTTTAAGTTTCTTCTCTTTCTCAGAATCATCAGACATGACACTCCTATAGAGACTTCTTTGCCGAATTTCAAGCAATTCGTCAACGTCACCAAATATGTCCTAAGCTTCAGCCAATGCAGCCACTGAAACTCCTGAGATCTGATTCACCGTTTTTTTCTTCTGTTTTCTCTATCTATTACGTCAATAACAAATAACACATTTAAAAATATAAAGTGTAAAAGGTCATTAGCCACTTAGCAAAATAAATTTAAACCACTCTTAGTAACCATAACATACCTTGAGTGTTCTTGACCAATTTCACTTTCTTCCTCATCAACAATGAAGTCTGCCATTTTATCATCTTCACCAAATAGCCAGCATCTCTGTAGCTGACCTTTCATCTTCTTTCGTGATATCCTTTGGAGGAAGTCCTAAAACACTACTGAGTATCATATTAGCAACCATCAACATAATCCAAACTTAAGTCCCGGAATAGTATAATTACCCTCAATATCATCAAATTAGGTTCCAAAACCCCCTTCTTAGTATCTCCCCCAGCATTCTTTAGCCTCTTAAACACGGTGCTAATCTAAATAAATTGGAAACAAATAAATGCCCTAGTATTAAGTTGAAATAAAAGTTACTTATAATATAAATCTTTTGGTATGAAACAAGGGTGGAAATTCAGACAATGTCGCTCTCTTTGGTCTAAATTCATATTAAAGAAATACTATAACGGTATCCATCCATCAATATATTCTATAGCTTTGGAGGTTCTCATATTTGGTTTAGAATGATTCACCTTAAATATTTGCTTAAAAGTAATTATACATGGATTTTATGATTTTGTGACATAAATATTTTGTATAATTCTTCGGTGCCTCGAGGTATTTTGGATTATAGAACTCAAATTAACCCCCTTGCTCCTAGATGCATAAAAAACTATTTCTATAGTGACAAGAATTAGAACTTAAGCTGCTTTCAAAGCAATTTCCTCTTATGAATCATATAGATGAAAGGAAACACCATAATAGTGATTCAGTGAGTGATCCTAATGAGGGTAATTTCAGTGTATCTTCTACTTGGGAGATGACCATACAGAGAAAATAACATTGTAGTTTATTCAAAATACTATGGTTTAAGTGGCTTCTAATAAAAAATTCCATATTTCTTTAGAGATTGTTTTAAAATTTGTTCCCCACTGATGCTATCATTAGAAATTGTTTCTTGAGAATTCATTCTCAATGCTTTTGTTGCAAAAAAGGTAATAAGGAATATATTTGACATATTTTTCTCTTTAGTCAGATGGATTTTAAAGTTTGGAAGTTCTTTACCTTTAAACTCGGTTGTTTAATAATAAAGCTAGTCTTTTTCGTTTAGGTAATACTGACTATCTTTAAGGTCGTTAAAAATTTTCGAACCAAGCCTGGCTCATTTTCAATATGATAAAATTGGACATCTTTAAGGTCATTAAAAAATTTCAAACCAAGCTTGAGTATCCTTTTTGGCTCATCTGAACTCATTTACACCCTTGGATGAAATGATTTCTTCATATTATTAGATTACAGTAATGGGTGTATACTGGATCGTTTTACTAAACAATGTTTCATATAATTAGATGTGTTGGTGTCTTTATGCAGGCTCTAAGAAACAACTGTATTTGGGTAAGCTACTGATGAATTTGCTTGATTATTTTCGAAGTATACTTACAGATGGAGTCATTTGATCAATATTTATTGCATTATTTTAGGTGGATTTGATACGGCCCATGCTGCAGCTAGGTGAGATTATTTTAGTCAGAAAATTGTTTTGTAATTAAGTTTTTGGTTGTATATGTGACTTTTGCTTATTATGTCATCATCATATTACAGAGCTTATGATTGTGCTGTAATTAAGATCTGAGGACTGGATGGTGATATTATTGTTTACTATAAGAGATTATGATGAAGATATAAAAGAGGTAGAGAAAGGTTGACCAATAGTAACCGGAAGTTTTATTTTAAACAATTTTCATATTTATCTTCATTCAACGTATTTATAGATGAAGAACTTGGCAAACGAAGAATTTGTTTAGCCGCTTCGTCGCCAGACCACTGGGATTCTATGGGTAGATCAAAATATAGGGGAGTAACACTACGCAAATATGGTCGATGGGAGGCACAAATGAGCCAATTCCTCGAGAATAAGTGAGAAACCCTTAACTATTACTTTTTATATGTAACTTCTATGGATAAAACATTATTTGTTATGTCATGAACTTTGATGTGCTTAATGAGATTGTGGATACTGGTAAGTAGGGCATTTATGTCATATTTATAATTCTTGTACAAGATTATGCAATGTCGTTTATAGTCTCTCAATGTTCTTGTTAAATTTTTTCTATTGATCCATAAACTCTATAGGTGTCTTCCAAATGTGACAGTCATACTTTATTTACTTTGCAGATGTACATAGGTATTTTGGAAATAATTCTTCCATGCCTTCTTCGGGGGAAGAAAGTGGTGACAATATATATCTCATGGAGTTATTAACCGGTCAAAATTTCCCTCTACAGGTTACTGCAACAAATAGATGACATTCAGATGAAGATTTCCTTGTTGGCATCAGCTGCATCGGAAAGAAAGCACTTCGTCATTGTCTTTTGCATGAGAAGATTATGGGAGACTGATGAGACGGATTGAAAGTTAATAAATGGAGTTAAGAAACATGAGTAGAAGAGATGAGAGGGTAGCCCAATGAGGCTTTTGTATTCTTTATTTTCTTTCCTGGTTACATTACGAATTTCTTTATTGATCCATTGCACCCTGAAATTTTGTTTGGATTATCATGGTGGAAACAAACATTTTAGTATCACACAAACTTTATGTTATGATTTGTGATCGTAAAGAACTTTTTTATTATCATCGCAGAATATTTAATTTCATCTTATTGGTGATTGATATTTATTATTTTTTTCATTTTATTCATTGTTGTGGTTAATTAAACATATATTTTTATTTTGAAAAGTTCATCAATATTTGTAATGTACTTATACCGTTACTAATTCTTGATATATGTTAGGATTTGAATAAATTTGTAACACTTTAGTAAGGATATGGATGTGTTAGCAACACATAATCTAGTAACGGTAAAGAATGTTAGTAATTTTCTTCTCGACGCCTTTTTTCTAATGGTAATTTAGTGTTAGAAATTTTTTTGTAACACTATAGTTGTTTTACTATTTGGCCTTTTGGTGTAGTGTCCATGCTTGATGGTTTAGTGAAAGGATGGAGTAGTTTCTCCAAAAACTTGCTCGGTGCCCAAATATGTCAGAGGCCTGTCTTCGACCATCAGGACTTGTACTTTTCCAGTGCTTGTATAAATATAGTGGAATTTTTGTAAATAGTTTGAAAATAGTGAATTGCCAATGGGTATGCTAGCCTTTTTTCCCTTTGGAAAGCATGCAACAATCGAAATTCTAATTGTTGGTTCAACTCAGCATTCCATTCTCGAGCTTCGAGATGAATCTTCAGAACCTATAAAAGGATTGTTTCTTCCCATTTATCACTAACTCAAATTTTAAAAGTCATATTTATAGTGCTTTCAAGCTTTCCTAGCTATCATTCAAACTTACAGCAGGTTAAGAGAAATCAGTGAGGCTTCTTGTTCTTCTTCATGTATTTTCTTTATGACTTTAGTATGTATGGTGTATATTATCAATCAAAGCTCTGTAAAGGAATATAGGGAGAGAAAAAAAATTCTTGAGTGGGTGACCTTAGAGGTGGTTAATGGTCCCATAGACTTGTTAGCCTAGAGGAAGGACACTATATTCTTACTCTGTTTATTGGAGAGTGTGGAATTACCTTTCCTCCCAATCAAATCTTTTTAGACTCTTGCTAATATTTTCAGGTGATTCGTGCTAGCGTAGACTCTAATACTTATCGTGCGGTGAACGGGGTTACTCTTTTGAATGTAATTTATGGAACCTGCATAGGGATTAGTGAGATAAGGTATTGTTATAAATGGGTGATCACATGAGATAACACTAACTACCTGAAGACCAGAGAAGCTAACAGAGCTTTCTTGATTTTAATAAAGACTATTGGAATTATGGAGTGGTAGTGAAATTTTGGCAATATGCTCCCCTTCCCGAGGGGGTAGGTATAATGGTTCCAGTTACCCCTGAAATGGCATTGCATAGGTCGACCATTTTTTTAAAACTTTTTTAATTTCCTATGCTTTTTAACTGTTTGATAATATGTCAACTAACATTTATATTTGTTTTTTCTACAAAGGAAATGAAGAAAAAGGTCCCCCCGCGACTCAAAAGTGAATTTTGAAGATTTGAACTTGATTTGGTTAATCCATAAAAGATTAGGAGAAGATAACCTTAGGTCAGCCTCAGATATACTTGATTACAAGAGTGCAATCATTTCACTTATTTCCCAACTAACATATACCGTACGAGAATCCCACATTAAACTTGAAGAGGAAGAATAACCTGTACCTCCTTAGCTGAAAGAGAGCAGGAAATTCGAGGAACGTTTATTTCCTTTAAGTCCACATATATATGTCCCATCCCTAGTTCATTTCCATAAGAGACAGGAAAAAGGAAAATTACAAACCTGGTGTCACCACCCAAGAAGTTTGTTGCAGTTGAAGGTAATTCCAATAAATCTAGTAAAGGTGGTTCTAAACAGCAAGTAGTTATCACTACTGAGGATCTTAAAGAGATTGAGCCTCAATTTAAGCGGTTGAAGAGAGGTCCCCCTGTGTAGTAGGAAGTGGTGAAAAAAGTTACAGTCAACCAAGGTGCTACAGAGTCTGCCTCTATGGCAGTAAACCCAATCTTGGTTAGGGGCTTGATCCATTCAGGAGTCCTACCTACTAAAAGGTCGTTAGCAGCACCAATAACAAAGGTCAAGTTAATAGACATGGCTAATAAAAATCTTTCTTGGTAATTATAACTCACATACTTATACTTTTTAATTTATGTTTTCCCTACGAGTATCTGATAACTGCCTTATTGGTGGACTGTTTTGTCGTTTTTAGTCGATTATGACCAATTGCTGATAAGGGATGATTGGCTGGAAAAATAAATAACTAATGTAGAAGAGTCATTTAAAGGCTTAAAGAAGTCATTGAGTGACACCAAGGCAGCCCATGAGAGAGATCAAAAGCAATGGCAAGATAAGCTCAAACGGGTCGTTGGAAGTAAAATGGTTATTGCATTGGAATAAGTATTTTTCAAAGGTACATATGTAGATATATACATATTTTCACATGCATGTGATTGTAGCATGTGAGTATTCCTCCCTGCCGTTCGTTTCTATACTGGTTATACAAATTCCACTAGGTATAGGCTCACACCCTCGCTTTGACACGACATGATGGGTGCGGTTTCATATTTTGAGAGAGTTATATAGGTAAGTATATTTTATTTACGTTCACGTTTGTTTACTTGTACTTTGAGGTACCCCCCTGTGGGTCCCTCACATAGTTTATCTTAAAACTGGAATTGCATGCTAACAAGTAAAATAGTAACTAAAACAAAATCGGATTAGCAACATTATAAAGGTTGTTCCATTGCACTTCACACCTAACGCTCGGACCAGACCGGGTTGACCCATGGGTAACCCATTAATCCGGGTGGGGACGTTAAAAAAACATCCAACTTTTCCCATTAATATTGTTGTAACAACCTTTAAAACCGCATGTGACACTATAGGTATAAAGTTTTTAAGAGTCCACCTTGGGCTAAAGAATAACAAATTAAGGACTTTTATGAATCTTACAAAGCATTTTGAGTCTTCTATTTGATGATTTCGTGGAAGCCCCTCTAACATTCCACACTATGAATTTGATCATTGAGACTTTGAGGATATTAAGTTAATGTTACCTTTCAAGGAAGATCTTGCGTTGCATTCTCATTGACTTATGATTTTTTGAGCTATCATCAGCTGTCATCATCTTCATACTGTTTCTCTTGTTCTTCAAAGAGATCATCCTCATTTCTTTTCAATTTCTTCTAGCAGACAATTTCAGTTATTGAATAAATGGAGTAAAATATTCTTCTTCATCTTCAACATCAGTTAACTACAAAGACTTGGTTGCTAAGTTTTTGCTGGCTTTTATGGACATCAGTTCCTCTGGGAGATAGTGCATGATTCTAAAAAGGATAGTGCATGATTCTAAAAAAATTAGACTTTTTCACTTTCAAGTTCTTGGTTATGGATCTTATCTATATGGTCTTGAATTTTTCTACATTTGATTTGGCATTCCTTTCTTCCTCTTACAGAAGCCTTCACTATTTCAGGATCAAACTTCTTTACTAATTGTCCATCTTCTTTCTCTTATGTTACATTATAATATTCTTGGTGTGACTGAATATGTTCATCTTGCTTCGTGTCCTCTCTCACCCTATGATTATCTAGATCACCACTTTTGGCATTGCCTTCTTGTCGATCTCCATAGTCATTGTTTTCATTTCTCTTAAGAATCCTTATGGAGATGCTATCTCATTTCTTTAAAAGCTTTTCCATATTATTGGTCAATAAGAAAATACAAGAATCCTCATCATACCCCTTATTGTAACAATTCATTAAATTTTTTGGTTTATTCTCCACCTGGATCTCCCGCTAAAAACCCTTATCCCTATATAATTTCCACACTCTGTTTGAAATCCTTTTTATGAGATCCACTTCAACAACAAACATGAGCTCACTGGGCCTATTAATTTATAATGTTGAGGCATAAAGAGTAAGGATCGTTCTAAGAAGTTGAGAAATTGAGACAAGTGAAGACTTGGAGAAAAAATGATTTGGTAATTGAGGTAAGGAGATCCATATAGGAGAAAGACCGCTTTCAATATCAGATCTGAAGTCAACTTTCCACTTAAATAACCTCATAGAAACTCTCCCAACATACTAGGTTCCTCACATCCACATCCTTGAGAAATCTTCATTAGAGTTCAATATGATTAAGATGTGCTTGTAATCAAGGAGACCAATATTGAAGGTTGATTTTCAAGAGAACGTATGAAAGATCTACCTTATAACATTAATTGGGGTCTACCACGGGAAAAATTTCCAACTAAAGCTTGTTGAAATGGTTTAAAGAGGATGGCAATTTCATCATTAGAGAACATTACAGCTAGCTCTTCCCTAAAGGTTGTGGGTGGTTTAAGTGTAAGGTTATGGTGAGATGAAGAATATTCAGCTACCACAGAGGAAAAGGATCGATTCTAAACAGTTTTAATATCAGGAGGTCTTGGTTCAATATGAGTCATCGGTGTATGGTTTGCCATGCACGCCCTAATTAGGGGTTGAGAGGAGTATGAATATATATATATATATATATATATATATATATAACGCTCTTGTTCGGACTAGTCCGCATTTTAAGAATGCGGACCGGATATGTGTCACCAAATGGTGCGCCTAAAAATTATTGCCTAAATTATAGGCAAAGTCTCTCTTTTCTTGGCTCACCGTCAGGTGACACATGTTCGGTCCGCACTCTTAAAATGCGGACTTGTCTGCACAAGAGCAGAACTGTATATATATATATATATATATATATATATATATATATATATACTAGCGGAATGCTCTTGCTTGAAGGCAGGGAAGAAAAATTCCAAAGTACTGAATCGTGTATATTTTATGTCAAAAATTATATTTTACAACATAAATAAGTGTAAAAATTTTAAAAATTTGAACATAACTTCCTTTGTTTATAGGACTATCCACGATGTTTAATAAATAAAAAATACTACAACGACAAAACTAATAGTCTGACCAAAATTGTAATACCCCGCATTTTTGATTGAATTGAAATTGCAAAAAAAAACTATTTCAGTATATATATTTGAAATGTTTGAAAATGAAACTATGTCAGTATATATATTCAAAATGATGGAAATGAAAAGTTAAAATGAATTCATTGATATATGAATGTGCGACTTAAATATTAGAAGCGAATTAACGCGTATAAGGATCGAGAGGGTTAAATTTGACGCAATGACATTTTTGTAAATAAACTAACCCTAGGTATAAATAGAAAAGAAGAGAAGAAGTCTTCATTTATCAATTCAAAAATGGGGGCTAGGGTTTGGTAGAGAGAGAGAGACTAAGAAGAGAAGAAATCTAAGAGGATTTCAAGAGGATTCAAATTCTCCATCCAATCCAAGGCAAGTTAGACAACCTATATGTGTATATTATGTATCTATAATGAAATTTCACATGAACATGTATTTGGATCCCTAAATTAATATGATATTGATGTTAAAAATAATATGCAATTTATTAGGATCATCATCCATGTAGATTCAAATGCAATAACATCATTATAGGGATTGAATTGTTGAAGAAATTCTTGAATTTGAGAAATCTATTAACTTGAGTAAATCGTCATATTAAAAACTGTTTTGAGCTGTTTTGGTTCCGAAAACGGATGTTTCGTCCGCATTACCCGACAGAAAATAATATTCTGAACAACTTTGTAGTTTTAAGTACGGATCGAAAATTCCTCGAATATGCATTTTACGGTTCTGCGCAGAAAGTTATCGTGAGCAGGTCCGAATTTTATATGTTAGTTTAGGGTCTGTTTTAGGCAGGATATGGTAGCGTGCCCGTGTGTCCTTGTAGAAAATCACGTTCCGAACAACTTTGTAGTTTTAAGTTTTCCCGAAAAAGGATCGAAAAAGCCTTAAATAAGCGTTTTAAAAATCTGGGCAGAATGTTGTCGAAAATAGGGGCGATTATTTTATGTTAGTTCCGGGTCTGTTTTAGGCAGGATATGGTAGCGTGCTCGCAAGTCCTTGTATGAAATCACGTTCCGAACAACTTTTTAGTTTTAAGTTTTCCCAAAAACGGATCGGAAAAGCCTTAAATAAGCATTTTAAAAATCTGGGCAGAATGTTGTCGAAAACAGGGGCGAATATTAGATGTTTGTTTCGGGTCCGTTTTAGGCAGGATATGGTAGCGTGCACGCGTGTCCTTGTAGAAAATCACGTTCCGGACAACTTTTTAGTTTTAAGTTTTTCCAAAAACGGATCGAAAGAACCTCGAATCTACATTTTAAATTCTGGGCAGAATGTTGTTGAAATAAGAGTGGTAATGTTTTTCATGTTGTTAGTAAGATAATTATGGTGTTGTGCCTAATATCCTAACTTGATCACATACTTATGGTTATTAGGGATATATAACCTTGAAATAATTTGATGTTGAATTAGTAAATTAATGATGGAAATTATGTTATATTGTAAATAATGACTATGGTATAACTCGAGTAAGAGACTTGCCACGATTGTATATATACATAAGCGTGAAATTATTTTACATGTGTATTATCGAGTATACACTAGACTAGTCCTCCGGTCGACGTAGGCACATGTTGAATGCGATTTTTTTTTGTGATTGATGCGGTTAGGTTCCGCTCGAGTGCCGTGTCGGAGATAAACCACCGAAACCGGACACATGGTTGTAATGCGGGTCGGAGAGAAAGACCTTGAAACACCATGTCATTTAGGACTTAGTATGATTGCCCTTGTCACGTAATATTGGGGAATATTCGTGTGTAGGCCTAGTGTTACGACTAGTTCCCCCGGGTAACGATAGTGACCCGATATGACTTGTTGTGTGAGATATTATGCTTGTGTCTTAAAGTAATATCCCGAATCGATGTATATGATATTATACTTGAAGGAAATATTTTGATACATTAAATACTGAAATGAGATTAATAATGATTAATCATGATACGATATGAGACTACACGTTACTCGAGTTTGGGTTGGGTAGTCACGACATAGGAGCATTGGTTGGGTAATTGAACAACTTAATTACTGGAGACGAGTAATGACTAGTGTGCTTTCATTATAAGTACATCTTATAATCTTATAGCTTGTTTTCTTGCTTTGACGTCCGTCTATCTTGCTTTTTGCTCCTCTCCTATATATATAATTTATGACAGGTCCTCGTCCCGCTGGACAATAGACTACGGAGCCTGCTGAGATCATATCAATCTTAGGATTCATGTAGCCGTAGAGTTATTCTATTTTAATTTATGTCGTTCGTTTCCATTTTCTTAAGGGTGGTATCAGAGATTAATATTACTTTGTTTATACTTTGGATTTGAGATAATTGTTGTATTACTCTTTCCCATTTCGTGTTGGGCCTCATGTATTGGCATTTTATATTTTCAGTTTGAGATTACTGATGGAATATTACGGTTAATAGTTATGAGTTGGTTTCACTTGTTATAGCTGTTATGATGTGATATGGTTACACGTATGAGAGTGTACAAGTTTACTTTACTGCATTAATTTAAATTTTGTTTCTAATGCCAACATATTGACGCTCAGCTTAATTTAATTGGGCGTATCTAACCGAATTAGATTTAAAAAGCAGGGTTGTCAAAAAAATAACCTAGCAAAACTCGCAACATAAATTTAATCCAAATTAATAAAATTTTCACATTAATAACTCAAAGATTAATTTAAGAACCACGAAACAAACCCGACATGTATAATAGACGATATACTAATAACACACAATGTACACTTGGTAAACATCCGCTTGCGACACTATTCTAACATGGGTAATCACAATAAAAAAAAATTAATACCCGAAATTTGTATGGTAGTAAAAGAGGCTTAAAATATAATATTCAATTGGTGTACAACATAAGTAGTTCTCTATCGTTACCTACAAAGATCAAATTCATTAACACGCACCAAAGATGTCAATTGAATTTCAACAAAGGTCCATATCTCCAACACTTCCGCAAACATCAGCTATCAAGATATCTTTCATGAGAGTTGAACTATCTCCCATTCCTGCACAATCGATGTACTTGTTTAAGCACTAACATCAGTAATTCAAAATAACATACCAACTAACAAAATAATTTGAATTGATAATGATAACAGTGAATGAATATACTAATTACATAAATTAATCACACATTTACTGTTCAATAGACCAACTAATTACTTCATAGATATATACATGGACAGATTTACGAAAAAACTGAAGTTTCTTTCTTAACAAAATTGAAAAAACAACTAAAAATTTGTGAAGAGCATAGAGGCGCAGGCGAAAAGACGAAGTAGTCGTGACAATGAGGCACGCATGTCGACAAACCAAATAGTTAACAATGATTTTCTGGTGGTGCCATCATGTGTTCAAGCTTCGAGTTTTATTTAAATAAGAAATTTTCAGCTTCATTATTCTTCACTTTATGGTGGTTCTTTTTTATCTCCAAGCACCAATTACAACAGTTCAACCTGTCTTAAATCTGACCAGCTCGAGCCCCCTACCCATCCCACACTGACTTTCAGTTGGAAACAGAAGATAAAATGCAGATTATACCTGCTATAAACCATAGTTCTTACAAGTTTATTATGAGGGGGAGTAGGTCTTTAAGCCTATTATCTAGGACTTTAGCAGTAATTTTATAAGGAAAACTTGATAGGCATATAGGTTTAAGTTGGCTAGGGCTATCGGGATTTTCCACATTAGGCACCACTTAGATTACAATGCTGAGCAATAGCAAATCCAAACTAAATAGTTATACAATTCATTAATCTCACATTCTCGGAATTTTTTCACCTAGAGGTACATTCTTGAGAGTTCTTAATGGCAAAACTCTACAACAATCCCCCTCGGTGACTTAAACAAAAAAATGAATGTAATTAGTACATGAATCATTTATTTGATAACATTAAATAAATCAAAGAGAAAAAAAACTTGTTGGTTGAAAAAATAAATAAAATATTGTACTACTAAATATAAAACCCAAACTACAACTAATCTTTAACTTTAAAGGAAATGTGGCAGAATTGATCTTTTAATAGTAAGAAGGCTAAGTGATGAGGTGTGACATAAGAAGGCTAAATGGGAAGATGCCCATTTCTAGCAGCTGCGTTTTCAATAGAAGTTGCATTTTTAGCAACAAAAAAATTTTGTAAATTACAAAACGCAAGAATTTATCATGCATGCAATATAATGATGAATGATCAAGAAGTGCAACAACGGAGACAAATAAAGTACAACTGTGGAAGCCATTATTTCCTCATCCTTTTGATTTCTTCTGGATTTGCAATGCAACAACCGATGAATTTTGATCATGATTCCTATGTTATTAGTGTGAAGTGGTGATCTAGGATCAGACCTCTACAATTATAGTTCAAACCCAATTATGGGTCCTACACCAAACAAATAGTCACTCAGCAAGCTTCAATCTATTTGTCATAATAGGTGTCAATATAGTAAACTTTAACCACATAGAAAATTGAAACTCGAATATTCATCTATTCAATGATGTTATCATACCTTTGGATTTTCATCAAATAATGATGAAGGAAGTTGCATTTGTAAGGATTGGAAAAAAACTCATCCTGGCATCGTTCATGAAAGTTGCAGATGCATTCCAAAAAGGAGCATTGTTGGAGAATTGTAACTGGCTATGGGGTGGTTGGTTTTTAGGTGAATTTCTTAGAAATTGTGGTAATTTAGGCCAAGAAGGCAATGATATGGACTCACCCATATTATTCATAACAAATCCGGATGGGTATTGATAATTAATGGGTTGGTTCTAAAAAATCCATTGGTTTTGCTGATTTTCAGACTTTAGTAATCCTAATAACATAGTGGAAGGGTTTCCGTACATAGCTGAATCCATCTAGAAATTAGTTGGTATGCTTTGATGATATGTTACTATACTGTCATCACTTGGGTTGGTCATGTGAGAACTAAACTCGAGTTGCTGACATGTTACTGTACTGCCTCCCATATGAAAAAATAGTTTCCCTGTAAAAATAATCGAGACTACTATCCAATATTGTAAAGAAAGAAAGGATTCATGCCTCAAAGATTGTATAATAGGACAATGAATTTGGGATAAAACCCCAAATTGAGATATGCAATGGTAGATAACATAGAATAAAAATGTCCCACTACATTATCAAAGTTATTGACCACTGAAAAGAAATAGTAATAAATGGAAATATTATCTACCATTGAACACAAAATATACTTGATTGATTTGTGCTTCCAAGAGTTGGATCTGCAAACCATTTAAAGAAAAAATACAGTTACGAAAGTCTACAATAATTACCAATAATTAATTAGTTTTCAATCTTTTAAATCAGTACGGTCTAAATGAATGCAGCTAATTACATGTAGAAAACATAAGTATTTAAGTTTGAGCATAAAAATCTTCAATCACGGGTCGAACAGCTAATGGCATCCTTATTAAATGCACCTTATCTTTTTTAATTGTTGGTTTTTCGACTTCTTATTGATTTATTTAATTGTCCTTCAGGTGCCGCTTCAATGGAGGGGGCTTTTGAGGTGGCCTTTGTCTCAACTCGAGGGAGTTTACCCATTGGGGCTAGAGTTCTTATTGGACCCTCATCTTCGAGGATGAGGAGATTTGTCTTTTTGAAGGAAAATGATGAAAGGTAAACGATGGAGACATTCCTAAAAAAGAACTCCCCACTGGAAAGAATAATAAGTGGACAACTAAGTGAAGAGGAAAAGGAAGAGGAAGAACCTGTGATGAGAGGCCCCCAAAAGCCTATGACTTCTCCTCCTGATCAATCTAAACTTTCAGAAATATTTTCTTATGTCGTTGATTCTTCGTTTAATCAGCCTCCTGTTACTTTGTGCAGTGGACCAACATGATCCTAACGCCCAAATCGGCTCTCATTCGCTCTGATTTAGGGTTTTCATATCCATGTCATATGTGTGCTGGATCTGCCACTCTAATGGGATCAACATGGCCACCACCAGTCAAATGGATCGTCTGCCTGTGTTGAAAGCAAATATTACAATAAGGCCATGACTGTAGAATCTTCCACGAGTTGATAAATAGAGAACTACAATGAAAAGGAAAATAAAAAAAATTCTAATTTCAAATGATCAAATAGTTAAAAGTAAATGTCAAAATTTGAAAATAACAAAACATATACAAAGTGTAAGGGTAAGAACTAAAACGATAATACCTATAAAATAAACATCAAATTAGTGCATACTAAACAAAATTAAATACAAATTATAAACACCGATAATCCAATATGCAAAAGTAATACAATTTCTTTGATCTATACGAAGTGGCAACCATGTAAATCATCCAAAAGTGAACACTTTGTTTGTTCAATGCACAAAGATGGTTTTTTGCTTCTTATATCTTCTCTGAAATCTAATGGACCCATAGGATTCACTAATTGC
Organism: Sambucus nigra; assembly: GCA_949130495.1. Taxonomy (NCBI): domain Eukaryota; kingdom Viridiplantae; phylum Streptophyta; class Magnoliopsida; order Dipsacales; family Adoxaceae; genus Sambucus; species Sambucus nigra. The sequence goes on along the minus strand of OX422215.1, from coordinate 648,586,802 downwards.
AGTTTACTTTTTTTAAACATTAAAGAATCAATCAAATAAATACACAAATTACGTTACTCTGATGCAAAATAAAGAAAATACAGTAAGCCGCTTGAAAGGAACAAATAAAAAATACACCATCCCCTTTGTTTAAATGACACCACCCCAACACAGGTGGGTTTATAGTGTTTTAGAACATTGTAAATAATAATAAAAACACTACATTAAATATCTAAAGAAAAAGAAGGAAAAAAAACACTAATGTATTTATTGTGTGTTATCCCACGGTAAAAAAATACCTTCTAAATTTCGTCTATATCAATTACAAAGCCTAAACAAATCCTGAAACCAAAACAACACAACAAAACAAAACACCTTACATACACTATATAAACAACATACACTTTTAATTTATCTATGTAAAAAGAAGAAAGATAAACATATGAGAGATTAAGTGAGAAATATATGCAAACAGAAAATCTGGAAAAATAAGAAGAGTATTTTTCATACCTGGCAAGTAAATGAGATAAGATGCAATCCGGCTTTAGATATCAAATAGCTAAAAATACATTTGGCCACTCTTCGAAAGTTATAATAATAAACATAAGAACTTCAAAACCCCACTGTGAACTAACAAATTCAGAAATCAGTAACTAATCTCTAGAAAAAACAAATAAATGAAAAGAGAAATACCATGTGGGTTTTGTACAAACATAGTGAAATACATATCAAAGAGGAGAACATAGAGTTGATTCCATCCTTATCTTAAACCTTTGCCTTCACGTTGTCAATAATGTCAGAACTCTCGACTTCCAATGTGATCATCCTGGCACTTCATAAAAAATTAAAGGACTACTCAATAGTCATCATTTAAGAAACAAAACTCAAAGGCTTATATTAACAAAACAACCGGGTTGTCGAACTGGGCCTGAAACGGAAAACCGTCTGAATGTTCCTCTTCCCCCTTGCTTTATTAACACGACCCGACAGTGTTCTTTACTGACTGCATCGGAGATTGTGGAACTCCCGTAGACTGGAATGTGATTTTAAATCCTCTGTTCAGCCACAGCTTCGCCATTTAATTGAGGAACGACACTGAAAATGACAAAATTATCCTAAATGGATAACTAAATAATTGTAAAAAGTATAAACTAATAGTAACGAGGCCAATGAAAGTATAAACTTATAGCCATTGTAGTTCATTTATTATCATGCTTTAAAACTCATTTATTTCAGCCAATACCAAACTTATTTGTAGGCACATAAATATGGTACATTATTGCTTATAACTAACCAATTAAGTCTCGTAGAATAAAATTCAACTATCATCTCTAATTGTGTGCACATACCGAAGAATTAGTGGGAGACTCGAAATGGTCATGCCTATTTAATCCCCAATTGGAGGAGGATGTGCGCATAATAGTACATTTGTTTAAACACTTACCATACAATTGTCAATTTGGAAGTGTGTTTATTCTTCAAGATTGGGCAGGACAACAGACAACTGTCTGCAAGTATCATAACAAATGAAAAGGTTATATGAGATTGTTTTGTAATACTTAACTGCTTATTAAAAAATACGTACAATATCAAAAAAATGTAACGAACAAAATCAGCATAAGTACCGGATAGGTGAAAGTGAATCAACATAAGTACCGGATAAAATAATAGTATACCTACACGTGAATCAAAATAAGCACAAGATACATACCAAACTAAACAAACAAAATCATTGGTGAATATTAAGTCCCAAACTATAACTTGTAGTGAGAGGGGTTATTAATTGTTTGTATTGAACCTCAATACTGTAGGGTATAGCTACAATCACATACTACTAAACATTAACAAAAAATGAATCGTTTAGAATGTTAAAATAAACAACTAAACATTAACAAAAAATTTGGCAGTGATGAATAATAGAAAATAAAAAATTTGAATGCATGAATCTAAATAGTTGATGATAAAAATATTACAAATCAACAGGGAAATAAAGCAAATAGACCTAAACAAAAAAACTAAAATCTCATACCCAAAGCCTAAATATTTCATTTATTAATTTGAGAAGGCAAAAAAAAAAAAGTCAGAATGACATAATTAGGTTGAAATATTTTAAATATGAAATGAAATACTCTCAAATCTCAACCTATTACTACATAACAAACAATAATATGTTAACGTTGAACAAAATCACAATTTTCTTACCATGTGTCTTAGGCATTTCATCAAGCACCTGCCTTGCACCCATTAAACAAAAATGAAGCACATTCAAAATTTATAAACCCCAAACCCTAAAATGTTGAAGAAAAACATACTCTAACCTGTGAAAATAGTGTTTAAAAACCCAAAACCTTGAAATACTAAAGAAAAAAAATACTATAATCAGTGAGAGAGAGAGAGAGAGAGAGAGAGAGACCCAAGAACCATGAACATGGAAAGACCCCCCCCCCCCCCAAAAAAAAAGTTATAAACCCAGAAGAATATTGTGCGATAGAGAGAATGAGAGAATACCCCAGATATCTGCCGGATAGAGAAAAGGGGAAACGCCGGAGAGGGGGAAGGAAGGGTTGTTGCCGAGAGCATTCGGGGTTGAGTCGGGAGAAGGGAGTGTTGTTGTCGAGAGAGAGAGAGAGTTTGGGGTTTGAGTCCAAAATGAGGATAATGGGAGTTTTTATGGAGGGTTGTAGTTACGGTATTATCCCTATTTTTGAAATAAAGTGAATAAGGGGAATGAAATAAATATAGGGAAACGAAATAAAGAGGGGAGAAAATAGGAAAAACAAAAAGAGGAAAAATCACGTGTAAGCAAAGCAGCCTTCCCACTTGGGCAAATCAATCTAAGGCGTTCCTTTCTTGCCTAGGTGGGTCCATTCCAACCCCTTATTAAGTTATCAACTTATGGAATAGTAAAACTATTCTACTCCTTATTTTTATATATATATATATATAATAAAGTAGCAAACTTATGTATGTCATAAGTTTGCTTGATGATGTAACGAGATGATTTTTTTTTGACACTTTCTATTTTTTCCTTGAAAATTTTGAATTTATCCTCTTAATAAAGTCTAATATCTTTTCCCCCTTTCTTCAAAATTCAAAAAAAAAAGAATATAATGGTATTTGCCCCCTCTTTTAACCCAATCTAAGAAATGAACGATCATGATGAACCCCAAATTTCAGTATCCCGCTAAAAAAATTTATGCTATACCTACCATTCATGGGTAAAGGTATGGGCTGATTAGTGGCAATTAAATGCACTAACAAATTATGGTCTCGAGACATGTGATTTGTACTTCTTCTTATTATTTAAATTAAAAGGTCTACTATTTTATTCTCTTCCACATTCATCAGAATTATCTTCTCTCTCCGAGCTCCACACTCATCAGGCTTAAGGTATAATTTTTTCTCCATTTGTTTAACAACTCTCCACACTCAAGTGTTTTAAGAATAATGTTTTTTTTTATCAATGTTTATTATCACCATTTTGTATTGGGTTCTTTCATTGTTGTTTTTCTTTCGGTTCTTCACAGCAACGGCAACAACCACCCAAACAGCAACAACCCCCAAAAATGGCAACAACCACCCAAACAGCAACGACCACGCACACAGCGCACACAGACCACCGCACGCACAACTGCACACAGATCACGGCAATGACCACACACACAACTGCACACAGCCACGCCCACCACGCACGCACAGCCGCACACAGCCGCACACGCACGCACACACAGCCACGACCACCACGCAAGCACAACCAGACGCACGCACGCACAACCACACACAGCCACGTACCACCGCACACAGACCACGACACACAACACGAATCCAACACCGACACGCAGCCACACACAGCCACGTACAACAACACACGCGCAACCACGAATCGAACTCTGCAATCGCGATTTCCAACTCTGCTTAACGCCTTGAAGGTTTGCAGAGTGGGTCTCTGCCTTATGCAACTCGCCGCCGTGAATTCGCGATTTCACGATCTCTGCCCTGTGAAAACCCTATGCCCTATCACTTCCATCTTTAATCTCTTCCATTCTTTTCTTTTACAATTCATTTCATCCACGCCATTTATCACTTCCGTCTTTAATCTGTTACATTTTTTATTTTTTATTTTATCTTTAATTTGATTATGATTGTAGCTATTTGATAGGAAAAATACCGTCTTTAATCTATTGCATTTTTTATTTTATTTTTATCTTTAATTTGTTTTATTTTAAGTTTATGATTGTAGCTATTTGATAGAAAAAATACCAGCTTTAATCTGTTGCATTTTTTATTTTATCTTTAATTTATTTTATTTTAAGTTTATGATTGTAGCTATTTGATAGGAAAAATAAATTTATTTCTAAATGTAATGTAAAGTAATTATATTTTCTGTCAAATATATGCATACCTACGTTATTAAATAAATATATACTTAAAAGTTACTAAATTAATAGTCGCTTTGGCGCCGCTCCCGCATTTTCATTTTTTTAAAAATTAACGCATTTTCGCATTTGCATCCTCACTCTCCCACATTCTGTAAAATATACGTGGGGAGGAAGTGGATTGAGATTACCATCTTTGGAGGATTTGTTTTAATTTGGTTTAGATGACAAAGTGGGTGGAGCCTTTCTTCTTTGTCTCATTCAAGGGCCAATCTTCACGTGTTACATTCTAATGACAAAACGTGTCTATCTTTAATTTAATAATTTGGTTTAGATAGGCCAACTGTTTATGACTACTAACATAATAGTGATATAATATGAAATTAAACCACAAATCGCAACCGTGTAGAAACCTATATCAAGCACAATAGTTTTGCACAAATCGCACTAACGAATTTTTTGTTAGTTTGTTTGTTATTTTATTTTTTATCATGTCATAATTATCAAGTCATACTTATTACCACTATTCTTTTAGAATTCACACTTTGTTAATTCGAGTGATGAATTTAAACTATTGGAACGTTCGAATATTTGTTATTTGTTAAGCAGGGTGGTTAGTTATATAAACAAATCAGATAGTGACCAATGTTTTTGAAATTGCATTTTATTTTCTTAGCAAACGAATTTTTTCGTCCTTTTTGCGATTATCAGCGTGCCTTCAGGCACGGGCATACCCTAGTATATATATATATATATATATAGAGAGAGAGAGAGAGAGAGAGAGATGGTTGTTTATTGGAGTCTTCGATATCCCTAAAATGAGTCTACAATAAATGGCCGAACTCTTGTAGAATTGGAAAGACATTCCAAGATCAAACTTAGGAATATCCGGATATAAATTTATTTCAAGGCCTTCCACAGTTCATAAATAATCATTTGGAAAATTTAGAATCTCCTCTAGTGGAGGCATATTATCATAAGAATCTTCATTATCCTAAATATCTCCCTAAGAATTATATCGTTTTTGCAAAAGTTCAGGGGTATGCCTTTGCTTTTGAACCAGATCCATCTTATTTGAGAATTCCTTATTAACGGGTCTAGCAGTTTGACCTTACATATTTCTCGGAACTGAGTTATAATTTATTATGTTTTCCTCTTGTATAATATTAGAGTGAAGCTATAGGTACCAAATAAACTTTCTAATTCTTTTCCAAGTAGCATTAATGAGTTGCATCATGAGGAGATCCATATCACAAAGTATAACACTTAATGCTATTTGGAGGAGGATTTGAGGGAGTTTTTTAGAACACAAAGGTCAAGTTTGGTTGCACAAATTATTTGATTATGTAAATTGGTTCATTGTGAATGAGGGAATTGTAAATGAGTGAATTTGAAATGAGTTAAATCCAATTTTACACAATGTTTGGTAATTTGAAATTGATGTTAAAGTTCTAGGAAAAAAAGACAAAAACAAATCGAGAGAGAGAGGGGGAGGGAAAGAGAGAGAAAGAGAGGAGGAGGGGGAGGGGGAGAGGGAGAAGGAGAGGGGACATGTACTTTATGTGACTCCTATTTCAAATGGATTCATTTCAACATTTTTGTGAAATGATCCAATTTCACAATTTCATTAATGATCCAATTTTAAATTTTGCACATGAGCTAAAATGGAGCAATTATTGAATGCTTTCATTAATGAAACTAAACACAATTAATGAGTCAATTTATAAAAAAATTAATTTATTAATGATCCAATTTATAATTTTGGGACAACCAAACGGCCAAAGCATTTCCCATGATATTAACTAGATGAGAATATTTTTCTCCAATGTTTTTGTCGGTAACCAATTCACCGAAGCTATCACCTGGTAATGATCTGCCGACGTCCTTATGAACCATTCATTTCGTCAAAAATTTAATACAACCTGGAGGCAAGTACCTTGCAGACCTGTAGACATGAAATGCTGTACTGAAGCAACTTGAAGCTAAGTGAGATGGCGCATTGACTTGAGATGCACCTGGGTACAAAGCTGCAATAGAATAGGCAGAAGTATTATTCGTTCCTTTTTTAATTGCCAAAGTTGTTATGGTTTATATATACAAACAATCTCACTTGCGGACTAAAAACACTATGAAACCCCGTTGAGACCATTTTTTTAAATAGGAGAAAAATTAAGTTTATAATGAATTTTTTAAGAATGATTTCAACAATGAGGAAATCATCTAAAAAAATGGTTCATCAAAAAAATCAATCCAAAACTCGGTCAGACAATTATAATTTTTTCCATCTCATTTTTTTTTTATAATACAAATAAAATCTTTTCATTATTTTTTTCTTGCAAATAATCTCCCCAACATGGATGTCATCTATAAAAAAATAATCACAAAATTCAGTTTTTTCTCGTGTTAGGAAAAATGTTTGAACGAGAATTTTTATATATAAGATCCTTACTCAAGGCTCCACCCTCCACCCCCACCGCCACGCCCATATATATATATATATATATATATATATAATATTCTCGTTATAAACTAATATAGATGGGCAATATTCAATTTAAATCTGTGTAAACTAAAAAGATTTCTACACACTTTAATAACTACTTATGTAATGCATAACTCAATAAACAAACTGTTCAATTTAATAATCATTACCGACTGATTAACCATGTTCAAAATCAAATTAATCTGATATTAAAAAATGAATCATTCTGATTCCTGATTGAAATGAAGCTTATATAGATATTGAGAATCTGAAAATACAAGCAATCCAATTAACTCATTATCAATATTTCAATTTTAATTGTTAGTTTATTGTATTATCCATAACAAAAAAGTTATTGAAGGTTGTAAAAAGTTTCTTAGTCTACATCGATATAAGTTGAGTCCTCATGTGTGCGTGTGTATATATATAAATAATATTTTTGTTCAGGCTGTCCCTCATTTTAATAGTGCGAAGCGAAAATGTGTGGTTTGAGGGTGAGCATAGAAATTATCGGCTAAATTATAATTTTTCTCTCTCTCTCTCTCTCTCTCTTGGGGTCACTACTGGGTGACATATGTCCGGTACACACTATTAAAATGTGGAACAATTCGCACAAAAGAAGTATATATATACTCATCTTCTGTGAACCAATCTGCATTTTAAGAGTCCGAACCGGATACGTGTCACCTGACGGTGGACCTAGAAATTATCCGCTAAATTATAGGGACGCTCTCTCTTTTCTGGGCTCAACGACATGTGACACATATTCGGTCCGCACTACTAAAATGCGGACTGGTCATCACAAGATCAATACTATATATATATACACACACACACACACACTCAGAGTGGCAGACTATCATGTACACCAAGTTTGCATAACGATTTTTTTTAAATAGTGAAAGAAATAATTTTGAGTTGAATTTTTTAATATGGCATATAAACTTTTCAAGGGGCCCACATAAAGAAATCCGCTCAAAATAACTTTTTTGCTATTTTTAAAAAATTAATCAGACATCCTCACATTTTATAACACTCTCAAAGCTGTGAAAGTTTGATCGATTTTTAAAAAATTGAAAAACAAATTATTCTGAGCTTATTTTGTTATATGGATCAATTGAAATGTTTGAATGCCATATAAAAAAATTCAACTCAAAATTATTTTTTTTAATATTTAAAAAAAACAGGTTTGAAATCTCTCTCTCCCTCTCTCAGAGAGAGAAAGAGATACAGGCTCCTATGCACAGTAAGTTTGCACATGTGCTGGCGCACATCAAATTTTTTAAACTATTAAATAATATATTTTTGAGTTGATTTTATTTTTGTGATATTTAAATATTTCAACGGACCTATATAAAAAAAAAACAGTTCAAAAAAACTTTTTTTGGTGTTTTTATAATATCAATCAAACTTTCGCAGCGTCTAAAGTGCTTAAAAACAACGAAAGTTTGACCGATTTTTTAAAAATAGTAAAAGAAGATTTTTTTTCTGCAGTTTTTTTTATATGAGTCACTTGAAATGTTTAAATATAAAAAAAAATATCTCAATTTTTTTTTTTACTATTTTTAAAAAATGATATGCAAACTTAATGTGCAGACGAACATGTTTGTATATATATATATATATATATATATATATATATATATATATATATATATATAATGACATAATTGGGCTATACTTCCACCATTTTGTTAAAAACTCTCTTGGGTTTAATTAGACATAATGAATTTCTTCGCACCTTCTACCATATTATAAATTCAAAGGCAAGAACCAGAGCAGCCAGTCAATTAAAACTGTCAAACTTTGGACTTCCTCAATTTCGCTCTCATATTTATCATCCCTGTGAAAACACTGCCCCGGCCAAAAATTACTTTTTAACATCACAATGTAATATTTTCCACATAATTTACATTTATTTTCAAACTGGTAATTGTGATTAATAGTAACTTGTGTATCGACCCAATTAACCACTAAGCAGTTCTACTTGAACCAAAGCTGGATGCACCTCATCTATATTATAATATTTTTGAGGTTACCCCTATATTTGTTTATCTTACTCACTTTGATCATTAAATTTTTAATTCGGGCATTTTACCCCAAAAAAATTGTGACTGTCGCTAAAGGTCTTGTAAGGAGACCTAGTAACATGGATTTAGGGTACGTGTTCACTCTCAACACGAATATGAATACGGCACTAATGCAATACTTCTCACAAATGTTCCACACTCTAAAAATAATAGTTTACATTTGTAAATGTGTCGTATTCATATTGATTTGCACATAGAGAGATGGTGCCGTAAGTGCATGATATTATTTCCCCTTATAAAGTATTTCGAAAAGTTATTATCGAAAAGCAAAGTAAAAACCTAGCGGAACAAACAATAAAAATAAAAATAAAGGGAGATAAAGTAAAAATAATTAAAAAAACAAAACCTTATATGATGTTCGTAACAGCTGAAATATTCAAACTAAGTGCACTAAATATCATGCAGGACCAAAGTATGTAAACTTATTAAGTCCTTATATGGCCTAAAACAAGCACCTAAACAATGGCATGAAAAATTTGATAAAGTCATTATTTCTTATGGTTTTAAAATTCATGAATCTGATAAGTGTGTTTATAGTAAATTTGCTAATGGTAAAGGTGTGATCATTTGTTTATATGTAGATGACATGTTAATTCTTGGTACTGATTTAGAAAGCATTAATAATACTAAAAGTTTTTTGTCTTCTAAATTTGATATGAAAGATATGGGTGTAGCTGATGTCATATTAGGAATGAGAATAATAAGGAAAGATAAAAATATAATTCTCACTCTATCTCATTATGTTGAGAAAATTTTAAAGAAATTTAATCAGTTTGATTGCACACCTGTTAGTACACCTTTTGAACCACAGCTAAAAATGATCCCTAATAATGGTAGAGCTATTTCACAATTGGAATATGCACGAGTAATTGGTAGTTTAATGTATGCCATGACATGTACTCGACCTGATATTGCTTATGCTGTTGGTAAATTAAGTAGATATACTAGTAATCCAAGTTTATTGCATTGGCATGCTGTCAATAGAATATTAAAATATTTGAAAGGAACTATGGACTATGGTATATACTATAGTGGATATCCTTCAGTATTAGAAGGATTTTCTGATGCCAGTTGGATAACTGAGCGGGAGGATCATTCCTCAACAAGTGGATGGATTTTCACTCTTGGTGGAGGAGCTGTTTCTTGGGGATCAAAGAAACAAACTTGTATAGCTGACTCTACTATGGCAGCTGAGTTTGTAGCATTAGCTGCAACTAGTAAATAGGCAGAATGGATAAGGAATTCATTAATTGAAATTCCAGTTTGGCCAAAACCAATGCCTCCAATATCTATACATTGTGATAGTGAGTCTACACTTTCCAGAGCTTATAGTAAAGTGTATAATGGAAAGTCTAGACATATTGGCCTGAGACATAGTTATGTCAGACAAATGATTACAAATAGTGTAATCACAGTGGATTATGTAAAATCAAGTCAAAATTTAGCTGATCCTTTTACAAAAGGCCTTGCAAGAGGACTGGTGTCTAAGACATCAATAGGGATGGGACTAAAGCCCATTAATAATAATCACTCTTGATGGAAACTCAACTTGAAACTTGATATATTCAAGTCTCAAGTTCAATGATTAAAGTACATCGTACGACGTGATTGTAAGCACTATGAAATTTAACATCCCAAGGATAAGTGCTTAGAACATGTAATGAATAATGAAAGAGGATGGGTTTAACCTTAATAGATTTATGGTGTTTTAAGTTACATGGACACCTATGATAATCTACCTATATGAGTGTGGAAGTGGTGCCGCTTCCTATGAGAACTGGGCTTGACTCTAAAGCACTCATGAAATCAAGGTACAGACACAAGGCCTAATTCATGTGTCGGCTTATATGGATAATCAGTGACTAAAAGATTTGTGTGTGAAGACAAATCCGGATAATCAATATAGATTGATAGTTCAAAGACAAGTCTACTATACTTTCATGGTTAACCTTGACGAACCTTCACAGGGTATTGGTTCAAGTCGTGAGACACCAATGCTTATACACAGTCTTACAGACAATCAAAGATTTACAAAACTTATTTTGAAAATGGTGGAGGAATGTTGGAGATTTTTAAAATAAGAGAGTAAGAGTTTTTTGGGTGTAAAAGCCTTAAGAGCTTGTCCCACATTGGAAGTGTGAGGAAGAGGTGGGAAGCTAACCCAAATATAAAAGGGTATAGTGTCCCACATTGGAAAATGTACAAAGCTAAGTGTCACCACTAAGCTATAAAAGGGGTGGGCAACCTTTGAGTCCCACATTGGAAAAATGTTAAGAATTTGTACACTTAATAAGTACAAATGAAAGATGAAGAGTTAATTCATCTAGCATTTAAGAGGCTATTCAAGAGACCTCAATACGGTGCGAAGCACCGTACGCACACGCACACGCGCGCGCTCGCGCGCGTGCGGGTGCGGGTGCGGGGCAGTGGGCTGTAGAGGCGCTAGTGGCACACTTTGCACTTCGCACGCCGCGTGTCCGCGGTGATAGCGGGTGCCGGGATTCGTCCGGGTCGGAACGCGGTAGCTCGGGCGCGGTCACTTTTTGGTTGACCCGTGCAAAACCGATTCGGTATTATTATACCTGTTCGGAATGGACTTAAGACTGTTGGCAATTAACAGTCATACCTGTTCGGAAATGACTTAATTCAACAGTCATGACTCTTGAAGACAAAGACTTTCATTTTCTATAAATAAAGGCTGCCTAAAAACGGAATTACATTGATAACAAAAACCAGTTTCAGATTTCCATACCCTGCTATTACTCTCTTACAGTTTTCAGGAGATATAAATTCTCTTATTCTGTTTTGTGCACATAAACAGAATAAGAACTTGATTGACTGTTCTTCGCTGCTACATCCAAGGACTGTCTTCAAATATACAAGTTGCAGACAGTGCAAGTGCTTCATTGTATCTTGAGTACGGATTTGCTGATTCCCATTTGTATACCGAAATTCTTCGTGTGGGGCAAATACTGTATTTAGGAAAGTGACATCACGCCTTGAAGTTTTATAGTGACTATTCAGAAATCACATTGTTGTATTGAAGTTGACATTTTGAGATATATAAAGAGTTCCATTTCTGTATTTGCATTCATAATTTCCAACAATCTAAATACAGTAATTGGAAATGGCCGACTCTTCCAAGTCACTTCGACAAATAACAGAAAGCTTTGTCAAGTTGGACCGTTTTGATGGTGGTAATTTTCTGCGTTGGCAGAAAAAGGTTCACTTTCTTCTAACAACATTGAAGATTGTATATGTGTTGTCACAACCGAAACCAAATGAAGATGAAGATGAAACCGTGGAACAGACTAGGCAACGTACAAAATGGGAGACCGATGATTACTTGTGTCGTGGTCACATTCTCAATGCACTTGCTGATAATTTGTTCGACTTGTACCAAAATGTTGGGACAGCAAAAACTTTATGGGAAACATTGGAGACCAAATATCTAACGGAAGACGCTACAAGTAAGAAGTTCCTTATCGGTCAGTTTCTAAGCTTTAAAATGCATGATAATAGGCCTATGCTAGAACAATTTCATGACATCCAACGCATCATAAATCATTGCAAACTGAAAAAATTAAATATGGATGATAATGTAATTGTTGCTGCCATAATTGAAAAACTTCCTCCTTCTTGGAAAGACTATAAGAAAGAACTCAAACACAAAAAGGAGGATCTTTCACTTGAAGAATTAGAGACTCATTTAAGAATTGAACAAGAGTCTCGAATTCTAGATGGTAAAGAGGAACAAGAAAATTCTGTTTCTAAGGTCCATGTGGTGGAGGAAGGAAAGGAGCAAAAATATGGCAATCATGGAAAAAATAACAAGCGAAAGAATTTTTCAAATAATTCTAAAGCAAACAAAAAGAAGAAAGGAAATTGTTTTCATTGCAACAAACCAGGTCACTTCAAGAAGGATTGTCGTGAGTTCAAGAAACTAAAGGAAAAAGGAGGGACATCAGACACAAAGAAAAAATTTGCTGCTATGATATCCGAGGCTAATATGCTTGGAGAAGACAACTCTTGGTGGGTTGATTCTGGTGCCACAAGGCATGTTTGTAAGGACAAGAACTTGTTCTCTGCCTATGAAACAGTGGAAGGAGATGTTCTCTATATGGGAAATTCATCTACAGCTGCGGTTAAAGGCAAAGGGACAGTGGATCTCGAATTCACTTTCGGGAAAATCCTTAGCCTCACCAATGTTTTTCATGTTCCTGATGTTAGGAAAAATTTAGTTTCTGGAAGTCTTCTTAACAAATTTGGCTTTAAGCTTGTATTTGAGTCAGACAAATTTATTCTGACTAAGAATGGTACCTTTGTAGGCAAAGGATATTTGTATGAGGGCATGTTTAAGCTCAATATCAATGAAAAGGATTCTTCTGCTTATATCGTTGATTGTCTTTCATTATGGCATAGTCGTTTAAGACATGTTAATACAAAGAAAATGCATTTCATGGTTAATTTAAATTTGATTCCTAAATATGAGAATGATATGGATGAAAAGTGTAAAATATGCATGCAAACTAAAATTACAGGATTGCCTTTTCCTAAAATAGAAAAAACTACATCTTTGTTGCAATTAGTACATAGTGATGTTTGTGATTTGCATGGAACACCTACTAGAGGTGGTAGTAAATATTTTGCTACATTTATTGATGACTTTTCAAAATATTATTACGTATATCTTTTAAACTCTAAGGATGATGTGCTTAATAGATTTAAGACATATAAAAATGAAGTTGAAAATCAATGTGATTCTAAAATAAAATGTCTTAGATCTGATAGAGGTGGTGAATATCACTTTCCTCAATTTTGTGAAGATATGGGAATTATACATGAAGTTACTGCACCTTATACACCACAACAAAATGGAGTAGCAGAAAGAAAAAATAGGACACTAACTGAAATGGTTAATGCTATGCTTTCTTATTCTGGTTTAAGTAAGGGTTTTTGGGGAGAAGCACTTTTAACTGCATGTCATATTCTGAATAGAATACCTGTTAAAGATAATAAGAAAACTCCTTACGAATTATGGAAGAATAGAAAACCTAATTTAGGTTATCTTAAAGTTTGGGGTTGTAGAGCTATTGTAAGACTACCTGAAACTAAGAGAAAGAAATTAGGAAGCAAAGGTGTTGAGTGTATTTTCATAGGTTATGCACAACATAGTAAATCCTATAGATTTTTGGTTAGTGAACCTAATGATTCTGTTGAGATAAATACAATAATTGAATCGAGAGATGCAATTTTTTATGAACAAAGGTTTTCTTCTATTCCTAGAATTAATAATGAAAAAGAAGTAAGCACCCCTTCACAGTTACCTATAACTCCACTAGTAGAACAAGAAGAGATTAGAAAAAGTAAAAGACCTAGGAAAGAAAAAAGCTTTGGTCCCGACTTTGTAGTCTATCTTGTTGAAGGAACTAGAAATACATCTTGTAATCAATATGCTTTGACTCTTAGCGTTGAAACAGACCCACAAACTTATAGTGAGGCAATTAAGTCTGTAGATTCAGCATTTTGGAAAGAAGCTATAAATGATGAAATGGATTCAATTTTGGGAAATAAAACTTGGAAATTAGTGGACTTACCTCCAGGATCTAAACCCATTAAGTGTAGATGGATTTTTAAAAAGAAAATGAAAATAGATGGAACAATTGATAAATTCAAGGCTAGATTGGTTGCTAAAGGTTTTACACAAAAAGAAGGAATTGATTATTTTGATACCTATGCACCTGTTGCTAGAACCGCCACTATTAGAATTTTAATTGCATTAGCATATATATATAATTTTGAGATTCTTCAAATGGATGTGAAAACTGCCTTTTTAAATGGTGACTTAGAAGAAGAAATTTACATGGAACAACCTGAAGGGTTTGTTATGCCTGGACAAGAAAACAAAGTATGTAAACTTATTAAGTCCTTATATGGCCTAAAACAAGCACCTAAACAATGGCATGAAAAATTTGATAAAGTCATTATTTCTTATGGTTTTAAAATTCATGAATCTGATAAGTGTGTTTATAGTAAATTTGCTAATGGTAAAGGTGTGATCATTTGTTTATATGTAGATGACATGTTAATTCTTGGTACTGATTTAGAAAGCATTAATAATACTAAAAGTTTTTTGTCTTCTAAATTTGATATGAAAGATATGGGTGTAGCTGATGTCATATTAGGAATGAGAATAATAAGGAAAGATAAAAATATAATTCTCACTCAATCTCATTATGTTGAGAAAATTTTAAAGAAATTTAATCAGTTTGATTGCACACCTGTTAGTACACCTTTTGAACCACAGCTAAAAATGATCCCTAATAATGGTAGAGATATTGCACAATTGGAATATGCACGAGTAATTGGTAGTTTAATGTATGCCATGACATGTACTCGACCTGATATTGCTTATGCTGTTGGTAAATTAAGTAGATATACTAGTAATCCAAGTTTATTGCATTGGCATGCTGTCAATAGAATATTAAAATATTTAAAAGGAACTATGGACTATGGTATATACTATAGTGGATATCCTTCAGTATTAGAAGGATTTTCTGATGCCAGTTGGATAACTGAGCGGGAGGATCATTCCTCAACAAGTGGATGGATTTTCACTCTTAATGGAGGAGTTGTTTCATAGGGATCAAAGAAACAAACTTGTATAGCTGACTCTACTATGGTAGCTGAGTTTGTAGCATTAGCTGCAACTAGTAAAGAGGCAGAATGGATAAGGAATTCATTAATTGAAATTCCAGTTTGGCCAAAACCAATGCCTCCAATATCTATACATTGTGATAGTGAGTCTACACTTTCCAGAGCTTATAGTAAAGTGTATAATGGAAAGTCTAGACATATTGGCCTGAGACATAGTTATGTCAGACAAATGATTACAGATAGTGTAATCACAGTGGATTATGTAAAATCAAGTCAAAATTTAGTTGATCCTTTTACAAAAGGCCTTGCAAGAGGACTGGTGTCTAAGACATCAATAGGGATGGGACTAAAGCCCATTAATAATAATCACTCTTGATGGAAACTCAACTTGAAACTTGATATATTCAAGTCTCAAGTTCAATGATTAAAGTACATCATACGACGTGATTGTAAGCACTATGAAATTTAACATCCCAAGGATAAGTGCTTAGAACATGTAATGAATAATGAAAGAGGATGGGTTTAACCTTAATAGATTTATGGTGTTTTAAGTTACATGGACACCTATGATAATCTACCTATATGAGTGTGGAAGTGGTGCCGCTTCCTATGAGAACTGGGCTTGACTCTAAAGCACTCATGAAATCAAGGTACAGACACAAGGCCTAATTCATGTGTCGGCTTATATGGATAATCAGTGACTAAAAGATTTGTGTGTGAAGACAAATCCGGATAATCAATATAGATTGATAGTTCAAAGACAAGTCTACTATACTTTCATGGTTAACCTTGACGAACCTTCACAGGGTATTGGTTCAAGTCGTGAGACACCAATGCTTATACACAGTCTTACAGACAATCAAAGATTTACAAAACTTATTTTGAAAATGGTGGAGGAATGTTGGAGATTTTTAAAATAAGAGAGTAAGAGTTTTTTGGGTGTAAAAGCCTTAAGAGCTTGTCCCACATTGGAAGTGTGAGGAAGAGGTGGGAAGCTAACCCAAATATAAAAGGGTATAGTGTCCCACATTGGAAAATGTACAAAGCTAAGTGTCACCACTAAGCTATAAAAGGGGTGGGCAACCTTTGAGTCCCACATTGGAAAAATGTTAAGAATTTGTACACTTAATAAGTACAAATGAAAGATGAAGAGTTAATTCATCTAGCATTTAAGAGGCTATTCAAGAGACCTCAATACGGTGCGAAGCACCGTACGCACACGCACACGCGCGCGCGCGCGCGCGTGCGGGTGCGGGTGCGGGGCAGTGGGCTGTAGAGGCGCTAGTGGCGCACTTTGCACTTCGCACGCCGCGTGTCCGCGGTGGTAGCGGGTGCCGGGATTCGTCCGGGTCGGATCGCGGTAGCTCGGGCGAGGTCACTTTTTGGTTGACCCGTGCAAAACCGATTCGGTATTATTATACCTGTTCGGAATGGACTTAAGACTGTTGGCAATTAACAGTCATACCTGTTCGGAAATGACTTAATTCAACAGTCATGACTCTTGAAGACAAAGCCTTTCATTTTCTATAAATAAAGGCTGCCTAAAAACGGAATTACATTGATAAGAAAAACCAGTTTCAGATTTCCATACCCTGCTATTACTCTCTTACAGTTTTCAGGAGATATAAATTCTCTTATTCTGTTTTGTGCACATAAACAGAATAAGAACTTGATTGACTGTTCTTCGCTGCTACATCCAAGGACTGTCTTCAAATATACAAGTTGCAGACAGTGCAAGTGCTTCATTGTATCTTGAGTACGGATTTGCTGATTCCCGTTTGTATACCGAAATTCTTCGTGTGGGGCAAATACTGTATTTAGGAAAGTGACATCACGCCTTGAAGTTTTATAGTGACTATTCAGAAATCACATTGTTGTATTGAAGTTGACATTTTGAGATATATAAAGAGTTCCATTTCTGTATTTGCATTCATAATTTCCAACAATTCGGGATGGGTGTAACAACATCAATTTTCTCATGTAAAGACTGGGCAAGCACGATACGCCGAAGATGAGACTTGTCTGTCAATTAATATCGTTTTCTGCATGATGTAACATAAATATTATTAATTTAAAGGCCGATAGTTTAACTTTATGAATATTTCCATGACTATATTAAAAATCAAACCAACACCAACTAAATAATAAATACAACAAGAAGTAAAAATCACAACTCCAACACAATGTAAATAAATACCGAGCTTATGCCCTTACAGCTATTTACATATAAAAGAATTAACTCTCACAGAAAAATACCTAGGCTAGAATCGATAAATATGAAGATTGATGAGCAAGAAAGACTGCAAGACTATCAAAGCACAATCCAGCTATCCGTCTCCAGGAGCTCCTAGGGCGAAAAACATTTAAATTTTGGGTCCGAGCCCGAGGTGTGTAAGAATTAACTTATTCAATTTAATATGCAATAATACAATGGATGCAAAATAAATATCACCTCCATCATTCGCATGCGTTTAACACCTCACTCCTCAACAAAATATGATATTATCCGCATCCCAATAAGTCCCAAATAATAACTATTGACAACGTGTCAAATTAATAATAATAAAATTGTTGATAATTAAATGATTAAGGGTACCGACTACATTTAATTACCAATACCTGTTATATTCCAGTATGTTAAATTCCACATAAATGGCATAAACATCTATTATGCATTAAAGAATGAAAGTTGTAATTTATGTACAGATTCTTTGACATTTCAATTTATCTCATATAAAGTGCAGGAAATTATATATATGTCCATATATTTGACACACAAAGGCATCTACCGTTGGTGTCTAATTCGTACTCTATCAGCAAGTCCGGAGGAATCTCTTATTCTAAGCGGACTTCACAAAACACAGACAAGTTAGGGGTGGTCCCTACGCAGGATACATATTCACGGCCCATACTCAGCAGTGAAGGACATCGTCTTGTCCAATTGGTATAAGGCTGCCACTGGGACAGTCTTGTGGGTGGATTGAGTCTGGTCCCCATTTCGATCCCCAGCACTGTCAAAATAATGCTTGACCAGCGGAAGTCACAAACCACAAATGTAAATTAGTCGAGGTACGCTTGAAGCTCGCCCGGACACCACGAGGTATGTTGGAAAAAAAAAAGCTAAGTGAGATGGTGCATTGACTTGAGATGCACATTGGTATAAAGCTACTTTAGAATACTCAAAAGTATTATATGTTCCTCTTTTAATTTCCAAACTTCTTATGGTCTATATATACAAAGAATCTCACTTGCGCACTAGAAACTCTATAAAACCCTTTTCAGATCATTTTTTTAAATAGTGAAAAAAATTAACTTTTGATGAATTTTTTAGGGATGGTTTCAGTAGTGAGGAGATCAACTAGAAAATGCTTCATCAAAAAAATCAATTCAAAAGTGGGTGAGCCTCAATTTTTTCCATCTCATTTTTTATACAATAAAAATAAAATCGTTCGATTATTTTTTTTGACAAATAATCTCCCGAGTATGGATGTCTTCTATAAAAAAATAATCACAAAATTCACTTTTTTTGTTTTATGAAAATAGATTGAACGAGACTTTTTATATATAAGATCCTTACTGAAGACTTCACCCCCCAACACACACACACACACACACACACACACACACACACACATATATATATATATATATATATTATGTTTTCGTTATACTCTAATATAGATGGTCAATGTTCAATTTACATCTGTGTAAACGAAAAAGATTTCTACACTATTTAATAACTACTTATTTAATGCATAACTTAATAAACAAATTGTTCAATTTTATAATCTTTACAGACTGATTATCCATGTTAAAAATAAAATTATTCGCATATCAAAAGGTGCGCCATTCTGATTGCATACTTTAAATGAAGCTTATATAGATATTGAGAAGCTGAAAATACAAGCCATCCTATTAAGTCCTTGTCAATATGTCAAATTCAATGGTTGGTTTATTGTATTATTCATCACGAAAAAGTTATTGAAGATTATAAAACGTTTCTTAGTCTACACCGATATATATATATATATATATATATATATATATATATATATATATATATATATATATATAGTTCGTATTTTAAGAATGTGGGTCGGACATGTGTCACCTGGCGGTGAGTGCATAAAAGAGAGAGAGTGTGCCTATAATTTATGCGATAACTTCTAGGCACACCGTTAGGTGACACATGTCCAATCTGCATTCTTAAAATGCGGACTAGTCCGCACAAGAGCTTTATTATATATATAATGCTCTTGTACGAGCTGTTCCACATTTTAACAGTGCTCACCATAGATGTGTCATTTGGTGTTGAGCGTACAAATTGTCGATTAAATTATAGTCGTTCTCTCTCTCTCTCTCTCTGTATATATATATATATATATATATATATATATACTAGCGTATGCCCGTGCCTGAAGGCACGACGAAATTTTTCAAAGTACATAATCGCGAAATGATGATAATTTTTCAAAGTACGTAATAGGGAAGCGATAAATTTCGAAGTGTAATTTTAAAACAATGTCAAATAGTCCAATAACATTCAAATAGTCTAGATTCATCAAATAAATTCACATATAATACGAAATATACAATATTCATCCATCGAATTCACATTGTCTCAAAAAAACGAAGTGTCAAATTTTTAAAAAAATTGGACATAATCTCCTTTGTTTATGGAACTATTCACCCTGCTTAACAAATAACAAATAGTCCAACATCCAAATTTTCTAAATTCTTCAAACAAATTCACATATAAAATGAAATATACAATATTCACCAATCAAACTAACTGTGTCTCAAAAAAATAAAGTGTCATTTTTTTAAAAAAAATGGGCATAGTTTCCTTTGTTTATTGGACTATCCACCCTATTTAAGGGGTAACAACAAATCCAACAAATTAAAAAAAAATCTCAAATTCAGAGATGGGAGCTAGAAGGAAGGGAAAGGAGAATATGTGGGACTTCCTCAAAATGTCTGTGCCATGGTGCTTCTGGATTAGGTGCTACGACTGTTGTCTTCCCATCCTTCTTCCCACCTCTAGCCATGATCACTCTCTCTCTCTCGATTTTCTGTACGATTTGACAAACAATAAACATAATGAATCAGTTTCTCGGACAAAGATACAATCACATAAGTAAATATAAAATCAGTAAAATGAAATATACAATCACATCAAAATTGTCTAAATTCGAGATTGATTCAGCCGGATCCAATTGGATTACCTCTTTTATACAAAAAATGCAGTTTCGAGTTTGATCCCATCATATTTGGTCTACAAATAAAATAAATAACAATATTAGGAAAAGGAACTATTTGAATAAGTGCATATGCATATATGCGAGTGCATATATACAATGTGTGTGTGCGTGTTTGTGTGCGTGTGCGCATGTGTGTGCGTTTGAGTGGGAAAGGGGGGAGGGGATGGGCAGGGGGCGCGTGTGAGTGGGGAAGGGGGAGGGGACGGGCAGGGAGCGCATGTGTGCATGGGTGTGTGCGTGTGTTTGTGTGCGCGTGCGAGTGGGGAAGGGTGAAGGGGATGGGGCAGGGGGCGTGTGTGCGTGTGTTTGCGTGTATGCATATGCATATGCATATATGCCAGTGCACATGTGCATGTTTGTGTCCGCGTGTGCGTGTGAAAGGGGAAGGGGGAGGGGACGGGCAGGGGGTGCGTGTGTTCGTGTTTGTGTCCGCGTGTGTGAGTGGGGAAGGGGGGATGGGACGGGGAAGGTATGCATATATGCAGTGCCTATATGCATATGCATATATGTAGTGCGATTGTGTTCATGTGTGAGTGCGTGTGTTTGTGTGCGCGCGTGTGAGTGGGAAAGGGGGGAGGGGATGGTCAGGGGGCGGGTGTGTTTGCGTCCGCGTGTGAGTGGGGAAGAGGGGAGGGGGCGCATGTGTGCGTGTGTGCGTGTGTTTGTGTGCGCGTGTGTGCCTGTGAGTGGGGAAAGGGGGAGGGGACGGGGCAGGGGGCGTGTGCGTGCATGTGTATGTGTGCGCGTGTTTGCGTGTATCAAGGTTAAAAAAAACGGGGGGTGTGACCGAGGCGTGGAGGCCAAGCCTTAAGCCTTAGAAGCCTAGGCGGGTCTTAGCGTAAAAAGGCGTGAAAAGGTGTTTAGGCATTTTTTAATATATTTTAATATTTTTTTACTATGACAAGGATATTTAAAATACTAAATTGGTACATACCTTAAAAACATGTCTAAATATTTTTAAATTAAAATACTTTTTTTTAAAATAAAATAAAAAAACAAAAAAATTGCATCTTTTCACGCCTTACTTCTCAAAAACTCGCGTTTTTTCACGCCTTATCCCCCAAAAATGCTCGTTTTTTCACGCCTTGCCCCAAAAAACGTTGGCCATCGTTGACTACGCCTTGATCCACGCCTAGGGCCAAAACTTGGCGTATCTAAAAATCCTTGCGCCTAGGCGCGTTTTTTAGAACAGTGGCGTGTATGCATATATGCCAGTGCGTGTGTGTGCATGTTTGTGTGTGTTTGTGTGCGTGTGTG
The DNA here is from genome assembly GCA_949130495.1 of Sambucus nigra. Classification (NCBI taxonomy): domain Eukaryota; kingdom Viridiplantae; phylum Streptophyta; class Magnoliopsida; order Dipsacales; family Adoxaceae; genus Sambucus; species Sambucus nigra. The sequence goes on along the minus strand of OX422215.1, from coordinate 648,564,700 downwards.
CGTATGTGAGGGGGGAAGGGGGGAGGGGATGGGCAGGGGGTGAATGTGTGCATGTGCGCGTGTTTGTGTGTGTTTGTGTCTGCGTGTGTGAGAGGGGAAGGGGGGAGTGGACGGGGCAGGTATGCATATATGCATATGCATATATGCAGTGTGAGTGTGTGCGTGTGTGCGTGCGTGTTTGCGTGTGCACGTGTGCAAGTGGGAAAGGGGGAGGGGATGGGCAGGGGGCGCGTATGTTTGTGTCCACGTGTGTGCGTGTGAGTGGAGAAGGGGGGAGGGGACGGGAAGGGGGAGCATGTGTGCGTGTGTGTGTGTGTTTGAATATTAACCGATCCCATATTTATAGATCAACGCAGAATGGGATATCTTTTATGGCAAATTTACCATAATAGCAAATGATGGCATCATGTGGCTCGTCAACTGTTGGCTTCGATAGCAAAATGAACACGTGTTCATCTTTAGAATGGGTATTTAAACATGAATACACTTTCACCTCTGTTTAGAAATGTGCACCTACATATTTATGAATTGAATAAATGACTCAAATCAGTAAAACGGAAGGTGAAACGTAATAGATAATCCAACCAATCGAGACCCTATTTGTGTTGATGCAAATTTCATCTTAATATTCAGTATAACAGATTTTCAGCATAATATAACATATATGACTTGATATTCAACATAATATTATGCAAATTTGTTTATTAAATAAAAAACTGAAAAGTTAGTTATCAAAACAGTTATGTGTCAACCAACATTAACACAAACCCCTATAAAACAAACTAATTAACAGACCAACACTACCATAATAACCCATAGCTTCATTTGAAGTATTGTAAAGATGGAAATACTCAAAACATGAGGAACTTAATACATATATATACAATCAGCATATATATGCATATGCATATATATGAATATGGATATATATGCATATGTTGATTATGTATATATATGCTACTGCATATATATACATAATCACCATATGCATATATATGCAATCAGCATATATATGCAGCTGCATATATATGTGTGCATATGCATATATATGCAATCAACATATATATGTAGCTACATATATATGTGTATGTATATATATGCCCTGCATATATATTAAGATTGCATATATATGCACTGTATATATATATATATGCATATGCATATATATGCGCATATATATGCACCTGCAGACATGGATGATATGCAATATTAGTGTATACGTAACATCCACCGTGATGCAACTACAGGAAATTAGTGTACATGCAATATTAACTCGAGGACAATTTATAGCCGTAGTGAAATCAACAATTTTAACCCGAGATGGTCTGTTTAGCTCATCTTACTCTTTAGAAATGTTTTTAGCATCTAAAAAAATCACCTCAAATTCACATAACTTCCTAAATATGTGCTTTTGAGTTGTTATGCCTCCATGGGGTGGCAATTTTCAATTTTAAGAAACAATACGATAGGATAAAACGACACGACATTAATCCAAAATTTACACGACATGAGTCCAAAACTTTGCAAGTGTACTATATCTACGTATATGAACGGTTCAAATCAATGGGTAAGTTAGTTAAAATTAAATTAAAATTAATTAATTATTATATATGATCTTGCTCGTAGATTACTTCCTATAACATGAACAAATGAATAGTACCATGAGACAATATGAGACATTTCAAATACATGAGACAATATGCACTGGGGAAGAAGAGGGAGAAGACCATTTTATCTCGAGCCTTGGTTGATTAAAGAAGAGGGGCGTGAAGACAACTTAAAGAAGATGGTCTTCCCAGATCAGCTGTATCGGCACTGCATCCATTGGCGCCCAAGAGTCTTTGTGACCAAATAAGGGAATTCAGTAAAACGATCACTAATATGCCCAGGGGTCTTTTGGCAGCACACTCATACCTACTACTGCATTCTGCAGATTTAATTTTATGTTGTTCTACTTATTCTGGTATCGTTTTAAGCATACATCTATTATTATATATTAACAAAGAAATGAGTAAACGATATAGATAACAGTTAGCAATAAAGCTGAAATGAACATAAATGAACACAAACTTATAACCTCAAAACAGAGCAGATGAAGTAGAAATGAGAGTAAACCGAATCAAGCTCAGAACATGGCTAAAGTCCACCTGAAATAGATAAGTAGAATAGTTAAAATATGGGTTCTACATTTACTAAAAAGTGATTGAAACAAACGAATACCACCGGTTCTTGGAGACTTGGTAAGTAGTTTTTTCCAGATCGTAAATTAAACAAAAGAAAAAAAAACAAATAGTACACCTCATTTGCCAAGTAATATGATCAATCCAAGTAATATGATCAATCCAAGTACAAATAGTACACTTAATTTTCAACATCACAATAATGGTTACAAACCATATAAGACTATATTCCCAAGTTTGAGAAAAGAGGGAGCAATCATTTTCAATTTAAGTGTGTTCTTTAAATGGCTGTAATCACCTTAAGCCAACACCAAAAAATACAAATTATCACGAAATAGAACTACGAATTGGAATCAAACATATTAAAAAATTATCTCACAATAATCCATACGACATAATTATTATTACCTTAAGAATCCAACGAAATTTATTATTAGCAACCATACTTTCCTGAGAAAGCACCAAAAACCAAAGTGAAATATTAGCTCCCACCCATAATTCTTATGTGCATAAAAAATATGCAACAAAGTATATTTTGTTTCAAGTCTTAGTGTCACAAATGAATAAAACTCAATTAAAGAAATAATACATGAAACCCTACGAGTCGTAGTGCTTATTAATTTAGTAGGTTCCAATCAATTTCTTTAGAGAAACAGACATGTAGGTTACAAACCAAAAACTATATGAACCATATGTTTTGCTCACTTCTCTACGGCAAAATGTAACATACCATAAGTCTCAGTGCGCCTTCTACCCCCATAATAAATGGTAATAAACTATCAATTTGGGTAGACATAATAAACAAAATCTTCGGATTTAGAACACACCTCAAGCTAATTTATACCAGAACCTTGATAAAAATTCAGATACATATTAGTTGATTCTATATCGCTTTTTTGCAACGCTCGAATTTTATTAACACAACTCAAGCAAACACTTAATTCAGCAATATCGTAAAAATCCCAAACCAAAACAAAAAGATAAAATATGCAATAACTGGAACTCCTTTAAGAGAAGAAATAAAAAAACATAAATTTGTAACATTGAATTTCTTTATTTTTTAGTATTGTACACCATAGGCTCCTGTAATTTCAAGATGTGCAAGAATTAGATAAACACTTGAAGTAAACACCTAAATTGATTTGTCGACATAAGTGCTTACTCATACCAAGCTTTCTAAATGAGGAATCGCTTGCTAAATGGGGAGAAGAAAAGCCTACTCATTGGTGAGCTATAATAGAAAACCAAAAACAACATAGAAAAAATAACTGAGGAGACTGAACAGGTATCTTACCATGTGTTAACATTCATTTAAGCATTTTGTCGAACATCTGTCCAACAACATCCTAACCTATATACTACATGTGTTGGTGAGCAATATCAAACCAATGTCTTAAATTAGAGAGAATGTGTATAACTTATATAAATAGAAACATGCATAAACAGATCTTGATCTGAAAAAGAGAAAACAATAAAAAACAAAAAACAATTAGATCCCAAAATATGAACATAAACATGAACATAAATAGATCTTAAACCAAATGAACATAATATGTGAGATATGCATTCAGAAGAAGAAAATAAGCACCCAATATCTCTTAATCATACTCTTGCTCTCTAAGAGTTTCACCATTGAAATCACTTTGAAAGTGGGTTCGATAGTATTTTCAATTCAATATGGATTCCAATTCCATGGAATTCAGTATTTTCCACATCAGTATGCAGTATTTTCATATTGAATTGATGGACCACATCAGTATGGAGTCCATCAATTCAGTATTTTCAATTCAGTTTGGAGTCCATGAATTCAGTATGGAGTCCACATCAGTATTTTCCTCCAATTCATGCAGTATTTTAAGTATGGAGTCCACATTAAACCCCACATCAGTAATAAAAAACATACAACAACAAATCAATTTGAAATATGAAGTTCTGTACACAGAAAAAAAAAAATACCCTTTGAGTTCTGTACATAGAAAAAAAAACATACCCTTTGAAGTTTTGTACATCAACATACCCTTTGAGTTATGTACACAAAAAAAAATATAACCAAAAATTGCAGAATCAGTGCACAGGAAAAAAAAAGTAATGGTTTGGTTGTAACCAAAAATGTAAAAAAAAATAAACCTCAAACCCAAAAAATGTAACCAAAAATGTACATCAACATACCCTTTGAGTTCTGTAATTTTGGTCCGTTCAGGATGAAACTAATGGTTTCAACTGATCTTTTCAAATGTTGCAAGTTCAAAAAACCCCAAATCAAAACTTCAAAAAACCCCAAATCCAATCTTCAAAAAACCCCAAACCCAAAAGTAAGTGCGCGTGTGTGTGTGTGTGTGTGTGTGTGTGCTGTGTGATTGCGTTTATGCGTTTATGTGTGTGGACTGCGTGTGTGCGTATCTATGCGTTTGTGTGTGCGTTTATGTGTGCCTGTGTGAGTGGGGAAGGGAAAGGGGGGGGGGGGGGGATCTTACCTGGCGGCGGGAGGTAGGAGGCCGTAGGGGTGGGTATTCTCTGGGGAAGGGAGAAACCGAAGAGAGAAACGAAAGAGAGAGCGAGGTAAGAGAGTGAGTGTTTCGGTAGAAAAGTAGGGGAATTAACACACTACGTGATTTTACCTAAGAGCCCTAAATTTTGAATTGAAGGGTAAGATTGTTAAGTACAAAAATGGGGGGGGGGGGGGGGGAACCAAATAGTTAAAGGGTAGGATTGTAAAAAGAAAGTACAACTGATCTCATCCATTAAAATATGTAAGGATATGGCGCTCATCCGGACCGTTAAAAATGTGTACATTTTCAAAAACCAAGCTCCCATATTATATATATATATATATATATATATATATATATATATATATATATAGACACACACACACACACACACACACTGCTCTTCTGTGGATTGTACCACATTTTAACGGTATGGATGAGACATGTGTCACCTGGAGGTGGCCGGAAAAGAGACAGATAGAGAGAGACAGAGAGGTAGGCTCTCACGCATACGAAGTTTGGACATCGATTTTTTAAAATAGTAAAAAAATTAATTTTGATTTGTATTTTTTAATATGGCATACAAACTTTTCAAGGGGCCTACATACAAATTCAACTCAAAATAAAAAAATATTTTACATTTGCAAACGTATCGTATTCATATTAGTGTTGAACATAGAGAGGTGGTGCCGTAAGTGCATGATACTATTTCCCCTTATAAAGTTATTATTCAAAAGCAAAGTAATATCCTAGCGTAAAAAACAATATAAATAAAAATCAAGGGATATAAAGTAAAAATAATTTAAAAAAATACTCAATATGATTTTCGTAACAGCTTAAATATTCAAAACTAAGTGCACGAAATATCATGCATAACCAGTTCCATTGTTTTCCTTGGTCAAGACGCCCGAATCCTCATTAAAATTCAAACACTACCAACTTCTGTTCAAACACTACCCATTTAATTCACACGGGTGAGACAATAAGTCTTAAACAAATTAATTAACTCTGCACTATAAATACTTCAACCCCATGCTTAGCTTCTCATTCATTTACCCTCGAAAACCAAAAGTTCCACTAGATAAGACATTCCAGCTTTTTAATGCTTCAGCAGCCATATTTCAATTACATTTTTATTAGCTGAAGATGAATTATCAAAGAACTAGCACCCTTTTTATTATATTTGTCTTTTTTGTTGTTGTTATGAGCTGTGCCGATGGGACGAGAGTTTTGCAAGAGAGAAATGTATTTGCTGTTGGAGTTTTCTTATGGAAAGAACGAAATATAATAATTTATTTCTGCAAGGGACGTTCTTGGAACGCTTTCTTTTAGGCAAAATTTCTCCCAATCCGGTTGAGACAGAACCAGAACCGCGAGTACACAATGGGTTTTGTAGAACCTGCCTTCAGGATACAATGCAGTATGAACAGTTGTTTGATTCAAACTATGTACTGTTTGATCAAACCCGAGAACACTTTGAATTTGTAACTTGATAATGCCAAAATATAGAGGACGGAGAGAGGAGAAACCAGCAATTTTCGGTGTCCAAAACAGAGGTCTGGAACTCTTTTTATAGCCATTTCTGTGACTGTTCTTCAACAGTCACAACTCTTCATGGAGTGACTCAGCAACCGTTGGATCGTGCCTGTTTGGAACAGCTACGATCTAACGGTTCAGATTAGGCGTCCCATCGTAAGCGAATGGACATCCCCTACACGAAACGCTACGAGTTCATCTAACGGTTTAGATCAAGCCGTTTCGGATTTTAAACCCTTTGATCGGATCGTTTAATCACAACCGTTGATCTGTTTTACCTCGTCAAAACTTTAGGCTCCCACGCTCCAAGCGACGATGCGCACGTGCGAAGTGCCAAGTGCGCGTCAAAGCGCGCAATGCGCCCTAAGTCGCCCAATCGCCCTTTCGCGCACCGCGTGTCGCGCTTACGCGTGTCGCGATTGGTGGTGCTTAAGCACCACCGTGATGCGTAGGATCATAGCCTCTTATTTGACTTGTCAACTAAGAATCTTAGTTGTCCTTTAGTTGATATACCACTACCTTTTGTAGTATTCTTCCAATGTGGGACAATATGGGATTTTGAGCATTCCCCATATCTTTCACACCCATTTGCTCATGTTTCTACTTTCTAAATTAAAACCCAAACTATGTTTAAAATAAAACACAAATAATATAATAAAATATTAACAACTAAAAATTAAACTCAATAAATATTGGAATTAATCCAACATTCTCCCACCAATTTCAATATACACAAGAGAGCAAAGCAAAAAAGACAATAAATAACTTTTGGCATTATCGCTAAAATCTAGTACATAAATGAGAAGTGTCTTTCGGACTTGAACTTCCATATAGTGAAAATAATTCAAAGCTTCATCAAGGTGCTGTGGTGAACGTATCTTGAACCAAGGACCTTTTGAGACTAGCCGGAACTATCACACATACCGATTTCTGAGTTTATAAGTGTTCTTCTAGCATGCACTTTTATGGCCTTGTGCTAATCCTGATTTCACGAGCGCTTTAGGATCGGTCTTGATTTCATAGAAAGCGGCCACACTTTCGACACTCGAATAGGTAAATCAACTTTAGTGATTCTGCGAGTCACACTTATATGATTTATTAAGAAGTGAACTTCATCCTCTAACATGCAGAAAACCAACACTAGGCATATAGGAATGGAACTTTTTGTATAAATTCCTAGTGTTCCATAACTATAATTTAACTTGTTTGTACCACATTGAACTCTATCTATATTTTCAAGATATGAGTTGGGTTCCCATTAAATATAGTTGTGTTATTTAATAGACCTTAGTCCCATTCCTTTTGAGGTGATATATATCATCTCTCTTACAAGACCTTTAGTCAGAGGATCTGCTAAATTCTTGTTCGTTTTAATATAGTCGACTGTAATTACTCCTTCCTTGAGTAATTTTCTTATAATTTGATGTCTTAGACTAATGTGTCTAGATTTTCCGTTGTAAGTTTTGTTCGAAACTTTATAAATTGTGGCTTGGTTATCACAACTTATCATAATAGAAGGTGATGGCTTTTTCCATAAAGGAATATCATACAACACATTTCTAAGCCATTCTGCTTCTTTACATGCATCTGCTAGGGCTATAAATTCAGATTGCATTGTTGAATCTGATACACATGTTTGTTTCTTAGATCCCCAAGAGATAGCTGCTCCTCCTAGCGTAAAAATCCAACCAGTAGTTGACTTTGATTTTGATTCAAGATTATTCCAACTTGAATCACTATATCCTTCTAAAACAGATGGATATCCTACATAATGTAAGCCATAATCCAAAGTCCTCTTCAGATATCTAAGCACCCTAGAAATTGCATTCCAGTGCTCTTGTCCTGGATTACTTGTAAATCTACACAATATACTCACTGCATAAGCAATGTCTGGTCTAGTGCAATGCATGGCATACATTAGACTCCCAATAATACTAGCATATTTAAGTTGGTCCATAGCACGCCCAGTATTTTTCATTAATTTGATGCTAGGATCCACTGGTGTAGCAGCTGGCTTAAGTTCAAAATGATTATATCTTTTAAGAACTTTTTCTATATAATGAGATTGAGATAACGCTAAAGAATTATCCTTTCTCACAATTTTGATTCCTAAAATCACATCAGCTTCTCCAAGATCTTTCATATCAAATTTTGATGAAAGAAACCTTTTGGTTTCTTCAACATATTTGAGATTAGACCCAAATATTAACATGTCATCCACATATAAGCATATAATAACACCAACACCATTTTCAAATTTACTATATATACATTTGTCGGCATCATTAACTTTATATCCATGGGATATAACAATATTATTAAACTTCTCATGCCATTGCATAGGAGCTTGTTTAAGGCCATAAAGAGATTTAACCAATTTACACACTTTCTTTTCTTGGCCAGGCAATACAAACCCTTCGGGTTGTTCCATATAAATCTCTTTTTCTAAATCACCATTTAAAAATGCAGTTTTAACATCCATTTGATGAATAACTAAATTGTGAATAGAAGCAAGAGATATTAATATCCTAATGGAAGTGATTCGAGCAACAGGAGCATATGTATCAAAGTAATCAATTCCATATTTTTGCTTATAGCCTTTAGCAACTAGTCTTGCCTTAAATTTATTTATAGAACCATCCGGATTTAATTTTCTTTTAAATATCCATTTGCACCCAATAGGTTTAGACCCGGGGGGAAGATCGGAAATAACCCAAGTTTGATTTGACAAAATTGAGTTCATTTCATCATTTATTGCTTCTTTCCAAAAGACAGCATCCCTAGATGTTACCGCTTCATGAAATGTGGTCGGTTCATCTTCTACATTAAGAACAAATTTAGTTTTGTTCTTAGTCTCATTTAAATCCCCTTCAACTAAATAAATAACAAAGTCAGGCCTAAATGTTTTTTCAGTTCTTTGTCTTTTACTCCTTCGTGGTTCAACGTCATTCGTTGTTTCTGAAGAAGATATAGGTTGTGAATTTTCTTCTAAATTTGAGGAGTCAACAGTCGGATTATTATTTTCTAAACCTTGATTCAAAGTACTAAACTTTGTTAGATGTTCAAAAAATTGCACATCTACCGACTGAATGATTTCTTGAGTTTCAAGGTTTTAAAATCTATAAGTCGTACTGTTACTAGAGTATCCAATAAAAGCACATTTGTAAGTCCTATTTCCTAGTTTAGGTCTTTTAGGTTCGGGTTTTCTTACATAAGCAAGACATCCCCAAACTTTAAGACATCTAAGATTAGGCTTACGATTAAACCATAATTAATATGGTGTAATATCCTTGTTTTTCAATGGAACTCTATTATAAATATAACATGCGGATAAAACCGCTTCTCCCCACATTGACAAAGGTAAACCAGAACTGATTAACATTGAATTTATCATTTCAACTAAAGTCCTATTTTTCCTTTCCGCCGTTCCATTTTGTTGTGGCGTATATGGCGCCGTAACTTGATGGATTATCCCATGAGTGTTACAAAATTGTATAAACTCACTCGGGTAATATTCACCACCCCTATCGGATCGTAGGACTTTAATTTTTCGATTTTGTTGAGTTTCAACTTCTGCTTTAAAAATTAGGAATTTCTCGAAAACTTCATCTTTACTTTTAAGTAAATATGTATATGCATACTTAGAGTAATCATCAATGAAAGTTAAGAAATATTTATTTCCACCACGAGTCATATTACTCTTCATATCACATACATCACTATGAATAAGATCAAGCATTTCGTATTTCCTCTCAACAGATTTGAACGACTTTCTAGTTATCTTCGATTGAGCACAAATTTCACATTTAGAAAGGTTATCAAATTTACAATCCCGGATTAAGCCGAGATTAGTCATATTTTTTATACTTCAATAATTCACATGATCTAATCTACTATGCCATAAAGAAATAGACTCAACCATATAAGCAGAACTAATATCATTGATTACATTAATTTTAATCATGCCGTTACAAGAGTACCCTTTGCCAATAAATTGACCATTCTTAGACAATACAAACTTATCAGACTCATACACTAGTTTGAAACCTCTCTTATTGAGAAGGTCCCCAGACACAAGATTTTTACACATATCAGGTACATGAAGTACATCAATTAGAGTAAGTGTCTTTCCAGAAGTTAGCTTCAATTCCACTGTGCCTTTTCCAACTACATTTGCGCGAAGATTATTTGCCATCTTCACTTCTTTTCCATCAATTTCTTGATATGTTTTGAATGAAGAGCGGTCTTTGCATATGTGGACCGTTGCGCCGGTATCCAGCCACCATCCACTTTCATTATCAATTGAATTTGCTTCGCAAACAGTAGCAATAAGATCTTCAACATTGTTGGTTTCCTTCGACCCTTGTTTTTCTTTAAATGCCTTCTTTTTAAGACGACATTTTCGAGAATAATGGCCCGGTTTGTCACAGAAGAAACATTTTCCCTTCTTTTTCTTATTTGCACCTTGGTTCTTGAATTTGGAATCATTCTTTGCTTTAAATTTTGAGTCTTTGGTAATCTTGGATTTTTGATCCTCAACCATATTAGCTTTTGAATGACCCTCACTTTGTTCATTCTTCTTTTCTCGAATACGAGTATCATCTTCAATACGAAGGTGACGAAGAAGGGATTCCACAGTATAAGTCTTTTCATCATGATTAATTTTCTTCTTAAAGCCATTCCAAGAGGATGGAAGTTTTGAAACAATCACCCCTACTTGAAATTCATCTTGCAGATTAATACCAGCGGTTTTAAGGTCACCAACAATTTGTTGGAGTTCATGGGCTTGTGCAACGACAGATTTATCATTATTCATTCTAAAATTCATATAGTTTGAAATTAGAAACTTACGATTGCTCGCTTCCTCGTTTTGATACTTTATCTCCAAAGCCTTCCATAATTCCTTTGCCGTCTGAATCATTCTATGAGCGCTATAAACAGTTTGAGACAAAGCATTGAGGATGTGTCCTCGACACATAAATTCGTCTTCTTTCCTCTTCACACGTTTTTGCTTTATTGCTTCGGTGTCTTCGGGTGTGGGCTCGGGAATTTGTTCAAGGTTATCATCTAGAATGTATGCAAGTTTTAGTGATGTGAGGAAGAACATAACTTTCTCTTGCCAACGGGTGAAATTTCCGCCATCAAAACGGTCGAGTCGGATTAAGTCTTGAGTCATGACTTGGATAGATTGTGCCACAGTTCCTTCCATTTGAGTGTAGTAATAAGAATATAAGAATAATTATAATTTTTGCCTAAAACTGTTGGAGTTTTCTTATGGAAAGAACGAAATATAATAATTTATTTCTGCAAGGCACGTTCTTGGAACGCTTTCTTTTAGGCAAAATTTCTCCCAATCCGGTTGAGACAGAACCAGAACCATGAGTACACAATGGGTTTTGTAGAACCTGCCTTCAGGATACAATGAAGTATGAACAGTTGTTTGATTCAAACTATGTACTGTTTAATCAAACCCGAGAACACTTTGAATTTGTAACTTGATAATGCCAAAATATAGAGGACGGAGAGAGGAGAAACCAGCAATTTTCGGTGTCCAAAACAGAGGTCTGGAACTCTTTTTATAGCCATTTCTGTGACTGTTCTTCAACAGTCAGAACTCTTCATGGAGTGACTCAGCAACCGTTGGATCGTGCCTGTTTGGAACAGCTACGATCTAACGGTTCAGATTAGGCGTCCCATCGTAAGCGAATGGACATCCCCTACACGAAACGCTACGAGTTCATCTAACGGTTTAGATCAAGACGTTTCAGATTTTAAACCCTTTGATCGGATCGTTTAATCACAACCGTTGATCTGTTTTACCTCGTCAAAACTTTAGGCTCCCACGCTCCAAGCGACGATGCGCACGTGCCAAGTGCGCGTCAAAGCGCGCAATGCACCCTAAGTCGCCCAATCGCCCTTTCGCGCGTCGCGTGTCGCGCTTACGCGCTTACGCATGTCGCGATTGGTGGTGCTTAAGCACCACCGCGATGCGTAGGATCATAGCCTCTTATTTGACTTGTCAACTAAGAATCTTAGTTGTCCTTTAGTTGATATACCACTACCTTTTGTAGTATTCTTCCAATGTGGGACAATATGGGATTTTGAGCATTCCCCATATCTTTCACACCCATTTGCTCATGTTTCTACTTTATAAATTAAAACCCAAACTATGTTTAAAATAAAACACAAATAATATAATAAAATATTAACAACTAAAAATTAAACTCAATAAATATTGGAATTAATCCAACATTTGCAAGGGAAAATCACCTCTCAATGTATCCATCAATGTACGTTAAGGCAAAGGATACAATGTCATGTTGGTTTGGGAGGTTAGCATCTGGACCTAGCCCGAGAGGCCGTGGTCACTAGACCATATTGAAGTTCTTGAAGGATAAGTTTGCCAGAGGAGCAAAACACACACACAAATACAGTAGTTTGCATTATTGTATGGATATGAAACGATTCGATTCTTTCAATTATTTTTTCCTTTTCTTTGGAGAAGGGTATTGGGGGAGGATAATGGAAATGAATAAACAAAACTCTTTAGTTAAATTACCTCCTGATTATTAATTATTTAATTCTCAAAAGTGATCCATTTTCCATGATTTTGAGCATGTGTGCATCTGTGATAATAGCATATTATATATTATAATCTCCTTCCCAAAATAATAGCCTTCCTTTTCTTTTTGAGATGAGCAAATTAGTAATCCATTCTTTTTTATTGAATGTACTCAGTGAAACAATTTGCATCGTAGTGAACAAGTATCGATCTGCACTATTGATTGTGTGCATCCTCAAAAACAATCATTTTTCTAATAGCGTGTTTTAATTCAGGACGGAGATTGTAAATCATTCAATTTAACATTATTTGGCAATGGACAAAGCATAGAGAGGCTCAAAATCTTTTAGATTGTAGTATAAGGTTTAACGTTTTCATTGTATGACATTTCACATAATAACAACAGTTCCGAGGTTCCAAGTGTTAGCACTAGATTAATGACTATCAAGGGAGCCACGGTGGCATGCAGAAGAGGTGGCCAATTAGCGCCTCCAATTTTTAGATATTTGTAGCTGATTAAAAAAAATTAAATAAAAAACTTATTTGTGATGAGTTATTTGCAAAAATTCCACATAATTAAGGATCTTGTATTTAAAAAAAAGAAGTTCTAAGTTTGTATGTTAAATGTTGTGGTATATTCTTTCATTTAGCTTCTTGTTTTTTCTGCATTTAGCTCTTGAGGAGATTTTATTAAAAATTAAAAATATTATGTTTTAAATTAACCTTTGAAAGTATAGTTTCCAAATGGTAATGTAGATGGCTTTACATTATTTAGACCAATTTACCTTGATCAATCCTCCATGACTTTTTTCTTAAAGAAATTGGTAATAAAATTTAATATTTAAGCCTAGTTTAAAATTAAAATAATAAGCTGAATTTATTCTATACAATTAAGTAAAACAAATTGTTGATGTCCAAAATTAGTATGGATTTTATCTCAGCAATAAATTACAAATTTCCTAATCACAGTTAATTATGTAAGTGATAAGGAATAGAATAAATAAGAAAACAACGATTAAGGAAAAGTCTACGTCCATGGTAATAGTATTAGTATTGAGGGTAGTTACATAGAACATTGTGTAGTATTGCTTGTGCGCAATTGACTTGTCCCTTGAGCTAAGGAAAATGATATCTTTATAGTATTTTGGAAACCAAATGACGAAACTCTTTTATATATTCAAGCATTTACACTCACGTACAATAAATGAAACTATTGGTCTTCTAGGGCACGTGTGGAATGGTTGTTGATAATCCCCATGTGAGTGACCTTTCCTCTTCTTGATGGTTCATCTTCTTATACTAGTTGGCTAATATGCCGACCAAGTATTTCTAGAGCCGACCAAGTATAAATGAAACCTTGAGATGTATAGTCATGAGGACCGGCGTCCCTATCTCACTGGTCCACGTGCCATGAATAATTTGGCCCCCAACAAAAGTTCCCAATACTCTATGCTTGATGGTTTAGTTAAATGATGGTGTAATTGCTCTGAACAAATTGATCGACACCCAAATATGGTGGAGGTCGGCCGCCGACCTTTAGGATTTGTACTTTTCCACCGCTTGCATCAATACAGTGGCATTTTACTGAATAGTTTAAAAAATAGTGAACTGCCCTACTAGCTTTTTTCCCCTTTGGAAAGCGTGCTGCCGTCGAAAGTCTAATCATTAGTTAAGCTCATTATTCCGTTCTCGAGCTTGGAGATGAACCTGCATAACCTATAAAAGGATGCCTTCTTCCCATTTGTCACTACTTCAAACTTTAAAACTCATATTTATAGTTCTTTCGAGCTTTCTTAACTATCATTCAAACTTGCAACAGGTTTAGAGAAATCAGTAAGCCTTTTTCTTCTTCACCTCTTTTCTTTGTTTCTTTAGTAAGTATGGTGTACATTATCGACGGACGAACTATAAAGGAATTTAAGGAGAGAAGAAAAATTCATTATTGGGTGACCTTCTAAGTGATTGATGGTCCCATAGAGGTGTTAGCTCTAGAGGAAGAACACTGGATTCCTACTCTTTTTATTGCGGAGTGTGAAATTACCTTTCCCCCCCAATCAACTCTTTTTGGAGTTTTTCTAATATTATGATTTGGTTCCTGGTAGAGTAGCCCCTAATACCTTGCGTGTGGTGAATGGTGTTAATCGTTTGAATAAGGCCCACACAGGGATTATCGAGCTAATGTACTGTTATAAGTGGGGTACCACAAGAGATAACACATACTACCTCAAGACGAGAGAAGCTAACAGATCTTTGGTGGTTAATCTTTCTGATTCCAATAAAGACTATTGGGATTATGAAGTGGTAGTGAAAATTTGTCAATATGCTCGGTATAATGGCCCTAGGAGGGCATGGAATAGGTTGGCCATTTTTTTAAACTTTTTTATTATCCTATTCTTGTTATCTGTTTAATAATATATCGATTCTGCAGAGGAAAGGAAGAAAAAGTCACCCTCGAGACTCGAAAGTTAATTTTGAATATTTATAGTTCCTTTAGTCAATCCATCAAATACTAGGAGAAGAGAACCATTGGTCAGCCTCAATTATAATTGATTACAAGAGTACAATGACTTCATTTGTTTCCCGACCAACATATACAATTTTAGAGTCCCCCATTAATCTTGAAGAGGAAAAGGAGCCCATTTCTACCTCCTCGGCTGAAAGAGAGTTGGTAATTAAAGGAATGTATGATTCCTTTGAGTCGATATATATCAGTACCATCCCTTGTTCATTCCTAGAAGAGATGGAAAAGAGAAAAATTCCCAACCTTATGTCACCACCCAAGAAGTCTGTTGCAGTTGAAGGTGTTTCCAAGAATGTTTGTGAAGGTGGTTCTAAGAGACCGGTAGTTATCATTAATGAGGAGCTTAAAAAGTTTGAGCATCAATTTAAGAGGTTGTAAAGAGGGCTTGTTGTGCAACAGGAGGTGGTGAAGAAATTTTCACTCGACCAAGGTGTTGCAGAGTCTGCCATTGTGGGAGTAAACCCTGGCTTAGCCAGGGGCTTAATCCATTAAAGAGTCCTACCTGCTGATAGCTCGACCCAACCACAAATGACAAGGGTCAAGTTTATTGAGATGGCTAATTAAAATCTTTCTTTGGTAATTATATCTCACATTTGTCTCTTCTTTAATTTTTGTTTTTCTTATTGGTAAATTATTTTGTAGTTCTTAGTCGATTATGACCAATTGCTGATAAGAGATGACCGATTGAGGGAATCATCAACTGATGTGGAGGAAGCCTTTGAAGGATTAAGAAAGTCTATGAATGACACCTAGGCATCCCATGAGAGAGATTAAAATCGATGGTAGGGGAAGCTCAATCAATCTGAGGATAGAGTGATTGTTGTCGAGGAGAAGGTGAAGACTGTTCAGAAGATAGCAGCTAACTCGGTTATTAAAGTGGTTGTCTAGAAGAAGAGGATGTTAGAACTGAAGGCTCAATATAAGAAGAGCAAGGAGGAGGATTTTAATAGGGGATGGTGATGATTGCACGTTATCTTATGACGAAGTAAACTTATCTAATTAAATGTCAATCCTGAGATAAAATCCATTTTTTATTTGACCTTAAACATGCAACTAGGTGATTCAAATCAAGCATGTAAAGAAATCACAATTTCAAGAAAAATTCCAGCGGAGCAAAACCTATTATTTCACTAAAGTTTGAAAATTGCAACTTATATACAACAATGAACTACCACGAGAACTAATAAAGACCGCATTCTTTAATCAACAATGATTCAGTCGAGACCCTCGGTCATCCTACTTCTACAGTGAATACCCTTGAGTATCATAAGATTAGCAGTGAAGAAAGCTCTCCACAAGAATAACTTTAGGATATAAGTGTTTGGGTGCCAAAGATGATTCACAAAAGTATCTAGGATTGGTTGTTTGAATCAAAAAGTGTTTTGCCATAATAAATAGTGAAGACTATTTACATCAGGTCTGTAGTTTTTATAAATCAAAAGTCTTGAAGAAAAATCTTCGCGAAACAGGTATTTATAAGTGGATACAAATTTCAAGGTGATGAAAAGTCATTAGAACGAGATCACTAGGTCGTTTGAATGAGATGTATATCTCGTTATAAGCGACTATCTAACGACCCATCAAAGTACATTCAAAAAGTAAAATAGTACGCCTTCATTTGAACTATTTGAGATATATGCCATCAAATGACCTATCAAATGACATGAATGAGTCGTTCTAACGAGGTCAAAATCTAGTTTGAACGAGACTGTTTAAAATAAAATTATCTTCTAAGTTTTAAAATTAGTTTGAAAACTTGTTTGGAAACGCCTCGTTTTAATAAAAATCAGTATAGAAAAAAATCCGAATACGTAGAAAAAAATATACGGAACAAAAAATAAAATCCATACTAAAATTAGTCAACTCGTAGAATATGTAGAAGATGCTTGATATTCAGATTCGTCTTCTTAAACGCGTGAGCTTGAATTTCCTTGACGGATGTTACAAGATACGCCATACTAAATGAAAACTAGACTCTATGGACAAGTCCTAGAAGTTAGTGACAATTATGGAAAATATTCCCTCACAATTCTCCCCCTATGGCTATTCTGGTACATAATAAAAAAATCTTCAACATTCAAATCTTCAAATATCTTTGCTTTCTCTTGATCTTCTTTTTTAGAGCTTTGTCAGATGTGTGATTCTCAATTTCTCATCAAAGTGTACCTATACACATTAGACAAAGAAAATACATTCGTGACATATCGAGTTTGAAACAAGAAAAATCTCATAAATCAATTAAAGTGTCCCCCATAATTCAAATTCTCACTCCCCCATAATTCATAATTCGTTCTCCCCCTTCTTATTTGTCCAAAATAAACAAGCAAAAGAAATAAAAAATAGTAACCTGGAGTGTGTCACAACAAGCATAGAAAATCATCACAAACATATATCAAATAAGACCATGCAAGGATAACATCAAAAGCCTCAACAAACTAATTTTTAATTTTCAAGAGAAATATTTTTACAAAAATAACACACCATGAAATAGCACTAAGATTACCAAATCATGGAAACGGAATGAATGAGTGTGAACAAATTCCATTGAAAAATCAACTCAATCAATCATAACATACAAAACTATGTAACGAATGAACTCAAAATAGTCCTTGGGTGTAAACATATTGAATTCATATGATATCGACTCAATCTAATCAATAAATCAAAGTCTAAAATGATTTTCACACCAATAACATCCAAAACTCTGTAATACTTTTACGAAACATTTTCAGCATGTGCAAACCCATTAATATTCGATTAAACTCCTTCAAACCTCACATACATAATATTTCACTCAATTATTTTCTTTTTAATAGACCAATGCTCATATGTAGCGAGGCATCGATATTCTTTTGAATTTGGCCTAGCACTTTATATTTTTCTTCAGAGTGCATTTAATCTTTTAGGCTCTTTTCTTTTGCAAATGGTGGTTATTCACGCAAAGATCTTATTACTTTCATAGCCCGAGCCACTGCTTTTAAATAACACTGTGAAAACCCGAATATAATTATGATAAACTATGTTTAAATCATAATTAGCTTATGTGATATGGATAATATGTTATTAATGTATACAATGTTAAGTCATTATGTTTAGTCTAATCCTACCTTCATAAAGCATGAAATATCGAATTAGTTACAAATATGAAATTTTGAAGTTTTCGGTAGGAATGTTCATGTTTAAGACTAGTTTTGACCTTTATGACATAAGAATTGACTTCAGATGAAAACTAGATAGTTTTATACATCTGAGTTATGGTTGTAACACAACAAATGGTGTGTTGAATGGAGGTCCGAGCCAGAAGTTATGCTAGAATTACGAAGTAGGGGCAAATTTGTCCATTCATTAAATGATATTTAGTCTTATTGGGCTAACAAATGGTGGATTTTGATTGGTTAAATAAGGAGGTTGGTTTTGTCCTACTTTAAAGGATTGAAATAATCCCCTCCTTAATCATAGTTCATCCATAAAAGATTTTATCTTGAGAGGAAGAGAGAATTGGAAAGTTCAGGAAGAAACTGAGGAGAAAATTTGGGGAAAAATCCGTGGAAATTACGTAAAAGTTCCAAAGGTAATACTAACCCAAAATCTTCTTATTTTTCTTTTATTTATGATTTACATGATATAAATACTTGATTTTTTATTAACCATTCATTCTTGGGTGCATATGTATGGATATATGCAAGTTTAAACGAAGTTGAATGTGTAAACCCTTAAATTGCTTCGTTTATTAACCTTGTTTATTAAAACTTCCATTTATTTTTCTATGCTTAATTGAATTGATTAATTCTAATTGTAGATTTAAATAGTCTCATATATGTGTGACATATCCAAAAATCATGTGAAAATACCAAGAAATGAATCTTGGGTGATGGTTTGAAGTTAGGGTATGAAATCTGCCCTAAGGGTGAAAGTATGCCCGCCATGTGTTCGATGTTTTGCTTGACATAGAAAACGAACCTTAAAAATTATGAAACTTTAATTTTGCATTTTTAAATATGTTTACTGATGTTGGGTGAAATATCATAGAAATTTATGATGTAGAAAAATTATGAAAATTCCTGGAAGTTGAATGAACGATAAAAGAGCCTATAGGGCAGATTTGCTATGTGGTCAAGAAATGGGCCTATCTTGCTCTAGGAGACGTGAAATTATGTACCATCTTTTGTATTGGAATCCTAATATGATAAGGATTGAATTACCAATAAGAAATGAATATATGTTTGGTCTATTATTTGAATATGTCAAATATAATAACATGAATTTGGATGGAACTTCACTTGTTATAAATGATTTGAATAGAGTCATATAATACTTATGAATTGAGTTCTGTTTGAGATATTCGTTGTATTGATGATATTTTTATGATGATACTAATATTGTAAGAATGGTAGGAAAGGAATAAGAACCAGTTGAACAAGTGTCGAACAAAAGAAAAGTAAAGCCTATTAAATTACCAAGGTGAGTGTACTTATGATTTGTTTCATATATAAATATGAATATAGCTCTATGAACGGATTTTTTTGAATACTTCGGTATTCAGGATTTGTTTGGATATTAAAATATCCAAGATTTGTTTAGGTCTCATGATCCATGATTGGTTTGAATACTTCGGTATTTAGGATTTGTTTGGATATTAAAATATCCAAGATTTGTTTGGGTCTCAAGATCCAGGATTGGTTTGAATACTTTGGTATTCAGGATTTGTTTAGATATTAAAATATCCAGGATTTGTTTGGGTCTTATGATCTAGGATTGTAATTGGACAAAGATCCAATGATTTGTTGGAACTTAGGTTTCAGGATTTGTTATTGCCAATGGAAATACTTATTATTGCCAATGGGTAGAATTACTATTGACAATGGGTAGACTTCTTATTGCCAATGGGAAAAAATACTATTGCCAATGGGCAGACATACTATTCTCGATGGGCAAAATTATCATTGCCAATGGGCAGAATTATTTGGGCCTTATGGTCCAGGATTTGTTATTGCCAACGGGAAGGATTGATTGGATTTAATATCCACAAATTTGATATATAACTGTTAATTCATTATATGGCTGGATTGGTTGGATTAATATCCACATATTTGATATATAACTGTTAATTCATTATATGGCAGGATTGGTTGGATTTAATATCCACAAATTTGATATATATAACTGTTAATTCATTGTATGGAAGGATTGGTTGGATTAATATCCACAGATTTGATATAAAACTGTTATTTTATTTTAGGGAAGGAGTACTTCGCTAAGCTTAATGCTTATGGTTTATATTTTAACATTTTCAGGGTTGTAAGCTTCCAGCTAGGATGTCGTATGATCAGTGATTTGAGAGTTGCACTGTTAGAAAGAGTTGGGGATTAGACACAGGGGTTTTGTCATTGTCACACTGAGGTTTTAATACACTCACATATTGTATATATTGAGTTAGTATGGATTGAGTTCATCATAGTTAATCACATTATTGTGTGCCTGCTTAATTACGACTTTGATATTGATTTCGGTATGGAATAAGAATAATATTATGTTTATTGTGCACATTATGTAGAAAAATATTGATAAATGAATTATATTTCCAATGGGCTCAAGATTATGATCTAATTGTTCTAATAAGAAATGATTCGTATGGATATTGGGTTTGGGGTGTGACAAACACACTTACTGGATATATAAATTTTAATTTTTCCAATCTGGCCAATGGTTCTCAGATGCACTATTATCATTGTCTCGTTTTATCGCATTTGGTTCATTTTAAATACATGATTGAGATTAAAACACTTTGGTCAATATGTGATAGACAAGTACAATACTCAAATAAATCCATCGATGTGCGCATTAAAGGAAACAGTGAGTCAAACATGTAGAAAATAATCATTAATCACATCTCAATGACTCCAAACATTATAAAGAAAATAAATAAAATGATGTTACTTCTCAAAACTCTATAAAAAAGTCACGGGGATAATGGAATAATATTATAACTTGGTCATCCTAAATGTCTATCCATATATGGTGTAAAAATAAATACAAAAATCTTGTTGTGTTATTAAAAAAACATTATCAAAAATAAAATCTTTTTGACTTTTTTACTTTTCTAAAAAAAATAAAAAATCTTTTTCTATTTTTCCAAAATTTTTCAAGAAAAACAAAAATCTTTTTGAATTTTTTGAAAAAAATAGGCCAAAATGAAAAAGCTAAATACAATGTTAGTACACACTAGTAATATACATGAACGAGGTAATCATGAACAACATCCAATTCTAACAAACAAGTTTAAACCTTAATCATTTGGCCCGGATGTGTTCTCCAAAGGAGGTTACATCCTATGAAAAACATCCATAAAATATTATGAATTTTTTACCAAATACTTAACTTGCTCATGAAAATGTTCAAATCTCTCACATGTTATGCTGGAGCATATGGAGTAACATGTGCAGGAGTGCCTGTGGAAACGCGTGTAGTCGCATAATGAGGTAAATACCTACGAGACACACTACCCAACTTAAAGAAAAATTCCCTAAGGTGTATTCTTTTCTCGTAATGGGAACAAACATGAATGGACTTAGGAACATCTCTCTCAAAATGTGTAGGATGAACTCTCCCAAGGGGAAGCCTAGTTTGGTTAGGTTGAGAACCATAATAATATATCACAAACTCAGGAACTGTCTTGGGTACAACACGGGAAGTATATGCACCATCATAACCTATTCATAGTCTCTTAACATTACCCAATCGGGATCGAGGAGCATCATTTCAACATTCTTATATGTGTCCTCTAAAGTGACCTTGAACTCTCGATCACGTTCGAGATCTCCATCGAGCTAGGATACACGGGCTTCAAGTTTCTCACGAGTCTCCAATGAAGATTTAAGATCTACCGTATGACTAGCCATGATGTCATTCAATTTTCTATTATCCCAGCCTAAAACAATTAATTGTTCACACAAATAAACTCTCACCTTCTCGAGTTGACTCGTCAACGCCTCACACACCCTCAAAACTCATATCTCTCTCTCCAAACCTAACACCTTAAGAGATAACTACTTATTCATCTTTTTCATCTTCAAAGTCTCGGTGTACATATCACTAAAATCTTTTTGGAGATCCCATTATCCCTCACTTTCAATTTAATTATCACACTCTTCAATCGGTCGAAACATCATCGAGGCACTCATGTTTATAAGTGTCCTCATCAGCGTGGATGTGCTCACGTGACTAGTCATGAAAGAAACATAGTATTCATGTGTTCCTCTGAATCATCCAACTCGATGTAACTATCGCTAAGAGTGGTCATATTAGAAACTTTCTTCCCATTTCTCTTTAGTATAGTGGGATACTCAAAAGGCTTGTGCCCTTGGCCCTCTCACTCAAAAAACCTTATATCTTCCTCTTTCTCACCGCTACCCTTGACCTCATCTTTCATCTTGTTTTTCTCAAAAGTCTTTTTATTGGAAGAATTATGTAATAACCCTTATTTTTGAGTCATTATTTTTATATAAATTTACCATGTGAGGTAATTATATAAAGTAATGGAAGGTGGAGTAAATATTATTTTAAATGATTTAAGAAATAATATTTACTAAGTTTTGCATAAATATTGTTGAGAGAATGTAAATAGCATCATGTTATGTTTTATTTAGTCGTTGTGCTTTAAGCGACAGTTATGGTTTAAAATGATGTTTGAACATGAAATGATTTATGTTATTCCGAATGCCAATTTAGAGGGCGCAGTTAGTCATGAAATAGTTGAGATAGTCAAAATAAGTGCCATGTTGTATTTTTGAGTTCCGGGTACTTTTGATTGGTTATGGCTTAATTATGTTATTACGAGTCATTTTAATAGTGTAATAACATTTAAAGATATAATTTAATGTTAATGGGCATTTAGGTCTTCCAACCACATTTATTCCCATTTATATCTTCTAAACCTAGAGAGAAATAGAGAGAGAGAATTGTGGAGAAAATAAGAGAAAAGGAAGAAAAATGAAGAATTGGAGCTTGAATTTGTTTCTACTGGAATACAATCCAAGATTTAAGCCCTAAGGTAAGTTTATAACTTGCAAACCTATGATTTATTGTGGATAAATTGTATTGATAGTTGTGTATTTAAAAGAATTGAGAAATTGTGTGTTTTGAGAAATTTGGTTTTCAACCTTTAAAAATGGTATTGGACTTGATTCAAATTGGTTTTAGTGAGTGTTAATTTGTTTAGAAATGGGTTGGGGTTAATTTTGGTTGATTTGGTTGAGATTTTAGGAGAGAAGTATGAGTTTGGGTAAAATTAGGGTTCATAATTTGCAGCCCTCAAACTTGGAAAATCTGTCAGGGCGAAACGATTCACCCTCCTTAGCGAATCAATTCGATTAGAAGGGAGGCTAAAGGTATGGTGGGACGAATCCATTCGGGTTAAGGCCGAATCGATTCAGTATGAGGCAGGGACTTGGGTATTCTCATTCGAATCGATTCACTTTTAAAGGCGAATCGATTCGGCCCCTAGGGCGAATGGATTCGAAATCTTACGCTTTTAGGATGTTTTTGCTAGGTTAGTTTTTAGCGGTTTAATGCCTAGGAACCTTCTATTATGAAGTAAAATAGAGTACTAGAGTCTTACGTTAGGAATACGGATACTTTAGACTAAAAGGGGGGTTATTGGGATTATTTTGGGGGCATTATAAATGATGTAAGTTCATTTCTTTAATTAGTAAACTCACCTAGGACTAGTGAAAAATAAGTTGCATAGACTTAGACTTCTAGAGATTGGTATGAGGTAATCTCACCTGATGACTTATTGGGTTGTTGTTAATTCATGGAGAATAATTTGAAGATTACTGAATATTGTATTTCACATTGTTAAACATATACGGCTATGGATAATGTAACGTACATTTTTCAATTAGCATACCTTGTGAATATTGACTTGCATATAAATATCTATCTAAATGCTATCATAAGGGAAGTTACGCGCATTAGGTGAAGTCCCCTAGCTATTCAATGCAAGGTGAATATAGTCCTCTACCATAGGACCGGTTGTCATATATATCGTGTCGTTATTTTTCGAAGTGAGGTAATTCCGGGTATGGTTATGACTCACTGTCCAAGGTATATGGGGGCTTCCCAACGTCATGCGATTTAGGATGCCCATGTTGTCTTTGTGATAGGCCCTGGAAGATGATAACTATTTAGGGGCACATCCAGTGGGGTGACTCCCGGAAGGATGGTCTTAGAATCCTTATATGTTGTGATTATAACTAATCTTATGAAGGTGATATTTTATCAATGGTGAAGAATTTTATGAAATAAATTATTTTGGGAATAGTTTTCCTAATGAGGAATAGACTTGTAAACTCATAATGTGAAAAACTGAAATGGAATCTTATTAAGTGAAATCGAGTTATATTCTCAGCCATAAATGAATATTCATCATTTTAATTGACATTGCGCTAGGTTGTGAATTTAGATTGAGAGTTGAGGATTGGTATTATTTGTGAAGAGCGATATATGTTTTTTCATGATGATTAGATATTCATAATTGTCATGCATTTTATTCATATGTTAATCATATAAAATCGGGCCCTGACGCGTTTATATTTCTTATTTTTGCATGAATTCTCTTTACATCTAGGCGCTCCACCGCAAGGCCGCCCGTGTTGAACTTTCCATTGAAGTGTCCTGGAGCTATAACATTTCTGCGAATGTTGTTGGATATTTGTTATAGACGCCTCTATCTTTTTTTTACTTTGGATATGATCAGTCCACATATCCGAGCGTGTTGCCCAAGTTTTGTACTTTCTTATGTAATGTGATATTTAATTATAATACTCGGTGTAACCTGCTTGTATCGGCTATCAACCGACATCTTATTCGGTTATTATATTGTAAACGAATGTAATTGTTATATTGTATTTTTATCCACCATCTCTTTAAATTTGATTATCTGAATGGTTTTCTTTTAAACTTTCAAATTAATTTGACATCCGTTTTCTAAAATAATTGGTGGTTTTTATGTATATTTATTTCAACGGCAGTGATGCTAAGAATGGACAATTTATGATTCCTGTATTTATTGGAGTATCGGGTTGGCCACCTCTTATTTTAATAAGTGGAGTGTCACAGATGGTATCAGAGCATCATGTTCTAGAGGCCTTAGGACCTATGTGGACTTATTACGTTCTACCGTAGCGTTATTTGATATAGATCCCTATTGTTAGGACTGTTTTATTGGTATATGCTTGCAATCTCCTCCGAAGATAAATTGTTTTAAATTAAATTATGATCCAGTTGTTTCTTCGTCTCAGTTGCCACCCAAAATAGGTTTCCCAACGAGGAGAAATAGAGTTTTAGAAGATAATGTTGAACCCCCGCTACATCAAGGAACGATAAATGCCGCGAAGGTGGCTAATATCGTCGCCCAGGCTGTCAATGCCGCAATGACGCCATGGCTCAACAGTTTCTTGAAGCCCAACAACCAATAGTACAGGAGGTGCAAACTCATGCGGGACCTTCCCCGTGGGAGAGAGTAAGAGAATCTTTCTTGAAGGGAAATCCCCCAGAATTCCAGGATGGTTCTGATGTAATAGTAGCAAACCAATGGAAGAAGGACATACAACGTTATCTTCGCATGGTAGATTGTAGTGAGGAACATAAGAAAATCCTTACTACTTTTAAACTAGTTGGAGCAGCCTTACTTTGGTGGGAGTCGGTGACCACGCCGAAACAAAGAGATACTATGACTATATCGGATTTTTGGGTTTTGTTCGACCGAAAGTATTTCCCTCCCACAGTTCGAATGGAGATAAGGAGGAAACTTCAAGATGCAGTTCAAGGAGAACGTTCCGTGGCAGAGTATGAGGAGGAATTTACTCATCTGGCTAGTTTTGTGCCGGATGAGGTAGTTCCGGAGGAAAGGAAGATACCTAAGTTTATTGGAGGTTTGCATTGGAGAATACGATAACACTTGATGGGAAATCTAGCTTTACAAACATTTGGTGACGTAATGAATTTCGCATTGATTCATTGCCAAGATCACCATTTACATGTGTAAGGGAGTAAGAAGGTTTTAGTTTCGAGGCAACCTAGTAAGCAAGGAGGGAATGGTGCCGGAGGAGCACTATCCTCACCTCAATTGTCGAAAAGCAAGCAGAAGGAAAGGGACACTCAACAAGGGGATTTGTCTAATAGACAACATTTTGGGGGCTTTAATTTTGGTGGTAGTGGTTTCAGGAACAGTCAAGGTGCCCAGCAGCAGCAGAAGGTGGGCTAGCAAGGCCAGGAAGGTCGAAATAATAATGGGGGTCGAGGCCATCTGAGTCAAGGCATGGGTCAGTTTCAAAATAATAGGGGTTGTTATGTGTATAATATGGCGGGCCGTTGTTTTCAATGTGGGGAACCGGGTCACTTTAGGAGAGCTTATACCCAGTTGATTGAGGGACAGTTGCCTGGGCGTCTACAGCATCATTAGGTACATCTACCTCCACCAATGCC
Organism: Sambucus nigra; assembly: GCA_949130495.1. NCBI lineage: Eukaryota > Viridiplantae > Streptophyta > Magnoliopsida > Dipsacales > Adoxaceae > Sambucus > Sambucus nigra. Next base: position 648,537,925 of record OX422215.1, on the reverse strand, counting down.
TATTCCAGTCGTCCCTCCACAATAGGGACAATTACAGTATGGTCGTGTTTACCACATTGAGGATGCTTTACTTCCTCCAACCCTGCTCGCGCCGCCAACTATCGAGGGTAAGTTTCCCATTCAAGGTCATATGCGTTGTGTGTTGTTTGGTACGGGCGCAACGCACTCGTCTATTTCTAGAAGTTTTGCTCAATCGACGAAATTGATTAACTCTGCAAAAAGTACCTTTACTAGTGTCGAATCTTCTGTGGGTGATGGTTCGCTAATTTTCTTTGCTTGTAAAAGAGTAGAAATAAATAATTGTAATTTGTGTTTTGAGGCCGATTTACTCATCCTAGATATGGTCGAGTGTCATGTTATCCTGGGTATGGATTGGCTAGTGAAATATCGTGCGATAGTAAATTGTTATGTGAAGAGTATAGTCTTTGGCGTTCTGGGGCAAGAGATATTTCTTGTGGCTATGCCTCTTTCTGAGGGAGGTTCTAGCACGCTTTTGTATTACATTACGAAGGAGACTTCTCGTGACATAGTCATTTCCCTAGATTCGATTCCCGTTGTTAGAGACTTTGACGATGTTTTTCGGGAGATACCGAGTTTACCTCCAAGTAGGGGGATTAAGTTTTTGATTGATTTAGCACCGAGAACATGGTCGATTGCTAGGGCTCCGTACCGTATGGCTCCTGTTGAAATGAGGGAGTTAAGAGATCAAATTCAAAAGTTTTTAGAGCAGGGGTTTATTAGGCGTAGGACATCGTCCTGGGGTGCTCCTCTACTGTTTGTGAAGAAGAGAGATGGTTCCCTCCGGTTGTGTGTTGATTATCGGGAGTTGAAAAAGGTTACCATCAGGAACATATACCCACTACCTTGGATCGATGATTTGTTTGATCAACTAAGGGGAGCATTGTACTTCTATAAAATAGATTTGAGGATGGGGTATCACCAGTTGTGGATACGAGATAAGGACGTGTCCAAAATTGCGCTTTTAACTAGATATGGGTCCTATGAATTTTTGGTCATGCCTTTCGGGCTAATCAATGCTCCTGCAGTGTTTATGGACCTAATGGATAAAGTGTTTCAGGACTTCCTGGACCAGTTTTTTATCCTGTTTATTGATGACATCCTAGTTTATTCTCAGACTGAAGCCGACTATGCTAAGCATTTATGATTGGTCCTGCAAACACTACGAGACCATAAGTTATATGCCAAGTTTGAGAAATGTGGGTTTTGGCTACAGGAAGTATAGTTTTTGGGTCATATTGTGACAGCTCAGGGCATTTCGATATATCCGAGTAAAGTTGTTGCGGTGAGGGAATGAGGTCAGCCCATGACACCTACAGAGATTTGCAGTTTTTTGGGTTTGGCTGGCTATTATCGTCGATTTATTAAGGGTTTTTCTAAGATTTATAGCCCTTTGATAAATTTTACTCGGAAGGGAGTGAAGTTTATTTGGGATGGTTCTTATCAACCAGCTTTTGATGAGTTGACATATAAGTTGACTTGTGCTCCAGTAGTTGCGTTACCGAGGTCGAGGGTGGAATATTTGGTCTTTAGTGACGCAACTCTGCAAGGGTTGGGAGGTGTGTTACAGCAAGAGCCTCGGGCTATTTCTTATGCTTCTCACAAGATAAATCCCCATGAGAAGAATTATCCAGTGCATGATCTGGACCTTGCGGCAGTAGTATTCGCCTTGAAGATTTGGAGACATTACCTTTTAGGGGAAAAGTTTAGTCTTTTCACGGACCACAAATCGTTGCAATATTTATTTTTGTAGAAGGATTTGAATATGAGACAACGTTGATGGTTGGAGTTTGTGAAAGACTACCAATTCGATATACATTATCACCCTGGCAAGGCTAATGTGATAGCGGATGTGCTAAGTTGAAAACCTGAGGGGGAATTAGCAAAGGTATGGGAGGCTAAATGGAAAGAACTTATACAGGAGGATGCTGTTACAAGGGAGTTTATGTCAGTGTTGACTGTTATTCCTACGATAGTGGCAAGAGTTATGGAAGCTCAAGGAAGGGAAAAATATTATCAGGACAGTATGTGCCAATTACTGATCGAGGGAGCATAATCCTAGTCTATAAGTTTGGAGGGTGGGTTACATTTCCACAGGAGACTTATCGTCCCGGATGAGGGGGATTTAAGATGTGCCATAATGACAGAATCTAATGGGTCCAGATTTGTAGTACATCCTGGTGGAGAGAAATGTATCAAGATATGTGTCGTCAATATTGGTGGGCGAGTATGAATCGAGATATCTCTGAATTTGTTTCCTAATGTACTACTTATCACTTGGTGAAATTAGACCAACAACGACTGACGAGATTGCTATAACCTTTAGAAATACTGGTATGGAAGTGGGAAAGTATCTTGATGGATTTCATCACGGGATTGCCAATGTCACAAAGCGATCATGATTCCATTTGGGTTATCGTCGATCATCTAACTAAGTTGGCTTATTTCTTACCGGTACATACAGATTACAATACGGCTCATTTGGCCCGGCGATTTATTGCAGAGATTGTGAGACTCCATGGGGTGCCCATTAATATAGTCTCCAATCGAGACAAGATTTATATTTCCCATTTTTGGCTAAGTTTCCAAGAAGTGATGGGAACTAAATTGAAGTTGAGTACCTCCTACCACCCCCAAACAGATGGAAAGGTGAAAAGAGTCAACCAAATGTTGGAGGACATGCTCAAAATGTGTGTACTCGACTTCAAAGGAGGATGGGAACAATAGCTTCCCTTGGTCTAATTTTCTTATAATAATTCATACCAATTCACTATAGGTATGGCACCTTATGAAGCATTATATGGCCGGCCATGTAGATCCCATATGTGTTGGTTAGAAGTAGGGGATAATAATTTCTTGGACCTGAAATGATCCAAGATACCTCTTCCAAGATTGAGCTCATTTGAAACCACATCCGAATCGCTCAAGACCGTCAAAAGAGTTATGCCGGTGCGAATAGAAGACATGTTCAATTGGAGGTGGGAGACCAAGTTTTGGTACGGGTGTCACCAATGAAGGGTATAATGCAATTTGGGAAGAAAGGCAAGCTTGTGCCTCGCTATGTGGGCCTTTTTCCCACTATTGCAAAAGTGGGCCCCATAGCTTATCAACTCGCTTTGTCGGAACACCTAAAACAGATTCATGATATGTTTCATGTTTCATCCTTGAAAAAGTACAAAAGGTGTGAAGGAACTCATTGGCACATTCCTTTAGATGATATCAAATTGCAGCCTGATATTTCATACGAAGAACAACCAGTTGCAATCTTAGATCACGGGGAGCATAGGATAAGGTCGAGCGTGGTACCTTTGGTTTGGGTCCAATGGGGACATCACAACACCAAGGAATCAACGTGGGAGCGGGAGGAGGATATCTGAAAGAAGTATCCACACCTCTTTCTACAAGGTACGCCTGAATTGTGAGGGAATAATTCCCTTATAAGGGGGGGAGTATGTAATAACCCTTATTTTTGAGTAATTATTTTTATATGAGATAATTATATAAAATAATGGAAGTTGGAGTAAATATTATTTTAAGCGATTTAAGAGATAATATTTATTATGTTCTGCATAATTATTGTTGAGCGAATGTAAATATCACTATGTTATATTTTATTTCGTTGTTCTACTTTAAGCGACAATTATGGTTTAAAATGGTGTTGGAACATGAAATGATTTATGTTATTCCGGATGCCAATTTAGAGGGCGCGGTTAGTCCTGTAATAGTCGAGGTATTCAAAATAAGTGCCATGTTATATTTTTGAGTTCCGGATACTTTTGACTGGTTATGGCTTAATTATGTTATTACGAGTCATTTTAACGGTGTAGTAACATTTAAAGATAGAATTTAGTGTTAATGGGCATTTAAGTCTTCCAACCACACTTATTCCCATTAATATCTTCTAAACCTAGAGAGAAAGAGAGAGAAAGAGAATTGCGGAGAAAAGAAGAGAAAAGGGAGAAAATTGAAGAATTGGAGTTTGAATTTATTTCTACCGAAAGACAATCCGAGATTTCAGCCCTAAGGAAAGTTTCTAACTTGCAAATATATGATTTATTGTGAATAAATTGTATTGATAGTTGTGTATTTGAAAGAATTGAACAGATTGTGGGTTTTGAGAAATTTGGTGTTTAAACCCTTAAAAATGGTATTGGACTTGATTCAAATTGGTTTTAGTAAGTGTTTATTTGTTTATAAATGGATTGGGGATAATTTGGGTTGATTTGGTTGAGATTTGAGGATAGAAGTATGAATTTGGATAAAATTAGGGTTCATAACTCGTAGCCCCCAAACTTGGCAAATCTGCCAGGGCGAATCGATTCACCCTCGTTAGAGAATCGATTCGCTTAGAAGGGAGGCTACAGGTCTAGTGGGCCGAATCGATTAGGGTTAAGGACGAATTGAGTTGGCATGAGGCAGGGAATTGGTTATTATCAGCCGAATCGATTCTCTTTTAAGGGCGAATCGATTCGGAATCTTGCTGTTTTAGGATGTTTTTTCTAGGTTAGTTTTTAGCCATTTTCTTCTAGGTTTAATGCCTACGAACCTTATATTATGAAGAAAAATAGATTACAAGAGTCTTATGTTAGGAATACGAATACTCTACACTAGAAGGGGGGTTATTGGGCTTACTTCGGGGGCTATATAAATGATGTAAGTTCATTTATTTAATTAGTAAACTCGCCTAGGACTATTGAAAAGTAAGTTGCATAGTCGTAGACTTCTAGATATTGGTATGAGGTAATATCATCTGATGGCTTATTGGGTTGTTGTTAATTCATGGAGAATAATTTGAAGATTACTGAATATTGTATTTCACGTTGTTAAACATATATGGCTCCGGATAATGTAACGTACATTTTTCAATTAGCATACCTTGTGAATATTGACTTGCATATACATACCTCTCTAAATGTTATCATAAGGGAAGTTACGCGCATGAGGTGAAGTCCCCTGGCTATTGAATGCAAAGTGAATATAGTACTCGGCCATAGGATCGGTTGTCATATATTGTGTCGTTATTTTTTGAAGTGAGGTATTTATGTGCGCTTCCCAACGTCACATGATTTACGATGCCCAGGTTGTCTTGGTGATAGGCCCTGGAAGATGATAACTATTTTGGGGCGCATCCAGTGGGGTGACTCACGAAAGGATGGTCCTAGAATCGTTATATGTTGTGATTAAAACTAATCTTATGAAGGTGTTATTTTATAAATGGTGGAGCATTTTATGAAATAAGTTGTTTTTGGAATAAGTTTTCTAATGAGGAATAGACTTGTAAACTCATAATGTGCAAAACTGAAATGGAATTTTATTAAGTGAAATTGAGTTATATTCTCAGCCATAAATGAATATTCATCATTATAATTGACATTGCGCTTGGTTATGCATTTAGATTGAGAGTTGAGGATTATTATTATTTGTGAAGAGCGATATAAGATTATTCATGATGATTAGATATTCATAATCGTCATGCATTTTATTCACATGTTAATCATATTAAATCGAGCCCTGACCCGTTTATAGCTCTTGTTTTTGCATGAATTCTCTTTACGTCCAGGCTCTCCGCCCCAAGGTCACCTATGTTGAACTTTCCATTCAAGTGTCCTGGAGCTATCACATTTTTACGGATGTTGTAGGATAGTTATTATAGACGCCTATATCTTTTTGTACTTTAGATATGATCAGTCCACATATCCGGGCGTGTTGCCCAAGTTTTGTACCTGCTTATGTAATGTGATATTTAATTATAATACTCGGTGTAACCTGCTTGTATCGATCTGTTAACTGACAATTCATTCCATTATTATATTGTGAATGAATGTAATTGTTATATTGTCTTTTTATCCACCATCTCTTTAAATTGGATTGTCTGAATGGTTTTCTTTTAAACTTTCAAATTAATTTGACATCCGTTTTCTAAAATAATTGGTGGTTGTTACGTATATTTATTTCAACGGAAGTGATGCTAAGAATGGACCATTTATGATTCCTGTATTTATTGGAGTATCGGGCTGGCCACCTCTTATTGTAATAAGCGGGGTGTAAAAAATTATTTGTGGAAATTTTGAGAAAATTTTTCAATTTTTTTTCAAACAAGGCCAAGTCATTGAAATAAACACCACCCTCAGATTCAAACTCATAAACTTTGTCCTTTTTCTTAATTTGAGTCTTTAAATCTATCCCTCAATCCTTAGGCTTAATTATTTTCGAAAACATGATGATCTCCTATGTTTGAAGGTCTTATACGAGTTCTTCTAATTGATTAGGCATAAATTCTTCCGATTTATCTCTTTAATTTAGAGGTTTTTATCACCTCGGGCGATGTGAAATGCATTGATTAAACTGATATCTTTGATACCAGCATCTTCTAACAAGTACCCCGAGTTTTGTTTATTTCTAAAAAAATTTACAGGTATTCAATGCATGAGAGAAGGAAAGAAATCGGAAGAAAAGAAAATAAGAAAAGAGGAAAAGTCAAAAGAGCAAAATTGTAATTTGTAGCCGGAATCCAGACGATGACCCAAAATGAAAGTTGAAAACCTCGACTCTACAAGAACATAGGAAGAAACAACGTCCAAATCCGAGTCCCGGAGCAAAAGTTATGAGCCTTGGAATATGCGAGATAATCATGAGAAACTAATGAGTAAATGAAGAGAAATTGATCCAAGGACCTGGACCGATCTGGATTTCACCAAAAACGAATCGATTCGGCCCCTTTAAAGTCATTGTATAAGATTTGTAAGCGTATCGATTAGGGTTCCATAAAAAAATGAACCGGATCGAACCATTAAAACTCACAGAATACCCTAAGTGATGTGGACTCATCTGATATTAAGAAAAAACGAACCGGTCCAGTATACAATGGACCGAACCAAAATAGTAGGCCAAACCGGTCTAGATGTTAAATTCTGTAATTAGCCAGTTTTCTATCTAGAGTCTTTCATGGCTAAAACTCTTGTAATTTCATAGTTATTTATTAAAAAACGAATCGCAGAACATGGGACAGCTTCTTTTTACATAAGTTTAGAGAGATAAATGAGAGAGGAACCCTAGAAGTTCGCATATTTTCAGTTGTTAATTCTCAATTACAATTTATTCAGTAAAGTTGATTTCTTTCTCTTCTCTATTATTTGATTCCAATGATTCTTGCATAATTAGTTTATTCTCAGTAGGTATTACATATTTATTATTCTTTAGAAGTAATTTCATTATGAGTTCAGTTGCATGCATCGTAGAAACCCTAATTTTTGTTAATTTCACCATGCTAGGCTAGACTTTTAAGGGTTGGGATGCATTAACCCAATCCGATGTGGTTTGCATATGTGTCAAATTAGTTACTTGAATTAAGTAAATGATTAAATTGTGATGTGTGGTGATTACAACCGTTGTAGGACTTTTTATCTCGTTTGCCTTAGGTAACCAAGATGCTTAAGAGTGCAGCGCGTGTGTAGCTACTATGACACCGCTTTATTCTTACTTTTGATTATGTATGGTGCAGTCTACTACGCTCATATATATAATGCTTGAGATTAATAAGGACTATATTTACTCAATTATTTAGTTCATAACTATTTTTATAGCCGATAAACGTACTAGGGCTGGTGAATTACATTCTAACCTACCTTTCCCATTCATACTTAGTAAAATCATAATTATCTTACTCTTGTATGTTTCATTTCATAATTAGTTTAATTAACTTTCACTTAGTTGATAGAAATTTTCCTACTTCGATCATCTTTTTCGTTTCTTTTTAGAGTCAGGTTAGGGTTAACCGTCTTACCGTTCATCGTCACGAGTATTCGTTCTATTTCCCTCTGGATTTGACCTCGTCTTATCGGGTTTATTATTTACGCGATAGGCTTGCACTTGAGCCTATATTTTCACACACGTTGGATACACATTTGTGGTCGCGTCCAGTTTTTGGCGCCGTTGCCGGGGACTTAGGTAGACTGTAGGTTAGATCGAGTTAATCTAAAACTTTGACACAAAATTCATAAAAAAATTCCAAACAAATTCAGAAAATATAAAAAAATCCAAAAAGATAAAACATTTCCCATAGTCTTCTCATGAAAAATCCTCAACAGACTCCTTAATCAAATCCATATCGCATTTACGAAAATTCGTTAGCTGTATACGATCCTGATAGCCCACATACTCGTAACGTTCCTCAATTTTGGGTTCCACATCCTACACCGCCAAACTCCATAACAAGTCACACATCGAGTGATCCTTCGAGTTACCCATTAGGTTACACTTTAGGTTACACTTCGAGCACATCGAGTGAGTATACTAAGTGAGTTGAAGAGAGAGACATGTCTGATCAAACTAGTCATGGTACGGGTGAGGGAGAGGCACCACATCGCCCTTTGAGAGAATTCTTATATCTTGAGCGATCAGTAACTCTAGGATGCATTCTACTCCCGTACAATGTAGGGCAATTACACTTTTGGAATGGGATAATCCAAATACTTCCCACTTATCATGGCATGGAGTCAGAGAAACCATAACTCCACGTTCGTGAGTTCGAGGAGGCGTGTGAGACTTTCAGCGATCAAACATTCACAAAAGATGCGATCCGCCCCAAGATTTTTCCATTCTCTCTAAAAGATAAAGCTAAGACCTGGATATGGTCATTATCTCCAAACTCGATTACGTCATGGAATGAGTTGCAATCCCAATTTATCAAAAAGTTCTTCCTTCCACATCGAACGAACTCCATTAAGGATCAAATTCAAACTTTCTGACAATTATAAAATGAGTCATTCGATCGATGTCATGAGCGTTTTAACAAGTTAGTCACTTCATGCCCTCACCATGTTCCTGATAAGAACCAACTTATCTCCATATTTTATAATGGGATGAATATCAACTCCAAGTAACTCGTTGAAATTATGTGTGATGGTCCCTTTTTAGAGCTAGATGCTAATGATGCTGAGATCCACCTTAAGTATGTCGCAGAGATCACTCAAGCGTGGGACACATATGATCCTAATGCCCAAAATCAACCTCGTCAAGGGTCCACCACTCCTTCTGCATCCGGTCTGTACCACGTAGACAAATATACTTTGTTAGACCATTGACTGGACCAATTTAAAGGAGCAAGAGATAAATGCTAGATGTATGGGTAAAATAAGCAACCATCTCCATCCACGTCCCTATAGAAAAGGTTTGTGCTATTTGTGAGGCGGGACATTCAACAGAGGAATGCCCGATGATACCCGCCTACAAAGTTATGCTTCAGGAGAAAGTGAGTGGAGTAGGAGGATTTAAGGGTAATTTCGGTGCCCCTTATGGGAATTCTTACAACCCTTAATCGAAAAACCATCCTGGTTTTAGCTACGGGCAAAAACATGATGCGTTGAATCCTAGTTGACATGTTGCCCCTCCTCCACCCCCACACTTTCAACAAGAACCACATATACAAGGACATATGCATGTACTACCACCCGTAGCATATAACACTCCACCACGAAGAAGTCTCGAGGATACTATAAACCAATTCATCCAGTCCCAAAATGCAAACAACGCTATGCATGAACGCATGTTCATGGACATAAATGTGAATATCTCTAAGTTGAAATCATCGTTGAGTATCCAAGAGAAGGGTAAGTTTCCGACGCAAGGCCAAATACGTCCTCATGGTTAAGATCCATAGAGAGTCAAGAGCAATGTCAATCCATCACCACTCTACATAGTGGGAGAGTCATTGATTTATCACCTCCCCCATACAACACACCCAAGGAAAAGTAGGTTTCGTCCGGTACGAAAGAGGCCAAAGATGCCCCCTTAAAGGAAAGTTAAAATGACGACAATAGTGAGCCTCAAGTCATAGTGAAACCACCCACCGCCGTTCCATTTCCTCAACGGTTGGTCCCTCCCCAAAAAGGAAACCCCTGGGATGATGTTCTAGAGGTCTTTAAGAAGTCAAAAGGAATTTACCTTTCCTCAATTCCATAAATAAATTCTCGCCTACGCTAAAGTTCTCAAGGACTTAGTGACGGTGAAAAGAAGGCTAAAGGTAAAGAATAATGTATTCCTCGCATAAAATATGATATCCATTTTACTCAATGATCTCCCACCAAAGTTCAAAGATTCGGGTGCACCTACTATTTCCTACATTATAGGAGAGAACCGAATTGAAAAGGCCTTACTATATTTGGGCATCTATAGGCAACTTGATTTGGGTGACCTCAAGCCCACAAATATCACTCTCTAACATGAGGATTGTACCGTGAAGATACCAAGAGGTATTATCGAGAACGTGATTGTCCAAGTTGACACCTTCTACTTCCCGATAGATTTTGTCTTTTGGGACACAGAGCCCTCCTTCACCTCAAGTAACCATGTTCCCATTATCCTTGGGTGCCCATTATTAGCTATGGCTAACACCTTGATTAAAACTCAAAATGGGCAAATGTAACTCACTTTCGAGAACATGACCTTAGAGACAAACATCTTCAACATCACCCAACATGTGGGTGATGAGGATAATTTTCATGCATTGGATCTTATTAAGGAGATCGTAGAGGAGCACGTGGAGGATAATTTTAGTGGATATGCTTTAGGAGCGTGCCTTATATCAAGTAGTGAGAGTGAGGGGACGTACACTGACTTCGAGAGGGAGATAGAGGAGTTGAGATTGTTATTAGACGAGAGAGCGTCGAATGAGGATGTGAGAGATGTAAGTTGGGTTTCTAGATTTGATCAATTACCACCGATGGAGTCGCGCTCGGTTCCCTCCGATGAAAACTTTCCTACCCTCGAATTAAAAAAACTACCGGCCAATGTCAAATATGCTTATTTAGGAGAGGATGAGACATTTCCTGTTGTTGTCTCCTCTAGCCTCGATAAAGAGCAAGCTGGTAAATTGCTGGATATTTTAAGGAAGCACCAAAGTAATTTTGGTTGGTGCATAGCAAATTTGAAAAGAATAAATCCCTTGATTTGTACCCATAAAATACACCTCGAGGAGGACATGCAGCTATAATACCCCGTATTTTTATGACTTTTAATTTTGGGGAATTATTAAATTTAATTAGAGATATTAATTTAATACTAATCCAAAAAATCATTTAAATACTTACTAGCGTGATGAGAGTTAGTAATTATTTTTTTATAAGTTACTTTGTGAGTAAAGTAAGAGGTATAATTATAATTAGTAAAATTATCACGAGTATCTAATTTGATAATTTTGGAAATTTATCGGGACGCGCTTGTGTCGTGTCGGGATTTAATTCGAACTATTAAAAGTTAATAAATTATAAGTCACCCATATGGTCATTTTGAGTGTGTCAATGTGTCCGGAAGGGTCGAGATAGTCAAAATAATGTACCCGGGGGGTTGGTTTGGGTCTCGGGGCATTTTTAGGCCCAATTAACATCCCGGGAGGGCGTTTTGGACATTTAACATCTTTGGGCATGAAAACCCACAAAAATTCTAAGAGTATATCAGATGGTATGAGTCATCTTCTATGGTTAGAACAACCATAAACCAAATACGGCCATTGGAGAGGAAGAGGAGAAGCTTTCCAAGGAGTTCTAGGCCCAAAACTCCACCATTTGCACCGCCGTCACCGCCAAACTTTAGATCGCGTAACGAGGATCACAACCACACCAATCTCTCCACAAATCTGAACCAAGAATTCCCAAGCAAGTATCTATCTTGCTCTATTTCAATTAATGCTCCAATAATATTAGTCTAGGGTTGATTAGGACTAGTTTTTGTGAAAGAAAAACCTATTTTTTAGACATGAATTCGCATGATGTATAAGTAATAGATGTATTCTAGAAATCAAATTCACATGTAAAGGTCGAACCACGAAATTGCAGTAAATTAGGAGTACGAAATCTGCGAAAAGAATGAGAAGAAACTAAGTAAAGGAAATATTAGGGTTCTTGATATTTTTATGGATTGTGCCCCATTTAATTCATTATACACGATAAAAATTCACATGCCTTACGTAGAATACCACTTATTTGAGAATATAACACTTTTAGTATAAATTGTTGGGACTTTGGAAGTAAAATATATTGGTTTGGATGATTTTTGAAGAAGAAACACATAACTGGAAATTCTGCAGGTTCGCCATACCTTCTTGATCGATCGGTCGACCTAAGATCATCGATCGATCGATGGATCCATCGATCGAACCCCTGCCACAGATCGATCGACCCTTCCTGGCAGACCTATACTTTCCTTTTTAAACGATTAATTTCAATTTAAGTGAGTAGTAAACTTTGGACATTTCAATTAAAATATTTTGGGATGTAAAGAAGACCAGTAGGACTTTATAAAAATGGAACCTTTAATGTAAGACGAGATTAACATTTAACGAAGGTGTTTTACACTTAAGGAACAATGTAAATGTGTGTGTCTAAAGGGTGAGACTCGTAAGGGAGTTACGCCGTAAAGTAAAAGAGTACCTATTGAAATTTCACTTATGAAGATAGGGTTTCACGAGTGTTACGATATAAGTCGGAATAACCCCATAAACAAGAATAAAAGAGATGAACCATTATACGGAATAATCAAATAATGTGCAATAAGAATAAATATCATAATTATGGGTCGTGAGAGTGTACCTAAATTTGATATGGGAATAGTAGTATACATATATGACTGTGATTGTGCATATACTATATACGTGTGAAAATCATGTCCGCGCTACTTGATATCCCTGAGGTTATCGCGCTGGGACAGTCTTATCTCGATGGGACCTTTATGGGGGATATTTACTTGTACCCTAGAACATAGAAATCCTTGGTACAGGCTATCGGATCGATATTCCGACGGTCCTAAGAGACGTGTGGGTATGTGCTGACCTCTTAGTGACTTGGAACTATGCTTCGCCTCAATTTGTATGTGTTTTGTGTTAATACGGTTCGAGAGTGATTACGAACTAGTATTTCCTTTAGTACGAGTGATACGGGGACTGGATATCAGAGTACGCCATCACCATAAATTGTATGTGGGGTGCCGTTGGTATATATATTATATGTGTAGATAATATATTTTTAAACTTGAAATTTGGGAACTACCTACTGTGACTAATAGTACGTAAGTAATAAATAATTATTTCAACTTGGGAATAAGTGTTTGAAAAGTATGATGCGATACTGAGAAACTGTATAGTCAAATGAGGCTTATGTGAGAATTTTACTTTTAAATAGAATTTAATTTCTTAACATTGGAAATTGTCGGCATGAAATCTTGTGAGTAACTTAAGATAAGTTAAACTGTTGGGAATATTAGTGCGATAGGTGTGCACATTAGAAAAGAGGTGAGAATTTCTCAAGAGAGTGTCGCACTAATATGATTGTTGCATTAGCCGGTAAGCATTTTAAATACTTGCTAAACTAATTTTAAACTGTTTTACAATCGGGCTCTGACCCGTTTCCTATTTTCTCTTCTCTCTTGTATATATATGTATAAATTACAGGTGCCCAGCCACAGGGGCGTCTTGCATAGGATCCTTTGGTTGGAACGTGCTGCAGCTTAGGTGGGAGTTGCAGGCCTCTTGCTTAGACGACCTCATTATTGATTCCACTTGTAGTTCATTTTATTCAGTTGGGCATGTGTTGCCCTTTTCCATTATTCAGTTGGTTTTATCAGAGATTATGATTCGTTTATTTACAGTATACATACCTTGGGATTGTTATTGTCCGGATGTTTCTCGTTGAAGTTTTAAAGTTGGAATTAATTAGTTGGATGTTTAATTGTTTGGATTATATGTTCCAGTATTGTTGTTGTGTGATTCTTAAACTATGGATTATGTAAAGTTTTAAATGTTGGTTTTTAAATGAAACTTGGAAATTGATGTCTTAAAAATGGTTTTGTCACTTTGCTTAATTAATTAGGGTGTTTAATTGGAAAAGTTATTTTTTGCGACAGTGATGCTAAGAATGAACCAACCGTTCACCTCAGTTATAATTTAATAAAGGAATGATCACCTGGTATTTAATTAGGCGGAGTGTCACAGGTGGTATCAGAGGATCAGGTTTTAGTGTCCTTTAGGATCTATATGGCTTATTTCGCTTTCACCTAAGCCTTCTTTCTATAGAGCCCAATTTTAGGATTGTTGTATTCTTGCTTTTACGATTACATTTTCAGCTATTTGAGATTTAATAATAAATGTAGACTAATAAAATTTCTTTACATTTCAGATGCCTACGAGACGCGCACCTAAGGATAGGCGTGCCCAATCCGAGCATCCAGTAGCTCCGGCTCAGGGAACGATGAACGCAACCGAGGTAGCCGCTATCGTTGCTCAGGCGGTGAATGCCGCGCTAGCGGTAGTGCAGCAGGCTCCACCCCAGGTTCAGGCAGTGGCGCCGGTACCAGCACAACTTCCATCTCCATGGGAGCAAGTTAGGGATGCCTTCCAAAAGGCGCATCCCCCAGAGTTTGCGGGTAGTTCGAATATTATTGTAGCCAACCAATGGAAGAAAGATATCCAGAGGCATTTGCGCATGTACGAGTGCACGGACGTGCAGAAACAGCTATTGGCTTCCTTTAATCTGGTGGGGGGTGCTTTGCATTGGTGGGAATCCACTATCACATTGGAGGAGAGGGATATTATCCCTATTCAGTCATTTTGGCCGCGGTTTGACAGCAAATACTTCCCATCCATCGTGCTGACTGAGATGAGGCGAAAGTTACTGAGTCTGAAACAGGAGAATTCGACTCTTCCCGAGTACGAAGCGGAGTTCACTAGACTTCTCACTATAATGCCTGATGAGGCACCCACTGAGGGAAAGAAGATACTGTTGTTTGTGGACGGGTTGGCTTGGAGGATCCGTCAGCACCTCATAGGCAATCTGTCACTGAGTACCTACACGAACGTACTCAATGCTACTTTGTTACCCTGCCAGGATCACCGCTTCCATCTACAGGGAAGAAAGCGAGTAGGAGAGTCCATCCAGCAGGGCAGGTTAGGGGGTAATGGTACTAGTGGAGCACCGACATCTCAAGGCCAGACTCGTCAGCATGAGCAGAGTTCCCATCAGGGAGACCCTGCCAAGCAGTTCCGATCAGGTGGCAGGGTCAGCAGGGTCAGTCTAATCAGCAGGTCCAATAGGGCCAACATCGTCAATCGCAAGGTCAGAAGCAGGGCCACCAAGGCCAACAACAATCTCAGTAGGGCCAGCAGGGCCAATGGCGAGGTGGTAACGGCCAGCAAGAACGTAATCAGCAGGGATAGAGGGGAGGAAATTTTAGGGGACGATGCTTCGGGTGTTGTAAAAATGGCCACAGGCGTCAGGATTGTCCAGAGGGAGATAGGGCCCCACAGTAGCAGGGTGCCCGTAATGAGCCACAGAGGCCACTTTTTCTAGCTTCCCTCCCAGCACCAGCTCAGGCATCAGCCCTACCAGCCATTCCGGCAGCTCCAGTGCAGTAGGGGCAGTTACAGTACGGACGTGTCTATAACGTCCACCAGGCAGTAGCTCCACAGGCACTACCCGCGATTGAGGGTACGTTTCCTATCCATGGTACTATGGGTCGGGTTTTATTTGATACTGGGTTAACACGCTATTTTATAGCTACCCATTTTGCGAAGGCCTTATGGTTATTATCCACAGCAGAGAATACTGTGATGTGTGTAGACTCGCCACTAGGAAATGGATCGTTAATTTTCTTTATATGTCGAGGCATGGGAGTAGAGATTGGTAGCTTGATCTTACTTGCAGACATGTTAGTCTTAGATATGCATGAGCATGACGTTATCATTGGCATGGATTGGCTCACAGCATATATAGCCATAATAGATTGTTTCGGTGGGAGTATTGTCTTTGCCATTCCGGGGCAGGAGATGTTTATGGTGGCGATGCCTCGCCCATAGGGAGTAACTACCGCTCATTTGTATTACATTGAGGAGGATACCTCTAAGGAGGTCGTGATTCCCTTAGACTCGATCCCAATTGTTCGTGAGTATTCTGATGTATTTCAGGAGATACCAGTCCTACTCCCCAGTCAAGAGATAGATTTTGTCATAGATTTATTACCGAATACTCGACCGATAGCACGCGCTCCATACTGTATGACTCCGGCAGAAATGCGAGAGTTACGCGACCAGATAGAGCAGCTGTTAGGTCAGGGCTTCATTCATAGGAGTACCTCACCTTGGGGTGCTCCAGCTTTGCTTGTGGAAAAGAGAGATGGTTCACTGAGGCTATGTGTGGACTACCGGGAGCTGAATAAGGTCACGATACGGAACAAATATCCATTGCCTTGAATCGATGATCTGTTCGACCAGCTGAGGGGAGCAACCTTCTTTTCGAAGATAGATTTGAGGTCAGGATACCATCGGCTACATATTAGGGAGCAGGATATTTTGAAGACTTCTTTCTTGATGAGATATGGATCCTACGAGTTCAGAGTGATGCCATTTGGACTCATAAATGCTCCAGCCGTATTTATGGACTTGATGAACCGAGTGTTCAGAGAGTTCTTGGATCAGTTTGTCATCGTCTTCATAGATGACATCCTCATATATTCACATACCGAGGAAGAGCATGCTGAGAACTTAAGGCAGGTTCTTCAGACTCTATGAGAGCATCAGCTGTATGCTAAATACGAGAAGTACAGGTTTTGGTTATGGGAAGTACAGTTCTTGGGGCATGTTGTTTTCGAATAGGGGATAGCGGTTGACCCGAGTAAGGTGGCAGCGATGAGGGAGTGGGGACAACACACGACACCGATAGAAGTGCATAGTTTCTTGGGGTTAGTCGGGTACTACAGGAGATTCATTCGAGGGTTCTCTAAGATAGCGGGTCCATTGATGAACCTGACTCGCAAGGGGGTACCATATGTATGGGACGATACTTGTCAATTGGCTTTCGACCAGTTGAAAGACAAGCTCACTTCAGCACCAGTCCTTGCTTTACCTAAGCCGGGCGTGGAGTATCTGGTTTACACCGACGCCTCCTTACAGGGACTCGGACGAGTACTTCAACAGGAGGATAAGGCTATAACTTTTACCTCCCGCAAGCTTAAGACACACGAGAGGAACTACCCCACACACGACCTAGAGTTAGCCTAATGAAAAGTGAACACTATTTGCACCAATTTGCAGTTTTCGTAAATAAAAAGTTTTAAAGAAAAATCTTCACGAAATAGGTATTTATAGGCGAACACAAATTTCGAGGTGGTGGAAAGTCTGTATATCGAGATCATAAAGTCACTCGAATAAGATATCTATCTCGTTAGAAGCGACAATCGAACGAACATCAAATGACATTTAAAAACTAAAACATCACTCCTTCATTTTAACCACAAGAGCTGTATGCCATCAAATGACCATCAAACGACATGAACATGTCATTCTAACGAGATAAAAATCTTGTTTGAATGAGACTGTTCAAAATAAAATAATTTTTTAAGATTTAAAATCAGTTCAAAATCCTGTTTGATAATGCCTCATTTTAATAAAAATCAATGTAGAAAAATATCCCAATACAGAGTAAAAAATCTACAAAACACAAAACAAAATTCATACCAAAATTTGTCAAGTCATAGAACATGTTGAAGATGCTTGATATTCGAATCCATCTTCTTGAATGTGTGAACATGAATTGCGTTGACGGAAGTAAACGAATATGCCATACTTAATATAAACTAGACTCTATGGAAAAGTCCTAGAAGCAAGGCGCAATAATGGAAAATTTTCCCTTACAGATGGGAGAAGGCCTTTATTACCGTGGCTATCAAAATTGAGTATTTGAAGAAGGTCTCCAATAAGGATTGCTAGACTAATACATTAAAGTAAGTCGGCACAACAGAAGGTTCTAATTTATTCAAAAGACATGGTCGTGGTTCTACCCCTAATATTGAGGAAGAAGTTGATGATGAAGGGTCTAGGGAGTCCTCAATTGTGCTTGTGGTTGAAGATGATGTACCTCCTCCAAAAAAAGTTTATCAGGAGAAAATGAAGGTGTAATCCCTTTAGATTGTCGACTACTTCTTTCTTTTATGTGATTCTGTGTTTTTGAATAATGCTGTTGAATTTTTCTTTTTCTCCTTTTTGGGTTGTAATAATAAAGAATTGTTAACGACTTTTATATAATCAATGGTGTGGTCATTTGGTTGAACAAGTATTTTTTGTGCATCAAGATTTTTTTTCTAGTATACTGTTGTTCTTATACTCCTATATTTCAGCTCAACTCCGGGAAAACTGCTATCATGTCTTCTAAGAGAGACTTGCTCAAAAGAAGCCTTAGATTGTTCGAAGTTGGGCCTACAAATTTGACCGAATTTAGGTTGCTCGGCATTATTTCCTTCACCCAAGTTAATGAAGCCTACCTCCATTTACGGGGTCTTTTTGATAGTGCAGTAGCCAACAATGTTGCCTATTATGAAATGATTAAGCAGTTGCAGGATGATCACAACCTCTAATTGGATCTACTTCATTCTGAGTAAAAAATTAACTATAAGGAACTGAGTGTAGGCTTCCGTTTTGAACAAATGCTCCAGGATATCACCTCGGCCTTCAAAAAGAAATATTTTTTATTAAATCGAGAAGTGGCGAGTGCCCAAGAAGTTTCCAGGCTTTTGGAAAAGGAAGATAAGAATCTGAGGAATGAATTGGAAATCTTGAAGAAGTATACAACCTCTGTCCCTAGTAAAGGATCATCATTTTTAGAGAGGGAGAATGCTCGGCTAGTGGAGGAGTTGAAAATCTTAAAAAAGGATAAGACTGGTCAATAATCCAAGCAGGTGATAGTTTCTCTCCCTACTGAAGATGAAAAATGGACCAAGAAAACCTTGGCCTACCAGGTTACTCTGTTGAAGGTTAAAGATAAATCTATCATAAATATTAAAGATCAAGTGTACCAATTAACCTTTAACTTTTATAAATATCCCAAAGTTGTCTAGTTAGATGGTTGTGATGAGGCAATAACCCATATGGAGGATCACTAGGAGCAGTCTCACTTAGAAGGTTATAATGGGTATGTATGAACATGCTAACACTATTAAATGTAGATGAAAAAAGTGAACTGTGGCATTGGCATGATCGAGGCATACTGGACTATCTTGACCCACCGTTCAGCATTGATGCCAAGTGGATTCCGACTGATGAAATTCCCAAGTGCCTGATGAGAAAAAACTTTGGAGATTTTGTCCTTCATAGTGAACATTACTACATTCATCCCTTTAACTTATTCTATCGGCCAACCACTAGTGGTCACAATTAGTTGAGGGATTTCAGGACTATTACTCTCCCTCAAACTATTAATGTTCCTCCAATTAGGATGGACGAATCTGATAAGAAACACCCAATGGAATGATTTTATTTTTCTTGGAATGACTTGTTTTTGTTTCAATATCATCTGTGTGATTTTTTTTCTTAAAGTTTGTTGAAATGGAAAAGACTTTCTTTTGTATACATGTTCATCTCTGTATTTTAGCCTTTGTTTAACAATTAAGTTTTTGATTAGTTGATCGGCTATGCAAGTAACTAAATTTGTTGATTGATTTGTGTTTGCTCAAGTGTGAACTTGAGTTATTGGGACTTAGGTTCTACTAATGTACTTATGTAAAACGAATCATTGTCATTTTTAGACATAAGTGTTTGCATTAGTTACCATTAGCGACAACATGTCTTAGTAATGAAGGGTTTTCTTAAATTTAACTTGGTCTAGTAAAACTTCTTATTTTTTACATTAGGTCATACCTAAAGTTTTAGAGACTTATTATTTGTGATTTGTCAAAGATAGAGTCTTACATGATGTCTAATTTTGTTTTCATTTTTCGAAGTTGGAAAAGTTGGTTGGGATGTGTCATCATGGATGCTAGTGATAATATTTTCTAAGATGATCGGTGTTTCATGGATTCTTTAATTCTTTCCCTTCAAGTGTTTCTAAGCAATAAGTTCCTTGTCGAATAACTGTGGAGATGCGATAAGGACAATGTCAGTTTGCTTCTAACTTATTTTCGTTCTAGATGACCTTCTTAAGGACATACTCTAACTCTTTCAAGTTGGTCGGCTTGACCTTCCTGTTGCACAATCTAACAGCTTTTTGCCAATAAGAATCTAGTGAAAGTTCAATTTCCTCCTCGACTTCCTCAATCAAATCTATATCCAATCTTCTCATCAGATCACTTTTAGGGGAATCAAAGTTCAACACCCTATGAGTCAGTAAACCTATCTCGACTAGTACTATTGCTGATTAGTTGCAAATATTATATATTTTGTGCCCGTTAATTATGCATGCACACACATTTGTTGCCATTATTTCACGTATTTAAGCTCTTGTACTGTATAACCTTTGATTTCCATATATATATATATATATATATATATATATATATATATATATATATATATATATATATATATGATTTTCGAGGTTTATTTGAGCTTTTGTAGGGATTGGAGTGCTAAACGTTGCAAGTGTACGTTATCCGAGAACGTTCAATGTTTAACGCAACTTCGGGGGTAATTTTGTCATTTCTACTTTCGAGCTTTGTGCCCGAACCCTTCACGGATGTTGTAGTTCTCCTAGCCAACTTTGCGTAGCCCCCGATAGTTTATCAATCCGGTTCATGAGGACCAAGTTATGATGATTTTCCTGAAGCCCCATATTTGTGTATCAAAAGAGGAGAGGATCCAAGATTTTGCAGGCGCAGTCGACTGGTCACCATACAACGGTCAACTGGGGTTTCACCATTTGCCTGCGAAGTAAGACAGTGTACTTTCCTCCTGACCCGCAGTCGACCGGTCCCAAACCAGCGGTCGACCGGTGCCTCAAATTCTGCAAAACCCCCATAGTTTTGGTTTGGTTTTACCACCCTTGTTTTGTGGTTTTCTTCCACTTAGTATATATTTTGAGTGGTTTGATTTTTTGAGGGATATCCGATCACAATTTTGTGCAAGGAAATATATAGAAGATATTTTGTTGCTTTTTCTCTCTCTCTACTAGGGCTTGATAATTTCCTTGCCATTTTCATCTTCCACTTCATTTGTTGTAAGTAAAGTTCCATCTTAGTTGTATCTTGTTGACTATTGGTATCATTTTGTGCAATTAATATTGTGGTTGTGTACTAAATGCTTGTTCTCACCATAGTTATTACACTTACTATTAATTTAATGGTGTGTTTTGATATGGTTAGTGTTATGAGTAGCTAATATCCTTAGGTTGGGAGCATAAACCCACCTTTGAGGGTTCATTTCTTGGCTTGTTCAATGATTAAATCCAATAAATGGGTGTGTGGGTTAATATTGGAGTTTCATAGGATTTTATCTTCTCTTATCATGTAAGGGTTGTATTTTAAGACTTAACTCCAACATCAACGCATTTGTCCGATAGTATATCGTTACCTTCATCTTATACTTTTGGCCTGACATCCTTCATGTAGGATTGTTGGTAACGATATCTTATTCCCATTTGATTGTGATTTAATCGGAAGAACCCGTTGAGTTCTACACATCTGAGGTAGGGGAATGCTCCTTAACCTTCTGTTAAAGAATCGTTTCATAATCCTGTTTATAAATCTCGCTTGTTCCTATTTCAACTTTGTTTAGCGTTCCATTTATCTTGGTTCGCTTTGGTTTGTTACAGTACATAAAACCTAAATCATCTTTTCTTTTATCTTTTATTATTGTTTATTGATTTTCAACTGGAAGAATATCCTCGGTACTTCATATAATTCCCTGTGAAAATCGACTCCGATCTTATCGGGATTTTATTACTCTCGCGATCAGCATACACTTGCGCTATAGAATTTTTTGAGCGAGTCAAAGTTTTTGGCGCCGTTGCTGGGGAATTATTAGTAACGACTATATTGATTTAGTTATTTGTTGATAAACCCTTTGCATTTAATTATTTGAGCTAGTGTTATTTTGAAGGATAGGTGTTCTGTCCTAATGAGCAACAATTCGAACCAAGGGTTCGCCGGGGACTATAGACCACTATTTTCTTCTGAAGACTCAAACAATCTCTATAATAACTCTGGGGCATCATCTCAACATCGTTACTCTCTTAATACGACGACATCCCAGATAGATTTTTCATCCATATCACAATACCCTAGTGCACCCCCCTCTGTGTGATCTTTTGATCCTCTTATGGAGTATAATTATGCACCACCATGGGGTGCTTCCCCCGTGCGTAAATTATTTGGTGATTACCTCCGACCGGAAACAGTCTTCGTACCCGGATGTATTACATTCCCGTTTAACCAGAGAGACTTCCATTTCTGGAATGGCATGATTAATTTGTTGCCTTCCTTCCACGGAATGGAAAATGAAAACCCTTATCAACATATTAGAGACTTTGAAGAGGTGTGCATCACTTTTTCTGACCTAAATTTAACACTCGATCTTTTGCGGCTTAAGTTGTTTTCATTCTCCATTAAAGACAAAGCAAAAGATTGGTTGATTACACTTCCCCCGAACTCTGTTGGGAATTGGTAGCAGTTGCAAGACCTCTTCATAAAGGAATTTTTTCCCATACACAAGACAAATGCACTCATGAAACAAATTCAAAATTTTCAACAATATGATGATGAGACATTTGACAAGTGTTGGGAATGCTTTAAATCTCTAAAGCAGTTTGGCTTGCATCATAATTTTGATTAGATGCGATTAATCCCAATTTTTCATGGGGGTCTTAATCCTTTGACCAAATAATTGGTCAAAACCATGTGTCAGGGTAGTCTTGTTGATTTGAGTAGTGAGGAGGTAGAAGCCCATTTCGAGTTTGTCTCAAAGACATCTCGGGGATGGGACTCATCAAACCCTTACGATCGCATTGTTCGTGATAACACAGTCCCTCGCGGGAAAACCAACGGTCTGAGTATCTTGCAAGAAAATCAGGATACCCAGACCAAATATGATCAGTTGTGTCATAGAATCGATGCAATGCAACTCACACAACAACCCCCACCCATGGAAGCCGTAAAAAAGTTTTCCGTTGTGTAGGAAGTCATGTGCATTATATGTGACATCATTGTCCACCCAACGAGAGAGTGTCCTTCACTCCCTAGCATTAAGGTCCAGTTACAAGAGAAAGCTAATGCTATAGGAGCATATAGAAAGAAATACTCCAACGCTCCGTTCGATCCTAAAAACCCTCCCTACAATCCTAGTTGGAGGACGTCACATCCTCTTATGAGTTGGAAGGATCATAATTCCAATTCCCAAATACCCCCAACTCCGAACTTTCCAGGACTGTGTTCGTCCCTGCAATTCCAACAACAACCTCCCCCATATCAATCGCAGCAACATCCGCCCGCGGGACCTCCCGCTTAGTATTTGCCTCCTCAGAGACGTCATAATAAGGAACAATTTGTGACTATTCAAAAAGTTTCACAACTTGAAAAGTCTATCTCGCAAATGGTGCGGTCTATGCAAGAGATGCAAATCTCTCTTGCTCAATCGGTTCAAAACTCCCAAGGAGTTACGAGACCCCTTCTACCGGTAAAACGTCAACCCAACCCCAAAATCCAAATGGGCAATGAGATCTCCACCTAGAATAAATCGCACACCGAGCACGCAAAGGGTATTGCCACCCTTAGGAGCAAACAAAACGGTTGACAACAAAGTTGCGAGACCCTTACCGGAGCCACCCATTCACACTAAATCCCATGGCAATGCCATTGCTACTGAGGATATGCCATTGCACTGTCTTGCTAACATAGATGATGACATCCCCAAATAGGCAGATGAGCCTATTATTGCGAAGGACACAATTTGTCCCATACCGTAACCTTTTCCTCAACGGCTAAGAGAAAAGACCATAAAAGCCTCCGAAGAGGGGTTTCTCGAGTTGTTTAAGCAAGTGAACATGAACATCCCCCTCCTTAAAGCAATCGAACATGTGCCTAAGTACGCCAAGTTTACCAAAGACTTGTGTACGGTTAAAAGGAGACAAAATGTGCACACAAAGGAGTACATGGTTGTCCAAGCTAGTGCTATCATAACTACTGAACTAACCCCCAAATTCAAAGATCCGAGTTTCCCCACCATTTGATGCGTTATTGGGGAGACTAGAATCGATCGCGCCCTCCTAGATTTAGGAGCAAGTGTAAACTTGCTTCCTTATTCGGTATATCTCGAGTTAAAGTTTGGTGATATTAAATCAACTCCTGTCACGTTACAACTAGCCGACCGTTCGACTAGGATACCTAGAGGAGTTGTGGAGGACGTGATTGTCCAAGTCGATTCTTTCTACTACCCAGTATATTTATCATCTTGTACACTCAACCTGTACCTAAAGGGAGTGCACAAATCCCAATCATTCTTGGGCGACCGTTTCTCCCCACCGTGAATGCGGACATCAATTGCAGAAACGGGGTGATGAAACTTACATTTGGGAACATGACGGTCGAAGTCAACATGTTCAACCTCCTCAAGCAACCCCAATTTTGCAATGAGAGTGAGGAAGTGGTTGAAACTGTGGCTTTCATCGACACTCTTGTACAAGAGTATTTTGACATCTCCCATTTTTAAGATCCATTGGAGGTAATTCTTGCTAACTCCTTGGAAAGCGATTTTCTCCCCAACGATAAGGGCTATGAAAATGCCCTTTACGCAAATTATTTTTCACTTAATGGGGAGTTAATGGACATGTGTAATTCCCTCGAGTACTTTAAGGAGGTGAATGAAGGTATGGATGGTAATAGCATAGATGGTGGTGATGGTGAAAGTGACCTCATGCATGATGAAAGCGAGGGGGTTATCAAAGACTCGATGTGCATATCCCACTTTGAAAAAATACCCCCACGTGACTCTTTTACTTTCCCGTCAAGTGTTTCAATTCCCAACCTCGAGCTCAAAACCTTGCCAAAAGATCTCAAGTATGCTTTCCTAGGCGGTGAGAACACGTTTTCGGTGATTATAGCATCAAACCTTGACAATTATCAAGTGGAGGCTTTACTCGAGGTGTTGAGAAAACATAAGAGTGCTATAGGTTGGTTCATTTTCAACTTAAAAGGGACCAATCCCTCCATTTGCACTCATAGCATTTACTTAGAGGAAGATGCCAAACCCGCCCGTCAAATGCAAAGACGGTTGAATCCGATTATGAGTAAGGTGGTGATGGGAGAAAAGATCAAATTGTTGGATGTGGGGATAATCTACCCCATTTTTGATAGCGAGTGGGTGAGCCCGACGCAAGTCGTACCGAAGAAATCGGGTGTCATTGTTATTGAGAGTGCGGAGGGTGACTTTTTACCCTCGTGCATTTCGATCGGCTACCGTGTTTTCATTGATTATATAAAGCTTAACACGATCATAAGTAAAGACCATTTTCCATTACCCTTCCTTAATCAAATTCTAGAGCGGGTAGCCGGACATAGGTACTACTATTTTCTTGATTGATATTCGCGGTATAATAAAATCGAAATAGCCCTTGAAGATCAAGAGAATACCATGTTCACTTACTCGTATGACACTTTTGCCTATGGGAGAATGTCGTTTGGTCTTTGCAACGCACCGACAATGTTTCAACGGTGCATGCTTAGCATATTCAGTGACATGGTCGAAGACATTGTAGAATTCTTCATGGATGACTTCAGTGTCTTTGGTAATATGTATAAGGATTGCCTTGCTAATCTTAAAAGAGTGCTAGCGATGTGTATTGAGAATAACCTTATTCTCAATTGGGAGAAGTGTCACTTCATGGTGACATGAGGGATAGTTTTGGGCCATAACGTCTCTAACGACGGTATTCAAGTTGACAAGGCTAAAATTGAAATTATAGCCAACCTTCTTGCTCCGAAAAACCTCAAGTATGTAAGGTCCTTTCTTGGTCACGCGGGTTTCTACCGACATTTTATTCAGGATTTTAGCTCGATTGCACGCCCCATGTGCGCTCTGCTTGCTAAAGATGCTCCCTTTCTGTGGAGTACTGTGTTCCAAGACTCTTTCGATAAATTGAAATCCATGTTGACCACTGCCCCTATCATGCAAGTGCCCGATTGGACCCTTCCATTCGAGCTTATGTGCGACGCAAGTGATTATGCCGTGGGGGCAGTGCTTGGTCAGCGGAGGGATAAAATCCTCACGTGATTTCCTATGCTAGTCGCACGCTAGACAGTGCACAAATGAACTACTCCACCACGGAGAATGATCTACTAGCTATTATATTCACGTTGGATAAATTCCGAGTGTACTTGGTAGGATCACCCATTATGTGTTTCACCGATTATGCCGAACTTACGTACCTTCTTTCTAAGAAGGATGTGAAAAGTAGGCTCATTCGTTGGGTTATCCTTCTCCAAGAGTTTAACCTCTCTATCAAAGACAAAAAAGTGGTGGAGAATGTAGTTGCGGATCACTTAACCTGACTTACATTCGATCACGATCATATCGATCCCATCCCTATCCAAGAGTGCTTCTCAGATGAGCAACTCATGGCCATTTCCTCGTTGCCATGGTTTGCCGATATCGACAATCTCCTTGTCACCGAGGCCTACCCACCGCACTTTTCGACCAAGGATATGGAAAGACTTTCGATGGTGGCCCGGTCATTCTTCATTGATGACCCATACATGTACAAACTATGTTCGGACCAGATTATTCGCAAGTGTGTCCCAAATGATGAGATCGCAAGTATCTTGTTATTTTGCCACGACGGTGCAAGTGGGGGACACTTTTCTTCCCAAAAGACCTCCCTCAAAGTGTTACGATACGATTTCTATTGGCCGACGATCTTCAAAGATGCACATGCCCTATGTAAAAATTGCGCCCGTTGCCAATCTATTGGGAAGATAACCAAAAGGAACATAATGCCCCTTGCCCCTATTCTTTTAATCGAAGTTTTCGATTATTGGGGAATAGACTTCATGGGTCCTTTCCCTAAGTCCAGTCATTTTGAATACATTTTAGTCGTAGTCGACTCTATATCCAAATGCGTGGAATCCGTGCCTACAAGGAAAAACATCGCAAAGGTGGTGTTAAAATTCCTGAAAGAGAACATATTGGCTCGCTATGGCACACCCAAAGCATTCATAAGCAACTAGGGCATCCATTTTTGTAATGATATATTCTGCCGCTTGATGTCGCAATATGAGGTAACACATAAGTTCACCATCACTTATCACCCACAAACCAACGGCCAAGCAGAATTGGCAAACAGGTAGAGAAAAGGCTTTCTTGAGAAAACTGTGGATTATTTGACCAAGGATTGGTCATATAGGTTAACAGACGCGCTTTGGGTGTATCGGACGGCCTATAAGACGCACCTTGGAATGTCCCCTTACCATTTGGTTTATGGGAAAGCTAGTCACTTTCCAGTAGAGCTTGAGCACTGGGCATATTGGGCCATCAAAAAGCTTAATTTTGACATTAACAAAGGCGGTGACCCTCGTAAGTTCCAAATCAACGAACTTGAGGAGTTGTGGAACGATCGATACGAGAACTCTAGTATTTTTAAGTCCAAAACCAAGGCCTTTCATGATAAAAGGATAATGCGCAACCACTTGGAGGTGGGCCATAAAGTCCT
Source organism: Sambucus nigra (assembly GCA_949130495.1). Taxonomy (NCBI): domain Eukaryota; kingdom Viridiplantae; phylum Streptophyta; class Magnoliopsida; order Dipsacales; family Adoxaceae; genus Sambucus; species Sambucus nigra. Next base: position 648,510,461 of record OX422215.1, on the reverse strand, counting down.
ACTCTATGACCACCGCCTCCACCTTTTTCCTGGGAAATTGCGATCCCCGTGGAACAGACCGTTCATGGTACAAAAGGTACACGATCACGGTGTCGTTGACATATTGAACCCAAGGATCGGAACCCTTTCTAAAGTGAATGGGTAGAGGCTCAAGCCTTTCTTTGAGGGTTTCAATTCCGAACGAGTGAAAATCCCTCTAGAGGATCCACCCCCCTGCGGGCCCCCTAGAGGGTGTCACAATGTACGCATCGGATTGTCCTTGCCTTTTTTCTAGATTTCCTCGCTCCATATTGATTTCGAGGAAATTATGCTTATGCACACTCGGTTATATATTTATCACCCCGAGAGTGTCCCTTATCGAGTGGAGAGTTTTTATTGGTTTAGGTGGATTTTTAACAGAACTGGGGAGGAGTTGAGGAAACAGAGTCGCGGTCGACCGATTACCATACTGCGGTCGACCAATGAATGAACCTTGAGCACACTGTCTACATTTGTAGGCTTAAATCCAAAGTGTGGTCGACCGATCACAAACACGTGGTCGACCGATGTTTGTTCCTCGAGAACACTATCTCAACTTTTAGCCTTATTTTTAAATAGCGGTCAACCGATCCAAGACCAGCGATCGACCGCACTCATCAGTTATTTCGGACACAACATTTTATTCCCCCCCCCCACTTCTCTTTTATTCTCCCAACTTCTCCCATTCTCTTTCACCCGAAAATACCCAAACTCATCCCTAGGTCCAATTTTTTCTCCCCATGTACCTCCAATATCCTCATCCATCTTCCAAGGTATGAACCACTCTATTATTTTCATGATACATATGTTGATTGTGAGTATTCTAGGGTGTATTACATGATTCTAGGGTTGTTAATTTTCATGAATTTTGTGATTGTTTCTGATTCCTTCTTGATTTTCTTAATATTCTTCTCATTTTCCCACACACACACATACTTTCCATTGATACATTATGCTGGTTGTGTTGTTAAAATGGATGAACATTGTATTGGATATGTTTTTTCCCCAATTGTGTCCACACCCATATCTCAAAACCTTGCCAACTGTTATTGATATTGAAATCCCATTCATGGAAAAATGTTAGTGTTTATTGTTGAGATTGCAATGAATGGTAATTCCTTGTTGGTGCAAATTTGTCCCACACCCCTGTTTTTCTACTTTGCACACCAAGTGTTTGTTCAAATGCCTAAATGACCTTATTTTCATCTCTTGGACATTTTCTTGCTTGCAATTTCATTCCTTGCCATTGCGATTTTAGTTTCAACTACACTGTTGTACTAATTTCTATTTTGTAGGTATAAATGGGAGACTTTGACAAATATAAGTTGTCTCGCTGCATGCCTCCCAAGGGCATTGATGGGTTCCATTGTGCCTAAGAAAAATAGTGGTTTGAGGTGTACTTTGCCACTTCAAAGCGCCCACTTGTAGTAAACCTGTCGTGGAAAATTGATGACCTCCCTCATGCAGTCTTGGCCATTCTCAAGCATTATAAATGGGACTCTTTCGTGGGGAGCCAAACTACAATCAATGAAGAACTTGTCCGCATATTTTATACCTAATTGATCAAATGTAAGGGATAGAAGGGTGTTTTCGAGGCTTTTGTACGAGGAGTAAGGATCACGTTTCATCGCAAAGACTTGGCCCGGTGGATGGGAAATGTGGTGGACCCGTTCCCATTTGTGAGTCTCTTGGGTGAAATAACTTTTGATCGGGACACGCTTATTAAATTCCTTGCCCCGGGTGAGGTATGGACAAAGAAAATGTTTCGGTCAGCTACTATGGCAGATTTGTTGAGGCTCTTACACTACGTGAACGTGCATTGCTAGATGGTGACTAATAACAGATCCGAGGTTCGCCATAAACATGTCGTCTTCTTATACACACTACTAAAACAGTCGGGAGACATCAACCTCCCTCAATACTTCCTGGAGCAGATGTACTTGGCGGGAAAGGAAAAGGCGTGGAACGTCTCCCTTCCTTTGCTCGGTATAGTGACTCAGATTCCTTCAAGACAAGTGCCCACGAGTACCCTTCTGACAAAAAAGTGGACCATAAGGGCATCCTAACCAGAGAAAACATTAGGAGGTGCTTGCAGAACTATTGGGGTGAGTCGGCAGTACAGAAGAGGCCGATGGTGGTTGTAGAGGACGTGGATGAGGAGACAGAGTTGAGGAGGTCTGAGCAGGGATCAGGACAGCAGGGGTCAGGACATCACGCTAAGGTGCCTATCGCACTTACCGACGCCCTCTTTACAGCGTTCGAGGCACGACATGAGCACGTATGGGAGGAGACCCAGATGCGATTGGCTACTTTGGATTCGTAGCTTGACCAGTATGGGATTGATCAACGCCAGGATCGGACCGAGCAACGTCAGGAGTTTCACATAGTCCAGACCATGATGCATGATCTGTATATCCAGCAGCATGGTCCTGATGCACCAATTCCGCCACATTTCTAGAGTCCGTACCAACCAGCTTTTTGGGGTTCTTCCAGCGGTTCAGGTCTCTAGACTGTTTTCTGGGTGCTGGTGGCTTTTTATGGATGATGATATGTGTCATTTTTGGGGCGATTATGAGAACTATGTATTTTCTATTTTTCTTTCTTTACACTGATTAAGCTGTTTATATTGAATTCTATGAAATTAGTAATGATAATTTAGTCGTTGTTGATTTATTAGATTTTGTTGTGTATACATTTTTTCAAATTCTATGTCCACCATCAATTATCTAGTATTTTCATTTTAACCCCTCTAACTATTGCAACTCATGGCATGTTTCTTTCTAAATCAATCATTGTGGTACATATTTTTGTTTTTCTTATGTTGGTATAGGGCGCACGTTGACAATCTCGGACTTCACTCCAAATTGGGGTGATTTATTCTACTCCCTCTATTTCTCATAATGTCTTTAATTACATTGAGGACAATGTGCGATTCAAGTTAGGGGGTGTGTTTAGGCATCTCATTTTCTTTTCCATCCCTCGTGTGCCATATATTTATATATATAAAGCGATTCAAGTTAGGGGGTGTGTTTAGGCATCTCATTTTCTTTTCCATCCCTCGTGTGCCATATATATATATATATTTTTTTAAAAAAAATCAAAAAATCAAAAATTATTTTCTTTATTTCTTCCCTTTCTTGGGCATTTTTCCCTAATTTCCTATGATAAACTTAATAATCGCCCTATCCAATTGCTAATTCAATGATGCATTTTCTATTTCTTTAATGCTATTAAACTCTAGTCCTTATATTATTCAACATTAGGGATAAATGCATGAATTAAACCTTGAAAACCCATGAGCACTTGAGCATATTTTCTAAAATCATTCGGCAGGACAATTATAGCTTGGTATCTTGTTGTTGCTTTATGTACACTAAAAACCTAGCGAGTTTCGTGATTTTGTTCATTTCATAGTGTCTATACATTACTCTTTATCTTTCTTGAATAATGTATCCTGTTGGCGATCTCATTTTCTTTTCATTGATTGCATATTAATTGAAGTATCACATGAGCATGATTTTCAATGCTGTTGAGTCTCGAGAATGACATGAAGCTTTAGGAAATGATCATAGGCCCTCTTTGTTGTTAACCCATACGACCTTAACCTTACCCTTATACATGTCCCTAGTCAACCCCGTTGGGCCCTATTATGACCTTTCTTTTCGTCCCACATCCCCTAAATAACTCCACATTGGAGTTTTACACCATACAATTTACCTTTCTTACCTATGTTTGGAATGATATTTGGGATTGAATGATTATGTGTAGTGTGGTTGCAATTTAAGCATGAAAACGGTGGGAAAAAAAAAGTAGAAAACAAAACAAAAAGAGAGGAAAAAGAGAAATAAAAAGGAAAAGAAAAGAAAAGAAAACATGAGAAAAAGAAGAAAAGAAATGAAAGAGAAATTTGTATATATCGTTTATAGTGATTCAATAATCATTGTTACTCTCTCGATTGATATATTTAATGCTTGTTTGGAAATCATTTTCCAATTTTGAAATTTCTCACTATTTTCCATTATCCCAAATTTTTCATCTCCGAACATCTTTTGTATCCATAAATACATCCTTTAATTTCATTCCCCTAACCCCAAACCTACATTACAACCCAATAAAGTCCTATTTGATCCTAGGGTAATGTGATTCAAAGGTCGAACATTAGAGATAATCTATTTATGTGTATTTTACATTGATTACTATGCGATATCCTTTCATGAGATTGTATTGTTCACTTTTATATTGCGTTCTTCATCAATGACATGTGCGCGACTTTGTTTCCTTTTACAATAACTCTTTATTGCCCGCATGTCCCGTGTCTTACACCCTATTCTGAGTGCTTATATTTGTTGAGTGTGATTTCCAGAGAGGATTGAGTGGAAGCATGCTTTAATGGTTATTCGTTTTGTAGGCGTTTTTACCGAATCAAAACTCTTTACATGTGCATGCACACCACTCACATTTGAGGTTTCAATTCCATGTAGTCATTCTTCTAATGTTAATAGTTTTGGATTATTGGGCAAAACCTCTCCTTTGCATTGTTAATAATATGTCAAAATATCTAATTGTTGTTGAGTTTGGCATATTGGTTGTTTGGGCATGCATGTTTTGAGGAAATTTGATGTTTGTGGGTTTCATCCCTGAAAACCCTCATGAGACAACACTCATCCACTAGGGTAACCTAGCGTATTAACACCTTATTGCATTCACTTAATGAAACCGTGCGCTGACGAAAGTGGCACTTTGTCTGTGCATATATCGTTGTTATACTTACAGCTCTTTGAGGCGGGTTTTGTTTTATTTCATAGACAGGGACTAGCAATGTGTAAGTTAAGGGGTGTTATTAGTTGCAAATATTGTATATTTTGCGCCCGTTAATTATGCATGCATGCACACTTGTTGCCGTTATTTCATGTATTTCAGCTCTTGTACTGTATAACCTTTGGTTTCCATATATATATATATATATGTTTTTCAAGGTTTATTTGAGCTTTTGTTCGGATTGGAGTGGTAAACTATGCAAGTGTGCGTTATCCAGGAGCGTTCAATGTTTTACGCAACTTCGGGGGTAATTTTATTATTTCTACTTTCGAGCTTTGTGCCTGAACCTTTTAAGGGTGTTGTAATTCTCCTAGCCAAATTTGCGTAGCCCCTGACGATTTGTCAATCCGATTCACGATAGCCAAGTTATGGTCATTTTCCCGAGGCCCCTTGTTTGTGTATCAAAAGAGGAGAGGATCCAAGATTTTGCAGGCACGATCGACCGGTCACCATACAGCGGTCGACCGAGGTTGCACCATTTTCCTGCGAAGTGAGACAGTGTACTTTCCTCCTGACCTGCGATCGATCGGTCCCAGACCAACGGTCGACCGGTGCCTCAAATTCTGCGAAACCCCCGTAGTTTTGGTTTGGTTTTTACCACCCTTGTTTTGTGGTTTTCTTCCACTTAGTATATATTTTCAGTGGTTTGATTTGTTGAGGGATATTCGATCACAATTTTGTGCAAGGAAATATATAGAAGATATTTTGTTACTTTTCTCTCTCTCTCCTAGGGCTTGACAATTTCCTTGCCATTTTTATCTTCCACTTCATTTATTACAAGTAAAGTTCCATCTTAGTTGTAGCTTATTGACTATTGGTATCATTTTCTGCAATTAATATTGTGGTTGTGTATTGAATGCTATTTCTCACCAAATGGTGTGTTTTGATATGGTTAGTGTTATGAGTAGCTAATCTCCTTAGGTTGGGAGCATAAACCCACCTTGGAGGGTTCATTTCTTGTCTTGTTCAATGATTAAATCCAATAAATGGGTGTGTGGGTTGATATTGGAGTTTCATAGGATTTTATCTTCTCTTATCATATAAGGGTTGTACTTTAAGACTTAACTCCAACATCAATGCATTTGTCAAATAATATATCGTTACCTTCATCTTATATTATTGGGTTGACATCCTTCATGTAGGATTGTTGGTATCGATATATTATTCCCATTTGATTATGATTTAATCGTAAGAACCCGTTGATTTATGCACATATGAGGCGGGGGAATTCTCTTTAACCTTTTATTCGAGAATCGTTTCATAATCCTGTTTATCAATCTCGCTTGTTCTTGTTTCTACTTTGTTTAGCGTTCCATTTATCTTGGTTCGCTTTGGTTTGTTACAACACACAAAACCTAAATCATCATTTATTTTATCTTGTATTCTTGTTTACTGATTTTTAACTGGAAGAATATCCTCGGTACTTCATATAATTCCCTGCGGAAATAGACTCCAGTTTTACCGGGCTTTTATTACTCTCGCGATTAGCGTACACTTATGTTATACAATTTTCGGAGCGAGTCAATTGCCTTAGCTCCAAAAGCAAGCATGTAAGGAGTTTCACATGTGGACATTCTCGTCCTAGTTCTACAGGCCCAATGAACACTATGAAACTCATTTATACAGGTTCCCTTAGCATAATCTAACTTGTTTTTCAATCCATAAGGTATTGTCTTATTTGTGACCTATGTTTTGCCATTACCTTGTGGGTGTTTGAGCGCAAAGTTAAGTTTTTGAATCTTATATTGAATACAGTACTCCACAAATTCTTTGTTTCCGAACTGAGTGTCATGATCAGTGATGAAGGCGTATGGCATTACATACCTACATATGATATGTATCGAGATGAACTAAAAAACCCATTTATAAGACATTTAAACTAATGGCTCATCCTCCACCCATTTTATAAAGTAATCCACTGCCACCATTACGTACTTAAACCTTCATTTTGTCCTCGATAATGGGCGGGACAAATCAATATTCTGTATAGACAAAGGCCATGGATAAGTAGTTGGAGTTAAAGAAGCCCCCGGTATTTTATGGATTGCAACAAACTTCTGACACTTAACAAACTTCTTGGTAAAGGAAATACAATCTACTTCAATAGTCAACCAATAATATCCATGCATAACTATCCTTCGCACCAATGATCGATCAGTTGAATGAGCTCCACATGAACCTTCATGCACCTGTCTGGTCAAATCCTCTACCTTGATGGGGTGTACACACCGAAGTAGTGAAATAGTATGTCCCCTTTTATATAAGACTCCTTACTGTAGCATATAACTAGCTGCCTTGTATATTAATTTCCAGGCATCTTTTGGGTCAGCAGGTAATACACCGTTGTTAATGTAACTTTTAATAGGATCCATCAATAAAGGTCCTAAATCCACCGTAATGAAACATACAACTTATAGATCTACACATTTATGTGCAAGAATTTCCACCGCGATGGTTCTCCTGAGTTTTGTTCTGGTTGCTGAAGCTAGGAGAGTAAATGCATCTGCTCAGACATATTCTATTCTTGGTATCCTAATCATTTTGACTGTGAGAAACTTGGTGATGACTTCCATTTTTTTAGATAGATACTTGATTATGATATCTCACTTCACCCCATATATTTGAAGTACTTGGTTAACAATTAGTTCAGAATCATTATATGTTGTAACTCGCTCGGCTCCGAATGATAAGGCTAACTCTAGGCCTTTGATTACTGCTTTGTCCTCTGCTTTGTTATTAGAGGCCTGAAATTGAAAATGAAGTGCACATTCCACATTATTGGAGGCCTACTCCACTACTAGTGGCACATAAGGATTCGTCTACATAAAACTTCCAAACTAGAATGTCATCGTCAAAGTTCCCCTCAGATAATACTCCTTGTTGGAACAGTTTCTTGTTCTATTCATCATACCGTCGAGCCATCTCATGTTCAACTGATATTTCAAGTTGATCGACAATGACCTCAGTTCTCTTTAGAGCTAATCTCTCTTTGATGGATGTATACTCTATAGGCAAACTTGGGTTATTGACCATTTTCATATATATGAATTCAGTGATGAAATCACCTAAAGTTTGTCCCTTCAATGCAATTCTCGTTAATCTCCCTGACTTTTTGGGTTTTTGAAGTGCCTGGAATAGAGGTAAATATGTGTAGACCATGATCATATGCTCTTGAACGTATGGTTCATCTTCCTTGAATTGTAACACCCTGTAGATTTAAAATTTAAATTTAATTAAATTAATTTGGAATTCGAAAAAATAATTTTTTTGTATTTAAATATTTTTAGTATTTTAAAATATTAGATCTTATCAATGAAAAATAGAGTTTTAATAAAAATTTAAATCGGGGTTAAATTATAAGTATTTCAATTTTTATAAGAAAATGGGCATCTGAGCCAGTTCGCTTAGGTCGACATCAACAGTATTTCAGTTTTATTAGGATTCTAATTTCAATTAAACTCTAATATTTTTCTACCTTAACTAAACTCTGGGATAGGACTTTCAAAACATAATTTCACCAACTCAAAGAGCAGTAGTCTCCTAAATTTGTCATCCCCTTCTACACACAAACCCTAGCCCCAAATTTATCAACTTTCAACTCAAGATTCGCCAAGATAAACCAGGTATTCTCAATTTGATCTAAGAACAAAACTTTGTCATCTTTTCGCAAGGAGCACGTCTTCATAATTAGAATTCTTCAACAAAATCTCAGGCATGGTTACCTCTATTGCTTTCCCTTAGTATTATGCGTAGTAATTATGATGTACACACTAAATACATGAGTTTTCTTAAAACAAATTAGAGATATTCATAAGGGAAAGTGGAAGATAAATCGGGACTATTTTTATGAAAATTTATAATATCAATGAAGACTCAAAACATTGAATGTTAGGGTACAGATTTGGGTTCCATGATCATTAAGATGTTCGCAGGTAGATTCTTGCATAGGGATGTGATTCAATAAATTGTATGATGTTTAATCATGGAAACTTTGTGGATGTTGCAAGGTAGAAAATTCTTGCATGTGATTAAAATTGAATGATTTGATGAGAAATTCTTGTTTAATTAATATTATTATTAAACGGGCATGAATTAAATAAATAATAATGATGGAATAATTTAGTAGAATTATTGTGAAAACTTAAATTTCACCTGAAGAGTGCGCTTGCGTTCAAACTAAGAAATTATTTAATTAAATCTCAGTTTTCAATTAAATCCTTAAACATGCATGCAAGTGTGATTGAAATCGTTATGATCATGCAAGAACAGTTAATCACAAACCAAAACACACAAATGAGGAGAAATCCCCCAAAGGGGCAAAACCTTTTTATTTTCACTATAATTTGTAAGAAACAATTACACGGATTACAATGAAAAGAAGAGTTACATACGAAATACCCTTAGGTATAGGTTCCGATGTCGTCGGCTAGAATCTCCCGCAAGAACTCCAGGTGGGCAGCAGTAGAGAAGAAGATGGCTTCTCCACAAAATACTCCAGATGAGTAAATACAATCCGGTTGAAGGTTTAATAATTCAAATATACATAGATGGGAGTGTTTATGTGAATAAAGAAGGCATAAAACCTTAAAAGTTGAAGTCAGTTTTCTGGGCTGTTAATCACAGAAATTGTGTGTGAAAAAGATTTGGAAAACGTGTACAAAGTGACTAGATATTTATACGAAAATCGAGGTGACGTCATCGTTCGAACGAGATCAACATGTTGCTCGAACAAAGGGCAGGTGTCGCTCGAATGAGATTGCGCGACATGCCTATCTCGCATGAACGACATTGCTATGTCGTTTGAATGAGCTCGTCGATCGAGGCACTCCACTTCTACACTTAGAAAAATTTCTTCTTTCGATTAAAAACATTTCAGACTTCAAAAAAAATATTTTCTAAAAATTCCAAAATATTTAGGCAAATATAAACAACTCCAATAAATCATTTTACCAATATTGTGTAGTGGAGTAGTGGGAATGGCTGAGCAGCACGTCGCATGAAGCATGATGCACGTGTGAAGATGATGGATGCATGGATTTAGATCAAGGCCGTCGTGGATGATCGTATTGACGTTGAATGTAGCGGTATCAGACATACAACCTGTGATCTAGGGAAAACATAAAATTCCTAGTATCTACCCCGGACATTTATAAAATCATGTCCTTACAAATATCCCCATATGTCTATGCCAGTACATACATAAAAAAAATCCAAATTATGCTATCTCCATAAAACAAATGACATACAAGATAATATCCTCATTAAACTGTCAAACTAAGAATACCAAATGACATGTCTTCAATCAAACTTCAACTTCTTCAAATCTTCAGCTCTTCAGAAACTCCCAAAACTTTTCTCATTAAGGTGTACGATCAATTGAATATTAATTTTGTACCTACACACATGAGATAAATCAAATACCAGGGACAAGCAACAATTTGAAATATAATGATATGCAAAAATCAAATATCGATTAAGCTTTAAGCAAATCATTGATAAATCAATCAAACACCAAAATAATTCTCCCCCATAATTCATTCTCCCCCTTTTTATGATGTCCCCAAATAGACAGATATGAGAAGCATAAATATGGAAAATGTCATATGGTAGTAAACTTTCTATTTTTTAATTTTTCAGAATTTTTCACACAAAATATACAGCAAAGAATCACACCATGAAATAACACAAAAACAACCAAGTCAATGATAGCGTAAGAGTAGGGGTGTGATAAAATTCGATAGGAAAATCAATGCATACAAACATGACAAATTTTCACGATGAATATTGGATATTCCTAACGAATGAACTCAACATCTTCCTTAGGTGTAAAAAAAATGGAAATATGAGACATTGAATCAATCAAATTAGAAAATCAAAGCTCAAAGTGATTTCCACACCCATAACGTCCAAAACGATTTAATGATTTTCCAGGACTTTCAAGGAAGTACAAACCCATTTAAATTCTCCAACCAAATTCCCTCATATTTATATTTTGAATAGAGGTGATCTAAATTCTCAAAGATTTTGAGAATTGATGGTGAAGCCTAGTGGCCCACGTTCGATGTGAATTTCTTGTTATTGCCTTTAAAAAAATTTCGGGCTCTTTTAAACCTCTTTGGACCCTAGATAATAAAATTCCTCAATTTTTTAGGTCCGATTGAACGACGGCTTAATAGCAAAGGAACCTTTCGTAGCCCTTCACCATCTAAAAAAAAAAATCTCACCAAACGGTTTTTTTTACATGCATTTCAATCTTGTTAAGTTTTATCGCATATGGTTTGTTGTATAGAAAAAATTGAGATGGAAACACTCAAGCCAATATGTGATATACAAGTACAATTATCAAATAAAACTGTGCATATGTGAAATAAAGGAGATAAGGAGCCAAACATGTAGAAATATATCACTAATCACATCTCAAAGACTCCAAATAATGTAAAGCACATGGATGCAATGATGCAGTGTCTCAAATCACTATCAAACAATCACATGGATAAATGAAATGAAGGTTATGAGTCAGTTATCTTAAATGCTCATCCATAAATGGTGTAACCAAAATACAAAAATCTTTTTGTGCTTTCCTAAAATTTTATAAAAAGAAAATCTTTTTGAATTTTTCTAAAAAAGAAAAAAAGAAAAATAAGAGTACACATGATACAAACTAGCAATAGGAATCATATGATATGAACATGATAATGCATCCTATTCTAGACATGAACCACCCCCTCAGTCAACTGTGCAAATATCTAAAGACTTCCTAAGACTCTCGAATCTAAAGGAATCTAAAGGTTTCGTGAAAATATCAGCCAACTAAAGGTTAGTGGGTACGAAACTCAGGGATACGACTTTCTCCTCAACTAACTGTCGTATAAATTTCTCGCGTATCCTAATGTGCTTTTTGGATGAATGCTGGACTGGATTGCGGGATATGTGTATCGTGCTCGTGTTATCACATGAGATAGTCATAGTGTCCTGTGATATCCCATAATCCTCTAACATTTGCTTCATCCACAACAGTTGGGTGAAACAACTCCCGGCGGCGATGTACTCAACCTCCGCAGTGGACAAAGAGTTGGAGTTTTTCTTCTTGCTCAACCGAGAGACAAGAGCATAACCAAGATAATAACACCCACCAGAAGTGCTCCTACAACCATCTACATCCCCGGCCCAATCGGCATCCGAGTAGGCAAAAAAACGGTCATCGGTATCACAGGAATACCAAATAACGTATGAGAGAGTCCCACTCACGTATTTGGTAATACGTTTTATAGCGAGTAAGTGTGACTCTTTTGGAGACGCCTGATATCGCGCACAAAATCCAACACTAAAGGCTATATCGGGACGACTGGCAGTCAAGTAGAGAAGACTACATATTATACTCCAATACATGGTTTGCTCTACGTCCTTGCCTGAAGTGTCCTTACTAATATTGAAATCATATGTGTTCAAGGACCTATTAAGGGGAGTAGTTGGTATCCTTGCGGTGGGCTCAGGACCATTGCGTTGACTAGCATGTCTGATTATGCTGTAGAAGATGCATAGCAGTTACTGGATATTATTTTGGAGGTGCAACTGGAGTTCTAATTTATTTACTCGCTTTACTAGTATAAGTTTATTTTATTCAGGGGCCTTACATTACGAGACTTCATTATAGATTTGATTGGGCCTTTCGGTTCCAAAGTTGTCTGCGATTTCAGTCTGTTACTTTATTGGATTTTAACATTTGGACTTTTAAATAAATTATGGAGTTGGATTATTTTTGGAGTTTAACATGGTGATGGATTTTATATTGAATGAGTGGTTATTATTTATCGGGATCAATTTAATTATTATCTCGTGGAATGAAAATTTAATATGTAGCATATTTATCACTTGCTAAGAATGTTATTTAATTTAGTGATGCTCGACGTAGTCCTGGAGGCGATTGACGTCGAGAATGTGCGGGGTGTTATATGAATGCTTTGCTGGTGTAATTCATCGGATTTTGAACTCCATTTTCAAATATGACGTTGCCTTTAATTTTTTCAATCCGACTTTATCGAGGATTATATTATAGGCCGAAGGAACATTCTTGTCTAGGACGAAGAAGCGGATCTTTTCAGTTCTGGTTATTAGCTAAGTGTCGATCAAGACTTCTAATTAGACAGTTACGAAAGGATAAACCTTTTCTCCATAGAAATTTATTAAAGGCCTATGATAGGGTTCTAGTTTTGCTATCTCGTAACCGTAGGCGGCGAAAGAAATTATAAAACATAACATATGTTGAACTACCATTATCCACGAGAATTCTTGAAACCCTTTCCTCAAGCATCCAGAAGGTGACGACTAGAGGGTTGTCGTGAGGGTAAAGAACTCCTGATAGGTCATTCTTCTCGAAGGCGATGATCAGTTTGTCTTTATTCACCTTTCTTGGCCACCCATCTGTATTGTCTAACAAGTTGATTCGCATGATGTAATAATAAGGTTTGGCCTAATTCAAATTGTCCTTTCTCTCGGTGAATTCATCTCCGCCTCCAACACCTCCTCCTACAATGACATGACAACCAAAAGATATAATGCCTACCTCAATATCTCGGTGAATTTAACTCCCTATTTTTTTGTGTTCTGAGCTCTCTTATTGAGAATTCCTCTCGGCATGCATCGATACTCGTATGCTAGATATAATCGTCATCCTCGAATTAAGCTATGTTATTTATTAGCCCATTGTGGATCCTGCATGCCTAATATTCTCCCACACTGATGTATTTTCTCTTGCATACTTTATTTATCGGTACATTATCGTACTCAATTTTATTAGTATACCCGTCTTCCTTGTATGGTAACAATAAAGGATATTGCATTGACATAAAACTTTGGTGCAACCCATTTATCCTTTGAATACCACCTTCCTTCTCTTCAGCTATTATCTCTCGTTGACAATTCGTTGTGTATTCAATTCCTTCTCTTCATCTATACCTTTCCATTCGAAAAACCTGTACAATGATATTGTGTTCATTGACCATTTCTTCAATTCCTTCGACGACGGTTGTATCTAAATCGTTGCTGATAAAAATCTTTTTGCGTATGCCTATGGTCATTGTCTTCAAAAGCTACTCTCAAAATTCCCTTGAGTACCTATACAACTTATCTAAAATAACTCGTATTGCGGTAAGTACAGGTATCAATCCAACTTCCAAGGTGAAACAATTAATGTGAAAACTTGCAATTCAAATAGTTTTTATTCAAATATTTTTTTATTTTTTATTTTTTTAAAACAATTTCAAGGGAGAAAGTTAACTACTAAATGCTAAAACTATGAAATGACTAAATAATGAAAAAGAATGTGCAACCGAGTGTGAAATATGTGAGAATGTCAAGAGATGGGATTACACCGCATGATCAATTATTTTAATTTCTCAATTTATTGATTTGAAATATTTCTAGATAATATTAAATCGATAATCTAACTCTCGTTAAAATTATAAATTTAATAAAATCTTTTTCAGAAAATTATTTAAAAATGTCACACAATCAAAATTAGGAATTATACTATTTTCAGAAAATTACCCGCTAGAATCAATTTAACGAAAACAATATCACTCCTCAAAATTCAACATGGAATTAATATTCAATTTTCGAAAAAACCTATCTCTAGTTCGATTCCTAAATTAAAACATTAATTTTTTCAATTAATTCACTAACTTTCGTTACATAAATTAACTAGTGACAGTTAGAAATTAATTTTCCTAGAATTATACCAATTAATGAAATTAACTAGTTAATTTAATTTTATTCACAGTGCATCCCACCTTTTGAACAGGGTGTTTAGCCAAACATTCTCATGTGTGCATAAACAACATTCAATAATATAGCAAGAATGAAAAGGAAAGGGAAAGAAATGCAATATCCAAAATTTCCATGTCGAACTTGTTCATGAAAGTGCGTTCCAACTCTTCTACAATTTTCAGCACTCGATCACACCAAAAAGAATAAAAAATAAACCTAAAAATTAATTCTAAAGATAAATTATTTTGTTTTTGTATTTTTCTAATTTTTTTTATGTATCTACTATGTATATAATATATACACTCTCTCTAATTTCTGTCTCTCTCGTCGTCTTTTCTTTCTATCTGATCATAGAATGTTGTGAGAGTCTCCTTCTTTTATAACTTACCATCCCCCCCCCCCCCCCCCCTCTTTAAGAGTCCCCACGATTTTTCCTTTTGTTGAGAGATCTTTGGGATTTTTAAAGATAACCAAATGCATGTGTATTTATCTTTGATTTGTTCCGATTTCTTTGGGGTACGGAAGTAAGGGTTGGACAGCTCCGGGTATGGAATTCGGGTTTGCGGCGTTCAGGATCGGAGATGGGTCGGGTCAGGGTGAAGTCGCAGGTTTGATTGTGAGTATCGATGGAGCACGGGCTGGGCGCGATACGGTTATCGGGTTTTTTCGACGGATTCGGGTTGCACGGATTTGGGCTAGGGTGAGGGTGAGGTTTGGGAGGAAATGGGTTGGGTGTGTCAGTGGTTTAAATGGGTAATGGGGTTGTTGGTTTATTGGTTTAGTTTATGGGTTTAGGTTTGGACATGGGAATGGAGGAGAGATAACGTGGGTGTTGGAGGTTGAAGGTGGAGATGGAGGTTTGGTGGTAGTGTGGTAATAGTGGTGGGTTTAATGGTGAGGGGTATGGTTTATTAATATGGAGTTGGGTTTTGTTAATTGTGGATGATGAGAGAGATGGTGGGTGGAGAAGATGAAGATGGGTATTGTTGTGTGTGTGAGGTTGTAGGGGATAAAGGGTGAGGGTGAGGTAGTATTTGTGTATTTGTTAGGTGTATGGGAATTTGGTGTTACTGAGTGTGTTGTGTATGTTTAATTTGGACCCTTAAATAAAATGCACTACCTAAAAAATAAAACTAGACTAAAATAAAAAATAAAATAAAAACTAGATTAAAATAAAAAAATAAAAATCTAAAAATAAATTTCTAATTTATTACTAAGAGACTCAAAAATAAAAATAATTAAAAATATAAAATATAAAACTATGTAAAACCTAAAAAGCTAAAATTCTAAATAAAACTAAAAAAAATCAAATAGAAATAAATTCCTAAAAACTAATCCTAATAAAATAAAGATAAAAATTAAAAACTAATAAAAATCAAAATCAAAATAAAGAAATATAGAAATTAGAAAATAAATCCTAGAAAATTCTAAATAAATCTCAAATAATTCCTAAAAAACATGAGGCAAACTAAAAACTCCAAAAAATGATAAAAGTACAAACACAACACACACCGGTCTCGGGGTATGGACTTGGCTAGGTTTGCGCTAGGCTAGAGTTACGGGACTAGGTCAGGACATCGGAACTAATCTCTGCAAGCTCAAATAGGACTTCTGACTTCACGGTCTCTTTGAATTTCTTCAATTAATGCTTTTGACCGCTTTTGAGTTACAATTGACTTGATTTATCATTATTTGATTTTGCGACTGCTGATTGACCTGAAAAATAATAAAATATGACATAAGGCCAATTTTAATTAAAACGAGTGATAAAAATGCAT
This sequence comes from Sambucus nigra, assembly GCA_949130495.1. Taxonomy (NCBI): domain Eukaryota; kingdom Viridiplantae; phylum Streptophyta; class Magnoliopsida; order Dipsacales; family Adoxaceae; genus Sambucus; species Sambucus nigra. The sequence goes on along the minus strand of OX422215.1, from coordinate 648,494,082 downwards.
TTATTCGGGGTATAAAATAGACACTTTTGAGTTCTTATCACCCCCCCCCCCCCCCAAACAGAACATTGCTAGTCCTTGAGAAAAAATGGAGAGAAAACAGAGATAAGTGACCAAAAGTGTGCCACTTTCGTACGCACTAGCGATTGCACTTAGCATGTGCAACAAATTGTTAAACTTATAGGTTGCCTTACAGGACGAGTGGTGTCTCGTGAGGGTTTGCAGTGAATGTACCCACAAAATTCAAATTTATTAAAATGACAGTCTATTATTGTGACGATGGAACGCTATACAACCCAACTAAAAACGACGTCAAGGAACACCATATTCAACTATCAAAATAAGATTAAAATTACTTAATACCAAAAAGTGTAATCCTTCCCAAAACTCTCCATGTGATAGTGTGAAACAATCTTAAGTATCATTAGAGTAATTCTTAGATCGCCTTTATAGAGTCAAAGTTTTGACTTTAATTCTTACTAGATATATCTATCTGAATTGAACTCTCTAAGAATTGGGTAAGTGTATCTGTCTACACAAGTTTATATCCAGTATTAAACTATGTAGGGCTTCAAATAGTTTAACAAGTATATTGGGAATTATGATTTTGTGAATCAAAAGGTTTTTAGGCCCAAAAGAGGTGAGGACTTTTGTATCAAGTATACAAAAATAATTTTTACAAACGTTTTGTTCAAAAAATTTACCAAACAAGTATTTAGATGGAGGCTCAATATGGGAGGTGACGTCACTCGTTCAAATAAAAATATGGTTCGTTCGAACGAGAATATCATCTCGTTTGAACAAAAGCAAGTTTGTTCGAACGACATTTCTATCTGGATTAAACACGCTTAGAACGAGATCTAAACGATGAAAAATGGTAATCCCTCGTTAGATGCACGTTAGATAAAACAATTAAACAACCCATTTAACGAGTTTCAAATCTCATTCGAACAAGAAATCCTTCTCGTTTGAACGAGGTCAGCGAACTTTGATCATTTTTAAATAATAAAAAATTCCTAGATTTTTATAAAATTACATATCCCAATATAAATGAAAATAAATTCAAAATCCTAGATTATTTTATACCTTCATGATGTGGAGATCATCTTGAACGCGGAGATGTTGGATATTCGGTTATTCATGACGACTCGAGTCAAATTGTAAAAGGATAATTTGAGCAAACATGTAAGTCAAATCTATTGAGTAATGACATACAATATGCTCTTACAAATATCCCCTTTGTCTTTTCCAAAACAAAAATAAAATTGAAATCCAAATTACCTTAATATCCTCGAAGACAAAAAATTATCCAAACACCTTCCCAAGCCCTATAAAATGGATTAGTACAAGATTATGATTTCTTAAAATAATGTCTTTAAATCTCCCCTTCTTCTTGTTCTTCTCTTGGTCAGTTTGTCTTCTTCGAGTGTAATGTGAATATGATCTTCCAAAAGTACCTACACACAAAGCAAAGAAAATACCTATGACGTATAGAGTTTGACATATAAAATAAATTCAAAAAAAATATCCCCCATAAATTGAACTCATGTAATCTCTCCCGTAATCTGTTCTCCCCCTTTTATTTTATCCTAAATAGATAAGGAGTAGATATTAAAGCATTAAAATGGATAGCATCACAAAAGATGCAATATCGCCACAATAATATACAAAATAGGAGAACATAATGATAAACTTAGAGTCATAACCATCTATTTTTGAATTTTTCATACTTGTTCAAGTAAATTTTCTTACAAATACAACACACCATGGAGAAACAATAAATACCCAAATAATGGAAAGGGGATGTAGGTGTGTGAACATATCCCATACATTTATAAACATGGACAAACATAACACATATGCATAAAGGATTGAGACACCACTAACGAGAGATCTCAAAGTCTACCTTAGATGTAAAAGTGGTGAACTCATGTGGAATTCACTTAACCTAATCAACAAATCAAAATCGTAAGTGATTTTCACACCAATGATGCCCAAAACTACGTAATCTCTTTCGAAATTTTTATAGTATGTGCAAACATATTGATCTTCCACTTAACTCCCCTAAAATCTCACATATAATAATTATTCTCTCAATTATTTTAAAGAAATTAATGTTCATTTGTAGTCAAACATCAATGTTTAAGCAAATGGACTGATATTTTTGTTTTTATGTGTCTTTAATCTTTTTGTCTCTTTTCATTGCAAAGGGTGACTTTTCACGTGAACAATTTTACTGGAAGAGTATCTTTTTAAATCCGAACAATGGTTCTTAAATGCATAACTTCTTACTATCTCGTTTCTAAGATTTGTTTCATTTGTAAACCAAAATTAAGATTAAAACAATATGATCGACATGTGATTGGTAAGCGTACTATTCATACAAGATCATGCTCGTGTGCGTTAAAGGAGACAGGGATCCAAACATGTAGCAAGTTCTCATCAGATGACATTTAATGACTCGACACATTATAAATCACATAAATGAGATGATGTCACATCTCAAAATATTACAAAATAGTTACGTGGATAATGAATGAATGGGTGACTCAGACATCTTTAATGTTCATCCACATAGGGTGTAAACAAAATTCAATTTTTTTTTTGGATTTTGTCAAAAAATTATTCAAAGATAAAATATGTTTGTCTTTTCCATTTATTCATAAAAACCAAAAATCTTTTTGCTTTTTTTCTAAAATTTCAAGTATAAGAAAAATATTTTTGGGATTTTTTGAAAAATATATCAAAATGATAAATATAAATACAATTCTAATACAACGGTAATACAATCTAGCAATAGGAATAAATGCAAGTAATCATGAAAATCATCATATCCTAGATAAAATATCCAATCTCATTCAACAATGCAAATACCTAATGATTTTCTAAGATCCTCAAATCAAAGTGCATCTAAAGGTTTCAAGAAAATGTCATCTAACTGATGATTGGTGCTCAAAAAGATCCAGGACATGACCTTTTCCTCAACAAGGTCACGGCAAAAGTGCTTGTGTATCCTAATGTGCTTTGTGCAGGAATGCTGGACTGGATTACGTGAAATGTGCATGGCACTCATATTATCACAATAATAGTAATTATACCCTTTGAAATGTAATAATCCTCCAACATCTGCTTCATTTATAAGAGTTGCATGCAATAACTCCCGACGACTATATACTCACCCTACGCCGTGGAAAAATATGGGGTGTTTCTCTTCTTGGTAATCCACGAAACAAGATCACTCATAAAGTAGAAACACCCTCGCGAAGTGATCATATAACCATCTACATCCCTGACCCAATCGGCATCCGAATAGGTGTACACACGGTTATTAGTATCAAAGGAATACCTAGTACTATATACAAGGGTTCCACTCTTGTATTTGATAATACGTTTAAGTGCGTGTAAGTTTTACTCTTTTGAGGATGCGTGGTATCGCGCACAGACTTTAACATTGAAAACAATATTGGGACGACTTGTGGTAAGGTAAATAAGACTACCCATCATACTCCGATATAAGGTTAGCTCTATATCGTTGCCTAAAGTGTCTTTGTTAATCTTTGTGTATGTATTCATCGAGTGCGAGAGTGCGTAGTAGAGTCTAGACTAAATTTACTCACAAGGTCTCTTGCATATTTGGATTGAGAGAGGAATATACCAACATCAAGATGAAGAACTTGAAGACCTATGAATAATGTAATCTCTCCTACCCTGCTCATCTCAAACTAGCCCTTCATCTCCTCCACAAAAGGGTGAGCATGGAGAGAAAACGTGGATCCAAAGACTATGTCATCCACATAGACCTGGGAAACAAAAATAGCACCACTCTCTCTTCTCATAAACAACGTCTTATCTACTCCTCCTCTCTTGAATTTATGATCTAAGAGATATGAAGTAAGCCTCTTACACCAAGCACGGGGTGCTTACTTCCAATCATACAACTTTTTCCTAAGATAGTAGATGTGTCTCGAGTTCTTAGGGACTTCATAACCTTTTGGTTGTTCGATGTAAACCTCCTCCTATATAAATTCATTTATAAAGACACTCTTGACATCCATCTGACATAACTTGAAGCGCAAATGACATGTTATGGCTAGTAATAAGTAGCCTAGCAACATGAGCAGATGTCTCCTCAAAATCTACCCCCTTGATCTGTATGTAGCTTTAAGCGATTGACAGGATGTTACCATATTTTTATCCACGTTATTCTTAAAAATAAACATGGTACCTGTCACGTTAGTATTGCTCGATCAGGGATCCAACTCCCAAACATTGGTTTTTCTAAACTGAAGCAACTCTTATTCCGTGGTAAATATCTATTGCTCGTCCTTCAGTGATTCTTTCAAAATTCCAAGCTCGATAAGGGATGTGTAGCACATATTGCTCACAATTTTTTTGAGTTTAGCATGAGTCTTGACACTTGAAGTAGTGTAACGCCCCGTAATTTTAATGATTTTTACATTGGGAATAATTAAATTAAAATGGAACATTAATCCGAATTAAAAAAATATTAATTAACGAGACAAGGGTTAATATTTATTTTTATTGAATATTATTTAGTGAATGAGTAATAAATTAATAATAAAGTATTATGATATTTCATGAGTGAGGAATACGGAAGTTACGATAAATTTAGTCGGGACGAATGTGTCAGTTGTGTTGGGACTCAATTTTATGAAAAAAATATAATTTAATTTTAAATAATTGAAATGGTCATTTCGAGTGTGCTAGTATGTTCGAAAAGGTCGAAATAGTCAGAAAAGTGTATTCAGGGGTTTAGTTTGGGTCCCAAGACATTTTTAGGCCAAATCGGCACCCCGAGAAGGTATTTCGGTCTTTTGGATTTTAGAGGAAAGGGGACCTACGAGTCTTCCATACTTATATCATCTGGTATGGTGAGGGATTTAGGTTTATAATTTACAAATTCACAGAGAGGCCATATGAGAGCAAGAGTAGAATAAAATCAAGGCTTCCTACATAAATTCTCACCCAAACGTGACAGAATCAAAATCGGAGCAAGGGGAGATCAATGATATTAGCCAGTCAACGAATTCAGACCTATAATCAGAAGAAAAGTATTTATCTTGCATGTTTTCGAAGAAGTCATAATACCCATGTAGTGTAGGGTTTTCAATTTCATGATTTCAATTATGTTCATGAGTTTCAGATGATTATAACTCATGATTCGGTGTAGGATTTCATGTAGAATGAATCCCTATGTGAGGATAAATTGAATTTCGAATATATGTTATACTTAAGATGGATTATTGATGGGTTCTTGGTTAAATAACATGAATCTTGAATGACTTAGGGTTTAATAAAGCAACTAAAGATGTTAATCTGCCAGAATTTTTAACTTGACTTTAAATGTTTGCCATTTCAATTTTACTTAGAAATAGACAAGCCATACATTTTTGGAAAGGTCTATGTCTTAGCTTTCCAATGGGATGGGAATGAGGTCATTTAGAGTTCTATAGATGGATAAATCGCAATTTTACTATCGGTATTTAACCTTCCATAATAGTTACGACTCGATTCGATTACCCAATTTTGCACATTTTTGCTATATTTCTTCGGGAGATAAATTATAAGGAACTTGGGTGATAATTTATGGATAAATAAATACTTAGATAGGTTCAGCGAGTATATGGTTAACACTTGTCTAGATTTTAATGTGACTGATCTTGGAATTTGGATCGACGATAATGAATAGATTGAGATGCTTATCGAGAATTTTGAAGTTGGGTCACAGGAAGGGAAGAGCATGACCTATGTCATGGACCAGTAGCGTATTAGTGAATTAACTACTGAATTAATTTAAGGGATAACTATGGGCCCTTCACAGAGAGAATAATACTCGATAAATTAGTATGGACTAGATGCGGTAAGTATTCATGGGATAATTACTATGTACGGACTATTATTATAGCTTGAGTGTATACCCATATAGATGATATTGATAGGTCGAGTGTATATCTATACGATTTTTTATTATAGGTTGTGTGTATGACTATACTAAATATGCATATGGATAGGTTGCGTGTATACATGTTATGTGCTTTCTTATGTGTGTAAAGATACCTACGCTGCCTGTTATCAAGGAAGGTTCCATGTTGTGTACAGTCTTATCATGATGAGCCCATGGGGGTGATTTTTGCATGTTCCCTATGACACTGAACCCAGGTACGGGGTATTTGAGTGTATGATGGTTTAGACAGTCAATTGGGCACGTTTCCCCTCCAGTATGTGTTATTTTATTTATGGTTTGAGGGTGATATCTGAATCGATAGTCCTTGATTTATTATGAGAGGTACATTGACTTGATAGCAGAATACGCATTCTACACCACGGTTCTTAGTCCAGGCATGTTGGAGATGTATATATATATATATATATATATATATGTGAAATTTTAATTATGGTTTAATAATAACATATGGGTAATGGTAATTATTAGTGCTACTACAGCGTACTGTATGGAAGTAATGGGGGAGCTAAACCTATTAGTGATTAGGTAGTTATTGATGAGACCTAGAGAGGCTGGGTAGGATAGCTAGATAGGAGACGTTAGGTGTGCAGATTAGTTGACTAGAAAGGAACCCAGGGGAGTGTACTTTGAACTAACATATGTAATCAATAACTATTTTTAAAGTTGTGATATATACTTGCTAAATATTTTGAAATGGTTTTACTTGGGCTCTGACCCGTATGGAAAATATTTTCAAAACCTTTTAGATGTCCAACCACAGGGACAGCAAGCTTAATGATTCGTTCTAGAGATGTGTAACTGCAGAACTTGCGGATGATTGTAGGATTTGGATTATACGTTTCAGTTTTCTTCATTTTAGAGTAAGTTTTAGTTTCAGTTATTCCATTTGGGCATGTCTACCCTTGAGCTAGTTCTTTTATTTAGTCGTACCACGCTATGTCTTATTAGATTTGGTTTTATTTCATAGACTTATAATTGTATTCTTCTATTGGGAACCGATTGCTCAATCGGTATTATTTATTTTGTTATTTATCTTGTAATGGTTCATATCATTATTATTGCGTGAATGGTTTGATTATTGTTTACTGACGCATGTGATGGTTTAATAAAAGAAAAAAATGGTATGGGTTTATTTGAAATGTAGGTGGTTAGTAATTCAAAATGATTTCTATAGTGATGCTAAGAATGAAATAATTAATGAGTCATGTTGAATATATTAAAGTACTGATCACCCGGTATTTAAATAGACAGGGTGTCACAAGTAGAATCAACAAGTATAACGGAAGGGTCATTATTATTTTGAACCTAAGATGACATCTCTCCTAAAGTAGGAATGGGGTTCACCTTGGTAGCATGGGGAAGGATGGGATCATCACCAGGGGTTTATCATCCTCGCACTATGGGGTATGTGCAACAAACGTCGGTGGCTCATCATCTCTAATCATGAATTTTAATGACTCCGTAACTTTAGATCTAATCATATTATAAACCGGGAAATCCCTAGTCATTGATGAATATCCTAAAAATATCTCCTCATGGTCCGGGAGTCGAAATTTTCTAAGGTCTATCTACTCACAAGATGTAGCATGTAGTACCAAAGACATGTAAATAAGATAGGTTGGGATTATTCACTGTCCACAAATCATAAAACAATGTGAAGTGTGTGCGTATAAAGACATACCCTATTTAGCGCATGGCTTATAGCGTTCACTGTCTCTTCTCAACGATGTCTAGGCAGGTTTGTCCTAAGAAGCATGGATCTATCCATTTATTTTATTATTTGGATCTTCTTCTTAACAATCCCATTTTGCTAAGGAATATGAACGATCGAAAACTCATGTTTGATGCCCACTCCATCGCAGTAGCTATCCACTTTCACTTTTTTAAATTAAGTGTTGTTGTCATGACGCATCTGATTAATAGTTACACCATGTTTGTTTTGTAGAAAACAACACTTGTTTGTATGGAAATAAATCGCGTTGTACTTTTCTCTAAGGAATCCTACTATTTAGTATTTAGAAAAGTCATCGCCCATCTCGATAATGTATCTCTGACGACCTAATCTCTCTAAGCGCGTAGGAACCATAAGATCCATATGAATCAATTAAAAAAAAAGAGGTGGTAATGGTATTCAACATTTTATAAGGACTTCTACTTTGTACCCTGTTGGTAAGGTACACAAATCAAGGACATTAGTTTCCCAAGCGATGGTAAGCTACAAACCAGGTTCTTCTTCACGAATCTCTTAAGATATCTAAAGTTCACGTGACCTAGCCGTTGATGCCAAAGGTTCATACTAAATACTGTGGGATTATTGAACACTCTCTCTCACCTATATTAACTCTTTTTCTACCTCTAAAACTCTGATAGCTAACCCTCATATTCGTTTATTCATTTTAAAGGACTGAGCATAAAGATCAGTGTAGGTGCCCTAAAGGTCACTCTTGCTCTCACTTAAAACATTCTTTCCTCACTCTCCTTAAAACTCACTGTTGAGATGTCAATGTTTAGTATATTTCCCATTATCTTGAGGTGAACTAGATGTACTAACATGACTATACACGATTGCAGTGAAGTTACATCCCTGTAGTGATTCTTCTCCCGAACTCACCGACTCGACCTCAGTATCACTAAATGTGAGATTTAAAGAAGCTTTGCCTTCCTCTTGACATTTCAACCTAGTCGGACACTGGTGAGATTTGTGACCCTTTCCTTCACACTCATAACACATTTTCTCGTCCTTCTTTGGTAAATATTTCTATTATTTTTAAATTTGTTCTTACTTGATTTATATTTTTTTATCTTTCTCAAAACATTTCTTATCATTGGAAGTATTTTTGTTTTTGAGTTTGAGAATTTTCTTGAAATTTTTAATGAAAAGGGACAAATCATCTAAATCGTAATTGAACTCATAATTGGATGACACTACTTCTCTGTTTTTATATTGGGCTTTGAGTGCAATCTCTTTATCCTTAGGCTTAACTTTTTTAGGGAACATATATATATATATATATATATATATATATATATATATATATGTGTGTGTGTGTGTGTGTGTGTGTGTGTGTGTGATATGTTTGAAGATCTCCTATAAATTCTTCTAACGTAAGAGTGTCTAGGGGTGCAAGTGATCTCAATATTTTTGTAACCACATGTGTCTCGGGTATTTTCTCACCTAAATTGAAACTCGAGTTAACTATGTTAGATAGTCGTGCATAAAACTCATGGAAAGAATCAGATTCAAGCATTGTGATTGTTGAAACCACGAGAATTATAGTTGCACCATTAAAATTTGTCCATTGTCCACCGCGAGAGAGGTTTAGGGCTGAAATATTATCAATAGTGACAGTGGGAGGAGTCCACTATCTTTTACAATCTACCCTAACATAAACATCTATGGCCTTTAAAGAAGACCTCATCCTTTCTTTCCAATGTGCATAGTTGGTACCATCACAGATGGGTACTCAATTATACAAATTCTCCATTAAAATTTGGCTTTTCAAAGATCAACAATTTTTAAAAAAAAAATTCATATCAAAGAAAAAAATAATTTTGCAGAAAAAATCACATTGTATTTTTGTGTAACCTGCTTTGATACCAATTTGAGAGTGCCCTTGTGATCTTAATGGAATAATTTATAACATAAATTGTCCACCAATCACAAATCCACATTATTACAAATTTTTAGTCTAATTAATTTAGGTTTCATATGGTGATTGTTCCAAACACAGTAAATTAACTATGCATGAAAGAGCAAACAAATATGAGGAAAAAGACCTAAAAAGTGCAAAACCTATTTCTATACTTTAAACATTTTTAGAAAACATCTTACTCATAAAACTTATCTAAAGACAACTACATAGCCCCAGAGCAGTCCATAAGTGGCGGTCCACCCTCGGTATCCACCGATAAGCCTTTTCCTTCCTTTAGCAGTGATCCCTTCCAATGTTCACAAGTTCAGTAGTGAAGATGATCTTTCCACGTGTTAATATACAATATGAAAATATATTGGATTTAAAATAGATTCACAAGTCTATTGGGAATGATGATTTTGTGAATCAAAATGTTTTTAGGACCAAAATAGGTGAGAATTTTTGTATCAGGTATGCAAAAATCGCTTTTAAAAAAGTCTATTTCAAAAACTTTACGAAAAAGGTATTTATATGGAGGATCAAAACTTGAGGTGGCGTCACTCTTTCGAATAAAAATAAGGCTAATTCAAACTATAATAGCATCTCGTTTGAATGACAATAAGTTTGTTCAAACGACATTGCTATCTCATTTGAACAAGCTTCGAATGAGCTTCAAATGATGCCAAACAGTACCCCGTCACTAAATGCATGTTAGATAAAATGATCAAACGACCCTTGCAATGAGTTTGACATCTCATTCGAACGAGAAAACATTCTCGTTTGAATGACGTCAGTGAACTTTTAATATTTTTAAATAATAAAAAATGTCTTCATTTTTACAAAAATTATGTCTCCCAATACAAATGAAAATAAATTCGAACTACTAAATTATTTTATACCTTCATAATATGGAGATAATCTTGAACGTCGAGATGTTGGATATTTTTTTCATTGTGATGGCTCGAGTCGAATTGAAACAAGATACAACAAACAAACATGTAAGCCTAAGCTATAGAGTAATGAGAGAAAATATGCTCTTACATTTATGATAAAAGTATTTAATCATGAGCCTTTCCTTGTATCTCTTGGAACCATAATGTTCATCCTTGAATTGATGAACCAATTTGTTGTGTGGGGCCATCTTCCCCACAGGAAACTCAGTTAGTTCCCATGTCCACTTTGAGGTGACGGACTTTATGCCATCTTCCATTGAAATATCCAACTTGATTGCATCACCTACTTGACACCGTTTATCATGGCCATCAATAAGTAATAAATAGTTCATATACTTCCTATTTTATATAGGAGTAGGATATGGACACTATGGTGCACATTCTTATTTACTGTTTTATGGTATGGACTTCTCCTTGTGATAAATCTTTACTCCACTATTCTCAAGGGTATCTTCCAAATCGACATAAATGGGTTCATCCTATTATAAGCCAGTGGCATATGTTGTGACCCTAACACATGCCTATATGCCCTCATACATCAATCCTTCAGTTAATACCACTTTTCAACTTCTTATGATCATCTTCCTTTAATCATCCCAGAACGGATAGACATATTAATCTTTTCCATATCCAATGAGTATTCATTGTAGTGATTTAAGGTCAATTTTACCCCTAGCACCCTGAATAACATGCACGTGTGAGACAAAACAAAAAAACTTTCGAGTGTGAAAGTTTACCTCTTTTCCATGCCATACATCTTCTTCTACTCTGTTCTCTAATAGTACAAATAGTCATCGGTTTATAAGGTATGTTGTTGTATTGACCGCCTCTTGCAAGAACTATATAGGTGGATCTTCTTATATACAGATGCTTTTGTCTCTCTCGGCCAACCAATGCAACTAATCTTTCACTCCATTATGTTGTGTTATCCTTGGAACAATCCTTTCTAGTCTGATGCCATTCTCATAGAAAATGTTTTGAAACCTTGCGTCTTTATACTCAATACCGTTATCGAATCTCAAATTCTTTATCTTCGTCCTTGTCTCATTTCCCATCATTGATTTCTACTTGTTACCCACCTCGTATACCTCATAGTTTTGACTTAAGAAATAAACCAATAGCTTTCCAGAGTGGTCATCAATAAAAGTCACAAAATAAGGTTTTTTGCAAAAGTATGAGATAAAGGTTCCCCCTAGACGTCATTATAATCAATCTTAAGATTCTTCTACTTTGGTTTTATTCCACCCTTTGTAAAACTGACCGGATTTTTCCTCTTGAATATTCATCTATTGCATAAGTTAATATGAACTAACTGTAATAGTTTACCTTGACAGTAAATAAGATTAAGCCATTTTCACCCATGTGACCATGTCTCTGGTGCCTCAAGTTTAAGTCCTCCTTTCTATATGCAATCACAATTGACCCTTAAGAATCAATTGTCATGTATATTGTGACAGTTTTCTTGCAACATGATATAGTAATTGTGCCTCTAAAAATCTTCCAGGTATCACCACTTAAGGTTATGATATAGCCTTTATTTTCCAACTGGCTAACTGAGACCAAATGTTTCTTCAAGTTTGAGATGTGTCTCCCATCCTTTAATTTCCAGACAAATCCATTAAATTTGATAATAGACTTCTTTTTTTTCTAAAAACATCGCAGGGTTAGCCATTACCAAGATACACCTTAGCAAGGTTAGCCGTTAGATAACTGTCAAACAATTATTTTTTTAAGGAATTATGGAATGATGCTCCAGAGTAAAGAACCTAATATTTTGCCTTTCTCTCTAGAGATCATGTTAGTGCATCACCCACTTATTTAAAAACAATATTTAATTCCCTCTTCTCCTATGTTTTCTTCTTTCGAAATTGACACTAGTTCTTGAAATCCTTGGTACTATGTCAATTTCAATATTAAATCTTCTTATGGTTCTAATTTTGAATGATAGAATTCTTGGGTTTTTGAGACACGACATGTCACTCGTTAACTTACCCCTGCCATGAGCATTCCTTATTCTTTAATATATATCTCTACTCTACAAGCTCATCGTCGATAGCGTAATGGAAGATCCACCTGATTGCTAATATATTTCCTCTGTCATGATAAACTTAAAGACGTTGTAGAGGTTTCGTTTTTATTTTCCAACACATCAATAAATCATATTAATTGTTCCACTCTAAATTTCAAGAAACCGCCTTAGACTTAATTTACCTTGAATCTCATCATTAAAATTGATTTCAATCGATTTTAATTGACTAATCAATTCATTTAACGCATTTAGATGTTCTCTAAACTGTCCCTATTTTACCATCTTGAGCTTAAAATAGTTTTTAATCAAATGATTTTTTTTGCTACAGAGGTCTACTCATATACACTAGAAATGGAGGACATTAGAGGCTTCACTGTCTTCTCATTTTAATGTTGAATGCCACCTATTTCGAAAAGGATAGCCTTAAGGTTCATAGATTTTTTTCATCAGGAAATTTTGATCTAGCTTCTTCTACATTTTTCATCTTTTCTTGTGGTGGTAAGAATATAACCATCTCAAGGAGATAATCCTCCATTTGCAATTTCCAAAATTCAAAATTTTTGCTTTCAATTTTTTTGAATTTCAAATTCTTCAAATGTTGCTTCCACGTAAACCAAATATATTAAATAAAAAAAACTACATACATTAATTGTTGTGCGATAACTCCTTTGTACTTATGTTCATCAAATGTTGAGTTATGGTGCCAATTTTTAGGGAAGTTAGACGTCACTAATTCCTTTAAGAATAAACTAACACATTTAATATTGTTTGGAAAATAACCTCACTCACAAGACAAACATATAAGTTGTTCATCAATTTTATTACATCCATTGCTCACACCTTTCTACCACTATGAGGGGTTAGTTTGTAAATATATGAAAATAGTTTTAACCTAAAATATTATTTTTCTGTAATTTGAGATAGGATTAACCAAACAATGCCTGGCCTTATATCATTTTGACCGAAAAATTTAATAACAACGTTGGAGGAAAATAAAAAAATTTTGATTGGCCATGCGCTTGGTCAAGGTTTTTTATTTAAAAGTTCATCTTCAAGCTCTCGACAATTGACCTAGGGTTTTAAAAACATTGAACTTGAATATTTTATGATTTTCTAAACCACTTGAGATTATTCCTGAACCAATTAAACCTATTTTTTCACAAAAAATCCAAATAAATATGTTTTATGTATCGAGGTTTAGTATTCCTCGAGTTTCAAAAACTATATATTTTACTAATATTTGACCAAACATTCGTGGATTTACTAGACTTGGCAATGGTTTTTAAGCTTATGGATGAGTTTTTACTGTCCTAAGGGAGAGTTTGGTTTTTGGTGTTAACTATTGAGGTATTCTAGATAAGCAGAATTTTGGATTTTTAGGTTTTGCAACTAAAAAAAACTTTTGAGAAATTTGGGTTAATAGATTATAAGTTTTTGAAATGGTAATTGCACTTGATCTCTTGGGATCATAAGAAACTCACTCCTCATTTTGAAACTTGTTCATAGTCAAAGGATGAGTTTCACCATTAAAATCTCAAGCTTTAATGGAGTTTTTGAAAATTTCTTCGAACATGCACTATTCTAAATGTAAGAACTTGGTGTTTTTGATTTATTTGGACATAATAATAGTTCAAAAAACTCTTGGTATTACAAAAATAGAAATTTATACATAAAATGAACGTGTACTAGTTTGTAGGGAAAATTTCAAACTTTGGAGACACTGAAGATGTGAGTTTTGTTACTAATGATCATGGTGGTTTTATAATAGAAGCTGGGAGGAGTTTATTGGTTAACGTGGGTGGTGGTTTCTCCCTAAGATTACGAATATAGGATTGTGGGAAGTTAAAATTCACATGGTTACATGGTTTAGCCATGTGATTTTGTTTTCCTTTACCTAGGTGTAGGCTGATTTTCTCGGGGGGGGGGGGGGGGGGGGGTGTAAATATCCAGGTTTTGATGTTGGTCCTTGGAAGGAATATTTTTATTTATTTGGTATTAAATATAGATTATTTTTCATATTTTACGTGCATTTGTGTAAATTTATGGAATTTCAAGGTTTAGGATTGTGATTTCCAATTAGTTAAAGTCTAGAGGTTCAAATTGTTATGAAGTTTAGGTATAGGGGTGAAATATAAGTTAAGTTATACGTGTTTTAAAATTTCAAACTTATCTTGGTCATTTTATAATTTCAGGGGCTACTTGTGTAACTAAGAAAGGTTGTACAATTGGTAATGTAGTTTCAACTTTATGTTTTTGGATTCCAGTACTTTATAAGGGAGATAAATGACAATTGATGTATTCGTTGATTAATTGGGTCAGTTGAAGTATAGAGGTGTTACAATCTACGGACCAAAAAAAAATACTCTAATTTTACTTTCAAAAAGCTCAGGGCATTGTCCTCTAAATTATTATTTTGGTTCCCATGTGGCTTCTTATTTATTTTCATGTTCCCGAAGTATCTTTACTAAGCAAATTTCTTTATTTCTCAGGACTTTCACCTGGCTATGTGAAATCTGAATAGGGCGTCTATCAAAGTCATAATTAGGTTGAACAAAGGCTTAATACCATTTAATGACATGTGTTGGGTCTAGAATATACCGATGTAACTGGGATACACGGAATACACCATGAATATTAAATAATTCTACTGTTAATTCTAACTAATATGCCATAAAGCCAATATGTTTAATAACAGTGAGGGTCCAATATATCTTAGTGCTAGTTTATGTTTCTTCAAAAAAATGTAGGATTCCATTTTGAGGATAACCTTTTAGAAATACCCAGTCAGATATTTGAAATTTTAGTGGCCTTCAGTGATGGTTTGCACTGTGAATGATATATAAACTTATTGTGTGGTCATACCTAGCACATGCTATCATGGGAAGTTGTGCGATGTGGGTGAGGCCCTTGGCTTGAGGTGCAGGGTGCGTATATGTGACACCTTGCTTATTAAAATAAGTGGTGGCCAGCCCAATATTCAAATTAATCCAGGAATCATAGATGGTCCATTCTTAGCATCACTGTCGCAAAAATAATTATATGAGATAACCACCAATTATTTTAGAAAACAGATGTCAAAATGTGTAAGTTTAAAGAAAATCCTTTTGAAATCCAATTTAAAGAGATGGTGGATAAAAGACAAATAACAATTACATCCATTCACCATATAATAACCAAATAAGCTGTCGGTTAACAGACCAATACAAGCAGGTAGTACCGAGTATTAAAATTACATATCACAATATATTAAACAAATACAAACTTGGGTAACACGCCCGGATGAGTAGACTGATCATAGCTAGAGTACAAAAAGATAGGAGCATCTATAACAAATATCCTACAACATCCGTAAAATGTTGTAGCTCCATGACACTTGGATGGAAGAATCATTATGGGCGTCCTTGCGGCGGAGCACCTGGGTGTGGAAAGAATTTATGCAAAAATAAGAGATATAAACGGGTCACGGCCCAATTTGATATGATCACCATGTGAATAAAAAGCATGACAACTATGAATATCAAATTATCATGATTAAGTTTGTCTCGCTCTCCACAAATAACATTATTAATCCTCATGTCTCAATCTAAATGCACAACCTAGCGCAATATAAATAAGAATGATAAATATTCATTTATGCAAGAGAAGATAATACAATTTCACTTGATGATATTCTTTTTCAGTTTTACACAATTTCACTTCACCATTCCTTTTCTCATTAGGAAACTTATTCAAAGCCATTTTATTTCATAAAATGCTTTACCATCAATCTCAATTTCCATTTTAATAAGAATATTTATAATCACCTAATATAACGATTCTAAGACCATCTTTCTGAGTTCCCCCACTAGATGCACCCATAATAGCTATCATCTTCCAGGGCCTATCACCAAGACAAACATGGCATCTTACATTGCGTGATGCCGGGAAGTGGCCATATACCTTCGACAGTGAGTCATAACCACACCCAAAATTCCCTCATTTCGAACAATAATCACATAATGTATATTAATCGGTCCTATCGTCGAGGAATATATTCACCTTGCCTTCACTAGCCAGGGGACTTCACCTCATGTGCGTAACTGTGACACCCCGCCTAATTAAATACCGGACGATCACTCCTTTATTAAATTAAATCAAGGTGAACAGTTGGTTCATTCTCAGCATCACTGTCGATAAAAATAAATTTTCCAATTTAACACCCTAAATAATTAAGCTAAGTGTCAAAAAAAATTTCATACATAACTTTCCAAATTTTATTTAAAGAAAAATCATTTATTTTATTTATTAACAACATCACAGCAAAATAAGAATCACACCACAATAAACCTGGAACATAATCCAATTAATCTAAAACATTCGTCAATCGAATGTCAACATACGAAACATAAAGTAACACAATTCAAACTGAATAAATCCCATAGTGACAATACCAAAAAAATAGCTGAAATACAAATGTCCCAATAACAAGGAAATAATGGAAAGGGCGACACGTGCCCAATAAATGAGAATGCTAGAAGTGGAGTCAATAGAGGAAGCCGTCTACGCAAGTGGCCTGCAACTCCCACCTAAGCTGCAGCGCGTTCCTGCCAAGAGATCCTAAGCAAGACGCCCCTGTGGCTGGGCACCTGAAATATATACATATATATACAAGAGAGAGAAAGAGAGAGAAACGGATCAGAGCCCGAAAGTGTGTTTGATTTAAAATACGTTTAGCAAGTATTTAAATTGATACAGGCCAATGCAACAACATATTAGTGCGACGCTCTCTTGAGAAAATCTCACCTCTCTTCTAATGTGACACCTATCGCACTAACCTTCCCAATGGTTTGTTTTATCATTTATCGCACTAGCCTTTCTAAATGATTTAGCTTATCATAGATTACTCGTAAGATTTACAATTCACGATTTCATTTTTTAAAAGGATGTTCCAATCAATAACCAAAGTTCTCCATTTTTAACTTTATAAAACCAATAAAGTTTTCCAGTGACATATTATACTTTCTCATAACAAGTATTCATAATTTATAGTCCAGAATTATTTCTCACTTACTACGTTACAACAACAGTTTAAATTCCCCAATTCAGATATATATATTAAGCACTCGTATAATATATATATATATATATATATATATATATCTTAACAGCACCAACATAGAAACTATGGTGCAGGCATACTCTGCTATCCAATCCCCGTATCGCTCACAGTAAGGGGTATACAAGTTCGGAATCACTCTCGAACTGTAATAACATATATACACAAAACAAGACTGAGGCTAAGCATAGGTTCCAAGTCTCTAAGAGGTCAGTACATACTCTCACGTCTCTTAGGACCGTCTGAACTATTGGTCCGATAGCCTGTACCAAGGATATCTATCTTCTAGGGTACATGGATTTTCAACCTAAAATTATATCCAATTATCAAGAACCCTAGAATTTTCTTAAACAGATTTCTAACAAATCTTTCTCCATAATTTCTTTCTTATGATCATTAAAATTTCATTGTTTATTTCCTCTACATGGCAAGGGTTTCCAGAATCAACATATAAATCAATACTACATGGATTCTCCTATCATAAATTTGGTTTTCTTCCATAGTTTTCATCACAAATCATTCCTAAACTAATATGAAGATTGCACCAACGAAAATAGCAAGTTAAACACTTGCCTGGGATTTTTGGTAATTTGATTCACGGCTGATTTTGGTATGGCTACGTTCCTCATCTCGCGATCTACGCGGTGATGGTGGCAGCGGTGCAAACCGGTGGCTTTTTGGCCTTGAATTGCCTTGGAGCTCTCTCCTCTCTTCTCTAATGGCCGTCACTTGATTTCTGGATATTCTAACCCTAAAAGGCTAACCTAAATAGCTGATATAGGTTGCTGAATTTCGTGGGTTTCATTACCCAAAAAGGTGAAATGACTAAATTGCCCTCCCGGGGTACCAATTAGGCCTAAAAACGCCCCGAGACACAAACTAAACCCCCGGGTACACTTTTCTGACTATCTCGACCCTTCCGGACGCGTTGGTGCACTCAAAACGACCATACGAACATCTTATAAAATATTCACTTTTTATTTAACAAAATTAGTCCTGACGTGACACGGGCACGTCCCGACTTAAATTTCTGAAATAGTCATTTAATTCACTCATGACATTCAATATAACCAATATAATATATTACTTTGCTCATTAGTAAATTTTCAACAAGTTTCCCATAATTACTAACTCTCGTCACGTTAATAATTATAACATAATTAATTTTCGGATTTTTATTAAATAAATCATTCACATTAAATTTAATAAATCCCCAAATTAATATAGCATAAAAATACGGGGTATTACATACTTCCCCCCTAATAACGGAATTTCTTCCCGAAATTCGAAAAATAAGGCATACCTGGTAAAAACAACTCTGGATATCTCTCGCGCATATCTGCCTCACGCTCCCAAGTGGATTCCTCCACATTATGATGCTCCCACTGGATTCGCACAAGTGGAACTATTTTCGACCTCAATCTCCTCTCACTATAGTCTAGAATAGCCACTAGGCTCTCCTCGTAAGACCTATCAGACTGTAAGTCTATCTCATATATCGCAATGTGAGTATGGGCCATATCATCCCGAAGATATCGTCTCAACGACAAGATGTGGAATACATCATGGATGCGATGTAAATGTTCTGGCAATCCCAACCTGTATGCTACCGGCCCAATCCTCTCGATGATGGGAAATGGTCCCACGTACCTCGGAGCCAACTTCCCCTTCTTCCCGAACCTCATCACTCTCTTCATAGGAGATACACACAATAACACTTGATCTCCCACATTAAATTCTCGAAAGAACCGTTTCGCATCGGCGTAGCTCTTTTTCCTGTCCTGGGCTACCCGAATACGACTCCTGATTATCTCAATACTCGCGGAGGTCTCCTGAATCACTTCTGGTCCTAGCAACTTGTTGTCCCCCACCTCGAGCCAACAAGTTGGAGAACGACAAGGCCTGCCATACAAAGCCTCAAATGGAGCCATACCAATTGTAAACTGATAAGAGTTATTATAAGCAAACTCTACCAGTGGAAGATGTGGCTCCCAATCTCCTCCAAAATCGAGAACACACATGCGTAGCATATCCTCTAACATCTGATTAGTACGCTTTGTCTGTCCATCTGTCTGTGGGTGGTAAGATGAACTCAACCTCAACTCAGTACCCATAGCCTCCTGAAAACTTTCCCAGAAACGTGACACAAAAATCTTGTCCCTATCTGACACAATATTCAGGGGCACCCCGTGTAATCTGACAATCTCAGCAATGAACAACTGAGCATACTGACCCGTAGTATAATCTATCCGCACTGGCAGAAAATGAGCCACCTTGGTCAAATGATCTAGAATCACCCAGATAGAATCGTGGCCCCGCTGTGATGTAGGCAACCCTGTAATGAAATCCATGGAAATACTCTCCCACTTCCACGCGGGTACTTCCAATGGCTGAAGCAATCCTGACGGTTTCTGATGGTCCACCTTCACCAGCTGGCAGGTAGAACACTTGGACACAAACTCGGCGATGTCCTTCTTCATCCCACTCCACCAGTATTGTCGCATCATATCCTGGTACATCTTATCACCTCCCGGATGTACTGCAAATCGGGACCCATGAGAATGAGTCATCACTGCATGACGTAATTCTGCTCCTTCTGGAACCACCAATCTCCCATTAAACCGCAAACCTCCATCAGAACTAACAGAATAGGACTCAGCACCCTCGGCTATAAGTCTCACAATCTGCTTCTGGCAAAACGGGTCTGTGCTCTATGTCCGTATCACCCTCGTAACAATCTCCGGTGTGACTGACATCACGGATATGAAAGAACGTGCCACTGCGTCCTGGTGACCCAACTCCTTCCACTTTGCTTTCCAGACGTCCGCTACATCGTCTACCGGTCTACGGCTCAACGCATCAGCAACTACGTTGGCCTTCCCCGGATGATACTGTATATCGAACTGGTAGTCCTTCACAAACTCTAGCCATTTGCGCTGACGCATATTAAGCTCTCGCTGAGTGAACAGGTACTGCAGTGACTTATGGTCTGTGAACAAATGGAATTTCTCCCCTAATAAATACAGCCTCCATATCCTCAATGCAAAGACGACCGCTGCTAACTCCAGGTCGTGGGTGGGGTAATTCTTCTCATGCGGCTTAAGCTTGCGGGAAGCAAAAGCTATAGCCTTCTCCTCCTACTGGAGTACTCCTCCAAGTCCCCGTAAAGACGCATCGGTGTAAACCAGGTACTCCACACCCGGTTTCGATAAAGCAAGGACTGGCGCTGAAGTTAGCTTGTCTTTCAACTCGTCGAAAGCCAATTGACAAGCGTCATCCCAAACCTATGGTACCCCTTTGCGAGTTAGATTCGTCAGTGGACCCGCTATTTTGGAGAATCCTCGAATGAATCTACTGTAGTATCCGGCTAATCCCAAGAAACTACGCACTTTCGTCGGTGTCGTGGGCTGTCCCCAATCCCTCACCGCTGACACTTTACTCGGATCAACTACTATCCCTTGCTCAGAAACAACATGGCCCAAGAACTGTACCTCTCGCAACCAGAATCCACACTTCTCGTACTTAGCATATAACTGATGCTCTCGTAGAGTCTGAAGAACCTGCCTCAAGTGTTCGGCATGCTCCTCCTCGGAGTGTGAATATATCAAGATGTCATCTATGAAGACGATGACAAACTGATCCAAGAACTCTCTGAATACTCGGTTCATCAAGTCCATGAAAATGACTGGGGCATTTGTGAGTCTGAACGGCATCACCCTGAACTCATAGGACCCATATCTCGACAAGAAGGCAGTCTTTGAAACATCCTGCTTCTAATACGTAACTGATGGTACCCCGACCTCAGATCTATCTTCAAGAAGAAAGTTGCTCCCCTCAACTGGTCGAACAGATCATCGATTCGAGGCAACGGGTACTTATTCCGTATCGTGACCTTGTTCAACTCCCAGTAGTCCACACAATCTCAGTGAACCATCTCTCTCCTTTACAAACAAAACTGGAGCGCCCCAAGGTGAGGTACTCCTACGAATGAAGTCCTGACCTAACAGCTGCTCTTTCTGATCTCGTAGCTCTCGCATCTCTGCCGGAGCCATACGGTACGGTGCGCGTGCTATAGGTCTCGTATTTGGTAATAAACCTATGACAAAGTCTATCTCTCGACTGGGGGTAGGCCTGGTATCTCCTGAAACACATCGGAATACTCCCTGACAACTGGGATCGAATCTAAGGAAATCGAAACCTCCTTAGAGCTGTCCTCCTCTATGTAATACAAATGAGCGGTCGAACCTCCCTCTGGGCGAGGCATCGCCACTACAAACATCTCTTGCCCCGGAATGGCAAAACAATGCTCCCACCGAAGCAATCAATCATGGCTCTATAAGCTGCGAGCCAATCCATACCCATAATCACATCATGCTCGTGCATGTCTAAGACTAACATGTCTGTAGGTAGTACCAAGCTACCAATCTCTACCCCCACTCCCCGGTATATAAAGGAAATAAGTGACCCACTCCCCAGTGGTGAGTCTGTGTACGTTACAGTGCTCTCTACTGTGGTTAATAACCCTAAGGTCTTCGCATAATATGTAGCTATAAAATAATGCGTTGCCCTAGTAATAAATAGAATTCGACCCAAAGTTCCATTGATAGAAAACATACCCCAAATCGTGGGTGGTGCCTGTGGGGCTGCTGCCTGGTGGACATTATAGATATGTCTGTACTGTAACTGCCCCTGCTGCACTGGTGCTACTGGAAAGGTTGGTAGGTCTGGTACCTGAGCTGGTGCTGGAAGAGCGACTGGAAAATGTGGCCCCTGTGGATCATTACGGGCACCCCGCTGTTGTGGGGCCCTATCTCTCTCTGAACAATCCTAGCGCCTATGGCTGTGCTTACCACACCCAAAACATTGGCCTCCAAAGTTACTCCCCCTCCGACCTTGCTGCTGTCGGTGTCGGCCTTGCTGACTTGGGACTTTATTCCTCTTTCGAAATTAATTCATTTTACCACGTTGTTGACTAGGACTGACCCGGTCTTCGGTAGTTTGTTGTCACAATTTCGGAGTCTTTGCACATTTGTTAGCTTTAGTCACATGAATTTGGCTAACCTCTCTAGGTCTTTTGCCTTCTTTAAGTTGCATGCTGCGTTCTTGGTATTGTAAAAGTGCAGTGGTAACTGCTTATGCCACAATACCTGCTAACTCGACGGTTGATATTCTCTCTGGGGGTACCTGAGGTGTGAGTCGATCTTGCTCGTTGACTCCCTCAACCGTTTTAGCTAGTTCTTCTCGACGGTCCATCTGAAAATTTAAATGAATTTGGATGAGTTCATCATTCAAATAAACAAATCGCAGAAGCACGAATTCCCAATGTATAGAGATGAACACAACATTCCTAGTATTAGGGCTCTATATCAAAGAAAGAAACGCTGAAAGCAAAATAAGCCGTACATATCCTAAAGGACACTAGAACCTGATGCTCTGATACCACCTGTGACACCCCGCCTAATTAAATACCGGGCGATCACTCCTTTATTAAATTAAATCAAGGTGAACAGTTGGTTCATTCTCAGCATCACTGTCGATAAAAATAAATTTTCCAATTTTAACACCCTAAATAATTAAGCTAAGTGTCAAAAAAAAATTCATACATAACTTTCCAAATTTATTTAAAGAAAAATCATTTATTTTATTTATTAACAACATCACAGTAAAATAAGAATCACACCACAATAAACATGGAACATAATCCAATTAATCTAAAACATTCGTCAATTGAATGTCAACATACGAAACATAAAGTAACACAATTCAAACTGAATAAATCCCATAGTGACAATAACAGAAAAATAACTGAAATACAAATGTCCCAATAACAAGGAAATAATGGAAAGGGCGACACGTGCCCAATAAATGAGAATGCTAGAAGTGGAGTCAATAAAGGAAGCCGTCTACGCAAGTGACCTGCAACTCCCACCTAAGCTGCAGCGCGTTCCTGCCAAGAGATCCTAAGCAAGACGCCCCTGTGGCTAGGCACCTGAAATATATACATATATATACAAGAGAGAGAGAGAGAGAGAAAAAAATGGGTCAGAGCCCGAAAGTGTGTTTGATTTAAAATACGTTTAGCAAGTATTTAAATTGGTACAGGCCAATGCAACAACATATTAGTGCGACGCTCTCTTGAGAAAATCTCACCTATCTTCTAATGTGCACACCTATCGCACTAACCTTCCCAACGGTTTGTTTTATCATTTATCGCACTAGCCTTTATAAATGATTTAGCTTATCTTAGATTACTCGTAAGATTTACAATTCACGATTTCATTTTTAAAAGGATGTTCCAATCAATAACCAAAGTTATCCATTTTTAACTTTATAAAATCAATAAAGTTTTCCAGTGACATATTATACTTTCTCATAACAAGTATTCATAATTTATAGTCCAGAATTAATTCTCACTTACTACGTTACAGCAATAGTTTAAATTCCCCAATTCAGATATATATATTAAGCACTCGTATAATATATATATATATATATATATATATATATATATATATATATATATATATATATATATATATATATATATATATATATATATATATATATATATCTTAACAGCACCAACATACAAACTATGGTGCAGGCATACTCTGCTATCGAATCCCCGTATCACTCACACTAAGGGGTATACAAGTTCGGAATCACTCTCGAACTGTAATAACATATATACACAAAACAAGATTGAGGCGAAGCATAGATTCCAAGTCTCTAAGAGGTCAGTACATACCCTCACGTCTCATAGGACTGTCTGAACTATCGGTCCGATAGCCTGTACCAAGGATATCTATCTTCTAGGGTACAAGTCAATATCCCCCATAAAGGTCCCATCGAGATAAGACTGTCCCAGCGCGGTAACCTCAGGGATAGCAAGTAGTGCGGGTACGTTTTTCACACTATATAATATATGCATACACAACCATATAAATATACCACATATCCTTTATATCAATATAGGTTTCTCTCATCACCCATAATTACGATACTTATCCTTAATATTCGCATTAA
Organism: Sambucus nigra; assembly: GCA_949130495.1. Lineage (NCBI taxonomy): Eukaryota > Viridiplantae > Streptophyta > Magnoliopsida > Dipsacales > Adoxaceae > Sambucus > Sambucus nigra. Next base: position 648,469,364 of record OX422215.1, on the reverse strand, counting down.
GTATTTTATATAAGGTTCCATCACTAACCTTAACTTGAAGGGTTCTCTCACTTATTACATGACACTAGTGGACTCTATCCTCACAAATCTGAAATTCAGTAAGTGACTTTATTAGGTTCCAACGTAACTCTCTTACGCACCTCACCTTTTAAATTCATAAATTTACCAACCTAAAGTAAATATCCCATAAATACCATTCTTGTTGAAGATTAAAGGTCACAACATTTATTCATATGCCCTACTGGTCCTCAATGTCTCCCAAGTCATTTTATCAAGAATGCCCAAGAATTATATCATGACAATTTGAATTTAACTTATTTAAAGAGGGAATTAGGAGTCTTCCAGGAGGGGTCGATCGATCGAAGCTTGGGGCTCGATCAATCGAACATTCGATCGATCGAAGCTCTAGGCTCGATCGATCGATCAAGCAGGTCTGCGAAAAATTCTGCAGAATGCAGTTACGGGTTTCATCACCAAAATTACACCAAATCCATATTTTCAAGTTCCAATCGTCCTAGAATTCTACTACTAACATTATAACAATATACTAGATGATTCTAACGTAAGGCATGTACATATTCATCATTTAAACATGGATTTTCAACCTAAAATTATATCCAATTATCAAGAACCCTAGAATTTTCTTAAACAGATTTCTAACAAATCTTTCTCCATAATTTCTTTCTTATGATCATCAAAATTTCATGGTTTATTTCCTCTACATGGCAAGGGTTTCCAGAATCAACATATAAATCAATACTACATGGATTCTCCTATCATAAATTTGGTTTTCTTCCATAGTTTTCATCACAAAATCATTCCTAAACTAATATGAAGATTGCACCAACGAAAATAGCAAGTTAAGCACTTGCCTGGGATTTTTGATAATCTGATTCACGGCTGATTTTGGTATGGCTGCGTTCCTCATCTCGCGATCTACGCGGTGATGGTGGCAGCGGTGCAAACCGGTGGCTTTTTGGCCTTGAATTGCCTTGGAGCTCTCTCCTCTCTTCTCTAATGGCCGTCACTTGATTTCTGGATATTCTAACCCTAAAAGGCTAACCTAAATAGCTGATATAGGTTGCTGAATTTCGTGGGTTTCATTACCCAAAAAGGTGAAATGACTAAATTGCCCTCCCGGGGTACCAATTAGGCCTAAAAATGCCCCGAGACCCAAACTAAACCCCCGGGTACACTTTTCTGACTATCTCGACCCTTCCGGACCCGTTGGCGCACTCAAAACGACCATACGAACATCTTATAAAATATTCACTTTTTATTTAACAAAATTAGTCCTGACGTGACACGGGCACGTCCCGACTTAAATTTCCGAAATAGTCATTTAATTCACTCATGACATTCAATATAACCAATATAATATATTACTTTGCTCATTAGTAAATTTTCAACAAGTTTCCCATAATTACTAACTCTCGTCATGTTAATAATTATAACATAATTAATTTCCGGATTTTTATTAAATAAATCATTCACTTTAAATTTAATAAATCCCCAAATTAATATAGCATAAAAATACGTGGTATTACAGTAACTTCCCGTATGATAGCATTTAGAGAGGTGTGTATATGAAAATTATCATTCACAAGTTATTCCCATTTTAATATATGCATTTCGTTTTATCCGGAGCCATAAGCGTTTAATGTCATCATTATAAACCTCTATGTTGAATTATCTCCCACATAAACCTCCCTTAATTTACATTCATTCTATAACCCAACGGGCATGATACTCTTCAATCTAGTTCTAGAAGCCCACAGTAACTCACTAAAATTCTCCCTAGACCTAGATTAGTTCATTATATAAAAAGAATCATTTATCTTTCTCTAATTTAACTAACTAAATTAATCCCCCAACTAAGCCTCAACTCTCGTTTCTAGTCTAGGTTCCTAAATAACCTTAATACTAGTCTATAATAGTCTAATTTTACTTCATTCAAGAAGGTTCCTAAGTACCTACCTTAAAAGAAAGGAATTAGAGAAAACTAAGGATTTCGGGTGAAAAACAGGCGATCGGTCGATCGGTCATGGGACCGCCGTTGATCGCACCTTTTTGGTTTTGTCTAGAAAGAAATGCAGTAAGTTCATTTTAGGAGGCCCGGTCGACCGTTCATGGGACCGCGGTTGACCGCACTTTGAAATTTATACTTGTCGAGGAAAGCAGTATGCCTCCCCCTTAAGGCCCGGTTATCGGCCATGGGACCGCGATCAACCGCGCCTAACATACCCACAATTATCTCTTCTTATACAATGTTAAATCCAAAACCTAAACCCTTTATTCTTACACTTCCTTCATTCTCATCAACCAACAGCATAACCACAATAACTATACGTCACAATAACCCAATATAACCAACTTAAATCATACAAACTACAAGATCCAAGGGTTAAACATCAAAATTTACCAAAACCTACCATTTATTCCAATTTCTCAAATTACATAACTATCACAACAAATTATTCACATTAAATCATATACTAGCCAGTTAGAAACTTTCCTTAAGGCTGAAATGTCATATTCTCTTCCAGTAGATGCAAGATCAAACTTAATATCTTCTCTTATCGTTCTTTCTCTTCTTTTTTCCCCAAATTCTCTTTCTCTCTCTTTCTCTCTAGGTTTAGAACACACAAATGAGAAATAAAAGCGCTTGGAAGACTTAAACGTTCACTTAAAGCCAAATCCCATCTTTAAATGTTATTACACCATTAAAATGACTCGTAACTACATAATTAAGTCATAACTGGTCAAAAGTACCTGGAACCCAAAAATAAAACATGGCCCTTATTTTGACTATCACAATCATTTCAGGACTAATCGCGCCCTCTAAATTGGCATCCGGAATAACATAAATTATTTCATGTTCCAACATCATTCTAAACCATAAGTGTCATTTAAAGCATAATGACGAAATAAAACATAACATGATGCTATTTGCATTCTCTTAATAGTAAATATGCGAAATTTAGTAAACATTATCTTTTCAGTCACCTAAAATAATATTTACTTCATCTTCCATCATTTTATATAATTATCTCACATGGAAATTTAATCAAAATTTAATTACTCAAAAGTAAGGGTTATTAAATACTCCCCCCCCCCCCCCTATAAGAGAATTTTCCCTCAAAATTCAGGCTTACCTTGCAGAAAGAGATGTGGATACTTTTCTCTCATGCCTTCCTCATGCTCCCACGTAGACTCCTCGGCATTGTGATGCTCCCATTAGACCCGAATAAAGGGCACCACCCTAGACCTTAGTCTACGCTCCCCATGGTCTAAGATTGCAACTGGTTGTTCCTCGTCTGAAATATCGGACTGTAATTCGATATCATCTAAAGGCATGTGCCACTGAGATCCATCACACCTTTTATAATTTTTCAAGGATGAAACATGAAACACATCATGAATCTATTATAGGCATTCAAGCAAGACGATTCATAAGCTATGGGGCCTACTCTTGCAATAACAGGAAAATGGACTACATAGCGATGCGCAAGCTTTCTCTTCTTCCAAAATTGCATTATGCCCTTAATTGGAGACACCCGTACCAAAACTTGATCCTCAACCTCCAACTCCATATGCCTTCTATTCGCATCGGCATAACTCTTTTGAGGATCTTTAGCGATTCGGATGCGATTGTGAATAAGCTCGATCTTGGAAGAAGTATCTTAGATCGTTTTAGGTCCGAGAAACGTATTATCCCCTACTTTCAACCAACAAGTAGGTGATCTACATGGTCGGCCATATAATTCTTCATAGGGTGCCATACCTATAGTGAATTGGTACGAATTATTGTAAGCAAATTCGACCAAGGGAAGGTATTGTTCCCAACCTCCTTTTAAGTAAAGTATGCACATGCTAAGCATGTCCTCCAACTTATGGTTGACTATTTCCATCTCCCCATCCGTTTGAGTGTGGTAGGAGGTACTCAACTTCAATTCGGTTCCCATCACTTCTTGGACACTGCGCCAAAAGTGGGAAACAAAGATCTTGTCTCGATCGGAGACTATATTCATGGGCACCCCGTGGAGTCTAACAACCTCCGCAATAAATAATCGAGCATACCGAGCAGTATTATAATCTGTACATACCGGTAGGAAATGTGCCGACTTGGTTAAGCGATCCACGATAACCCAAATGGAATCATGAACTCTTTGTGACGTTGGTAATCCCGTGATAAAATCCATTGAGATGCTTTCCCACTTTTGTACCGTTATTTCTAAGGGTTGTAGCAATCCCGTCGGTCGCTGATGATCTACTTTCTCCAACTGACAAGTAGTACATTGGGAGACAAATTCAGAGATATCCTGTTTCATACTCGTCCACCAATATTGACGGCGCATGTCTTGGTACATTTTGTTTCCGCCAGGATGTAATACAAACTTGGATCCATGAGATTCGGTCATTACTCCCCCCCCCTCATCTGGGACAATAAGTCTCCCGTGGAAATGTAACCCACCCTCCGAACTTATAGAGTAGGATTTCGCTCCCTCGGTTAACAATTTCCGTATTCGATCTTGACAATCTTTGTTCCTTCCTTGAGCTTCCATAACCCTTGCCAATATTATAGGCATAACGGTTAATACTGACATGAATGATCTCACGATCGCATCTTCTTGGCCAAGTTCTTTCCACTTAGCCCTCCATATCTGCGCTAACTCCCCCTCGGGTCTTCGACTCAACGCATCCTCCACTACATTAGCCTTTCTTGGATGATAATGAATATCAAATTGGTAGTCTTTAACAAACTCTAACCACTAATGTTGTCGTATATTCAAATCATTCTGTGAGAATACCTATTGCAATGATTTGTGGTCCATGAAAAGAGTAAACTTTTCCCCTAGGAGGTAATGTCTCCAAATCTTCAAGGTGAATACCACTGCAGCAAGTTACATATCATGGACTGGATAATTCTTCTCATGGGGCTTTAGTTTGCGAGAAGTATAAGAAATAGCCCATTGTTCTTGCTGCAACACACCTCCCAACCCTTGTAGAGATGCATCAGTAAATACCAAATATTCCACCCCTGGCCTTGATAAAGCAAGTACTGGAGCAGAAGTCAACCTATATTTCAACTCATCAAAAGCTAGTTGACAAGAATCATCCCAAACAAACCTCACTCCTTTTCGAGTCAAATTTATCAAAGGGCTAGCAATCTTAGAAAAACCCTTAATAAATATGTGGTAATAGCCAGCCAAACCCAGAAAACTGTGAATCTCTGTAGGTGTCATGGGCTGACCCCATTCCCTCACTGCAACAACTTTACTCGGATCTACCAAAATACCCTCAACTGTCACAATGTGACCCAAAAACTACACTTCTTGTAGCCAAAAGCCACACTTCTCAAACTTAGAATTGAACCGATGATCCTGTAACGTCTGCAGGACCAACCGTAAATGTTTAGCATGATTGGATTTAGTCTGAGAATAAACTAGGATGTCATCAATAAACATGATAACAAACTAGTCTAGGAAGTCCTAAAATACTCTATTCATAAGGTCCATAAACACTGCAGGAGCATTGGTTAGCCCGAAGGGCATGACCAAAAATTCATAAGACCCATATCTAGTTAAGAATGAAGTTTTGGACACGTGCTGCTCTCGAATCCCCAACTGATGATACCTAGTCCTCAGATCTATTTTAGAGAAGTACGACGCTCCCCTTAGTTAATCAAACAAATCATCGATCCGAGGTAGTGGGTATTTGTTCCTGATAGTAACCTTATTCAACTTTCGGTAATCAACAAATAATCAGAGGGAACCATCTCTCTTCTTCACAAACAACACAAGAGCACCCCATGGAGATATGCTACGCCTAATAAACCCCTGCTCTAACAACTTCTGAATCTGATCTCTTAACTCACTTATTTCAACAAGAGCCATACGGTATGGAGCCCGAGCAATCGGCCTCATTCCTGATGCTAAATCAATTACAAACTCAATCTCCCAACTTGGCAGTAAACCCCGTATCTCTCGAAAAACATCCTCAAAGTCTCTCACAACGGGAATCGAATCTAGGGAAAAGACTCTATCACGAGAAGTCTCCTCATCAATTCAATACAAATACTTGCTAGAACCTCCATCAGAAAGAGGCATGGCCATAAGAAACATCTCTTGCCCCTGGATGGAAATAAAATACTCTTACCATAACAATTTACTATCACACGATATTTCACTATCCAATCCATACCCAAGATTACATCATACCCGACCATATCAAGGACGATTAAATCAACCTCAAAACACAAATTACTAAGATTATTTTCTACTCTTTTACAAACAAAGAAAATGAGCGAACCATCACCCATAAAAGACTTGACACTAGTGAAAGTACTTTCTACAGACTTAATTAAGTTCGTCGATTGAGAAAAACTTCTAGAAATAAATGAGTTTGTTTCACCTGTATCAAATAACACACGACCCATGTGCCCATGGATGGGAAACTTACCCTCGATAGATAGCGGGGCGGGCGGGGCTGAAGGAAGTAAAGCATCCTGAATATGGTAAACATGCCCATACTATAATTGTCCCTATAGTGGAGGGACGGCTAGATTAGGAACCGGTGGAGGTAGATATGCCTGCTGATGCTGCGGAACTCTAGGTAACTGTCCCCCAATCAACTAGGGACAAGCCCTCTTAAAGTGACCTGTTTCACCAAATTGGAAATAACATCCCGCCATATTCTCCTGATGATGGCCCCTATTATTACAGAATTTCCCTAAGCCTTAACCCGGATGGCCTCGGCTAACCATTAATAACTCGACCTTTCAGGCCTTGCTGGCCAACCTACTGTTGCTGCTGGGCACCTTGATAGTGCCTAAAACATCTACCACCGAAATTAAAGCCCCCCAAAATGTTGTCTCTTGGACAAATCCCCTTCCTGGGTGTCCTTATCCTTCTCCTTGCTTCCCACCGATTGAGATGAGGACAATGCTCCTCCAGCACCATTTCCTCCTTGTTTACTAGGTTGCCCTAACACTGAAACCTTCTTACTTCCTTGCACATGCAAACGATTATCTTGGAAATGAATCAATGAGGCATTAATCACATCACCAAATGTTTGTAAAGCCGAATTTCCCAGCAAGTGTTGATGTATTATACAATCCAACCCTCCAATAAACTTTAAGATCTTTTGTTCCTCTGGAACTACCTCATCCGACATAAAAATAGCTAGACTAGTAAATTCCTCCTCATACACTGCCACATAATGTTTACCTTGGACTACATCTTGAAGCTTCCTCCTCATCTCCTTTTGGACTGCGGGAGGAAAATACTTATAGTCAAACAAAACCCATAAATCCGATATAGTCATAGTATCTCTCTTCTCTGGTGTGGTCATCGACTCCCACTAGTGTAAGGCTGCTCCCACCAGTTTTAAAGTATCGAAGTTGACGTTGCATGTCCTTCTTCCATTGGTTTTCTACTATTACATCAGAACCTCCTTGGAACTCTAGGGGATGGCCCTTTAAGAAATATTCTCTGACTCTTTCCCACGGGGAAGGTCCCGCATGGGCTTGCACCTCATAAACTATCGGTTGTTGGGCTTAAGGAAACTATTGATCCAAGGTTGTCATCGCAGTATTGACTATCTGGGTGATAATATTAGCTACCTTTGCGGTATTTATCGTTCCTTGCTGCGGCAGTGAAGGCTCTACATTATCTTCTACAACTCTATTTCTCCTCACTGGGTGACCTCTTTTGGGCGGCATCTGAGACAAAGAAACAACTAAACCAGGATACAATTTAAAACAATTTATCTTTGTAAGAGATCGCAAGCATATTCAAACAAAACAATCCTAACAATAGGTCTCTACCTCAAATAACGCTACGGTAGAATGTGACAAGTCCGCATAGATCATAATAACTTTATAAACTGATGCTTTGATACCATCTGTGACACCCCGCTTATTAAAATAAGAGGTGTCCAGCCCGATATTCCAATTAATACAGGATTCATAGATGGTCCATTCTTAGCATCACTGTCGTAAAAATAATTATATGAGATAAACACCAATTATTTTAGAAAACGGATATCAAAATGTGTAAGTTTAAACAAAATCCTTTAGATAATCAAATTTCAAGAGATGGTGGATAAAAGACAAATAACAATTACATCCATTCACCATATAATAACAGAATAAGTTGTCGGTTAATAGACCAATACAAGCAGGTTACACCGAGTATTAAAATTACATATCACAATATATTAAACAAGTACAAACTTGGGCAACACGCCCAGATGAGTAGACTGATCATATCTAGGGTACAAAAAGATAGGAGCGTCTATAACAAATATCCTACAACATGCGCAAAATCTTATAGCTCCATGACACTTGGATGGAAGAATCATTACGGGCGTCCTTGCGGCGGAGCACCTGGGCGTGAAGAGAGTTCATGCAAAAATAAGAGATATAAATGGGTCAGGGTCGGGTTTGATATGATCACCATGTGAATAAAAAGCATGACAGCTATGAATATCAAATCATCATGAATAAGTTTATCTTGCTCTCCACAAATAACACTATTAATCCTCACCCCTCAATCTAAATGCACAACCTAGCGCAATATAAATATCAATGATAAATATGCATTTATGCAAGAGAAGATAATACAATTTCACTGGATGAGATTCCTTTTTAGTTTTACAAAATTTCACTTCATCATTCCTTTTCTCATTAGGAAACTTATTCAAAGCCATTTTATTTCATAAAATGCTTTACCATCAATCTCAATTTCCATTTTAATAAGAATAGTTATAATCACCTAATATAACGATTCTAAGACCATCCTTCTGGGTTCCGCTACTGGATGCACCCCTAATAAGCTGTCATCTTTCAGGGCCTATCACCAAGACAACCTAGGCATCCTACATTGCGTGATGCAGGGAAGCGTCTATATACCTTTGACAGTGAGTCATAAACACATCCGGAATTACCTCACTTCGAACAATAATCACACAATATATAATAACCTGTCCTGTGGCCGAGGACTACGTACACCCTCCATTCACTATCCAGGGGACTTCACCTCATGCGCGTAACTTTCCCTACGATAGCATTTAGAGAGGTGTGTATATGAAAATTATCATTCACAAGTTATTCTCATTTTAATATATGCTTTTAGTTTTATTCGGATCCATAAGCGTTTAATATCATCATTATCAACCTCAATGTTTCATTATCTCCAACATAAACCTCCCTTAATTTACATTCATTCTATAACCCAATAGGTATGATATTCTTCAATCTAATTCTAGAAGTCAACAGTAACTCACTAAAATTCTCCCTAGATCTAGATTAGTTCATTATATAAAAAGAATCATTTATCTTTCTCTAATTTAACTAACTAAATTAATCCCCGAACTAAGCCCCAACTCTCATTTCTAGTCTAGGTTCCTAAATAACTTTAATACTAGTCTCTAATACTCTAATTTTACTTCATTCCAGAGGGTTCCCAAGTCCCTACCTTTAAAAGAAAGGACTTAGAGAAAACTAAGGATTTCGTGTGAAAAGAAAGAGATCGGTCGACCAGTCATGGGACCGTAGTCGACCGCGCCTCTTTGTTTTTGTCTTGAAAGAAATGCAGTAATCTCATTTTGGAAGGCCCGATCGACCAATCATGGGACCGCGGTCGATCGTGCTTTGAAATTTATAATTGTCGAGGAAATCAGTATGCCTCCCCCTTAAGGCCCGGTCGACCGATCATGGGACCGCGGTGGACTGTGCCTAACAGACCCACGATTATCTCTTCTTCTACAATGTTAAATCCAAAACCTAAACCCTTTATTCTTATACATCCTTCATTCTCATCAACCAACAACATAACTACAACAACTATACATCACAATAACCCAATATAACCAACTTAAATCATACAAACTACAAGATCCAAGGGTTAAACATCAAAATTTACCAAAACCAACCATTTGTTCCAATTTCTCAAATTACACAACTATCACAACAAATTATTCACATTAAATCATATACTAGCAAGTTAGAAACTTGCCTTAAGGCTGAAATCTTGGATTCTCTTCAAGTAGATGCAAGATTAAATTTAATCTCTTCACTTCTCCTAATTTCTCTTCTTTTTTACCCAAATTATCTTTCTCTCTAGTTCCCCCTAGGTTTAGAACACACAAGTGAGAAATAAAAGGGGTTGGAAGACTTAAACGTTCACTTAACACCAAATCCCATCTTTAAATGTTATTACACCATTAAAATAACTCATAACTACATAATTACGTCATAACCGGTCAAAAGTACCCAGAACCCAGAAATACAACATGGAACTTATTTTGACTATCACATTCATTTCAGGACTAACCACGCCCTCTAAATTGGAATCCGAAATAACATAAATAATTTGATGTTCCAACATCATTCCAAACCATAACTGTCATTTAAAGCACATCGACGAAATAAAACATAACATGATGCTATCTACATTCTCTTAACAGTAAATATGCAACATTTAGAAAACATTATCTTTTAAGTCACGTAAAATAATATTTACTTTATCTTCCATCATTTTATATAATTACCTCACATGGAAATTTAATAAAAATTTAATTACTCAAAAGTAAGGGTTATTACAATATAGTCCCCAGGTCATAGTCATCCATTATTTATAGCGTAATTTTATTCTGGGTGATAAGTCTTGGATATGATTTGTTCTGACTTTCAGGTTCGTAACTATGACAACTTCCCATACGTTATGTTTTATTTTTATTACCAGAGTGGTGTGATAATAGTCCGGTGGTTGGTAACTCGGGATAAAGTGAGTAATTCCTGTAAGATGATATCATTGTGAATTATTTTTATATCCTATGAGTGACTGTGTTCTGGATAATTAAAGGTACGCTAAGTGTGTTATGTGTACGTGTTTTCTAGGGTTGAATGATCGTGCTTTATAACTAGGATAATGTTATATAAACCCTAAGGGTACAGTATGATGACTTATTTAGGTACTTAGAATAGTATTCTAAATAAGTAGTTGATGTTATATGCGTTGTGTACTGAGGGCATAATGGATCTCGACGATCAACATTGTCAAGGAGTAGTGTATCAGGGGTTATTTGTTTGGATTTCGCTTTGCGAGACGTCCCACGCACGAAACGCAGCGCAATGTTGAGAGTTGAGAGAATTTTAGTCCTTAGTATTCGAGTTTATCGATTATAGTGAATCAATGATTTATGAGAATAAAAGGTTGATGTGGGATTATTCTAATGCTAATAACTTGTTTAAGTTCATAATTCGAAACTGATGAATTATATATATATATATATGTGGGATAATGGTGTTATGAATAGTAACATCTTATCTTATCTTATCTTATCAAAGTAATCAAAAGGTCTACATTTTGCCACGTGTTCAATCCAAGGTTTCTCATCCACCCATTAGACTTCACACTCTTTTCTTTTGGACAAAAATTGGGCAACGCTGAATGGGTGTGAAAGAAAGCCTATCCCCATCTCTCTACTCCTACCAACATAAACCCAACTCCCTCTTTCCTCCGTCACCCCTACCAATGCCCCCTCTTCCTTTTCTTCGCACTCCTACAGTAAGTTCTTTCACATACACGCATCTCAGATGCGATTGCTTTCACACATATGCAATTTTTGGTGGGATTTTGGTTTGATAGTTTCAGTTTTTTCTCGCATACGCATCTCAGATGCGATTGTTTTCATATGTGTACACTCATCTCTTCTAACAACATTTTTTTGCGAGATATTTAGATTTTTGTTAGATTTGTGTTAGATCTGTAATATTTTGAATCTTACTTTGTTACATTTAGGTTTCAAATCGCAAGCCATGATCGACACCACCGCATATCTTATTTCGATTTTATTTTTAATCTTTGTTGCATTTTCATTAGGGATTTTATACTCCCAAATGGTTTCGATTTTAGGGTTTTATGGTTTGATTTTTAATTTTGATTTATTTTCACTGGTATCATTTAATTTGGTTCGATTTTTATTTTACTTCTTTTAACATTTTGTAGTTGTTTTACTGGTAATATATATGTTTGTGTTGATTTTTACTTTTTTCAATTTTTTCCTTTACTGTGATAGATGCTGTAATATGAATAAAGTTGGATTCCATAAAAATAGAGTTGGATTCCTTTTCCTTTACTTTAAAAATAGAGTTGGATTCCTTGAGTAATTTAATTGTTCCATAATTTATTTTTGGATCGCGTTAATGACTGATTTTATACCTGTTTGCACTATGTTTACCTGTTCGATTCATGTTCAGTTCATCATTTATAGTTCATTTAATACCCTATTTTTTTAACGTTTGCGGTTTGTTGTTTTGATTCATAGTCGATTTATACGAGTCATACGTGTATGTAAAGGACACAAAGGTTTAAATTCGGCTTGATGTAGGACTCTCAAATTATTCTTCTATTCCTGTTAGATATGATTTTGGATGATGACTGAAATGAGGGTTTTGGTTTTTTAACTTATTAGTTCGCACATGAAAGCATAGTGTATTGTTTTACTTCTTAAATTAGTCTCTGAATTCAAACATTCACATTCATATTTTTTGTTATTAATTGTTATGCATTTAATCTCTATCGCATCAGTACATGCAATTTCACCCCCGATATATATTTATTTCATATTTTTATTATATCAAATATCGTAGCTATACATAGTTAGTTGAATATCCAATATCGCATTAGTACATTGGTTATACAACATGGTTAGTTGAATATCTTCATATCATCATATTGTAGCTATACAACATAGTTAGTTGAATATTAATTAGGGTGATGATGTTCAACCTACTCTCAACAACTCAACAAAGCCTTTTCCCAATTATTTTGGGGTCGGCTACATGAATCCTATTTTTCCCTTCCATTTTGTCTAGTGCAATATATTCGGTTAAACCATGTGACATCATGTCCTTTTTTACAATATCCGACCAAGTCAATTTAGGCCTACCGCTACCCCTTGTGTTACCATCAATACTAACTAAACCACTCTTCCTTATAGGAGAATCCATTGATCTACGCTTGACTTGTACAAACCATCTAAGTCGATTTTCTCTCAATTTATCTTCTATTGGAGCTACTTTTACCGTTTCACGAATTTGTTTATTTTTAATTTTATCGTTTCGAGTTTTGCCATAAATCCATCTTAGCATTCGCATTTCTGCCACACTCATTTTCTGCACATTTTGTTTCTTGGTTGCCCAACACTCTGTCCCATATAACATGACGGGTCTAATGGCCGTCCTATAATATTTACCTTTTAACTTCAAAGGTATACGCCTATCGCATAAAATGCCAGCAGCACTTCTTCACTTAACCCAGCCTGCTCTAATCCTATGAGTAACATCATCACTAATATCTCCATCTTTTTGGATAATCGATCCTAAATAACGAAAATGATTATTTCTAGGTATCTCTTGACCCTCCAATTTCACAACCCACATCTCCATTAGTCCTCCTATTACTACTAAAATCGCACTCCACATATTCTGTTTTAGTTCTGCTTATTTTAAATCCTCTTGTTTCTAAAGTTTCTCTCCATAATTCCAACCTAGCATTAATCCTTGTCTTAGTCTCATCCAGTAAAACAATATCATCTACAAATAGCATACACCATGGCACCTCATCTTGTATTTGTCCAGTCAACTCATCCATAACAAGCGCAAAGAGATAAGGACTTAATGCTGAACCTTGGTGTAGACCTACCATAATTTAAAATTCACTACTTTCTCCAACTGATGTTCTTACTGTAGTCATCACACCATCATACATATCCTTGATCACATCAATATATCTGTGAGTCACTCCTCTTTTTTGTAGAACCCACCATATTATATCTCTAGGTATCCTATCATACGCCTTTTACAAATCTATAAAAATCATATGAAGATCCTTCTTTTTCTCCCTATAGCTCTCCATTAATCTCCTCAATAAATAGATTGCTTCCATTGTTGACCTTCAAGGCATAAACCCAAATTGATTCTCAGATAAGGTTGTCTTTAATCTCAATCTATATTCAATCACTCTCTCCCAAAGTTTCATTGTATGAATCATTAACATAATAACACGATAATTTGAACAACTTTGTATGTCCCCTTTATTTTTATAAATAGGTACTAAAACACTTTTTCTCCATTAATCGGGCATCCTATTAGACATTAAAATTCTATTAAATAATTTTGTAAGACATGATACTCCATCCTCCCCTAAGCACTTCCAAACCTTAATAAGGATACCATTTGGTCCTAAAGCCTTCCCTGTTTTCATCTTTTTAGAGCAACCCTGGCCTCTATTGTCCTAATTCTGCGGAAACATATATTTTCTCGGGTCTCCCTAAGTTCTTCTATATCTAATATACTCCCATTATCTCTATTTAATAACCTCTCAAAGTAGTTTTTCCATCTTTCCATAATTTCATCATCTTTGACTAAGACTCTCGAATCATCACTTTTGATAAACTTAACGTTATTAAAATATTTTATTTCCCTCTCCCTAAGTTTAGCAAGCTTAAAAATACTTTTCCCCTTCTTGTGCACCTAATTTTGTATAAAGATCATCATATGGTACTTATTTTAGTTTAATCTCCTCCAGAATAATCAAGAGAATAATCAAGAGACTGATTTAGAATAAAATTGTTCTAAATTTGCATTTTTATGTAGTTTTATAGCAGTGGGTTGTTGAACATTTTAGTCCTATGTTTTTCTATTTTGTTGAAGTTACCGGTATACAATGGTTTCGAGCATATTCAGATGTTATGCACTAACTAGGGGTTATTTTTGAGTTGAGGTTACCTCACAAAAGCCAAATATAATACTAAGAGAACGTGGTATCATCCGTCAAAATAGGGTCTGGTAACATACCACCGGACTCCCCCAATTGGTTTCACGTAGGATCATTTATTGGATCATTTTGAAATTGTGAAAGGTTATAATCTTTCATGTCCCGAAGAAGCGAAAAAAAAGATTAAAACCCACTATCAATTGTGAATTTTGTGAAAGGAAATATTTTGAAGCACTACCTACGTTAATCGTTTGATATTTAACAAGTTTGACTTTAGTGTTTCATACATGTAGGTTGTAATTGGATGGTTGAATTGGTGAGAAAGGAAGAAAAGATGTCACATAAATACTTTACAGGTTGGATTTTCGTTTTAATTGTTATGTTATCATTTATGTATTTCCCATTATTTTCTCAATATTAATTATTCCTATTAAATACTTAGGATGTCCTATTTTCTATGGTAGGCTTAAGCATGTGTATTTTGAAGACCGGATCGGTAGAATCAAGCAAAAGATAGTAGGGTCTAAGCATCTAGTATGGAGATGTGGAATTTATAAATTTAAGACAGTTTGTGGCCCAAATTCTTTTGGAATAAGTATAAAAACTACTATAAGACTTTAAGTTTTTCCATTTACAAGAGATTACTGATTTTATAGGAGAAACAAATCAGTTCATGAGTAAAATAGATGATTCAAGCTACTAGAATCTTTCTTATGATGGTGACTTCTCAACCAAAACTATCTGGTAGGCTATAAGGTCAACTCACTCTACTTCATCTCTGTACAAATCCATTTGGAGCAATTCCCTTCTTCCTAAAATCTCCATATTTCTATTGAAAAGTATTCATACAGAATTTCATAAACTAAGATATATGTTTTATACAAGCAGCACTATTGATTTCAGAAGAAAACTGGAGCTGAAGACCGACAGAAAAATTCGTTAACATACCAAAAGGGCACTTGCAAAAAGATATCTTGCAAATAAAAAACTTCATGAAAGCACAAGAGCCAAAAGGGAACTTGCAGGGTGGAAAACATTATTCAAGTAAAAGAACATAAAAGTTGGATTAATTATGTCTTATCACTCTTAATGAAATGATTCACTACTGAAAAGGCACTATTTCTATGTCTCTCTAAAACTTCATATTTGGTATGTAAGGGTTTTAAAACTCAGGGTTTAAGTATTTTAACATCTTGGATTTATTATATGGATGATCAAATTTATTTTATGAATTTTCAGTTAAAAGTTCATATTTTTTGCGATTTCTTTGAGTTTTTGGTTAAAATCATACTCACATAATATTCATTTTTACATACATATATTATATGCATCTGCTAATTTTTTTTTAAATGATTTCCCTCATTTTACAAGTTGTAATACATTTTACAATTAATATATGCATATTGTGTGAGTATTCCTCTATAAGGAGGATATGGACATATTTACGAGTATCGGGGGTTCCATATTATGTGAGTGATTTTTTTATTCTTCGTTTGTAATTTTTTTACTAAAGCAATTATTATTTGGTGATAATGTTGTATCCGTTTTATGTTGAGACGTGTTTCATCCATTTTGCGATTACATACTTTAAGGGAGCATAGTTTTTGAATTTCCAAAATATAAAAGCACAATGGTGGCTACCATTTGATAAGAAAAAAATGAACAGTTATGATGAAGTCTACAAATTTCATTGTCCCGCTCAATTTTTTTATTACAAATAAGTTGGCCCGCTTAAACTTTTACTTCAATTTCAAATTATTCACGCATCCAAAAGATGTAGACACCAATCCCAAAAACCATTTATCCCATATCAGTCTTCTCTCTCTCACTCACTTCTCAAGTTCTCTCTGCCCTCTTTAAGCCTTACGCACAAAATCTCTCTCATACCTTCCCTTATATACACGCACCTCACCTCACTACCTCTCTATTTTTTAAGTTCAATCCCTCTCACAGTTTCAACAAATTATCTATTCACACTTTTTCCCAACTCCCTCACTTATGGCTTCTAATTTTTCTTTTAACAGGTTATTCTTTGGAACTAAGCTGTAATTTTGTTGGGTTTCAAAATATCGATTCAGGATTCTTCTATATAGATCTATGTAGTGTTTAATTACTTACCTAATTTATATTTTTTTGTAGGCCTAAATATGGTTAATCAGTGTTAATATTCATGGTATATTCTCTCTCACTTTATAAAAAATCAAATTTCGGGAATATTTGTTGCCTTTTGAGATTTACTCTAATTTTGTGATGTTTTATATTTTTAAGTGGCTATATTTATTTTTCGATACTCTGCAATTTTCTATTTCACAGTATGTTGTTGTAGTTTGAACTCTCTAGCATTTTCTATGTTTGTCTATTTCAATCTCTCTTATGATGCACCTATACATGCTATTTTGCTCTTTTCAGTTTGAAAGAGAACGATGAAACAAAAAATTAGCAAGAGGAAAATAAAATGCAATGAGAAAAAAAATAAGGATAGAAAGTGTTTGAGAGGAAATGAATATGGAGAACCGAGCTTGACAAAAATGGTTAACCAAAAGTCCCTTAAAAATTCTTAAATTTCTTTGATACTTTGTTGTGCTAATACTTTTATATGTTTATGTGGCAGGAATTAGATTGAGATTATACCTTGCCATTGGGTTTCTTGCAAGTGTTAGTGAGTTGGTATATGTTTTGGTAGTTATATATTTATTACGATGGCTATTTTAGGTAAACATTGAACTCAAAATTAGATTTTTCATGAAACCACCAGACCTGAGGGTGTATGCTGTCACTGTTTGATCTTTAAATGTATCAAGCCAAATAGATAACATCTTTACAATGAAAATACTGAATAAAATTATGTGTATATCGTGTAAGTGTTGGGATTTTCCAAGTAATAAGTCATAAGCCATTTGATGTTTGTTTCTATTGCTCAAACATCTTTTTTTTAATGTTTACAAATCAGGTGACTTAGATTTGATGAGAACATATATCCAGCGTCACAATATATCATGGAAGTTTTGGGCTGCATCAGCATTTTAATAGAAGATATATCTAAAGTGGTGTACAAGATATGGAACAACCACTTCCCACTACTAATTTTTAGCATTGATGATGTCGAGTAAGATATCTAACTTCAAACCCATCAAGAGGTATACCATTAGCAGTCTTTGTACAACGAGTTTAACATATGGTATTGCCGGATTATCCCAATAAACATCATGTGCGTCTTATGCGCATTCTATTATTAATTAAATCAATTTATTTTTACTGCCAGTTGCAATAGCAGATAAATTATGACTGGTCGACAAGAAGATGGGGGCAGACAAGGGGATGATTAGCTTGAAGGCTTTCATAGAACTTGAAACCACTTTGTATATTCTGCTAAATATTTCAATTCTGCCAAACTCTTTTTCCTACTATCTTTATTATCACCCTATTAAGGGTCCCTCATATTTACATTCTTTAACCCCCAACCCTAAAACTTTGTCATGTTAATAACATAGAAAGAGGCTAGAGTCCAATTTTCTAGAGTGTACTATTATTTAACTGTTGAATGAGTTTCCCTTAGAAAATTCCATCTTCTTCAAATGCAAAAATTCAGAATAAGCAGACCATCAGGATACAAGTTTCTTTCCTTTGAGGTCTTCCCTATGCATAGTAGCTCTATTTTGCCCCTATTTGTTGGTTGATATGGAGCTGGTCAGTATCACGAGGTTTGGGGATGGAAGCTTTGAATTGTTGTATATTATAGATCCCATATTAATGGTTTTAGTTTAAACAAAACATCACACTATAATTTTGTCAATTTATGATTAGTAAGAGGTAGTGAACATGTATTTTAGATTGATTAATGTAGTTGTAGTGCCCATTCGGCCAGATCAATTTATGTAGATTGAGTTTGATAATGATGTGATTACAATGGCTGCTATTCATTTTCATAATTAGTCACCATATATTACAATGTATTTGAAAATCTCCTCATTTTTACCCAATTGTAGAGCCACATAAATCCACTAAAACATTCATAATTTAAGTAGTTTTAATCGTGCAATTGAATTCATGATGACAAAAAGAAATTTTCTAGAGTCTTTGCATTACCTCTTTCATAACATCAAAAATAGTAAAGAGTAGTTATTTTTTCCCATGATATTTTCCTCATTTTACCATTATTTTCGGATAAGAGGTCTTGCAAGGTTATTGAGTATTCCCTGGAGTTGGTGAATGGTATGTGGTGGTGAGATACAAAGTTTTACATTTTTTGGATTAGATATATTTATTTTATGATGTTGGGTATTTTAGAGTTCATCAAAAATATGTTCATAAACATCATTCTCATCAAGAATGCTCCATATTTCCCTATTTATAACACCATATATGAATATGTATATTTTTTGATAGATGACTCATAAGTCCAAGCTCCAGAACGATATATGTTTAGGATCTTGATAGACAAACCCAGGTGGGTGAAATGTGTTGTCTTTTGTATTCTTTAGATATGATATTGGTTGATTTAGGTTTCACATTATTTAGAATTTTCACATAATTTTTCTATATTGATTGCATATACAAATATTCTCAGTCAAAATTCTCCGCAAGTCGTTGCCTCGACAATCTCCAAAGCTTTGAAGGACTTGGCATACTCATTTAGTGAGGATGACGAAGAAGAAAAAGAACTGTCTAAAGCCCTCGAACCTTGAGTCGATTTATATGTGATTTTTTTTACGAAGTTTATTTTGTAGAAGTATTTGTTAGAAGAATTTGAGATCATTGATTACTATTGGATTGGTTGTTATCCCTTAAGAGGGTGGATAATCTAATAAACAACGGAGACCGTGTCCATTTTTTTTAAATGAACACTTCGTTTATTTGAGGCACAATATGGATTCGGTTGATGAATATTATATATTTCATGCTATATGTGAATTTTTTTGATGAATTTAGATTATTTGAATGTTGTTGGAAAATTTGTTATTTGTTAACCAGGGTCGATATTCTTATAAACAATGGAGATTATGGCTAATTTTTAAAAATTATTCTTTGTTTTGCCGGGGAATGATATTTTTGTTGTTTTTCAATTATGTATTTTGGATATTTTCGGTGTTGCGCGATTACGTATTTGTTGTTTGATATGTATTTGTTTATTTTCAAATTTAGTGAGCAACGAGATGATTGCGTGAAATGGTGAGCTTGCACAGTATGTCAACATGAGTGATCGACTCATTGTTTCATATAGGGATTTTTTTTTTCATTAAGTTCAAATTTAATTATGTATTGTTCATCGTCATTGTTGATATATGCACTATTGTATTGTATCTCAGTCTTAATTTTGGAGCTTTATTTATATACACACTATTGTATTGTTCAGGCGTGCAATGTGGGACCCAAGTAGCATGCGACTCGAGAAATGAAGAGAATGAGAGTTTAGTTTCAGCTAAAGATCGAGGTTGCAACTCAAGAAGACCTTAAAAGGTCCGATGACCCTCACTCGCAAACGCAGCCCCCTAACACCAAAGATGAGCAGCGACGACAACACACATGCAGGAGCCCCCTTCATCCACGAAGCCGACCAGTCTCATTCCATTGATTATGTTTTATTTTTTCAATAGATCTAACCTCATTAGTTACTTTTTTCGATAGATTAGTTAATTAATTTTAGTTTAGTTGTCAGTATGCTGAAATTTTTTTGAGTATGAGGAAATTGTTATTGTTGTTTCTAAAAAATATTTTGTCCCCAAAATTAGTTAGTATGCTAAAATTTTAATTAATTATTATTGTTAAAATATAATTTGTTGCTGAAATTAGTACAAAATTAGAACAAAATTAGTTGTTGCCACTGGGCAAGATGTGTGTTTCTTACATTATTAACCGGTTATATTCTTAGTTCACTACTTCATGTGTGTTGTGAAATTTCTTATTAATATGTTATACCATTACATTAGTTTATATCATCATACATGAAGTAGTGAAACTTAGTTACCGTTGAATCCACTAATTTCAGTTAGTGCTCCATTACACCGGTTTAAATTTTAAGTTTGACTACTTCATATTTCATTTACTAATTTTGGTTGTAAATTTTTGGATATCACCTTTGTGCTGGGCATGTGGATATTAACTTTACCTTCCTTAACTCAAATGTGTTCTTGGGACATTCAGGTGTCGGTGATGCCATTGCTTGGGTTATTTGGATATGTACATAATTAATTTCATCACCATCCATGTTATTATCTTTTTCAGCAGTGGTGGGATACTCTTTACTGATATGATTATTGATTCATTTAGTTCTAAGTACTAATTATTTATATAATATTTCACTAGCTATTTTAATTGACTAACTATTTTTTTTTTGTATCAGGTCGCATTTTGAAAACTACGGACAATCATTATTGTGGAATATATGGGACGGCCTCAATTGATATATATGTAATTTTTTTAACAAGTTTGTTTCATTGTACTAGTTATTGGATGAATTTGGATTCTTTGAATATTATTGAAATTATTATTATCCCTTAAGCAGGGTGGATAGTGTAAAGAACAAGGGAGATGTGTCCAATTTTTTTTAAAAAAATTGACACTATTTATTTGAGGCACAATGTGAATTAAGGTTGATGAATATTGTATCTCATAATATATGTCAAGTTTTTTGACGAATTTTCATTATTTGAAAGTTGGACTATTTTTTATTTGTTAAATAGGGTTGATATTCCTATAAATATATGAGATTATAGTCATTTTTTTTAAATTATACTTTTTGTTTATCAGGGAATGATATATTTTTCGTTTTGTAATTATGTACATTTGAAATTTTTGTCGTATTGCGATTACGTGCTTTGGAAAATTTCCGCGGTGCCTTCAGGCACGGGCATATATATATATATATATATATATATATATATATATATATATATATATATATATATATATATATATATATATATATATATATATGTATTAATGTATAAACTCGGGTGTAAACTTAGGCTATGTCAGAATAGACGATAGAGGTTATGTTTTAGATAATGGGTTACGCGAGTGTTGATTTGGCGTAGGTTAAGATTGAGTTGTCCCTAGAATGTATCGGGTAGTTTAATTTAGGTTCATATGCATATGTTTAGGTGCGTGTTATAGTAGAGAGGTAAGTTTGAGTTCTAAGGGAGTGCGGCTCCACTTTAATCATGAAATGGTGCATCTATCATTATTATGCATTTTAATGCACTTGCTAAATTGTTTTCAAACCTCAGTCTCTGACCCATTTATATTTCTCTTTTGCTACATATATTGTAATAAATTATAGGTCTCCCACATCAAGGACGCCATTGATGCCTTCCTATCCAGTGTCCTCGAAGCTGTAGCAGATGCAAACTGTTACGGGATATTTGTAATGGTCGTTTCCTATCTTTTGTAAATCTAGTTAAGGATTCAGTTTGTATATTAGGTTAAAACCCAAGGGTCTTATTTGTAGTACCTTTATATTTTCTCCTCAGGTTCTTGTATTCTCTTTGAACCGACAACATATTCGGGTATTTCCTTTTGTGCACTTACGATGTAATACATGATTACTTTCTTTTATCTTAGTATGTGTGTATACATAATCATATTCAGTAGTTAATATGTTGATTGTCATTGTATGTTTAAATTTTTTTTGGCATCCTCTTATTATGGTATTAGGTAGTTAGCTATGTTTATTCCAGTATCGGCAGTAGATGCTGAGAATGATCCACTTGAGATTCCTAATTTAATTTAGTATAGGGCTGGCCACCCGTTATTATTTTAAGGGGGGTGTCACAGGTGGTATCAGAGAATCAGGTTCTTGTGTCTTAGGAATTTGTGCGGGTTTTTTGCATTCTTTCGTAAGCGTTCATGATGTAGAGCCATATTATTAGGACTGTTGTGTTCATTATGCTTTTTTTATTCTGCGCTGCGTAAATTATTAGAATGGAGTACTGATACAGTTGTTCTTGTTTCAGATGCCACCGAAGAGAGGTCTTCCAGGAAGGGAAACTAGAAGGGCTGAGAATATGGAACCCCAAATCCCTCAAGGGACTATGACCACAGCCGAAGTTGTCAATATTGTGGCACAAGTAGTAACTGCCACCATTTCTTTAATGG
This sequence comes from Sambucus nigra, assembly GCA_949130495.1. Classification (NCBI taxonomy): domain Eukaryota; kingdom Viridiplantae; phylum Streptophyta; class Magnoliopsida; order Dipsacales; family Adoxaceae; genus Sambucus; species Sambucus nigra. Next base: position 648,446,484 of record OX422215.1, on the reverse strand, counting down.
CACATCAACCTGCGGCTCAAGTATCCTAAGCCCACCTAGGGCCATCTGCGTGGGAAAGAGTATGGTAAGCTTTTCGAAAGGGACATCCTCCAGAATTTTTGGGGGGGGAGCTGATGCAATAGTTTAAGTTAATAGAAGAAGGTTATACAAAGTCTCCTTCAAATAGTTGAATGCAGTGATGTGCAGAAGAAAATACTCGCCACCTTTAAACTAACGGGTGCATCTCTCCAATGGTGGGAATCCATCACCACATCAGAGCAGAGAGACACAATGCCTATAGCAGATTTTTGGGAATGCTTTGACCAAAAGTATTTTCCTTCTGCGATCCAGATGGAAATGAGGAAGGGATTACTGTATGTGTCTCAAGGTGATATAACGGTGGATGAGTAGGAAGAAGAATTTACTCGATTGGCGAATTTCATTCCCGATGAGGTAAATATGAAGGGGAAGCGAATAGCGAAGTTCATGGGATGTTTAGAATGGCGAATTCAACTGCACATATTAAAGAACCCAACATTATTGACTTTTACCAAGGTAGTGAATACGGCATTATTACAGTGTCAGGAGTATCGTCCTCGTTTGAAAGGGGGTAAGAAATTTAGAGATTTGGGTTCTTCGAGTATATCTGGAGAAGATGATGCTAGTGGAGCAATATGGTATAGGCATGATTATCAAAGGTCGCAACAACGTTTTGTCCCTCAGGATGGACATGGAGGATTTGCCGGTAGATGTTTCTTTTGTAGAGAAATATGTCATAGGAAAAGGGATTGTCCCGAAAGAGGTAGAGGGAAACTTTTTGAGGAGGTTTTGGATGTGTAACCACTACAGAAGATCATGGGCTTGTTTCGGCAGGAGGGCTTCGAACAGGGACCCATGGATGAAGCGAGGCAATTAGAATATGGAGTTAAATAAATTGTTTTCCTTTATTTATAGGTTATTCCTTGAAGGGTATTGGGAACGTCGCATGTAAAATTTTAATGAGTGGTTAGTTGTTATAACCCTGTTATGTATGGAATGACCTGGGAGGGAGGAGTGAGCATGTGGGGAAGTTAGACTATATTTTGGAAGAATAGATTGTCTTGCGATGTGCTAGTAGAGAGTTACGATTATGTTTAAAAAATAGGAACTCTTAAAGTTGTGGCAGTAGTAATAGTAAAGCTATCATTTTATAGTTATGCTAAAAACATGTAATTGTAATGTTTCAGTTGTGGAAAGGCCTATCATATGACAATGTCTTGTTATGATGTAGATGATTTTGTTACTGAAGAGATTCAAGGTTTAGAAGGATCATTGTTGAGCTAGGAATTTTAGCTCATGGTTGTGTGCGTGTTGAGAATTAGAAGGTTGGTAAGAGTATTGTATTTTTTGGTGCCTTATGTCTTGGGCATAAGGTATTTGATTTATGTGTCGAAAGACATAAAACTAATTTTATATTGTTTTATAGGCCTTCAGGCAATATCAAATTGATTCAAAAAAAAAACTTTAGGCCTGGTCTAACTGATCTCAATCCCCGACAAATCTGCAAGGTAGTGTATTCGGAGGGTTCCTTGTTTGGATTTCACTTGCAAGACCTCCCCCACATGAAAGTAGTGAATGTCAGGAATTCAGAAGAGTTAAATCTTCGGACATTTCAAAAATTTCATATACTTAGAAAGTTATAATGGATTAATTTTTTTGAGTTATTTTATGATTTGAGGCTAGGTGGAACCTGGTAATGTTTTTACAGTTGAGCCGAGTATGGGGTGTATGGGCGCCCTGGTTAACTCATTTGATTTTTTTAATTAAAATGATTCGCCATGAGAAGTGGGAGGAATAGGTATTGTGATCTTTAGGGTAGGAGACGTAAGAGCTAGTTGAGGTTCGAAGTCCTAGGCTTAACTTAATTTTGCCGACGAAATTCTGTGTAAGGGGGAAGTATGTAACATCCCGTAATTTTGAGGACTTTGAATTTAATTAATTTGGGAGAAATCAGAATTTTAAATTTGGAAATTGAAGTCAAAATTGGAGGATGTAGTAAAGTTGTTCGAATGACGATTATGAGTGTGTGGTTGATCCCGAATTGGTCGAGATAGTAAAATTGAATGTCCTGGTGTTTTATTTCAGTTCTTGAATAGAATAAGTTAGTTTTACTCGAATTGGAGTAAACGAGTCATTTAAAGTGTGTATTATCTTTTAAAGTTGGGTATCTTAGAAATAAGGCTTAAAAAGCCTATGGGAGATAACAATCTCATTTGTGAGATTGAGAGAAAGCCCTAAAAAGAGAGAAGAAGTAAGGGAGAAGAGAAAGAGAGGAAAATCTTGGGGATTTCAACCAATCTGTGATTTTGGGGAAGATTCAACCTCTACAACTTTGAGGCAAGTGATTAAATTTGCTAAATAATCTGTGTGTGTAATTTATTTCATGATTCGTGGATAAAAATATGGATTTTGGGTTAAATATGTTAAAACCTAGATTTTGAGGTTTAATCTTGCATTTGATGTTTATAGATGGATTTGTGGTTGGATAATTAGTTGGGTTATCATATGTAATAAGTTTTGATGTTAAAAATATGTTTGGGTTGTAGAATAATGGAGAGAAGATGATTAATTTAATTTTTAGAATTTTGGGTTTGGGAGAAAAACAACCATTTCATAGCTTGCTGAATGGGAATAATCGATTCGGTCCCTTTTCAAATTGATTTGGAATGTTGCAGACTTATAGGTCGGAGTGACTGAATCGATTCGGATCCAAAACTGAATCGATTGGGCCTAAGGAAGACTTATAGGCCCTTTGGACTGAATCGATTCGCATTAGGGGAGAATCGATTCGCTTTGAGGACCGAATAGATTCGGAAACATGGATATTTTGTGAGGTTTTCTAGAGTGAGTGACACTCCATTCCTTTTGGGTTTATCAATTCGGAACATTTAAATATGTTACGAGAAGTAAGTTTTGGAGATTTTTAGGGAGTTTCACATATGATGAAATATTAGGGAGCGTGTCGAGTTATTTCGAGAGAGTACTGTGACACCCCGACTAATTAAATACCGGGTAGCTACTCCTTTATAAAATTAATTCAAAATGCCAAGTTGGCTCAGTTAATAGCATCACTGTCGAAAATATTTTTATTATTACTAACCACCTAGTATTTAAAAAGCAAGTTGCCAAATTTTAATTTAAGTCTGATTAACATGCAACAAGAGTAAAGAAATAAATAACACCATTCACCATGCTGAAATGAAATGAATAACCATCACAATAGAGTAAATAGAGTCTGGAGGAAACCCCTCACTACAATCCCATACTGAAATAAATAACTGAAACAATAATAAAACGTGCTAAAGTCTGAAAACTGAAGTGTAAAAGATGCTCTAAATAGGAATGGGCAACATGCCCTACAACTGATAGATAGATCGTGACTCTGGAATCCAAAAGATAGAAGCGTCTATGAGCAAATCCCTGTAGCTTCCACAAACAGCTACAGCTCGTCACCTGAATGAGTACCTATGCTTGGTGTCCTTGTGGCTGGGCACCTAAAATGGTTTTACAAAGAAAAAGATTTGAAAAGCAAACGGGTCAGAGCCCGAATGTGTAGTTATATTTTAAAAACCTGCAAGTGCTTTAAAAACATTTAAAACATTAAATGCAAAGTACATGTTAGGACGTACACTCGCATGATATTCTCACCTCTCGTCTAACTGTGCACTCCTAACGTAGGTACCCATCTATAACGACCCATACTACTAGCTAACTGACAACATAACTAGCTAGACTACCAAAGGTTCTACCCATTTTACTTGGTTAATTTAACATAACAACTCTCGTAATTTAATAGAGGTTTAACGTAAACTCAGTTATTAAATATGCCATTGATATAACTATCAGCTAACCCATTATATATCTCGAAACAATACCGTAATATTTTTACAACATTAACATGAGGATTTTCATTAATTTAATGTATATTATTCATCTCATAAATATACAATACAAGCACCCCGCAATTTAAGCTATAGTGCACACATACTCTGCTATCCATCCCGGTACATCACGTACATAAGGATCACGTATTCCGAATCTCTCAGGAATAGTCCAGATAACACAAATCACAAATAGTGGAGGCGAACACAGTCACCATCACATGGGTCACGCACATACCTACGCTCCCATGGTCATGCAGACTTATTAATATCACAATAAGTCCTTCTATGACCTATGTTCATCAAGGTACCAGTCTATATCCCCCCCGTAGGCACACAAGGAATAGAGGGTCCTAAGCGAACGAAACCTCCCGTGATAGCAAGTATGGTAGGTATGTCATACATACAATCCATATACTTATACTAAGTAAACACACATCTTAGTAATATCATATTTTAATCGTAGTATATATTCTCATACTAACTATAATTAACACAATTCGTACTATTCCAGTTTGTAAGTATACGCGCCATAATTCATCCTCACATCGTAGTAGACACTCATGTCTCGACCCAAATGGTTTAATGAATATAATTCTAGTATATGATTTACTCATCTCAATAACCCAAAAGTCCCAAATAAATCACTATATCATCAAAGGAATGCTAACTCTACCCTTGAACCAGTTCCCGGAACTCCAAAAGTCAAAACAGTCCAAAGGGGGTCAAACTGTCAACTCGTTAGAAGTCTCGTTCGAACGAGTCTTCGAACGAGTTTGGACTGTCAGGTCGTTAGAAGTCTCGTTCGAACGAGGCTGTTCGAACGAGATCCCAGTTCGTTCGAACGAACTGTTACTTCTAACGATATCTCGTTCGAACGAGATATCGAACGAAATACCTTCTCGTTAGTAACGACTGGTCAACTCGTTAGAAGCTCGTTCGAACGAGTTCGTTCGAACGACCTGGGGCTGCTTCTAACGAGATGCCAGTTTCGGCCCAGAACTTCTCAAAAATCGTTTTTCACCATTTTAACAATTCTAATCTCTTCCAAAGTTCATTCCAATAACGTTTTGTGGGTCTCTAAATCATCTTAAACATATTTATATCATCTCCTAACATGTTTTCAAGGATTGAATCATCATAACATCAACTAAATTTACAAATTTCTACACTTATCCCAATCTCTAGAACATGAACCCTAGGTTTAAATCATCCTCAAATCCCAGAATTTATTTCGTTTTAATTCTTTCAAATCACAATTAATATAAGGGAAATCATCTCCTATCATACTACATGCAATTCTCTTCACAATATTCAAGTTCTAACTTCAAACTACATGGGTTTTCATTATCTCCCAAGAACAGTTGTAATTTATCAATCTTCTAACATGGAGGAAACATTCTACGAATTTAAATATGATTAAAACACTTGCCTTGGTTTGATTTCTGGTTTTGATGTGGAATAGGTGTAGAATTTCTGCAGAATTCCTCTCTCCCTCTCCTTCTCCAAGCTTTCTTCTCCAAAAGGCTATGGTGGCTAGGGTTTGCTTTGGGGGAACTTATGAAAACCTAATTTAATAAACCTCCGCGGCTTGTTGGGTTAATAAGGGTTGGTTGGGGTCAATCCTTATCAGATTACAACTCTCAATTTTCGTCACTTTTAATTACCCAAAAATACCAAATTACTAAAATGCCCTTTATGGTGCCGGGATGGCCTAAAAATACCCCGGGACCCAAACTATACCCCCGGCTAGTGTTTTCTGACTATCTCGACCCTTCCGGACGCGTTGGCGCACTCAAAACGACCATACGGATTATAGATTTTAAATTCACTTTTAATATCAAAATATTATACCGTGACGCGGCGGTCCCACGCGTCTCAACAAAATTTCCAAATTGCCGTATATAAATCCCACGACAAATTTCATAATACCAAATACATATATAATCTTATATGCACATAATCAAATACCAATTCGCATCACATTAGTATTTATAACCCGGATTAATTTCCAATTAATACGCATTTAATTTATTAATCCTCAAAATAAATATAGTCAAAAGTACGGGGTATTACATACTTCCCCCCTAATAACTGAATTTCGTCCCGAAATTCGAAACTAGAAAGTACCTGCTAAAAACAGCTCTGGATAACGTTCGCGCATCTCATCCTCGCGCTCCCATGTGGACTCCTCGACATTGTGATGTCGCCACTGAACACGCACTAACGGGACTATCTTTGACCGCAGTTTCCTCTCGCTTCGGTCCAAAATAGCAATTGGCCCCTCCTCGTAGGAGCTATCCGGCTGGAGATCGATGTCCTCCACAACAATGTGAGAATGAGCCAAATCATCCCTAAGGTATTTCCTCAGTGAGGAAATATGGAACACGTCGTGAATCCGATGCAATTGCTCCGGTAACCCGAGTCTATACGCAACCGGTCCGATCCGCTCAATAATAGGAAACGGCCCCACATACCTCGGTGCCAACTTCCCCTTCTTCCCGAATCGCATAATCCCCTTCATAGGAGATACCCTAAGGAAAACCTGGTCCCCTACTTGGAACTCTCTGAAAAACCTCTTCGCATCAGCATAACTCTTCTGCCTATCTTGAGCTACCCGAATGCGACTCCGAATCAACTCAATCCTTGTCGAAGTATCTTGAATCACTTCCGGCCCAAGTAGTTTGTTGTCCCCCACCTCCAACCAACATGCTGGGGAACGACAAGGCCTACCGTATAATGCCTCGAACGGAGCCATGCCAATCGTGAACTGATAGGAATTGTTGTAAGCAAACTCCACCAGTGGAAGGTACTGCTCCCATCCACCCCCAAAGTCAATAATGCACATGCGTAGCATGTCTTCCAACATCTGATTGGTGCGCTCTGTCTGCCCATCAGTCTGCGGATGATAAGCCGTACTCAACCGCAATTCCGTGCCCATGGCCTCCTGGAAACTCTCCCAAAACCTCGAAACAAATATCTTGTCTCTGTCAGACACGATATTTAGGGGCACACCGTGGAGTCTCACAATCTCTGAAATGAAGAGCTGGGCATACTGTCCCGAAGTGTAGTCAGTCCTTACGGGTAAGAAGTGAGCGACCTTGGACAACCTGTCCACAATTACCCAAACGGAGTCGTGACCCCTCTGCGACGTAGGCAACCCCGTGACAAAATCCATGGATATGCTCTCCCACATCCACACCGGAACTTCCAACGGCTGTAGCAATCCTGCTGATCTCTGATGATCCACTTTTACGAGCTGACAAGTGGCGCATTTCGAGACAAACTCAGCGATATCTCTCTTCATACCGCTCCACCAATACTGCCGTCTCATGTCTTGGTACATTTTATCCCCTCCGGGATGTACCGCGAACCGTGAGCCGTGCGACTCTGCCATAACATCGTGCCGTAATTCTTCCCCATTCGGAACTACCAATCTTCCATTGAAGCGCAATCCCCCGTCTGAGCTAACGGTATAGGACTCGGCTCCCTCTGCTAACAATCGAACTATCTGTTCCTGACAGAACGAGTCATTAGCCTGTGCCCGTACTACCTTCGTAACAATCTGCGGTGTAACGGTCATCACAGACATGAAAGATCGGGCCACTGCATCCTGGTGTCCCAATTCCTTCCACTTAGCTTTCCACACCTCTGCCACCTCATCTGCTGGTCTGCGGCTCAACGCGTCTGCTACCACGTTAGCCTTACCCGGGTGGTACTGGATGTCGAACTGGTAGTCCTTCACAAATTCAAGCCACCTACGCTGCCGCATATTCAATTCCTTCTGCGTGAATAGATACTGTAGTGACTTGTGATCCGTGAACAGCTGAAACTTCTCCCCCAAAAGATAGTGCCTCCAAATTCGTAAGGCGAATACCACTGCTGCCAACTCCAAATCATGCGTGGGATAATTCTTCTCATGAGGCTTAAGCTTACGGGAAGCATAAGCTATGGCCTGTCTCTCCTGCTGCAATACACCTCCCGGTCCTTGCAAAGACGCATCGGTGTAAACCAAATACTCAACTCCCGGTCTCAGCAATGCTAACACAGGTGCTGAGGTCAATTTGTCCTTCAACTCATCGAATGCCAACTGACAGGCATCACTCCAAATGAACGGCACACCTTTACGAGTAAGATGTGTCAAAGGACCTGCTATTTCCGAGAAACCCCGAATAAACCTCCTGTAGTATCCTGCTAGACCCAAGAAACTACGAATCTCCGTTGGTGTCGTGGGCTGTCCCCACTCCCTCACCGCTGACACCTTTCCCGGATCAACTGATATTCCCTAGTCGGAAATAATGTGACCCAAGAACTGGACTTCTTTCAGCCAAAACCCGCACTTCTCATATTTTGCATACAACTCGTTCTGACGGAGTGTTGGCAAAACCTTCCTCAAATGCTCGGCGTGCTCCTCCTCTGTCTGAGAGTAAACCAGAATGTCATCAATGAAGACAATGACAAACTAATCTAGGAAATCTCTGAACACTCTGTTCATCAAGTCCATAAACACTGCTGGAGCGTTGGTCAAGCCGAAAGGCATAACCCGAAACTCGTAAGAACCATATCTCGACAAGAACGCGGTCTTCGAGACATCCTCCTCCCTGATACGCAACTGATAGTATCCCGACCTCAAGTCAATCTTCGAGAAGAAAGAAGCTCCTCTCAACTGGTCGAATAAGTCATCGATTCGAGGCAACGGATACTTATTCCGTATCGTGACCTTATTCAACTCTCGGTAGTCCACACACAATCTCAGTGAACCATCCCTCTTCTTCACAAACAAAACTGGAGCGCCCCAAGGTGAGGTACTCCTGCGAATAAAGCCCTGCCCTAACAGCTGCTCTATCTGATCCCGTAACTCTCGCATCTCAGCTGGAGCCATACGGTACGGTGCACATGCTATAGGTCTCGTACCCGGTAGCAAATCAATAACGAAATCTATCTCCCGACTGGGTGGTAAGCCTGGTATCTCCTGAAACACATCTGAATACTCCCTGACAACCGGGATCGAATCTAAAGGAATAACAACCTCCTTAGAGGTATCCTCCTCTATGTAATACAGATGAGCGGTCGATCCTCCCTCTGGACGAGGCATCGCCACTACAAACATCTCTTGCCCCGGAATGGCAAAAACAATGCTCCCGCTGAAGCAATCAATCATGGCCCTATATGCTACGAGGCAATCCATACCGATGATCACGTCATGAACATGCATGTCTAACACTAACATGTCCGCAGGTAATACCAAACCACCAATCTCTACCCCCACTTCCCGGCATATAAAGAAAATAAGTGACCCACTCCCTAATGGTGAGTCGACACACGTCACTGTGCTCTCTGCCGTAGCTAACAATCCTAAAGCTTTCGCGAAGTGTGTAGCTATGAAACAATGTGTAGCGCCCGTATCAAATAACACCCGACCCATAGTGCCATGGATAGGAAACGTACCCTCGATCGCGGGCGGTGCCTGTGGAACTGCAGCCTGGTGAACGTTGTAGACACGTCCATACTGTAGCTGCCCCTGCTGAGCTGGGACTACTGGAATGGGTGGCAATGCTGCCATCTGTGGCGGTGCAGGAAGAGCGACGGGAAACATAGGTCTCTGTGGCTCCTGGCGAGCACCCTGCTGCTGCTGCTGTGGGGCCCTGCCCCTATCAGGACAATCCTGCTTCTTATGGCCAGTCTTGCCACAAGTAAAACACTTCCCTGGGAAGTTCCCTCCCCTCTGCCCCTGCTGTCCCCGGCCCTGGTGGCCGTTACCGTTCCTCCCTTGGCCCTGCTGGCCCTGATGGAACTACTTCCCATTCTGCCCCTACTGGCCCTGATGGCCGTTTGGACCCTGATGGCCCTGGCGGAAACCTCCCTGACCCTGCCTATAGTTCCCTGACCGGAACCTCTTATTATCCCCCTGCTGGGTACCCTGCTCAGTCTGCCTCTGCCCCTGACCCGATTGTGCCCCGCTGGCACTATGTCCTCCAGTCCTGCCCTGATGGCTAGACTCCCCCGACCGCTTGCCCTCGGCCATATGAAAACGGTGGTCCTGGCAGTGTAGTAATGCAGCGTTAACCACATCAGAATATGTGGCCAACGATAGGTTCCCAAGCAGATGCTGACGGATCCTCTAATTCAACCCATCAGTGAACTTCTCTATCTTCTTCTTCTCTGTTGGAATCTCATCTGGAACGATATTCAACAGGTTAGTGAACTCGGCCTTATATTCGGCCACTGTCTTGCCCTCCTGTTTCAAACTCATCTGCTTCCTCCTCATTTCTGTGTGAACTACGGACGGAAAGTACTTGCGGTCGAACCGCACCCAGAACTCCTGAATCGTGAGGGTATCCCTCTCCTCCGCGGTGGTAATGGACTCCCACCACTGCAGCGCAGATCCAACTAGCTTGAAAGTAGCTAGCACCTGCTTCTGAACATCAGAACACTCATGCATCCTCAAGTGCCTCTGCATATCCTTCCTCCATTGGCTCGAGACTACCACATCTGAGCTTCCTGCAAACTCTGGCGGATGCGCTTTCTGAAAAGCGTCGCGTACACGTTCCCAAGCAGACGGGAATGCATTAACTTGTACTGGCGCGGCAACCGGCGCCTGAGGCGGTGCCTGCTGAATAACGGCAATCGCGGCATTCACCGCTTGAGCTACTATAGCTGCAACCTCAGTGGCGTTCAACATGCCATGAACAGGAGCCGGCTGGGGTTCGGGCATTGCATTCCTGGGAACTCGTCGTGCACGTCGTGGAGGCATCTGAAATAAGAACAAAGTTTATAAGTTCACAGTTTATAAACTTAAAATAGCTGAAGAACGAAGCATACACAATAAGAGTACAACAGTCCTAAAATATAGGGCTCTATAACAAAGAAAACGTAGCGGAAACATAATAGCCGTACAGATCCTAAAGGACACTAGAACCTGATGCTCTGATACCACCTGTGACACCCCGACTAATTAAATACCGGGTAGCTACTCCTTTATAAAATTAATTCAAAATGCCAAGTTGGCTCAGTTAATAGCATCACTGTCGAAAATATTTTTATTATTACTAACCACCTAGTATTTAAAAAGCAAGTTGCCAAATTTTAATTTAAGTCTGATTAACATGCAACAAGAGTAAAGAAATAAATAACACCATTCACCATGCTGAAATGAAATGAATAACCATCACAATAGAGTAAATAGAGTCTGGAGGAAACCCCTCACTACAATCCCATACTGAAATAAATAACTGAAACAATAATAAAACGTGCTAAAGTCTGAAAACTGAAGTGTAAAAGATGCTCTAAATAGGAATGGGCAACATGCCCTACAACTGATAGATAGATCGTGACTCTGGAATCCAAAAGATAGAAGCGTCTATGAGCAAATCCTTGTAGCTTCCACAAACAGCTACAGCTCGTCACCTGAATGAGTACCTATGCTTGGTGTCCTTGTGGCTGGGCACCTAAAATGGTTTTACAAAGAAAAAGATTTGAAAAGCAAACGGGTCAGAGCCCGAATGTGTAGTTATATTTTAAAAACCTGCAAGTGCTTTAAAAACATTTAAAACATTAAATGCAAAGTACATGTTAGGACGTACACTCGCATGATATTCTCACCTCTCGTCTAACTGTGCACTCCTAACGTAGGTACCCATCTATAACGACCCATACTACTAGCTAACTGACAACATAACTAGCTAGACTACCAAAGGTTCTACCCATTTTACTTGGTTAATTTAACATAACAACTCTCGTAATTTAATAGAGGTTTAACGTAAACTCAGTTATTAAATATGCCATTGATATAACTATCAGCTAACCCATTATATATCTCGAAACAATACCGTAATATTTTTACAACATTAACATGAGGATTTTCATTAATTTAATGTATATTATTCATCTCATAAATATACAATACAAGCACCCCGCAATTTAAGCTATAGTGCACACATACTCTGCTATCCATCCCGGTACATCACGTACATAAGGATCACGTATTCCGAATCTCTCAGGAATAGTCCAGATAACACAAATCACAAATAGTGGAGGCGAACACAGTCACCATCACATGGGTCACGCACATACCTACGCTCCCATGGTCATGCAGACTTATTAATATCACAATAAGTCCTTCTATGACCTATGTTCATCAAGGTACCAGTCTATATCCCCCCCGTAGGCACACAAGGAATAGAGGGTCCTAAGCGAACGAAACCTCCCGTGATAGCAAGTATGGTAGGTATGTCATACATACAATCCATATACTTATACTAAGTAAACACACATCTTAGTAATATCATATTTTAATCGTAGTATGTATTCTCATACTAACTATAATTAACACAATTCGTACTATTCCGGTTTGTAAGTATACGCGCCATAATTCATCCTCACATCGTAGTAGACACTCACGTATCGACCCAAATGGTTTAATGAATATAATTCTAGTATATGATTTACTCATCTCAATAACCCAAAAGTCCCAAATAAATCACTATATCATCAAAGGAATGCTAACTCTACCCTTGAACCAGTTCCCGGAACTCCAAAAGTCAAAAAAGTCCAAAAGGGGTCAAACTGTCAACTCGTTAGAAGTCTCGTTCAAACGAGTCTTCGAACGAGTTTGGACTGTCAGGTCGTTAGAAGTCTCGTTCGAACGAGGCTGTTCGAACGAGATCCCAGTTCGTTCGAACGAACTGTTACTTCTAACGATATCTCGTTCGAACGAGATATCGAACGAAATACCTTCTCGTTAGTAACGACTGGTCAACTCGTTAGAAGCTCGTTCAAACGAGTTCGTTCGAACGACCTGGGGATGCTTCTAACGAGATGCCAGTTTCGGCCCAGAACTTCTCAAAAATCATTTTTCACCATTTTAACAATTCTAATCTCTTCCAAAGTTCATTCCAATAACCTTTTGGGGGTCTCTAAATCATCTTAAACATATTTATATCATCTCCTAACATGTTTTCAAGGATTGAATCATCATAACATCAACTAAATTTACAAATTTCTACACTTATCCCAATCTCTAGAACATGAACCCTAGGTTTAAATCATCCTCAAATCCCAGAATTTATTTCGTTTTAATTCTTTCAAATCACAATTAATATAAGGGAAATCATCTCCTATCATACTACATGCAATTCTCTTCACAATATTCAAGTTCTAACTTCAAACTACATGGGTTTTCATTATCTCCCAAGAACAGTTGTAATTTATCAATCTTCTAACATGGAGGAAACATTCTACGAATTTAAATATGATTAAAACACTTGCCTTGGTTTGATTTCTGGTTTTGATGTGGAATAGGTGTAGAATTTCTGCAGAATTCCTCTCTCTCTCTCCTTCTCCAAGCTTTCTTCTCCAAAAGGCTATGGTGGCTAGGGTTTGCTTTGGGGGAACTTATGAAAACCTAATTTAAAAAACCTCCGTGGCTTGTTGGGTTAATAAGGGTTGGTTGGGGTCAATCCTTATCAGATTACAACTCTCAATTTTCGTCACTTTTAATTACCCAAAAATACCAAATTACTAAAATGCCCTTTATGGTGCCGGGATGGCCTAAAAATACCCCGGGACCCAAACTATACCCCCGGCTAGTGTTTTCTGACTATCTCGACCCTTCCGGACGCTTTGGCGCACTCAAAACGACCATACGGATTATAGATTTTAAATTCACTTTTAATATCAAAATATTATACCGTGACGCGGCGGTCCCACGCGTCTCAACAAAATTTCCAAATTGCCGTATATAAATCCCACGACAAATTTCATAATACCAAATACATATATAATCTTATATGCACATAATCAAATACCAATTTGCATCACATTAGTATTTATAACCCGGATTAATTTCCAATTAATACGCATTTAATTTATTAATCCTCAAAATAAATATATTCAAAAGTACGGGGTATTACAAGTACAAATTAAAGTTATCGTATCAACTTAGTGGGGAATCCTACTATCGTCAAGATTTCTATTTGGGGATCATTATGGGTCAATAAGAGAGAGGCAGGGTACGCTTAGTGATGTTGGACTTTAGGATTAAATCACAAATGTGATAACTTCAATGGTTTGTATGATCAACTGAATCGTAATATGAATTGGGAAAGTTTTAGTACATTACTGACTAGGATAAGTCGTGTATATACTTATAGCTGGGTTAATTACTGTATATTGGTGTGTATATATATATAGATGGCGTGAATGTATATACCTTGTGTGATGGTCTTTATATATGATGAGATCGTATATATATCTAGTGTGAATGACATATATACTTATTGTGTGGGCATACCTAACACATGTTATCATGGAAAGTTGCGCGATGTGGGTGAGGCCCCTGGATTGAGGAGCAGGGTGCATATCCCCCGGTCATAGTCGTCCATTATTTATTGCGTGATTTTATTCTCGGTGATAAGTCTTGGGTATGATTCGTTCTCACTTTCAGGTTTGGAACTATGACCTCTTCTCATATGTTGTGTTTTATTTTTATTACCAGGGCGGTGTGATAATAGTCCGATAGCTGGTAACCCAGGATAAAGTGAGTAATTCCTAGAAGATGATAGCATTGTGAAGTATTTTTATATCCTATGAGATACTCTGTTCTGGATAATTAAAGGTACGCTAAGTGTGTTATGTGTACGTGTAAAAGTGGTGATCCCTTAAATAAGCTTTGATACCAATTTGTAAAACCGAATAAATGCGGTGTGTGATACCGATTTAAATTAATTCGCAAGTTAGCAAGTAAACCCTATTTAATTAGAGTCTATTAAACCAAATCAATTCAGCCCCTAAGCATGCACCTACATGTGTACGTATGTCAACCTATAAATAAATAAAGCATGTGACAAAAATATTCAGGAAAAATCCCCCCAAAGGGTAAAACCTTTTATTTCTAGAACTTTGAAGAATTCACAAAGCTATTGACTTACATACAACGTGATAATCACCCACAAGTGTAACACACGATGTCTGCGTCAAACCTCCAAAGCAACGGCTAGAAATGTCATCAGTTGGAATCTCCCGCAAGAATTCCAGATGGTCAACAATGAAGAAGAAAACGGCTTCCCCACAAGTGCGAACTTTATAAGGACTCCCTCCACAATAGCACGTAGCTCACCGATTGTATAGTTCTCTCCATAAAGATTAAACCACAGCCAAGTGTGTTCTTAAACACCAAAACAATTCACCAAAGCATATTGCAAGTTTTGTGAATTGTAAACAAAAAGGGATTAAACCCTCAAAGGAAGATGCCAAAAGAATTCTGCAAATTGCAGTTTTTCTGTTCTGTAATACAATGGGACTTCTTAATAAAAATGAAACAATATAATGAGTATTTATACAAAAATGCGCCGCCTTGGTATTAGAGCTCATTCGAATGAGATAAGAATGTCGCTCGAACGAAGGACATGTGTCGCTCTAACGAGATCGCGCGACATGGTTATCTCGTTCAAACGACAATGCTATATCATCTGAACGACTGCTGCATCAAAAAAATATTATTTTAATATCCGCTCCAATAGGTAGAAAAATACACATTCTCAAATTTTGACGAAAACGTTCGCTCCAACACTTAGAAAATATTTTATAAAAACATCCCAAAAGCTCTAGGTGTAAAGTTAAGGTATTTAAAACATAACCTTACTAAAGTAAACTTCGCGGAGTCTTTTTGATGAAGAACTTGATATTCGGATCCGTCTTTGATGCTTGAATGTTATTGAATGCTCTTTGACGGTGTAGCGGAATACGACATAATTAATTGATAACGGACTTATAAAAATATGGCCTTACAAATCTCCCCCTATGTCTATGCCGTTACATACATAAAAACATCTGAATTATAAAATACCAAAAAGTCTATACAAATCTACCCTCCCATTGAATAAATTTGCAAGATCTTTAATTGTTCTTCAAACATCTTCATCAAATCTCAAAGCTTTTCTCATCAGGGTGTGCAATATAATGATCTTCAATCTTTGTACCTACACACATGACGTAAAGCAAAAACCTTCGTGACGCATCAAGTTTGAAATGAAACTATAATAAAGCATTAATAAATCAAATCTCCCCCATAATGTAAAAACTCCCCCATATCATGATAATTCTTTCTCCCCCTTTTTATGATGTCCCCAAATAGACACATAAGAAGAACAATCAAAACAAGGAGTGTCACGACAAAATTGCTTAGCAAATATGAATCAAACTACGCGTATACAAAGGTATATCTCAAAAACTTTCACAAACTATTTTTGATTTTTCAAATTTTTCATACAAAAATAAGATACCAAAAATCACACCATGGATTTAAACTCAAACAACCAAGTCATGGAAACAGAATGTATGGGTGTGAACACATTCAATAGGTAAATAAACTCAATCAATCATATGTGCATGACGCATACGTGTATTACTAATGAATGAACATCAAAAGTATCCTTAGGTGTAAAAATTGTTGAATTTAGATGACATCGTCTTATGCAAATCAACAAATCAAAGTCAACGTGATTTCCACACCAATAACGTCCAAAACTATGTTGCGCTTTTTCAAGACTTTCAAGTACGTGTAAACCTGTTTTAATTCTACATCCAAACTCCCTCATATATATTTTCTTTTAGAGGTGTGTAAACTAAATTCTCAAACTTTGGAGAATTAGTGCAAAAACCTAATTGGCCCATAATTGGCATGAATTTCTTTTTATTATGTTTAAATTTTTTCGGGCTCTTTTAAACCTCTTTGGACCCCGGATAATAAAATTCCTCAATTTTTTAGGTCCAATTAAACGGAGGCTTAATCTCAAAGGGTAAATGATAATCTTTCGTAGCCCTTCACCGTTTTCAAACAACGCACACAAACTCACAAACGGCTCTTACATGTACAACTTTCTTATCAAGTTTCATCGCGCTTGGTTCATTTTAAGGACAAGATTGAAGTAAAAATACCCAACCAACATGTGATAAGACAAGCACAATAATCAAACAAATTCGCTCATGTGTGCAATAAAGGAAATCAAGAGTCAAACATGTAGGAAGTAACACTTAATTACATCATAATGACTCCAAACATTATAAAGAACATGGATGAATTGACCTGTTGTCTGAAAACACTATCAAATAGTTACATGGAAAAGGGAATGATTTTGTGACTCGGTCATCCTAAGTTTCCATCCATAAAAGGTGCAAACAAAATACAAAAAAAATTGGATTTTTCAAAATTTTTATCAAACTAAAATCTTTTTGTATTTTTCAAAATTTTTCAAATGCAAAAATTTATTCAAAAAGTACATGTCACAATGCTAGCAAACATAAATATCATGAAACAAAAACTAGTGTATGACAAACATGCGAACACAATCATCTATATGATATGACAAGAGAAGAATCATGTGCAAGCAAAAGGGAATCAACTTATCTAAAATCTAGCGTATATAAAAGTGATTTCCTAATCCAAATAGATGTGAAACGTCATGTGGGGGATTTAGGAACCAAGGGAACACTAGACATAAACTTCCTAGGACATTTTTCAAGATCAAAATAAAAACGCCTAAGGTGACCTTTCCTACCACAATATGAACATGTGTAAATGGGTGGAACGACACCTATAGGTTGACCTTTTCTAACATCTTTGAAATTGGTTAACCCTCTAAAAAAAATAATGGTTTTGGATTTAGCACTAGAAGCATGAGAACAAGATGAGCCATTACCATCAATGTCAAACCTACTCGAGTTTCTCAATTCATTTTTTAACTTCAAAATTTTTAACTCAAGCAAAGAATTAGACTCTTCCAAATTAAGGGATGCCTTTTTGAAATTATCAACAATTCCTAAAAGGGTATCTCTCTCACCCTCAATTAAAGCAAACTTTTCCCTAAGAGTCTCTTCACGTGCCACAAACTCATTGACTAAAATATTTTTATCCTCTTTGGCACAAACACAAACCATCGAATTTTTAAGCTCCTCCAATTCTTTCTCTAAAAATAGGACCCTAGCATCACTCTCCTTCTTGGACAATTTTAAAGAAAAAAATTCATGGTCCAAGGAAACCAATTTTTCACAATAAAAATCTCTTTGATTTTGAACTATTTACAAAAGATCCAACGCGGATTTAAAACTAGAATTTTCTTTTTCAAAAAAATAAATTCTTTTAGCAAACGTGAAATTCAAATGATTTATATCATCGAAACTCTGACTCGTGTCATCAAATGGGGGCGTCCGATTAGATAAGTGCTCCATCAGAAAAATTGCGATTTTTCACAAAACTGATTTTTCAAAAAAAATCAATATCACACAATTTTGCAAAAAATAGGAATACGCGATAAATTAGCGCAACCCGCTCTGATACCAATTTGATGATGTATGAAGGCAAATTGTATAAAAAAATAAATCCTTAAAAAATCAGGATCACGCGATAAATTAGCGTAAGTCGCTCTGATACCAATTTGTAAAAGTGGTGATCGCTTAAATAAGCTCTGATACTAATTTGTAAAATCGAATAAATGCGGTGTGTGACACCAATTTAAATTAATTCGTAAGTTTAAGTAAACCTTAATTAATTGGAGTCTATTTAGACCAAATCAATTCAGCCCCTAAACATGAACCTACGCGTGTGCGTGTGTCAATCCATAAATAAATAAAGCATGTGACACAAATATTCAGGAAAAATCCCCCAAAGGTGCAAAACCTTTTATTTCATAAGTTTAAAGAGTTCACAAGACCATTGACTTACATACATCCTGATAATCGCCCATAAGTGTAATGCACGATGTCTTCGTCAAACCTCCAAAGCAACGGCTAGAAACGCCGTGGGCTGGAATCTCCCACAAGAACTCCAGATGGTCATGAAGAAGAAAACATCTTCTCCACAAATGTGAACTTTATAAGGACTCCCTCCACAATAGCACTTAGCTCTCCAGTTGTAATACCAAAATAATTCACCAAAGCATATTGGGATTTTAGTGAATTCTAAACCAAAAGGGATTAAACCCTAAAAGGATGAAGCCAAAAGAATTCTGCAAATCGCCGCTTTTCTGTTCTACAAAACGCTGGGACTTCTTAATAAAAATGAAACCATTTAATGAGTATTTATACAAAAATGCACCTCCTCGATATTAGAGCTCTTTCGAACGAGATAAACATGTTGCTCAAACGAAAGACACGTGTCACTCGAACGAGATCGCGCAACATGGTTATCTCCTTCGAACGATAGTGCTATGTCGTTTGAAAGACTGTTGCATCATAAAAATATTATTTTAATGTCCACTCCAATACTTAGAAAGTATACTCATTCTCAAATTTTGACGAAAAAGTCATCTCCAACACTTAGAAAATATTTTATAAAAATATCCCAAAAGCTCTAAGTGTAAAGTTAAGGTATTTAAAACATAACCTTACCAAAGTAAACTTCGCGAAGTCTTTTTGATGAAGAACTTGATATTCGGATCCGTCTTTGATGCTTGAAAGTTATTGAATGCTCTTTGACGTTGTAGCGAAATACGACATAATTAATTGATAACGGACTTATAAAAATATGTCCTTAAAGTACGTATTTTCTAGGGTTGAATGATCGTGCTTTATAACTAAGATAATATAATATATACCCTAAGGGTACGGTGTGATAATTTATTTAGGTACTTAGAGTAGTATTCTAAATAAGTAGCCGATGTTATATGCATTGTTTATCGAGGGCATAATGGATCTTGACGATCAACATTGTCAAGGAGTAGTGTATCGGGGGGTTCCTTATTTGGATTTCGCTTTACGATACGTCCCACGCACGAAACACAACGCAATGTTGAGAGTTGGGAGAAGTCTAGTCCTTAGTATTCTAGTTTATGTGTTATAGTGAATCAATATTTTATGAGAATAAAATGTTGATGTGGAATTGTTTTGATGCTAATAACTTGTTTAAGTTAATAACTCGAAACTGATGAATATTATATATATATATATATATATATTAATTTATAAGCTCGGGTGTAAACTTAGGCTATGTCAGAATAGACGATAAAGGTTATGTTTGAGATAATGGGTTACGCGAGTGTAGATTAGGCGTAGGTTAAGATTGAGTTATCCCTTGTATCGGGTAGTTTAATTTAGGTTTGTGTGCATACGTTTTGGTACGCGCTATAGTATAGAGGTATGTTTGAGTTCCATGCGGGTGGAGGTCCACCGATGGGGTCCCATGAACACTACTTCTCAAAAAGTGTTAACAACACTTACTTGTGAGCCCATCGTTTCCATTGAAAGGCTCTCTTTGTATCACCCTTATTTCGGTGCACAATTTCCTTAACTGTAGCACCCTTTATTCACTGTCGGCCTCTAACCAAACCTTGCGTGAATACTTGAGAACCTACTTTCTCTTCATTCCTAACCTCCTAGAGAAACTCGCTGTTGAAAATATCTAACGGGTTTCTCTATGGGCAAAACCTCCCGTTTCACCCAAAATGAGGCGACTACTGTATCCGCCACTTCAATCTCACCCAAATAGGTGAAATATTTTCCTTCAATCTTCACACCTGAGCACTTCTATACCCCACTCTAGGCAAAAAATCTCGGGCCTTATACTTCCACCGAATGAGGTTAAACCTCCTCTATCCAACCGAACATCAACATGTGGTCCTCGTCAAGGGCTTCTCATCTTCAAATTAATGTCGCTTGGAGTCCCAAGCTTAGCACCACCCCCTACTTGCAGCAGTACTTGAAAAAACTATTTCAACTGTACCTAGTAGTCGCGGTAGCAATATTAGAATAATGCCACAAGGGAGCGAACTTCAACGGTCCTTATCCCCGACTACAACCTACAGTTCTTAGTAATCTCGCCTCGTGACGCCTTCACAACGGCCTTGTTTGATTCCTATCATCTGACGACTTACTAGTCTCACATGAACGCGCAAAAGATTTTCAGGGTTCTCATAACCTAGCAGAAGAACGAAATCTCACAAGAGAAATCAATGATCTTAATCTTAAGGCTCTATATCAAATCGGAAGTAACGCAGAAGACGCAATACATCCGTACGGATTCCTAAGGACTCTAGAACCTAATGCTCAGATAAACGCCTACTAAAATAATAGGTGGCCAGCTCAATACTCTAATAATCACAGGAATCATAGATGGTCCATTCTCAGCATCACTGTCGATTGAAATAATAGTACGAGATAACCACCAATCATTTTTGAAAACGGACTGTCATTGTAAAAGAATTTGCAAGTAAGCGAAAAACACTTAAACAATCCCATTTGTAAAAACGGTGGATATAAAAAAAATCAAAGAATAAAGAGTGACAATATAATAAATAATCACCGAATAAGCTGTCGGTGAATGGACTATTACAAATAATTATACTAAGTATTACATTTAAATATTATTTACAATATATTAAATGAGTGCAACACTTGGGCAACACGCCCGAATAATTCAACTGAACATAACTAGAGTGCAATAGCTAGAGGCGTCTAAAACAAATAACCTACAACATCTGCAATCTGTTGTTGCTCCATGACAACCGGAATGGAAATGTAACTACGTGTGTCCATGCGGTAGAGCACCTGTACAGCAAAGAGTGTATGCAGAAATAAAGAAATATAAACGGGTCAGGGCCCGGTTTGATATGATTTCCATGTGACTAAAATGCATGACAGTTAAGTGCGTATTTCTCTTGTAATTAACAATAATATTTCTCACATCTCAGTCTAAAAGAAACCTAGCACACATCAATGATGATGCTCTAGTTAACCCAAAGTACTAAGGGCTAACTTCTCCCCAGTCTCAACACCAGGCCCTATTCGTGCGTGGGGTGTCTCGCAAAGCGAAATCCAAAAAGGGAACCCCCCCCCCCCCCGATACACTACTACTTAGGCAAGGTTGATCGTTGAGATCCATTAGACCCTTATCACGTAATCAATATATATATATATATATATATATATATATGTGTGTGTGTGTGTGTGTGTGTGTGTGTGTGTGTGTGCTTATGGTTTACAGCTACTCAAGAAAACTTAATTTATTCCATTCACCATCTAAGTCATCATTCCCATTTCTTCCTTTAGGAATATATATAAATGGTACAACATTTTATCAAATGTTTAGCAAGTCAATTTCATAACTCTACATGCACCATTCCTATTTCTTTCTTAGGAATATACATAAATGGTACAACATTTTATCAAATGTTTACCAATTAATCTCATTTATACAATTTCTTTACCAATTTTATTTCCTTTCTTCCATCAAGGAAGAATACATTTTTAAAGAAAGTTTTATTAGCATAAAAATGCTTTAACCTTTTTCATAAAATCCCACTTCCCTTCTTCCATCCAGGAAGTGTAAATCAAAAGTTATTTTTATTAGCATAAAAATACTTTTGTACCATATATCCCATTTCCCTTCTTCCATCCAGGAAATGTAATTAAAGCCAATTCATTATCATGAATTTCTTTAATAATCTAAGACCGTCCCTCCGGGTTTCCCTAGTTGACGTACCCCTAAATGGCTATCACCTTCCTGGGCCTATCTATACAAGACAACATGGGAACCTACCAACGTCGGGAAGCGGCCATATTGTCTGCGGGAAAGTCAAGACCACACCCAGAATCCCCTAACCAGCGCAGTAATATAAATGCCCATATGGCCTAGGGACTATATCCACCCTGCATTCATTAGCCAGGGGGCTTCACCACACATACGCAACTTCCCTTATGATAGCAATTTAGGGAGGTGTGTAATCATGAATTAACATTTATGAAAACCATTACTTTTCCTTTCGAAAACATCCAAATTTTGCGTTCTCAAAATCATTTGTACTTATTCATTTAATACCATATTTTATAATGTGCATTTCTTATTTATTAAGTCATATTTTATTAATGCCCTAAGACCCAAAGTGCCATCATTCTCAACCTAGCCTCCAAAACTCATAAAATTTCATAAAACATTCAAAGTGAGTTTCCCTCAAGGAATGTCTCCCAAAAGTCTCACATTAATCTTTTATCTTCGTTCGGGCATTAACCTATACAAACTAACCCTCGAGTAAGCCCAATCATCCTATTTTAGCCTAGGACATTAGTCTACCCAAAAAAACCTCTAGGACACTTAATTACTTCCCAAAGGAAGGTTCCTAAGCTCCTATCATAAATTAAAGAAGCTAGAAGAAACTAAGGAAAATAAAAGTGAAAAAAACAGGGGACCGGTCGACCGGTCAAGGGATCGCGGTCGACCGCCCCTTAAGGATTTTGCCTACCAAATAAAGCAGTAAGCTCGTTTTGGCATGACCGGTCGACCGGTCCTGGGACCGCGCCTATCGGGTCCTCGAAAATTCATTTTTCTTCAAAGACAAATCCAAAACCTACACCCTTTATTCTTACAATTCCTTTACTCTAATCACCCCACAACCTAACCCCTACAATTATACACCAAAATAAACCCTTGTATTCACTTAAATCACAACAACAACAAGATCCAAGGTTAAAACATTAAAATCTTACAAAACCTAGAATTTTCTTCAAATTTTCCATTTACTTAATAATCACACAATTTATTCACATGAAATCATATACTAGCAAGTAAGAAACTTGCCTCGAGGTTGTAGTCTCTGATCCTCCTCCGGTAGTAACGGAAATCCGGCCCAAATCTCCATTTCTCTCTCTTTCTCACCACTTCTCCCAACTCTCTCTTCTCTCTCTCTCCTTTGGCTTTTCTCACAAAATGAAGAAAATGAAAGGGGGTGGGGGGTCATAAAACACAATTCCCCTCTTTTAATTACTAATATACCATTAAAATGACTCGTAACCACTTAATTGAGTCATAACACCCCAAAAGTGCCCGAAACTCACAATACAACGTGGCACTTATTTCGACTATCTCGACTATTCTAAAAACAACCTCACCACCTATTTTGGCATTCGGGATAACCTGAACAAATTTTATGTTATATATTCATTTTATTTCATAAATCATACTCCAAATTAAATATGAGTCGTAACCGTCGTTTTACATATAACGACGCAATAATACACAATATGATGCTATTTACCTTCTCATACGGTAAATAGACAAAACATAGTAAATATTATCCCTTAATATTACGGGAAACAATATTTACTCCAACATCCCCTATTTTATAAAATTAGCCCACCGGCCAAAATAATATAAAATAGTCGTTCAAAAATCTGGGTTGTTACAATAATACGACACTGTATATGTTGAAAATATTAAGACTAATTTTAAAATATAAATGAGAATTAGTTTTAACGAATATTAGTTTTTTTGTAATTAATAAGGTCTGGTCGGCTATATAATTTGACTTCATTTGGGAGTTCAATTGATATTAATGAAGGACACGAGGAGGTTGAGATGTAATATACTTTATTAGAAATTTTAGGAGTTTATTTTTATTTATTATACTAAAAATAAAATTACGACGAATATTAATTGTTAAATAATCAATATGAGAGTTAAGGACCTTTTAAAATGGCATTTATGAGGGGATTTGAATCGTCAAATGGGAAAATAATGCGAGGAATAGTATGATCCAATTATTAATGTATTTTTAAATGATTTAGGACTATTTTAAACCATCATACAATGTCTAAAAATGTGTTAATGTTTATTTCCTTTGGAAACCTTTTAGAGAGAGACTTCTATAGAATTGAGTTAGAAAATAAAATAGAAAATGTGAAAAAATATAATGAACTTGAGAGAATTTTTTATGGAGGAATGGAAGGATTTTTCATAGAAATATGGATATTACTAATGTTTTCATGTAAATATTTTCAAGGATTTGGATGTTTTAATTCGATGGTTGCATTTAAAGCGATTTGAGGTAGATGTTGATCCTCCCCTAGTTTATTTTTTTACTCATGTATCCACCCCTATTTGTAATATATATTCAGTTAGATGTTATAAATCCTTATATGTATTAATTGTGTATATGTATCATTCTTGTTGTACACGTTATATGATTATTATTTTCATGTCGAGTAGTTGGAGAAAATCATAATTTGATGAATTTCTATAAATTTTGGTTTGTCGATTTTATATATCATAGTTATACCGAAGCTATAAAAATTTAAGCTTTACATATATGTTAAGTAATAGACTTATATTTTTATTGAAGTTGAACGATGTATAAGCAGCGTCTAGCACAACCATAGGTCGAATAAGGTGTGCTTTCTGGCTATAACTTTGTCTCTTATTGGAGGAACTAGGCCATGGACCCCATAGATTATTAAGACATTTATTATATTTTGTTAAGTCATCTTGTTGTGGGTTGTTAAGACATTATAATAAGACGATGTGGGGGATATCCTATCGTTCCTTGTGGATCTATTATAAGACAATTTTTGCGGGGGCACAATTGATTGTTTTGAGGATAATTGGGAAGAGAGTGAATGGAAGTCCATATTGTACTAAGGAAAGTGGGTGGGGGATTTTGTTATATGGGAATTGGTAAGTATAGTAATGTGTGGTGAGATCCGAGGATTAAATTTAATTATCTTGGAATTTAGTTGAGTGTTCATATTCATACACTTTTATATATATGCATGCATGAGTGTATGTAGTCCACTATGATTATTTATGGGACCCTACTAAATTTTCTTCTCACACCCCCGCAGCTTATATATGCATTTCTGGATTTGTAATAGTTTGGGAAGATTTCAGCTATATTAGAGCTTAGGACGTATCAAGACGTTTTGAAGCTCTATACTTTTATTTAATAGAATGTTGTATTCTTTTTTTGTTGTTGTTGTAATAACTAAAACAGAGTTTTAATATTAATAGTAAAAATATTTGTTTTCTTTATTAGTAAATTGTTATCTTAGCTTCCACAATCAGTTTATTTATTTATAAACTATTTCCTTTATTTATAAATATTTGTTTTCTTTATTTGTAAAAATACTTGTAAGTTCTATTTTATATATGATTACAAAGATATTTGCACAATTTGATAATCAGGTCAATAGACATGTGAAAAGAGTAATTTTATTTGCCGTATTTCGATGCCATGGATTCAGTCCTGCTGTTGAACATCGCGGACGAGTGTCGGCGGTGTGATCGCCTTAGCAATCCTTTAAGGGACAATTTGGCTTCTCTCTCCGTGCCTATAAATCTTTAGGTATGTTTTAATTGGGATGATTTCTAATGGATGAAATGCATCTATTTATTGTTGAAGAGAGGTCCCGAATTCCAAATGTCAATTAATCTCAATCGTCCATCAAGGTTGAGACTAAATGGAATTTTAACTCTTTTTATTCTTTGTTTCGTGTGGAATATGAACCATTTATATAGGGTAGAACATGTATTCTTTATTAAAAATGGATTGATAAAGACCACATTTCCTGAAAGGAAATAAACCGAAGGTTTATTTAATAATTTCCTTACAGCCTCCCACTTGGTTGTTATGTTAATCGATAAAAATTTTAACTAAAAATCATAAGGCGGGCATTATATGTTAAATCCTTAAATAATTGGTTGTCATAAGTGCCTTGGTCAGTCTAATAGTCAATGGGAGTCATGGAGGTCGCATATCATTATGCAACATGGTCCATTCCATGTACTACATCATCGACAACATTTTTAAGTAGGCCATAATTAGGATCTTTCTTAATGGCCACATAATGTCTTGTAAAAGACGATTTTTGGTTATAATTTATAAAATAATAATATGTGTACACCTCAAAAAACAGAATATAATGGATGTAGAAGTCTTATTAAGATCTCATTGAATGTCAAATACAGGCATAATAACAAATTTCATAAAAGAAATAACTAGGAATTGTCTTCAAGGCCCATGCTTTCAGTATGTCTATGAAATATCTTCAGATGTAGTGTTTTCGTAAAAATATCTGCAACCATGAGATATGTGCCTGTGTGTTCAATGACAATTTTTTCTCTTCTAACGTCTTGATTCAGTTAGAGATATTTAAGGTTTATGTGTTTGGATCCTTTAGATATCCGATCATACTTGGAGGAGAAAATTACGGCTTCATTGTGACAATAAATAGTGAAGGTATTTCAAATGAAAGTCAAAGCTCCGAACTCAGAGACAAAAGTTTATACAATTATTTCTTTATAACATGTTTAAAATGTCATAAGCATAATAGCTTTCACTTACACTAAATGTAACTCTCACCATAATGAGTTACTAATCTCATATTAATCACACGTCCTTAAAAACCATATTTCATCATGTTCAACTCCAACTAATTCCACCATTCATAATGAATTTGACATTCGATACAATAAATTTAATAAGGCTTTAAACGTAATTAACACATACGAAAGAAATATTACGATATGAAAAAATAAGATGTTCCTGTGGGTACTCATCCTAAATTTAACTTAATACCATTAATGGTCGTAATATTTTACGTCCATAATTGAGTGATGCTACTATTTAATTCAATTAGGTATCTATGGATATCTTTGGTTCAAACATGTACAAACACTCCTTAATTGTGTATTTAACATATGATTAAAGTATACTTGTGGGAAATAAAATACTAAATGTTAAATAAACAGATTTAAAAATTATAATGGTAATAAAGGGTTAATGTGGAATGAGTAATAGTAAGTATCACTGTGGTGATACCTAACTTTAATAAATCAGCTGCATTCATTTAATAAATTAATATGAATACTTATGCCTATTTTATCATCAAATTCCAAAAGCCATAGAATTAGTTATAAAATTCAAGAAAATAAAAATTATATAATCTAGGATATGATAAGTCTACAATTACAAAAGCTTAAAGTCAAAATTTTTAAGAATTTGAAAAAGGATAATTTCTAAAAGTCATATATTTTTTTTCTGAATTTCAAAAGGCATAAGTATAAGAATTCTAAAAGACCCAGTAGCCTAAATGAATGAATTCTAAAGGACATCAATTGTAATAGTCATATGAATTCTAGGAGACATGAATAAGAATCCTAAGATTCATGAATAACAATAGTCATAAGAATATAATAGACATAATTTCCAGCAAGTGGTCAAGATCCATTTTACGGGGTTCGCCTTGGGGCATACACATTGTACATGAGTTAACGGCAGAAAAGCATGGTTCGGTGCGACAACCTCGAAAAAATTAATAGTTACAATACAATAACTATTTTATCATAATACATAAACTGCCTTAATATTCACGAAAATAACTGTTATAGTTTCAAAGAATTATGAAGAAACTTAATACATAATTGTTATAGTTTTCATCAAAATAAACAATAAATGCAGTTTAAGAAGACACTATTATTATAAAGCAATAAGCAGTAGCATCATTATCTATTTTAATGGAAAAACCATATATTCTTAACATTATCTATGATACCACATGTAAGTTATCTTTTATATATGATTCCTAAGATCTTTGAACAATATGATAATCACGTCAATAGACATGTGAAAAGAGTAATTGTATTTACCTCCTTTCGATGTCCTGGATACAGTCCTGCTGTTGAACGTCGCCATCAAGTGTCACCGTGTGATCGCCTTAGCAATCCTCTAAGGGAGAATTTGGCTTCTCTCTCCTTGCCTATAAAACTTTAGGTATGTTTTTTAATTGAGAAGATTTCTAATGGACGAAATGCATTTATTTATAGGTGGACAGAGGGCCTGAATTCCAAATGTTAATTAATCTCAATCGTCCATCAAGTTTGAGATTAAGAAGAATTTTAACTCCGTTTATTCTTTATTTTGTGTGGAATACGAACCATTTATATATGATATAATATGTATTATTTATTAAAAATGGAATAATAAAGACCACATTTCGGTGAAGGAAATAAACCAAAAGTTTATTTTATAATTTCCTTACACTATGCAGACTTCAGGATGCCATACCATGAGGAATAAATAACGAACCATAACCTTAGCAATATACCCTATTGGTGATTCAGAAGTTCAACGAGAGATGTGGTAACCCAAAGGAACATATAAAATGCTTTGTTGAGCATTTCCGATCCCACTGCAACAACAATAGACTTCTTCTAAGAATGTTCTCTAAATCTCTCACAGAGAAAACCTATACCTGGTATTCTCATATGGACCCAAGGAGTGCCAAAACTTAGGAAGACATGTATACATATTTGTTTTTGCAAGAAATTTTATTGGAAGAATATGAGTTTAGTCTCACTTTGCTTGCTCGTCAAAAAACATAAGCTAGTTTATGGCCTATATAATAAGGTGTTTTAGATGTGATAGAATATGCATTTAAGAGTAAACTCTTGCGAATTTGTGCAAAAGGTTTGAAGATAGCATATAATTTCCATTTAACATGTGAATGAGAGGAAGTACTTTCAAAAGCCTAATGAGAGCTGTTAGGAACATATCTATGGTGGCAAAACCCAACCCAAGGTTTCAAAACATTGGATGGAAGACAACAAAGACCATCCAGGTCAAAGAAACTTTGGTAGATCCACCAACAACCAATCTCCACCACAGGTAAAGGACAAGGTAAGAGGAGAATAAGATAATTGGATGTAGAATGAAAGTGATCCAATAAGGTTTCAAAGAACCACCACTCATATTGTGTGCCCTCAAATATGTTATGAGTTTTTATAACAATGATGGTAGGGATTTTAAAATTTTGACCCACAAATATTTTCATATATAGATGATCAAGACAATCCAAACTATTTACAAGTTACTGAAGGCAGGGTCATCCCACTACCAAATGTTACACATTGAGGAGAATCATAAAAAATAAAGTATCAGTACGGAATTTGAAGAATCCACAGAAGATTGTTAACAACAACCATTCGTCATCTCATGAAACACGGTTCTATCATTTGATGAACAAATGAAAGGACTGAAAGAAGATGATTATTATTCTATGTTTTATGGTGAATACCTTGTGGTAATGTCCAATGTGGTCATTTTCCATAATGAACAAAGTATTAGAGACGTTAAGCAAACTTTTCAATTTAAAGACTATGATGTGGACCCAGTTATGGAATAATAGGGTATATCCCTAAGGTTATGATTATAGCATATGTCAATATAGGAATTCGAATGGGTAACCTCAAATAAATGTAATTCAGTCATCCACTTCTTACCACCTATTTATCACGAGGTTTATAATGCGTAAATAGAGTGAAAGTACCAATAATCAAAGATAAGTTGGAACCCATGACAATATAAGAATATTTCACATGAAGGAACTAAGAAAAGCAATGAGGTCACTCCACAAACTAATTCCATTTCAATGTAGCTTTGCATAAAAGTGAATCCCATAATTTACCCACAAGAGACATATGTAAGACGAAAAAGTGCACAAAGAAGATCAGCGAGACCCAATTATAAACTAGAAGGAAGTTCAAGTAAATGGTGAGCCCTCACAGATGAAGCGAAAGTCCAAGAAGGTTTTGCTCAAAGATAATCAAGTGGTCTGTTACTTATGAATATGTGAGCATAGAGTGGCCTTCACTAAGGAAGTTGACCCGTAAGTAGAGTATAAATGTTTTTGGTAGATAATCCAACCCAATGTGTAGTTATTGATAATTACAAGATACAAGAGTTCGCGGAAGATAATCTTGAGTGTATGAAAAGATTGACCAAACCCATAAGAACTAATGTTGGAATAAATTTATTTGGCACATACATTTCAAGAGTTGCGGCTAATATTCATTATGAAAGATTTAGAAGTGGAAATGACGCATGAATAGATCCAAATCATCAAGGAATATGAAGATGTTTTGTCATAGAGTGACATTTAAATGCCCAAGCATTACACAGAGGTAAACTGGCACGAGTTAAACATTATGCCCTTAGCTATGCCCACCAAGATAGCCATGAAAACCTACAATGCAATGTTGGATATAAAAATCAAATCCGAAGTAGAATGATTATTATAAACTCGATTTATAAAATCAGATCAACATTTTATTTGTCCATCTTGTATCAATTCAATGCTGAAGATAGAGAATACTCAAATATGCATCTTTTTAGGCCTTCGAGGCCTCAACAGATCTTACCTTAATGACAAGTTCCACATTTGCTTCCTGTTAATATCTTGATCGAGTCTATTGTCGGTCATGAGATGCATAGTAACGTGATTATTTATATGGGATGCAACCATATCATGATAGATAACTGACGTGGAAAATACTACATTTTGAAATTCGTGGGAAAAGTTTAACTATATAGTGATGAATTTTGTTTTAAATAACATGGGGGGCCCCATATAATAAAATAATTATGTCAAATTTTCATAAACTAGTTCATGGCATTTAGTATTTTACATGGATGATCTTAACAACATGTCCAAGAAAGAGGAGTCACTCTTTGAAAACTTAAGGAAGGTTTTCAACATATGAAGGAAATACAATCTTAAGATGAACACCTTTAAATGTTCTTTGGAATAAATTGTTACAATTTGTAGTGGATTAACAAGGCCTTCAGATAGACCAAGACAAACCAAAAGCTATCTCGAACATGCCATTTACAAAAAATGAGAAGGAAATGAAGATACTTCTCAATAAAATCTCTTATTCGAGGAGGTTTATCCAAGCCCTTTCATAAATCATTCACCAATTGATGCAACAGCTTCATAAATTCGTATAATTCAAATGAAAATGCTTTTATCATATCATATGCTTCCACATCCCTTCTTTCATCCGGGAGTGTTACCGAAGCCAAACCTTTATCCCATTTCCCTTCCTATATCCAGGAAATGTAATTAAAGCCAATCCATTATCATGAATTGCTTTAATATATAACGCGTTCTAAGACCGCCCGTTCGGGTTTCCCCACTGTGCGCGCCCCTAAATGGCTATCATCTTCCAGGGCCTATCATCAAGACAACCTGGGATCCTACATCGCAAGACGTCGGGAAGCGGCCATATGCCTGCGAGATAGTCAAGACCACACCCGGAATCTCCTAACCATCGCAAAAAAATACAACAAACGCTCATATGGCCTATAGGACTATACCCACCCTGCGTTAATTTGTCAGGGGGCTTCACCATACGCACGCAACTTCCCTTATGATAGCGATTTAGAGAGGTGTGTATCCTAATTTTTATCATTTATGAAAATCACTTATCTTTCCATTTTGAAACATTCATATTTATTTTCAAAATCATTTATCTCAAATTATATATATACTTTAATCACATAGTATATACATATACCATATATTCCTCCCTGGATATATAAAAATGGCCATATGCCAAGTACATCTAGCGATGACCATTAATCCCAAAGATTCCCTCAAGGAATCATAATCATGCATTCATATATGCATGATACTAAACCCAAAGTGTTCTCTTACTTTTATAGCTAACAAAATACCTTAATTTCATTTAAGGACTTATACATCAACCTGAATGTCTCTTATCCCAAAACATTAATTAACTCCATACCGCGGATCACACTCTAAATTAATCCGAGGTTTTCTTATCCTCCTCAAATCATCATCTAGGAGTCCTAATATTCCATGTAGAAACTCCTATAATAATCTCCAAAACCATAATTTAAGTATCCCTAAACTTAAAAGAAGAAAACCTCAAAATTTTTCCAGGACCGAATCGATTCGGCCTGGCCGAATCGATTCGCTGGCCACCGAATCGATTCGCCCTGTTCGAATCGATTCGAAATGGTTCTACTTTCAAACTGTCTCTTACCGAATCGATTCGGCCTGTCCGAATCGATTCGGCTGGTCCGAAATTCCCAAATCTGCTTAGGGTTTTATATATAACCCAAAACCCCAAAATTTAATCCACTCACCATTTAAACAATAAGTCGGATTTATTCCGACAAACCCAAATTCATTAACGGGGTTTCTAAAATACACCACAAATTATCCCGAAGATCTACGTAATTAATTCTAGCCGTAATTTTTCCAATTCCCGATTTGATTTCCGAGTTGGAAATTTCAATCCGGAGCTGTCATCTTGTAAAAATCATATCAAATTGTAGAAACATCAGAAAAATACGCGGTTGGCGCCCACGTGACCGTATCGAAAAGATCTACAACTTTGGTGTTTTGGCCGAAAGCTAAATCAATTTTTTTCCTGGCCAAAATGGCCCCATAAGGTTACGGGGTTACTATTCATCACCTTCTTCAAGAAGGATTTGTCCATTAAAGCTTCTCCCAAGCTTTTGTCGCCTCACCCAACGTCCTACAACCTAAACCAACTACAAATACCCATATAATACATGTCTTAAACGTCCTAGAACCCGAAATCACCAATTAATTTAGTTTAAAACCTAAGTTCCACAAATTGAAATATTATTGGGGGTTTTATTGTTTTAACTCCCAAAAACCCGTTTTATCCACGAAAACCCAACCCAAAATCTTTAGGGTTTGTTTATACCAAACTACGGTATGAGATATTTATGCAAAAAGATAAATAAAGCAAGTAAACACTTACCTCGTGGATAAAATCCGACGACCTCGAGTCAAATCCGGCGGAGTTTGGCCCGAATCTCCATTTCTCTCATCTTTTCTCTCCTCCTCTCTCTCTTCTCTCTCTTTTCTCTTCTTTATTTCTCTTTTTCTCCCTCTCCCTCTCTTTATATAGAAAGAAAAGGGTTTAACCCCTTAAAACCCAAAAACGACTCGTTTACCCATTTCCGAGTTACTTTTACCTCTAAAATTACCCGAAAGTCATTTTCGACTATCGGACACTCTTTTCCGACTATCTCGGCCATTCCGAAAATCATGGCGCAGTCGAAATTCTCATCCGAGGTAGTTGACCGCAAATCACTATTCCAACCCAAAATAAATAAATGCGGGTTTTCCAATTAAAAATCTTACCTCGTGTCGCTTTACTCAACTTCGACATATAATTAAAATATTTCGACCTATATAGTCCCAAAAATAATTACAGCACCCATCGAAAATCATTCCATCCTCGAAAATCCCAAAAATTACTATTTTAGGAAATTCCCCAAATTGTCAGTTTATATTTAATTATGGAATTTAATCGTCTCCAAAAGGGCGGGTTGTTACATCCTCCCCCCCCTTACAATGGAATTTCGTCCTCGAAATTCGGATACAACCTACACCATCAAACTAGGATCACTACGAATCCTAAAACCTCAAGGGAAGGATACTAACCCGATGGTTTCCAACCATATGCTACACGACTACCACGATCGTAAAGTGACTCTAATACGTCATATAATACCCATCATCTATAATGCCTATCGGCATGAATTTCAACCTTATATACTACGCCCATCCTATTTCGGGCGGTATATAAAACCATCTTACCAAGGTGCCCATACACCTTTCCAACTTGTGCACATCTGCACATCCGTAGCGAACGTCTGACACGTAACACCCTCTCCCAATAAGGATCTCCTTTCCTCAGTGTAATACTCACCTATGGTTCCTCCCAAACCTTGAAATTCAATTCTCCTAATCTCAGCGTCACTAACATTAACGAACTTACGTCCTAAATAATACTAAAGTCTATGTGATATCCTACCTACACAAAACGAATATAATCCTAAGTATGTCCCTAGTGCCCAAGGCCTCTCTCAACTTCCGACCTTTGCTTGGTTTCATGCGTGGGATGTCTCGCCGAAGCGAAATCCAAACAAGGAACCCTCCCGTTACACTACTCCCTCACGTAGTCGGTCATCGAGATATAGCGACCCAAGGCACACAAGCGGGATGTCCTAAATACTGTCTACGCTAAACTACGAACGCATTTCTACTATCTTATCCTTCCGCCCATACAGAAGGAAACCCAATCAATCAAAGTGCCCACTTTCTGTAGAAAGTGTCACGAACATACTACCCAAAATGTATCTCCTCAAAATTTGCCTTTTCATTAAGGCCTGACTATTGTCCTCAAATCAATTTCTCTAAGTCCAACCTCACCCACCCACTTGTGGCGAGGGGACCACTTTAGTGCTTTTCCATAGCACAATATTTCCATAAGTATATCATCATCATGTGGCTCATATCCTATAGTGGTTCATCCACACTATAAGACCTTTCCACTAAATCAACATGCTTGCATCCCATAACAGCTCCCCACTCCCGACGCCGTTAAGAGTCATGTGTGGAGTGTCTCGCAAAGCGAAATCCAAACAAGGAACCCCTCCACACATTAAACCTTGACTTCATTGGTTATGGAGTTCTTTCATTTCAACATGCAACCGGGATATCCCTATCCCCTAATCCAACAAAAAGGTAGTCTGAACTCCTATCTCTAACTAAGTGTCATACCACCCTGCGCTCGCCCTCATTTTTAAGTCCTTGCGCAAACAGTAATGAGCTTTATCTTACAGCTCAACACAAATCCTGCGGTCTTAAATCATATATATAAGGTCGCCATAAACCCAAATCACGATATTGAAACATTTACTCATCGAAGTTTCGTATCCCATAATAAATAATGTGAACTCAACCTATATCTAGGTGAGACACCGTAATAATAGCATGTTCCCTCCAGGAACCATGGACACGTTAGACTTGACATTCTTAGCCATCTATCGCTCCGAAATTACCAATACATATATACCCATCATAATACCATACTCGTGTAAACATATAGAACGAGTACCCCAACCAGATATATATATACAATATATCAACACCCGCCTCTTTGGCGAATGAAGGAAAATAAAACTCCTCTACTACGGACAACACAGAGGCATACATGATATAATGTTATCGATACCGCCATAACTCAAATTACACACACGAGTCTAGGGCTAACTAATACCGCGACTTTATCTAATCATACAAAATATACCTCCTCGATTGAGGTAAAACTCATAACAACATCTTCGCCTTTATCCACTATCGGCCTCTGGCCGAACCTTCTGTGAATAATCCAAAACGACATTCTTCTTATTCATTCTGAATCATGGGGACTCATGGTTAAAACTATACGTGGGATCCCTTTCGAACCCTCGACTTTAATGAGGAATTCAACTTTAGTACCACTCTCCACTTCAGCGGTACTGCGGTACTCATAACTACCATTATTTAGTAGTCGCCGCCAAAATCCTTAACAATTACCATAAGGAGAGTGACCTCTACTAAGGTCCTCATCCCAACCTTCTACCAGCTGCTCCAGCTAAGCCTCACCTCCTGCTACCATCCAAGATCCGCACACGATTCTCAAACGAGCGCGCAAAAGATTTCTATAATTTCATAATATGGCAGGAGAACGAAATCTCACAAGAGAAATCAACAATCCTATTCCTGAGGCTCTATAACAAATCGAGAGCAACGCTGAAAGTGTAGTACGTCCGCACAGATTCCTAAGGACACTAGAAACTGATGCTCTGATACCATCTGTGACACCCCGCCTAATAAGATACCGGGCGATCACTCCAATATTAAATTAAAATAGGAGTCTCATATGGATCATTCTTAGCATCACTGTCGAAAATCCATTTATTTACTAATAACCTATTAGGCCAGTGTCAAAATTTTAACTTTACAACTCTTTTTAACCACTGTAAATAAAACAACCACACAGTTATGCGGAAATGAAACTGAACTAAAATAAAATAACCGAACACTCGGTCAAAATATACAACCATATCGAATGATGATCAAAAAGAATAAATAAATGCAATTGGACCATTGGCCCGAATATTTATATAGTGCCTCCTATCTAGAGTACAAGAATGGAAGCGGCTATCAAAAACCTGAACGCATCCACAGCTACTGCAGCTTACGTCTGACTCGAAAGTTATGTCATCCAGGCGTCCTTGTGTCTGGACACCTATATATATATATAGTATAGCAAGAAAGGAAAAGTAGATAAACGGGCCAGAGCCCGAGTTTTGAAAATATTTAGCAAGTGCATAAATGCCTTATTATTTTGAAAAAGGTTTTATCTCATATTTAAGTTTGGTATCGCACTCCCATGAGATACCCCTCACCTCTCTTCTAACAGTGCACTCCTAGCGCATCCCTCTAAACATCCTAGTCAAGCTATCCTACTAAACTAGTCTATCACCAACCCACTATCAATCCTAGATAGTCCAAGAAATGTACTAAGGGCTAAACTTCATCCCAGTCTCAACGCTATGCCATGTTCGTGCGTGGGGTGTCTCGCAAAGCGAAATCCAAACAAGGAACCCCCCCCCGATACACTACTACTAGGCACGGTCGATCGTCGAGATCCACCAGTCCCTCAGTACAGAAAGATATATATAAATATATACCATAAGCAGTTATAATATTAGAGCACTAAGGATTAAACTTCTCCCCAATCTCAACACATTGCCATATTCGTGCGTGGGGTGTCTCGCAAAGCGAAATCCAAACAAGGAACCCCCCCGATACACTACTATGCGGCAATGTCGATCATCGGGATCCATTAGATCCTTGGTACTCGATTCATCCATTTATATATACATATTTCCATATACTTCCGGATCTATCTCCCGGACCGAGGATTCATATACAAAGTATTTATCAATACCTTTTTCATTTTCTCAAAACTTCCCATTTCCCTTTTTATACTCAGGAAATGTAAATATAAAATCCAATTCATTATCATGAATTGCTTTAACAAATCATATACTTTTAAAAGCCAATTTTATTATCATAAAAATGCTTTTCCATTTAATATCATCCCATTTCCCTTTTTATACTCAGGAAATGTATTCAAAGCCATTTTCATTATCATGAAATGATTTGATCATATCATATGCTTCCACATCCCTTCTTCCATCCGGGAGTGTTACCGAAGCCAAAACTTTATCCCATTTCCCTTCCTATATCCAGGAAATGTAATTAAAGCCAATCCATTATCATGAATTGCTTTAATATATAACGCGTTCTAAGACCGTCCGTCCGGGTTTCCCCACTGTGCGCGCCCCTAAATGGCTATTATCTTCCAGGGCCTATCATCAAGACAACCTGGGATCCTACATCGCAAGACGTCGGGAAGCGGCCATATGCCTGCGGGATAGTCAAGACCACACCGGGAATCTCCTAACCATCGTAAAAAAATACAACAAACGCTCATATGTCCTATAGGACTATATCCACCCTGCGTTAATTTGTCAGGGGGCTTCACCATACGCACGCAACTTCCCTTATGATATCGATTTAGAGAGGTGTGTATCCTCATTTTTATCATTTATGAAAATAATATATCTTTCCATTTTGAAAACATTCATATTTATTTTCAAAATCATTTATCTCAAATTATATATATACTTTAATCACATAGTACATACATATACCATATATTCCTCCCTGAATATATAAAAATGGCCATATGCCAAGTACATCTATCGATGACCATTAATCCCAAAGATTCCCTCAAGGAATCATAATCATGCATTCATATATGCATTATACTAAACCCAAAGTATTCTCTTACTTTTATAGCTAACAAAATACCTTAATTTCATTTAAGGACTTATACATCAACCCGAATGTCTCTTATCCCAAAACATTAATTAACTCCATACCCCGGATCACACTCTAAATTAATCCAAGGTTTTCTTATCCTCCTCAAATCATCATCTAGGAGTCCTAATATTCCATGTAGAAACTCCTATAATAATCTCCAAAACCATAATTTAAGTATCCCTAAACTTAAAAGGAGAAAACCTCAAAATTTTGCCAGGACCGAATCGATTTGGCCTGACCGAATCGATTCGCTGGCCACCGAATCGATTCGCCCTGTTCGAATCGATTCGAAATGGTTCTCCTTTCAAACTGTCTCTTACCGAATCGATTCGGCCTGTCCGAATCGATTCGGCTGGTCCGAAATTCCCAAATCTGCTTAGGGTTTTATATATAACCAAAAACCCCAAAATTTAATCCACTCACCATTTAAACTATAACTCGGATTTATTCCTACAAACCCAAATTCATTAACGGGGTTTCTAAACTACACCAAAAATTATCCCGAAGATCTACGCAATTAATTCTAGCCGTAATTTTTCCAATTCCCGATTTGATTTCCGAGTTGGAAATTTCAACCCGGAGCTGTCATCTTGTAAAAATCATATCAAATTGTAGAAAAATCAGAAAAATACGCGGTCAGTACCCCCGCGACCGTATCGAAAAGATATACAACTTTCGTGTTTTGGCCGAAAGCTAAATCAATTATTTTCCTAGCCAAAATGGCCCCACAAGGTTACGGGGTTACTATTTCATCACCTTCTTCAAGAAGGTTTCGGCCATTAAAGCTTCTCCCAAACTACGGTTTGTTTATACCAAACTACAGTATGAGATATTTATGCAAAAAGATAAATAAAGCAAGTAAACACTTGCCTCGTGGATAAAATCCGATGACCTCGAGTCGAATCCGACGGAGTTTGGCCCGAATCTCCATTTCTCTCCTCTTTTCTCTCCTCCTCTCTCTCTTCTCTCTCTTTTCTCTTCTTTCTTTCTCTTTTTCTCCCTCTCCCTCTCTTTATATAGAAAGAAAAGGGTTTAACCCCTTAAAACCCAAAAATGACTCGTTTACCAAATTACGAGTTACTTTTACCTCTAAAATTACCCGAAACTCATTTTCGACTATCGGACACTCTTTTCCGACTATCTCGGCCATTCCGAGAATCATGGCCCAGTCGAAATTCCCATCCGAGGTAGTTGACCGCAAATCACTATTCCAACCCAAAATAAATAAATGTGGGTTTTCCAATTAAAAATCTTACCTCATGTCGCTTTACTCAACGACGATATATAATTAAAATATTTCGACCTATATAGTCCCAAAAATAATTACAGCACCCATCGAAAATCATTCAATCCTCGAAAATCCCAAAAATTACTATTTTAGGAAATTCCCCAAATTGTCAATTTATATTTAATTATTGAATTTAATCGTCTCCAAAAGGGCGGGTTGTTACACTGGTTTGAGAGTACGATGGTAATTTGCATATTTCTAGACTTAAGCTTAAAAACATGACGTTAGAGGGTGAAAACCCGAAACAGCCCCCAAACGGCCCCGTGGGTGGCACCAACACCTCCCACGGGACCAATGTAACTCGTAGGAACTGACCCCACAGCTGCGGGTCTCCCGGTTTGAGAGTACGACGGTTATTTGCATATTTCTAGACTTAGGCTTAAAAACATGACGTTAGAGGGTGAAAACTCGAAACAGCCCCCGAACGACCCCGTGGGTGGAACCAACACCTCCCACAGGACCAATGTAACTCGTAGGACCTAACCTTGATGCCACGGGACTCCCGTTTTGAGAGTACGACGGTAATTTACATATTCCTAGACTTAAGCAAAACATGGCGTTAGAGGGTGAAAACTCGAAATAGCCCCCGAACGGCCCCGTGGGTGGCCCCAACACCTCCCACGGGACCAATGTAACTCGTAGGAACTGACAACACAGCCACGGGACTCCCGGTTTGAGACTACGATGATAATTTGCATATTTCTTGACTTAGGATTAAAAACATGGCGTTAGAGGGTGAAACCTCGAAACAGCCCCCGAATGACCCCGTGGATGGCGCCAACACCTCTCACGGGACCAATGTAACTCGTAGGAACTTACCCCGCAGCCGCAGATCTCCCAGTTTGAGAGTACGACGATAATTTGTATATTTATAGACTTAGGCATAAAAACATGGCGTTAGAGGGTGAAAATTCAAAACAGCCCCCGAACGAGCCATGGGTGGCACCAACACCTCTCACGGGACCAATGTAACTCGTAGGAACAGACCCCACAGCCGCGGGTCTCCCGGTTTGAGAGTACGACGGTAATTTGCATATTTCTAGACTTAAGAAAAACATGGTGTTAGAGGTTGAAAACTCAAAACAGCCTCCGAACAGCCCCGTGGGTGACACCAACACTTCCCATGGGACCAATGTAACTCGTAGGAACTGACCCCACAACCACGGGACTCCCGGTTTGAGAATACGATGGTAATTTTCATATTTCTTGACTTAGGCTTAAAAACATGGCGTTAGAGGGTGAAAACTCAAAACATCCCCAGAACGGCCCCGTGGGTGGCACCAATACCTCCCACGGGACCAATGTAACTCGTAAGAACTGAGTCCACATCCGCGGGTCTCCCTATTTGAGAGTACGACGGTAATTTGTATATTTCTAGACTTAGGCTTAAAAACATGACGTTAGAGGGTGAAAACTCAAAACAGCCCCCGAACGGCCTCGTGGGTGGCACCAACACCTCCCACGGGACCAATGTAACTCGTAGGAACTGACCCCACAGCCGCGGGTCTCCCGATTTGAGAATACGACGATAATTTGCATATTTCTTGACATAGGCTTAAAAACGTGGCGTTAGAGGGTAAAAACTCGAAACAACCCCTGAACGTCCCCGTGGGTGGCACCAACACCTCCCACGAGACCAATGTAACTCGTAGGAACTGACCCCACAGCCGCGGGTCTCCCGGTTTGAGAGTACGACGGTAATTTGCATATTTCTAGACTTAAGCAAAACATGGCGTTAGAGTGTGAAAACTCAAAACAGCCCCGAACGGCCCCGTGGGTGGCACCAACACTTCCCACGGGACCAATGTTACTCCTAGGAACTGACCCCACAGCCGCGGGACTCCCGATTTGAGAATACGGCGCTAATTTGCATATTCCTTGACTTAGGCTTAAAAACATGGCGTTAGAAGGTGAAAACTCGAAACAGCCCCCGAACGGCCCCGTGGGTGGCACCAAAACCTCCCACGGGACCAATGTAACTCGTAGGAACTGAGCCCACATCCGCGGGTCTCAAAACAACGGTAATTTGCATATTTCTACTTGGTTACTGATAATTTTAATTCATATATGCAATTTTTCAGCTTGATTAAATTTTTTCTAAAACTATTTGGTTACTGATATTTTTTTTTATGTATCCTATCATTTGTAGGATTTCTGCACGCGTAACTAACGAAGGATGCAATGGTCTACAACATGAAGATCGTTTATATGTTGTGGACATTCAGGATTTTGTTTTTTGCGTTACAGCCGTGCGGGCTTTTATTGTTTAGTTTTATGGTTGTGCGGGCTTTTATAATTTGATTGTTGAATTTTATGGTTGTGCGGTCCTTTATAATTTGATTGTTGAATTTTATGGCTGTGCAGGCTTTATAATAAGTAGGTTTTACATTTACAGGTTTTGGAATGTCATGAAAATAGAGGAAACTCTGCCCAATTTTTTTTGTGGTGTGTGAATTATTAAGACTCTTAATATTTATAAGTTTGTATGTATATTTGTTTATTAACACCGTTCTTGATTCACAGTTTGTGACTGGACCCCCAATTTTAGGTGCACACAGAGGACCCCCAATTTTAGGATTGGACCAAAAAAATACATTTTTTTAAATTATAGTTAAATATGGTCATGGACTTTGTCCATGACCATTTTTATTTTTTTTCGTCACGCATAAAAATGGTCGCGAACTTGGGCCGCGACCATTTTTTTTATATTTTTGGTCACGGTTATGGGTCACGGTCAAAGTCCGCGACCATGTTTTTCCTTTTTTTTCGTCACGGTCGAGGGTCACGGATTTGGACCGCGACCATTTTTTTTATTTTTTGGTCACGGTTGCGGGTCGCAGACTTTGGCCGCGACTAATTTGTCACGGTTATGGTTCACGGATGAGGTCCGCGACCAATTTGTTTTTGTCACGGTCGTGGGTCGCGGACTTAGGCCGCGATCAATTTGTCACGGTTGTTGGTCACGGATGACGACCGCGACCATCTGCCGTGACCCATCTCGGCCGTGACCATTTTTTGGTCAGGGACTTGGGCCACGACCCACGAAAATGGTCACCCCCGAAATTGTCATGGCTCAAGTCTGCGACCCACAGCTTTGGTCAGGGATTTTGGCCGTGACCAATCGCCAGTTTTGGTGTAGTGTAAAAAAATTCTTGTTGCAATTTCTACCTGGATTTCTGTAATTCTAAATTTTTGTTTTGTCTTGTTTTTGTTTGTCAAACCATGATCTCTCCTTAGAACCCATTAAACTCCATGTCTTTTCCATGTGCTAGACTTTAATTTGCCCAAATAATGTTGGAAATTGTACGTATATGTTAGTGTTTTTAGATATTTCTTGGAATTTTTGAATTTCTAGATTGAGCTGGATAACGATGGATAATGGTAGGGTTTTAATGAATTTGGTTATTTTAATTTGACACAAAATTCCAGGATTAAAATGGTTGAATTTGACACGAAATTCTAGGCTTAAAATGGTTGAATTTGACACAAAATTCTAGGCTTTAGGTGAGAAGGGTAAAAGTAAGCTAAAAACTCTGAAACCAATTTGTAAAAGCGAATGTGTGATACAAAATTGTTAACGCATAATATTTGAATGGATTAAATTTATTTAATTAGATGTCAATCCCACAAACAAGTTCCAATTTTATTAAACCCTAAACATGGATCTAGGTGATTCAAATCAAGCTTGTAAAGAAACAAACAACTTCATGAAAAATCTCCGAATGGCGAAACCTTTATTTCACTAAAGTTTGGAAATCAAAACTTATAAACTTTAAAGAAACACTACAATGCATTCCCGCAAGAACCCACAAAGACCGCAACCTTCAATCAACAATGATTCCCTCGATAATCACAAGAACCGCACTCCTCCCTCTTCAGCAGTGAATACTCTCGAGTATCTCCAAGATCAGCAGTAAAGAAAGCACTCCACAAGAACAACTTTGTTACGAAACTATTTGGGTTCCAAAGATGATTCACAAAAGTAATTGGGATTCCTTGTGTGAATAAAAAACAAGTTTTATCCATAAAAAGTGAGAACAATTTTACAGTTATTCTGTAATTTGCGTAAATGAAAAGTTTTGATAAAAAATATTCATGACACATATTTTTATATGCAGAAAAAATATGTGAAGCGAAAGAAAGTCATTTGAACGATATCGTGACATCATTTGAACGAGATTGAGATCACGTTAGAAGTCGCTTCGAAGGACCCTATCAAACGACCTTTAAAAAACAAAACAATACGAGTTCGTTTGAGCCATATGAGAAGTTGGGCATCAAATGGCCTATCGAACAACATTGACATGTCATTTTAATGACAATGCTAAGTCTTTTGAATGACTGAAACGACATTTTAACGCCCTATCAAAAGGTAACTTAGAGAACATTTTAAGTTTGAAAAATGCCTCATTTTAATAAAAATAGTTTAGAAAAAGTATCCCAATATTTAGTAAAAAATATAATTAACACAAAACTAAATCCATATCACAATTAATTCTCGTCGAAGAACATGTTAAAGATGCTTGATATTTGGATTCATCTTCTTTGACATGCGAACTTGAAATTCCTTGACGGTTGGAATGAGATATGTCATACACGATGTAAACTAGGAACTAGGGACAAGATAGAAAATATGTCCTTACAAATCTCCCCCTGTAGCTATTCCAGTACAATCTAAAAATATTCAAATTATCAAAAAATATCCTATACAAATATAAAAACCTTCCAAGAACCCAAAAGTGGAAAAATACTAAACATGCAATTCTTCAAAAATCTTTGACTTTCAAATGTTCAAATATCTTTCTCTTGTTCTTCTTTTGTGTTCTTTTGAATTTCTCATCAAAGTCCTACACACAATAAACAAAGAAATACTTTCGTGATGTATCGTGCTTGAAATGAGAAAAAAACATAAATCAAATCAAATCTCCCCCATAATTCAAACGTTCGCTTCCCCATAATTCATAATTCATTCTCCCCATTTTTATTTGTCCGAAACAGACACGAAAAAGAATAAAACATAATAAACTAGAGTGGGTCACAAGAATCATTGAAAACCATCACAAATATATATCAAATAAGCTCATGCAATGATAATCTCAAAAGGCTTCACAAAACTATTTTTTATTTTTCAAAATTTTTTAAGCAAAATAATTTTACAAAAACAACACA
Source organism: Sambucus nigra (assembly GCA_949130495.1). NCBI lineage: Eukaryota > Viridiplantae > Streptophyta > Magnoliopsida > Dipsacales > Adoxaceae > Sambucus > Sambucus nigra. Next base: position 648,401,802 of record OX422215.1, on the reverse strand, counting down.
CACCATGAATTAACACTAAGATAGTATATCATGGAAACATAGTGAATAGGTGTGAATACATTCGATAGGAAAATCAACTCTAACAATCATAACATATATACATGATGAATTTTCGATACTCCTAATAAATGAACTCAAAATCGTCCTTAGGTGTAAAAGTCTTGAATTCATGTGATATAGACTCAATGTAATCAAAATTCTAAAATGATTTCCATACCAATAACGTCTAAAACCGTGTAATGCTTTTTCAAGACTTTGCCAGGATGTGCAAACACGTTGATATACAACCAAACTCCCTCAAAAGATAAACATGGTCTTGTTTTCTATTTTTTCTTTTGAAAGACCAATCAAACTAAACAATTTTGCCCCTTTCTAGCATATTTATCTTTTTATCGCCTTTATTTTTTTTATTGGGCCCTTTTCAAATGGTGGCTTTCACGACGAGTTCACTTTCCTCTCGCAGCCCTTTCTCGTGATCACTCAAAGTTTTTTCAATACTAAACCAACTCTCACGGGCAAAGGTTCTTACATGCACTACTTTCATTCTATAATTTCATCACATTTGGTCCATTTTAAAGATTGAATTGAGATGAAACACTTTTACCAATATATGATAGACAAGTGAAATCATCAAACAAATTCATGCAAGTGTGCATTAAAGGAGACTAAAAGCCAAACATGTAGAAAGTAATTGCTAATCGCATCTGCATATGGATGAAATGATGTTTTGTCTCAAAACACTATCAAAAAGTGACATGGATAATGGAATGATATTGTGACTTGGTCATCCTAAATGCCCATCAATATATGGTGTAAAACAAACTACAAAAATCTTTTTGTGTTTTAAAAAAAAATATATTATCAAAAATAAAATCTTTTTGGCTTTTCACTTTTTCCTAAAAAAATGAATCTTTTTTTTTTTCAAAAAAATTTCAACGACAAAAATATTTTTGGATTTTTCGAAAAATATATCAAAATGGAAGAAATAAATATAATGGTAGTACACACTAGTAATAGGCATAAAGATATAAAATGAAAATCAACCTATGCTAGCAAACAAGTCTAAACCTCAATCATTAGGTCCGGAGGAGTTTTCCAAAGGTGTGTACATCCTAAGAAAAACATCAATCAAATCATGTGAAGTTTTGACCAAATACTCAACTTGATCTGAAAAACACTCAACATCTCTCATGTGATGTGCGGGAGCATGTGGAGTATCATATGTGGGAATGAGTGTGGGAACATGTGTAGTAGCATAACGAGGTAAATACATATGAGGCACATTTACCCAACTTAAAGAAAAATTCCCTATGTTGTCCTCTTTTCTTGCAATGGGAACAAACATACACGGGCCGAGGAACACCTATATCAAAACATCTAGGATGCACTCTCCTATGAGGAGACGAACACCTAGGTGGATTAGGTTGAGTGCTATAAGGATCTATCACAAACTCGAGAATCGGTTCGAGTGCTACATGGGAAATGGACTCACCTTCATAACCTATTCCTAGTCTCTCAACATTACACATATAGAGACCGAGGATCATCTTTACAACCTTCTTAGATGTGCCCTCTATAGTGACCTTGAACTCCCGAGCACGTTCGACACGTTCTTCAAGTTTCTCATGAGTCTCCAATGAAAATTAAAGATCTCCCGTAAGACTAGCCACGGTGTTAGACAATTAACTTTTTTTCCGTCCTAAGACGATCAACTGATCACATAAAGAAACTCTCACCTTCTCTAGGTTATTTTCCGACACCTCACACACTCTTAAAACTTCTCTCTCTCTGTCTCTCTCTCTCTCTCTCTCTCTCTCTCTCTCTCTAAATCTAACTCCTTGAGACCTATCTTTTTATTCAACCTTTTCATTTTTAACGTCCCGGTGTACAAATCTCTAAATCATTTTTGGAGATCCTCTTCTCCCTGACTCCCAATCTAATCCTCAAACTCACTATCTCCCGAATGGCTCCAAATATGATCGTGGCTCTTACGTTTAAAAGTGTCCTCGTCGCCATGGGAGAAATTAGATGTGCTCATGTGACTAACCATGAAAGCAACGCATTTTTCAGTGATGATTCATTCCCAGAATCATCCAACTCGATGTCACTATTGCTAAGAGTGGTCATATTAGAAACATTCTTGGCCTTTATCTTTAGCATAGTGGGACTCTCAAACTCCTTCTGCCCTTTTCCCTCGCACTTATAACACATTATATCTTCCGTTTTCTCACTGTTATCCTTAACCTCACCTTTCTTTTTGTTTTTATCAAAATTCTTTCTATTGGAAGAAGTATCTTTTGAAAATTTGAGAAATTTGAGAATTTTTTTTGCAAATAAGGCCAAGTCATCGATATCAACCTCACCCTCAAAATCAGACTCACAAACTGTCATTTTTCTTTTTCTTAACTTGAGTCTTTTAATCTATCCCTCTATTCTCAGGCTTAATGGTTTTGGGAAATATGTCGATCTCATAGGTTTGAAGGTCTTCTACCAGTTCTTCTATCCTAACAGAGTCTAAAGCACCTAAAGAGTTAAGCACATTGACCTTTGGAATAAATCGGGATGGGAGTGACCGCAAAATCTTTTTCACAACTCTTGAATCATCAATATTCTCATCCAAATTAAAACTCATGTTAACAATGTCCGACAACCTAGTATTAAACACGCCAAAACACTCAGAATCTAAGATAGTGACAATCTCAAACTGGGTGGTACCCTCATGTGTCCACTGGAGGATATAACATGCCTATTTTTATGTGATGGACGTCATTATACATCAAAACTGTCCAGGTGTGATGACTCTAGAATTAGCACTAAGACCTTGGTAGTTATAGGTCCTCCACTTAAATTATTCATCAACCCAATCAGACACAAGTTTAGGATTATTTACATTACCAATGATGATAATAGGAGGAGTCCACCATCTTTCACATACTAACCACACTCTTTCATCGATTGCTTTTAAAAATGATCTCATACGGGCTCTCTAATAGCCATAATTAGTGCCATTAAATACGAGCATCTGATTAAATAAGTTATGCATTAGAGAAATTGCGATTGTTCAGAAATTAATTTTTTAAAATGATTGATATCAGAAAAAATTTCTAGAAAAGGATCTCAAAATAATTTGGTGAAACCTGCTCTGATACCAATTTGAGAAGGGTAAAAGCAAGGTAAAAGATCTGATACCAAATTCTAAAAGCGAATGTGTGATATCAAAATGTGAATGCGTAATATTTAAATGGATTAAACTTATTTAATTACATGTCAATTCCACAAACAAATTCTATTTTTATTAAACCCTAAACATGCATATATGTGATTCAAATCAAGTATGTGAACAAACAAACAATTTTAGGAAAAATCCCCGAAGGGAAAAACATTTATTTCACCAGAGTTTGGAAATCACAACTTATAACACTTAAGATAAATACTACAATGAATTCCCGTAAGAACCCACAAAGACCACAGCCTTCAGTCAACAATGATTCCCTCGAGAATCTCCAGAACCCCATTCCTCCCTCTTCAAAAGTGAATACCCTCAAGAATTCCCAAGATTTCCAGTGAAGAAAGCTTTCAACAAGAATAACTTCGTTACAAAAGTGTTTAGGTTCCAAACATGATTCACAAAAGTATTCGAAATTGTCTGTGTGAATAAAAAATAAGTTTTAGGCCTAAAATTTAAAGTCTATTTTGCAATTGTTCTGTAGTTTGCGTAAATGAAGAGTCTTCATCAAACATCTTCAAGAAACAGGTTTTTACAGACAAACAAAATATTTGAGGCGGCGAAAAGTCGTTCGATCAATATCATGACGTCGTTTAAATGTGATTGAGATCTTATTAGAAGTGGCATCGAATGATCCTATCAAACAAACTTTAGAAAACAAAATAGTATGGGTTCGTTTAAGCAATATGAGAATCATGTCATCAAATAACCTATCGAATGACGTTAACATGTCGTTTGAACGATGGTGTCAAATTGTTTGAATGACTGAAATGACATTTTAAGGCTCCGCCTATAGATAACTCAAAAAACATTTTAAGTTTGGAAAACCCCTCATTTTGATAAAAAAATAGTTTAGAAAATATATCCCAATACTTAGTAAAAAATCTAAGTAACAAAAAACTAAATTTATAACAAAATTACATCTCTCCGAAGAACATGTTAAAGATGCCTAATATTCGGGTCTGTCTTCTTGAACGTGTGAAATTGAATTTCCTTTAAGGTTAGAATGGGATACGTAATACACGATGTAAACTAGGAACTAGGGCTAAGATGGAAAACATGTCCTTACATTGGGGTTCATATTTTTTGGCCTTGCCAACCTTTGGATTGAGTTTTTGGGCAAGAAAACCATTAGGCTATTCTTGGTGTTCTTGGCCGAAACCCGGGGTTTTGTCTTTTGATCTTAAAAATTAGGAAACCCAATTGTTTACCTATTTATCACCTTAGTGGCGGTTTTTTAGTGAATTTGAACTAACTTGGTGCGGCCTATATTTTAACTTCATTCATGGGTCTTAGTTCCCCCTTGTCTATTGATTTTTAGGATTTTTAGATTAACTGGTTGCGGTCTCTTATTTTAACTTCATACCTTATGCTGTTAGAATCTCGACTTCGTTCTTATAGCTGCGGCTTTGTAAGAAATTTTGAATTGAACTGGCTATAGCCTTCACTTTGAATTGAACATGAACTTTTTGCTATTTTCTAATTACCCATATATTTTCGTGGCCTTGATAATGGCTTTTACCTTGTTTTCAGATCATTATGGCTGTGACATAGAACTACGAAGCCTTTTTGCTTTTACAGGTTCTTATCGAGACCTTATGCATTGGAATACTTGGGAGTATTAGGAGGAATTTTGGAAAAGACACTTTGTTGTTCCTCATTGTCCAATGCTTCACATATGAAAACTTGTTTTTTGCGTGTACGTAGTCGTTGTCTTCAAATGCTAAGTCTCAAAATCCCCTGAATACCTACAAAACTTATTAAACAACTCGGGGTTAAAGATGGTGGTTTGCTGACCGGTTTTGGTCGCGTGTCAGAGCGGGGATGGCTGGATTTTTTTGTTAATGGAGGTTTTGGAGAGAGGAGAGAGAAGATGGTTGGCGGTTGGTTGAAGATCAGTGGACAGTTTATTGAGTGTGTGTGGTGTATGGTAAGTGGGGGTGTGTGTGAGTTTATATTGTACCTTCATAAAATTAAAAATACAATTATTTAACATTTAAGTGTCAACAAAAAAAATATAAAATTAATAAAAATAAAAAATTAAATTATTAAGATTAAAAACTAAAAATTAAATTCCTAACTTAATAATAAAAGCCTCAAATAAAATAAAATAAAATAAAAAATAAAAATGAACTAATAAAATGAAAAACAAAAATAATAAAATAAAGAAAAACCTTATAAAACTAGCACGCCTAATATATTTACATAAAAAAAACACTCGGCGCGTAATAACGGATCCTGATATTTACAAATCTACGTACACAAATAGAATATAACAAAAAAATTCTCAAAAATTATAAACGACTCAAATAAAAAATCAAAAAAAAAATAAAAGTTCAAACTAAACACTCACGAGGCTCGAGTAGCGGCTTTGGCTCGATTCAGGCTTAGGTTTGCTGCAGGAAAATGTTAGGGCATCAATATTGATCTGGGTGAGCTAAAAACGAACTTCTGACTTTCTGATCACTTTGATTTTCTTCATTGAACGCTGTAATACCCCGTAATTTTTATGACTTTTAAATTTGAGTTTTATTTCAATTAATTAGAGATATTAATTCAATATTAATTCAAAAATTATTATTTAAGTATTTACTAACGTGATGAGAGTTAGTAATTATTGAATTTTATTGTAAATTACTTGATGGATAAAGTAATAGGTGTAATCGAATTTATTAAAATTACCACGAGTATGTAATTTGATAAATTTGGAAATTAAAATCGGGACGCACCTGTGTCGTGTCGGGATTAAATTAGCATTATTAAAAGTGAATAAATTATAAGTCACCTGTATGGTCATTTTAAGTGCGTCAATGTGTCCGGAAGGGTCGAGATAGTCAAAATAATGTACCCGGGAGTTTAGTTTGGGTCTCGGGGCATTTTTAGGCCTAATTAACATCCCGGGAGGGTGTTTTAGACATTTTGTATTTTTGGGCATGGAAACCCACGAATTTTCTAAGGTTAAATCAGATGATAAGGGTTGTCTTCTAGGTCTAACATAACCAAAAACAAAGTACGGCCATTGGAGAGGAAGAGGTGAAGCTTTCCAAGGAGTTCTAGGGCAAGAACTTCACCATTCGCACATCCGTCACCGCGACATTGTAGATCGCGCGACGAGGAACACAACCACACCAATTTCTTCCATAAATCAGAAACAAAGATTTCCAGGAAAGTATCTATCTTTCTTTATTTTAGTTAATATGCTTCAATTATATTAGTCTATGGTTGATTAGAACTAGTTTTCATGAAAGAAAGCATATATTGGAGACTAGAATTTGCATGTTATAGAGGTAAAAATCATATTCTGGAAATCAAACTCACATGTAGAGGATAAACCACGAATTTTCTTTGAGTCAAGAGTATAAATCTGGAAAAAGAATTGGAAGAATTAAGATAAAGAAGAAAATTAGGGTTCTTGAGGTTTATATCGTTTTTGCCCTTTTAATTTGTGATATTTGATGAAAACTCACATGTTTTTTGAAGAAAATTATTTATTTGGGTATATAACACTTGTAGTATCATTTGTTGGGAGTTTGGGAGTGAAATATGATGATTTCGATGAGTTTGGAATAGGATTCCCGTAATTGAATTTTTTGTGGTTATGTCATAACTGCTTGATCGATCGATCGATCAACCAAAGAGCATCAATCGACCCCTTTCCATCGATCGATCGACCCCTCCTGGAAAACTCATATTCCTCCTTTAAATAGTTAATGAAATTAAAATGAGTAGTAACCTTTGGACCTTACTGATACAATATTTTGGGACATAAAGAGGACCAGTAGGACTTAGTAAATAGGGAGTATTTAAAGTATAGCGAATTTAAAGTTAACGGGGAGTAATTTATTCATAGGAAATTATGGAAACGTGTAATTAAAGGAGTAAGACTCGTAAGAAAGCTACGTTAGTCAATAAGAGAGTACCTACTGAATTTATACATTGGGGAATAGAACATTACGAGTGAATGATGAAAGTGTGGAATAACCTATAATTAAGAACAAAAGAGACGAGCCGGTATACGGGTTAATCTAATAACGTGTACTAAGAACGAATATCATAAGTATGGTCCGTGGGTGTACCTAATTTAGAAATGGGAACGATAGTATATATATATATATATATATATATATATATATATATATATATATATATATATATATATATATATATGACTGTGTTTGTGCATATACTATATACGTGTAAAAATCATGCCCGCGCTACTTGCTATCACAGAGTTTATCGCGTCGGGACAGTCTTATCTCGATGGGACCTTTATGGGGGACATTGACTTGTACCCTAGAACATAGACATCCTTGGTACAGGCTATATGATTGATAGTCAGACGGTCCTAAGAGACGCGAGGGTATGTGCTGACCTCTTAGTGACTTGGAACTATGCTTCGCCTCAATTTGTATGTATTTTTGTGTTAGTACAGTTCGAGAGTGATTCCGAACTAGTATTTCCCTTAGTACGAGTGATACGGGGACTTGATAGCACAGTATGCCAGCACCATAAATGTTATGTGGGGTGCTGATAGTATAAATATATTATATGAGTGATTAATATATATATATATATATATATATATATATATATATATATATATATAGAGAGAGAGAGAGAGAGAGAGAGAGAGACTTGTAATCGGGAACTTTCTACTGTGACTAAAAGTAGTTAAGTAATGAATAAATATTCTAACTTTACAGGTGTTTGAAAATTTTGAGGCAATAATAAAAGACTTTATAATGAAATGAGATTCATGTGAAAACTTTACTTTCAGAAATTAATTATCCTAGCCCTAGTAATTGTCGGCATGAAACCTGATGAGGAATTTAAGATAAGCGAAACTTGTAGGGATTAATAGTGCGGTAGGTATGCACATTAGAAGAGAGGTGAGAATTTCTCAAGAGAGTGTCGTATACTAATATGATTATTGCATTAGCCGGTAAGCATTTTAAATACTTGCTAAACTAAATTTTTTTAAACTGTTTTACAATCGGGGTCTGACACGTTTCTTGTTATCTCTTCTCTCTTGTATATATATGTATATATTACAGGTGCCTAGCCACAGGGGCGTCATACTTAGGATTCTTTGGAAGGAACGTGTTGCAGCTTAGGTGGGAGTTACAGGCCTTTTTCTTATACGACCTCATTATTAACTCCACTCTTAGTTCTATTTTATCCAGTTGGGCATGTGTCGCCCTTTTTCCTTATTCAGTTGGTTTTTCAGATATTGTGATTCATTTACTTTTAGTATTTTACTTTGGGATTTGTTACTATCAGGATGTTTTTTTTCCTTCGTGGTTTTACAATTGGAATTAGTTATTTGAATACTTAATTTGATCGGATGATCTTTTCCAGTGTCGTTATTTGTGTGACTCTTAAACTGGGAATATTGAAAGGTTTTTATTATTGGAATTAAATTAAAAAATTGAAATAATGTTTTAAATAATGTTTTTTATGATCTTTTCCAAATTTAGCTTAATTATTTAGGATGTTTAAAGTGAAAAGTTTATTTTGCGACAGTGATGCTAAGAATGAACCAAACATTCACCTTGGTTATAATTTAATAAAGGATTGATCACCCGGTATTTAATTAGGTGGGTGGTATCAGAGCATCAGGTTCTAATGTCCTTTAGGACATGAACATCTTATTTCGCTTTCAGCTTAGCGTCATTGATATAGAGCCCTATTTTTAGGATTATTGTATTCTTGCATTTACACTTACGTCTTCAGCTATTCGAAATTTATTCACAAGTGTAGACTAATAAACTTCCTTCTCATTTCAGATGCCTTCGGGACGCGCACCCAAGGACAGACGTGCCCAAGCCAAGCAGCCAGCAACTCTGACTCAAGGAATGATGAACGCAATCGAGGTAGCTACTATCATTGCCTAGGTGATGAATGCCGCATTAGCGGTAGAGCAGCAGGCTTCACCCCAAGTTCAGGCAATGGCGCCAGTACCAGCACAACTTCCATCTGCATGGGAACGAGTTAGGGATGCCTTCCAGAAGGCGCATCCCCCAGAGTTCGCGGGTAGTTCAGATATCATTGTAGCCAGCCAATGGAAGAAAGATATCTAGAGGCATCTGCGCATGTACGAGTGCACGGACATGTAGAAACAACTTTTGGATTCCTTCAAGCTAGTGGGGGGAACTTTGTCGTGGTGGGAATCCACCACCACCTTGGAGGAGAGGGACATTATCACGATTCAGTCATTCTGGGCGCGGTTTGATTGCAAGTACTTTCCATTCGCTTTGCAGACTGAGATGAGGCAGAAGTTACTGAATCTAAAATAGGAGAATATGACTGTTGTTGAGTACGAGGAGGATTTCACTAGACTTCTCACCATAGTGCCAGATGAGGCACCCACTGAGGGGAAAAAGATACAGTTGTTTGTGGACGAATTAGCCCGGAGGATCCGCCACCACCTCATAGGAAATCTATTATTGAGTACCTATATGGATGTACTTAACACTGCGTTGTTACACTGTCAAGATCACCGCTTCCATCTGCAGGGAAGTAAACGAGTAGGAAATTCCAACCATCAGGCAGGACAGGGGATAGTAGTACTAGTGGAGCACCGACATCTCAGGGGCAGACTCGTCATCATGAGCAGAGTTTCCATCAGGGGGACCTTGCCAAGCGGTTCTGATCAAGTGACTCCAGACAGGGATTTAGAGGCTTTAGGCAGGGCCAGCAGGGTCAGTCTAATCAGCAGGGCCAACACCGTCAGCCATAGGGTCAGCAGCAGGGCCATCAGGGCCAACAGCATTTTCAGCCGGGCCAATGGCGGGGTGGTAACGACCAACAGGGCCGTAATCAGCAATGATAGATGGGAGGAAATTTCAGGGGACGATGCTTTGGGTGTGGTAAAAATGGCCATAGGCACCAGGATTGTCCATAGGGAGATAGGGCCCCACAGTAGCAGGGTGCCCTTAATGAGCCACAGAGTCCACTCTTTCCAGTCGCCCTCCCAGCACTAGCTCAGGTACCAGCCCGACCAACCATCCCAACAGCTCCAGTACAGCAGGGGAAATTATAGTACAGACGTGTCTATAACGTCCACCAGGCAGCAGCTCCTCAGGCACCACCCGCGATTGAGGGTACGTTTCCTATCCATGGTACTATGGGTCAGGTTTTATTTGATATTGGGGCAACACACTATTTTATAGCTACACATTTTGCGAAGGCCTTAGGATTATTATCCACAGCATAGAGCACTGTGACATGCGTAGACTCACCACTGGGAAATAGGTCGTTAATTTTCTTTATATGCCGGCGCATGGGAGTAGAGATTCGTTGCTTAATCTTACCAACAGACATGTTAGTCTTAGAGATGCATGAGCACGATGTTATTATTGGCATGGATTGGCTCTCCGCATATAGAGCCATGATAGAGTATTTCGGTGGGAGTATTATCTTTGCCATTTCGGGGCAGGAGATGTTTTTAGTGGCGATGCCTCGCCCGAAGGGGGGCTCTTCCGCTCATTTATACTACATAGAGGAGGATACCTCTAAGGAGGTCGTGATTCCCTTAGATTTGATTCCTATTATTCGGTAGTATTCTGATGTATTTCAGGAACTACCGGGCCTACCCCTAGTCAAAAGATAGATTTTGTCATAGATTTGTTACCAGGTACTCGACCAATAGCACGCTCTCCGTACCGTATGGATCCAACAGAAATGAGGAAGTTATGAGATCAGATAGAGCATGTGTTTGGTCAGTGCTTCATTCGTAGGAGTACCTCATCTTGGGGCGCTCTAGTATTTTTTATGAAGAAGAGAGATGGTTCACTGAGGCTATGCGTGGACTACTAAGAGCTGAACAAGATCACGATACGGAATAAATATTCATTACCTCAAATTAATGATCTGTTCGACTAGTTGAGGGGAGAAACTTTCTTTTCGAAGATAGATTTGAGATCAGGATACCATCAGCTACGGATTAGGGAGCAGGATGTGTCAAAGACTGCTTTTTTGATGAGGTATACGTCCTATGAGTTCTAAGTCATGCCATTTGGGCTAAAAAATGCTCCATCCGTATTCATGGACTTGATGAACCGAGTGTTTAGAGAGTTACTGGATCAGTTTGTCATCATATTCATATATGACATCCTGATATATTCACACACTGGGGAGGAGCATGCCGAGCATTTGAGGCAGGTTCTTCAGACCCTACGAGAGCATCAGTTGTATGCTAAGTATGATAAGTGCGGATTCTGGTTATGGGAGGTACAATTTTTTGGACATGTTGATCTAAATTGGGGATAGCGGTTGACCCGAGTAAAGTGTCAGCAGTGAGGGAGTGGGGATAGCACACGACACCGATGGAAGTGCGTAGTTTCTTGGGGTTAGCCGGGTACTACAGGAGATTCATCTGAGGTTTCTCCAAGATAGAGGGTCCATTGACGAATCTGACTCGCAAGGGGATACCGTATAATTAGGACGATGCTTGTTAATTGGCTTTCGATGAGCTGAAGGATAAGCTGACTTCAGCACCAGTTCTTGCTCTACCCAAGCCGGGAGTGGAGTATCTAGTTTACACCGACGCCTCTCTACGGGGACTCGGGGTAGTACTTCAGCAGGAGGAGAAGGATATATCTTTTTCCTCCCGCAAGCTTAAGCCACACGAAAGAAACTACCCCACTCATGACCTAGAGTTAACAGCGGTCGTCTTTGCATTGAGGATATAGAGACATTATTTATTGGGGGAGAAGTTTCATTTGTTCACTGACCACAAGTCACTGCAATACCTATTCACTCAGCTAGAGCTAAATATGCGTCAGCACAGGTGGTTAGAGTTTGTGAAAGACTATCAGTTTGACATACAGTACCATCTAGGGAAGGCTACCGTGGTTGCTAATGCATTGAGCAGTATACCGGTAGGCGACATAGCGGACGTCTGGAAAAAAAGTGGAAAGAGTTGGGTCACCAGGATGCGGTAGCCCGTTACTTCATATCTGTGATGACAGTGAGACCCGAGATTGTTATGAGGCTTTTAGCTGAGGGTGCTTAGTAAATAGGGAGTATTTAATGTGTCCTGCTTACCAACACCTTAAAACTTACCATAACTGTAATTATTAAAAAGAAGTGTCTATGACATCAATTATACTAACATTTAAACTATACATTGTCATCTATATATGGATCAGTAGTAGCTATACAATGTATAACATGAGCTATACATTGTCGTGTATATATGTCTGATGAAGTGGAGAAGCACGAACAATCGATTTTCAGTCTGATATTGGATATTTGATCAGTTCAATGACACTCTAGTGATAATCATTTGTTCTTGCTTGGTATGATGATGATGAAGGTGGTGAAATGCATATCACATCCTTTATTGATATCAACCCTCATCGCACTACTTGTGTTTCCCCATTTGTGATTCTTCGTTCCCAACAAGGTTGATAGTTCTTGTTGGAACCATTATTGTTTTATAACAATTTTCTACAACAAAAAGAAGATTAATGGGTTGAGAAACAATGCTCTAATACCAATTGAGAAAACACGTCAATGGCACACAAGAAATAGTTTCCATATCAAGGAAATTCTCTCTCCAAATTACATTTAATGAATAACAAGAGGTTTACATCACATATTTATAGTCTAGATATGGGTTCCTAACTAGGTTATGCATTGCTAAATAAATAAAAGAGAAAAAAAGACTACAGGAAATAAATCTCACTCGCTATTAACCATAGAAAAACTAAGGGAATAGATGAGAAGCATGACTAACAATAATTACAAATCAGCTTCCATGTTGTTATTTACATCAAAAGCGGTAAACAAGGGTTAAGTAAATTAAATCAAATCGGGCATTTATATTTGCTTAGCGTGTAAAATCAAATCAAATAAATAGCATGATTGGCTTTATATCAAAACAACAACAAGTATATAAAGAGACAGAAGGACAAGATAATGCCTAATACTCATTCAAGCCAAGGCCTAAAATAATCAGTGAGATCTAAGATCTGATATTTTGGATTCATATATTTGGACCATTTGGTCTTGATAGGAAACTTACACATTTATTTTGTCGTAAATGACTTGATTGTATATATGTTATTTATACACATTAAAAGACTCGCACAAATCACCAAGCACATAATCACAATCATTCAATATTAAATGCATTGTTTTATTCGATCATCTGAATAAAACAGTAACGGTTACAAATATTGATACAAATTAAAACAAAACCTACGCCTACGGTGCGTACCATCCTTTCATGGTTGCGTACAATTGCGAGAGGGGTGCAACCAGCACTCAAATACGCTGTGTGTGTAATCGCACAGGTCACCCTTTAAACATTGTCCCTTACGAAACTCTGGGAAAGACTTATTGGAGTAAATGAACTTCCTCAGATCCCGATGGTGAGCTTTTTCATCGGGGTGAGGGTACGTACACTCGGTCCAGTCATGTGACTTGCCACATGTGCATCTCCGTACTTTGAACGCAACACCAATAGATTGCTGATAAACCTGTTTCAAGTCCAAACCCAAACTCTAATAAGAAAAAATGCATATGTGAACACAAAACCAATATATATAGGCCTCTCTTGTAACATAAAAATCATATATTTATAATACAATCATTATTCTTTCTTTATTTATAGTACTATTATAGCCATCTTCCATCATAAGGTCAATTTAGGAACATAAGTATTTATATGTTCATACAGGTGTATAGCGTGTGCTTCTACTTTGTTAAACTACTTGGGATCGGCTACATCAACTTTATTTCTCCACTATGTAATGTTTGGGTTAATTTTTTTGTCCAATCACAAGCGGCCATACCATGACTGGCCTGTTTATTTTTTGGAGTGTTTTTATTAACACCTTTATGAATATCTATCTTCGATTTTACTGTTTTATAAAATCAACATAGCTTAATCCGACCTTAAGTCAAAGAAAATCTGAGACTTACCAAACATAGCTTCACTGCCTATAACAAATGTGTAAGTGAAAATGGATTGTAGTATAAAAAATATAACTAAATCATTAAAATGAGACTTACCAAACATTCTGCCCACCTTAATCCCACATTAGGTCAAAGAAAATCTGAGAACCTCCCCTAAAAGTAACCTATAATACATAGTGTAATCCTTGTCAAAAACTGAACAGATTCACTGAAAACACATAGATACAAATAACCAAAATCAGTTGAAAGTAGATAATGTAAATTATGTGTGGCAAAGTAGCAATAGAAGAGATATATCAAAATAAACGTATGGTAAAAATAACATTTACCATACCTATATTCAAATGAAATGACTAAACAAAAACATACTTTAAAAAACATGCCAAATAAATATAATTCTCTTGGGTATTTATTCAAGACCATCCACCTGGTTTATCAAACTGGTTTAAATAGTTCATAAAATGAGCAGAGGAATGCAAAAATCTTGGCGGTGTTAAATGGAAAAATCTCTTCCCATCGATTTTTTCATTAGTCTGATAAAGACATAGCAATCAAAGAGAAACTCCCCGTCAACACGGAATATACAACTATCATCGCCTCATAGTCATTCACCCAAATCAACCACAAACTATGCTTACACTTAAACAGCAGAACAACAACAACCACCAAACAACCACAACACACTGCCATCGACACTCTTATAGAATGAACAAATCCTCTATCAGAGGAAGAACAAAAAATCAAATAAAAAAGAACAGTAAAAGGAATGATAGAGTTATACAGTTAACTTAAAAATGGTTTGGGTAGCTTCTAACGTTCTCTCGACGATCAACACATGTGTGATTCAAATTTTGAAAAGAGTGATCAGATAGGTAACTGTTGAAAGCGTTTTAAATTAAAGCTTCTTAATATTTGGGTGTTTGGGCGGGATAATGGAATGAAAACACTAAAGGAGGATGACAGTCCTTCATTTCTTGCAATGTTGGCACTGGCACAATCCAAACTTCTACATAGCTTATCAAGCTTATAAAATTGTAAGACACAACTATTTTATAAGCTTTTGAAATTCATCTGTATATCTATCTTCGATTTTCGTACCAGGAAAAAGTCCATAAGATTAGGCTATCCAGCAAGCTCTATAACTGCCCACACAGTATCCTTAAAATCTTGAACGAAATTTGAATTATGGTCGGCAAAATCAATTGAGAAAAAAGTGTGTGATAATAAGTTGGGTGTTATGCTAAATGCTGCTTTGCTAATATCCACAACTTGGTGTCTTGAACAACAATCTTGCACCGAATTGTTCTTGTAGTTTCCATCGGCACATAACAGAGACATATCTGACACTGAATCTTTCATATATTGAGATAACCATTCAAGGTTCTCCAAATCTTCATCCTGAAAAAAATACATATAGTCTTTGTTTTATATAAAGTCAACTTCATCATATTACAACCCATGAAAAGTATAAAAAGAAAGATGAATCAATTAATAGTTACCGGAATAGTGAGTTCACTGGTAGGGAGAGACCCAATTTCCTCGGTGCCAAAAGAAGTGGTAGAGTTTGAATTATCTTAGTGGACTTGGTGTTGAGAAGAAACCGAAAGAGAATATTTTTCTTCATCTTAGGATTCTATGAAATAAGAAATTTAACATCTACTAGAGCCTAAGTAAATCAGTAATTTGACCATGACTGACCTGTACATCCAAGTCACAATCCTTTTTCGCAACGAGGGTCCAACTTTAACGAGGATTTGAAGTTGAATGGGTTGAGGCTGATGAAGAAGGAGACGATGACTCAGGAAAAATATCAAGAGCCGTTAACTACGAGATTAAGTGTCTTTATGCCCGGAGAGATACTAAATTCTGATGATAAATCATTTGTTTTTTATGATCTAGCGTCACCACTGGTTTTTATTTGAATACTCATCTGTAAATTGAAAATTTCAAAACAAAATTATTTGTCAAATTCCATTAGTGATAATGATTTCAAAACAAAATTATATCTCTTCATAACGTATCATAGCATTGTCAAAGTCCATGAGGTATAGCAACAGTATATATGAAGATAATGCGTATGTGTTTATTGTTCAATGTATTGCAACAATTACACATTGTTGTGTATATATGTATCAGCAGCAGCTATACAATGTATAACATCAGCTATACATTGTCGTGTATATATGTCTAATGAAGTGGAGAAGCACGGACAGTCAATTTTCAATCTGATATTTGATCAGTTCAAGGACACTCTAGTGATAATCATTCATTCTAGCTTGGTATGATGATGATGAAGGTGGTGAAATGCAGATCACCGCCTTTGTTAATACTAGCCCTCATCGCACTACTAGTGGTTCCCCATTTATAATTCTTCATTCCCAACAAGGTTGATAGGTCTTGTTGGCACCATTGTAGTTTTGTAACAGTTCTTCTAGAACAAAAATAAGAACAACGGGTTGAGAAACAAGGCTCTAATACCAATTGAGAAAACATGTCAATGGCACATAAGAATAAGTTTCCATATCAAGGAAATCCTCTCTCCAAAATACATTGAATGAATAACAAGAGGTTTAGATCACATATTTATAGTCTATATATGGGTTCCTAACTAGGATATACACAACTAAAGAAATAAAAGAGAAAAAAAAGACAATAGGAAATAAATCTCACTCGGTATTAACCACAGCAAAACTAAGGGAATAGATGAGAAGCATGACTAAAAATAAATACAAACTAAGCTAAAAAATTTATAACGAGAAGCATTAGAACAGAATGAAAACCTTGGAATGAAATTTTTCAGGGTAGTAAGCTAAAAAAATGGAAGCAAAACAACTATAGTGACACTATCAAATCAACACGGGTATTCAAAGTAACAAGCATGACTCATGTATAAGTATTCGTCAATCACACATTTTGCTGTAAACCTTTATTAAAATCCGACACCAAGGGATTGTGGATTCCACACTATCATATACTTTTGTAGCATTATTAATATTACCTATAACGCAGATGTGCCTTCATTCAGATGTTCTTTCATTCAACTGCAATTAAGGGATGCAATTAGTATTACCTATAGCGCTGATGTTAAATAAAAGAGGGCTTACCCTTGAGGAGAGAGAATAAACAATTTTTATTTTTAATTTTAAATTTGATTTAGATAGCTTCTTTTTAGGAATTGTCAAAGGTAGCATAATTATCTATTATTTTAGTTCCTTTTTAAATAGTTTCCTATTTTAGGTAGAGTCTTGGGGCTTGAGTCATGAAATTGTCTTTGAAAAGAGTCTCCCCTTATCATTTTGATCAGAACTAGAGATACGAATTTTGAATGATGATTTGAGAAAGAATTGAGATTGAGAGGAATTTCATTTGATTACTATGTGAGTGTAAGTGTGATTGTTCACGCTTCATGAGTTTACGTCAAATGAAATCACAAGTATTCATCTTTTTGTGAACAACCTACCATGCAAATACTAGGACTCTTCTATAAGAAGTATACCAGTAGTAGTGAAAGAAGAGTTATAAGTGAAACGGTGGTAATAACCTGATAAGGGGAATTAGATTTCTACTTATTTCTCATTTCCTCAATCACTTCGTTAGCTATGAACTTCAAATCACTAATTTTTCTACCCCTCACAAAAGCCATTTGTTATTATATGGTTAAAATCTGCCTCAATATTAAAGAAAGTACTTTTGTCAACAATTTGTAGAATCTCAATACCATATTTATGGGTCTAATGTCTTCTAAATTAAAGAATAATATTCTTTGGTATCAAACATACAAAAGTAGCATTGGTGGGTGCATTAACCACCTCATTCTTATGGAAACTCCTTAAACACCTTCATGATGCTTATTTTAATGATACTCCAATATTCTTGTAGTGCCCTCATGAAGAAACCATCCAGTCCAGGTGTTTTAACCCTCTCATTATAAAAATAGCTTCACTCACTTCTTCTCCATCATATAATGTCTCAAGCCATTCTTTTTTATCCCTCTCAGTGGAACTCCAATCAATCCTCTATCCCAAAGAATTCTTCAATTTTTCACAATAAAGCTTTTAAAAAGAATCAAACCTTGAGAAGATGAAAGTGTCGGTTTTTAATTTTCGCAATGAAAAAATAATTTATAATTTCCTTTTATATATAAACTCGATGCGTAAGCGTAAAACGGATGATGGTTCAACTTGAACAATAACAAATTTTAATTTCTCAAAACAAATTAAAATTACACCAAGTGAAGTAAAATTAATCAATTAATATATTCACTTAAACCAATTCATGAATCCAAGTCCTAGAATTTGCCTAAGTCATATTTATCAATATTAGCAAATTGGGCGAAACCATATTTTAGCAAATGACTTGAATTAAACAAACTTGACCCAATATTTAATTTAAGTCCCAAATTAAATGAGTGTGATAATTTAAACCCAATTTTATCTTGAATTATTCTAAGCATGCGTTCTACGTTATTATGCAAGATAAAATAAACAAATCACACTACGCCGAGATGTACGAGGAAAAACCCAAGACGGGAAAAAACCTCGGACGGCCCTAGCCACAAATCCACTAGATACGGAATTACAATTACAAGAGAGATAGACTTACAACGCACGACTCGATCCCTCTCAAGCCTCGACGCTTCTTGTAGACACCTCTTCCTAGTGGATAACCTTGGAACACCACCGCGGTCTCGGAATCCACCGATAGGACTTTATATGGTCACCGTCACCCGAGCAAGGAGCCTTTCTCCAAGTGGGTAGAATAACATAAGAACACTTCTTCTTTCTTTGTGGGAGGTAGAAGCAAAACCCGAAACTTCTCTTCTTCAATTCGGTAGAGAAAAACCGGTGCCAAACTCCAAGCAATTAATATGTATATAGGTGAACTTGGATAAACTCATTTCGGTGTAAACACTAGAGTGATGGACATTTTTCTCTAAGAAATCTCACTCAAAACATGA
This sequence comes from Sambucus nigra, assembly GCA_949130495.1. NCBI lineage: Eukaryota > Viridiplantae > Streptophyta > Magnoliopsida > Dipsacales > Adoxaceae > Sambucus > Sambucus nigra. The sequence continues at coordinate 648,382,693 of OX422215.1, read as the reverse complement.
ACATTTTCCTTAAAACAATTTGCTCTCAAACTCTCTCTAAGAGATGAAAATGTAATGGAAAAGTTAGATTGGAAAATGTTATTCCCGCACATAATAAAGTCTGAAAAAGTTGGTTAAAAACAAAGTGGGGAAGTGGGTGAAAAACTGCCAATAACTGTTCCCGCCTGACAGATCGTTCGAACGACATTTCGTTCGAACGAAATCTCGTTCGAACGAGACTTTTAACGACGTTCCAGATTGGACTCGTTAGAAATCTCGTTAGATATCGCGTTCGAACAGAAGGTTCGTTCGAACGACATATCGAACGACATTTCACAGGTCTACACTGGAACCTCGTTGGCAGGTTCGTTCGAACGACATTTTCGTTCGAACGACAATCTCGTTCGAACGACTCTATCGAACGAAAAACCAGAACTTTGGAAAATTCGATTTTGGCCCAGAAAACTTTATAAACTTATTTTAAAGTTTTATTTAATTCGTTCTGAAAATAAAACACAGTTTTCATAAAACCTAACACCCAATAAACTTGTTCCAAGCTCCTATAAATATAATATTGCATTCATACCTTGGGAGCATGGAACTATGGTTGATGACGTAGAAACGAGGCACGCAAACCAGCATATTTGATGACTCTTTATACTCTTTGCCGCTACGTCTTCAACAAACACTTCATAGGCTTGAGAATATTACAATTAAATACTATCCTATGAATAAATGTTTTTGTCCGGAATTGAGCCAAAACTATACATGGACTCAATTGGAAATTTGTGTCCTTACAAATCTCCCGCTTTGGCTATTCCGGGACAAAAACCAAACAAAAATCCTAAAGGGCCGTCAAGCTCACTAGACTCAAAACATAACCCACCCAAACTTGACTCAATGTCGCTTTAGAAGAAATCCTGCACACTTAAGCAAACTCATCAAATGCATAGGGAATATCAAAGTATTAAATGCAATTAATTAATTACTCCACCTAAATTAATTCTTCCACTTTATCAAACACATGACCTACTTAGAAAGACGTCTCCCCCTAAGATAAATCTCCCCCAAACTAAGATACGATAATAATAGGATTAGATACCATTTCTCCCCTTATCATTTTTCTCCCCCTTTTTGTTCAGGAAGAGGCAAAGGATAAAGAACTAATAAACAACATGTTGAAGCTTAGAGTGATAAGACATGAAAGCATATGGGCAATAAAAGCATAACTAATCCAATATAGATACTAAAATTGAAGTATAAGCATAGAAGGACTAGAAAGCAAGGCAAAGACAAACAAATATCATATATATATAAACTAGAAATATACCAATGAAGCACTTTCATATATATATATAGATATAAACACACATATAACACAAAATACAATAAGTTTGCACACTCGTATGGCAAAAATGTGTCATATGGAAACGTAAGTGTTGGGGTGTGAACTAGCAACAATTAAATTTAGACCCAAACACTTAATAAACATTCACGGTGTTCTCATTTGATTGCAAACTTTATCACATTTAAATATAACCTCATGTGACAATATGAAGATTGAACTCAATGAACAAACATACACAATGCATATAAGCCTAGCATGATGATGATTCTACAAACCAAATAGATTCATGACATTAAAGACAACTAGGATAAACGGACATTGTGCAAATCGTTGATATACCATCCAATTCTCCCTCAATAAGCATATATATTCTTTTGTTTTTGAATGAATATATCAAACAAACATAGGCCTTGGCAATTGTTTTCTTTTTAATGCCAAATATTCTGTTTTTAGGCCTTTGGATCACGTATTTCTTTTAGATCCAATAAACGGCGGCTTACTATCGCAAAGGATTTAATTCATCCTTTCGGAGCCCTTCCCCGTGCACATTTAGATATATAATTTTTTATCTCACAAAGATCACGTGCAATGGATTTTGACATGCACTAGTCCTCCTAGGTCATAGATATTTAGATGACTAGATTGGTAGGAGAACACCTCAAAAAAGCTCAAATATAACATGTGACATTAAGATTTCAAAAGAGCTCGTGCATGTGTGAAAAGAGGCATATAAAAATAGAATCCATTTAAACAATACAAAATCCAACTACTCCATATAAAACATGGTGAAGAAAATTTTAAGGATTGAAAATCTAAACCAAAAGTTCTAGCCACGTGGGAGCGTAAACGATTGGATTCGAACACAAATATATGCCACATAAAGTGTGTCAAACAAAAATACACACACAAAAAAAATCTTTTTGAGTTTTTAACATTTTTAATCAAAAATAAATATTTACTCAAAAGGACAAACAAAAATCATTTGTATTTTTCATTAAGCTTAAATGAAATAAATAAAACACAAATGATAAACAAAAATCTTTTTATATTATTCAGTCAATTCAAACAAAAATATAATACAAAAAGATAAACAAGTCATAATTTCTAGCATATGATATGAAATGAGGCAATGACTAGAAAATGACTAAACAAACATACATTTAGCATGTGAATATATCATGAAGTACAAACGCTAAAGTATGCAAACTCTAACACATTCATCCTTTAGATTTAGCAATGGAGGATGCATGTGAAAGTAAATGAGAATCAAAAACCCTATTTTGCAAGACAACCAAGTCGGATTTCCTAACCCAAATTAATGAAGAATGACTATCTTGGGGTGTTGAAACTTTAACTACCGTGGTTACTTTACTATGGGATTTTCTAGGGATTCGTTTAGGATCAAAACAAAATTTCCTAAGATGACCTTTTAGACCACAATGTGTACAAGTGAAAACATGTCGAAAAGATTTACTTAAGGAGTGATCTTTAAATGTATTCCTAGTAGATTCTCCAAAAACATTGGTTTGGGCATTATGAGTAAATTCATTACAAGTATTGAAGCCTAAACCACAAGTGTCATTTTTAATTTGGACCGTTCCTAACATTTTATCTAGTTTTTCCGAACGACACTCCAAATCAAATTTGACATTACTAAAGTCTTTTAATTTAATTTTCATTTCGAAAATGTTATACTCTAATAAAACATTGAGCTCTTCAAAAGCAAGAAGCTCCTTTTTCAAGGATTCCATTAAGCCCCTCAGGCTATCTCTTTCGCCTTCTACATATTCAAGCTTCTCTTGAAGAGTCCTCTCACGTGTCCTAAGGTCTTCTATTAAAGCATTTTCATCAATGACCTTGACACGCTCTCTTAAACTAGCTTCTAACTTCAAATTAGCTCTTTTCAATTTGATAGATTCTTTATAAAGTTCTTGAAAAGCATTTTGAAGTTCACTCATATTAACCTCTTCTTCATTTTCACTCTCTCTTTCTTCTCCACTCTCACTATCATCAAAAATGGGAGAATCATGAACAATGACCTTGGAAGTGTCATGTGGTAAGGTTTCATCAATCGATGAGTTCTCACTATCACTCACATGACTAGCCATAAAAGCCACAAAATTTCTCTTAGTGGGGGAATCGGGCTTCTATTCCTTAATACTATCACTAAGGGTCGCATTATATGAAATGGGTCGCTTACCCTCTTTCCTTAGTTTAGTTGGGCACTCATAAGCCCTATGGCCATAACCTTCACAACCAAAACACTTATTTGACTCGTCCCTATCTAAATTGTCATTACTAGGTTTAGGGATCCTTTCGGCTTTAGGAATCTTCTCGGCTTTAGAAATCTTATCGCCTTTGTCATGCTTAGAAGGTTCAAATTTCTTAAAATCATTTTTAAATTTATCTTTGTTAATTTTAAGAAATTTTCTAAATTTATGTGCAAACAAAGCCATGTCTTCCGAGTCACTATCACTCTCGCTCTCTACTACTTGTTTGACCTCTTTTTGGGATTTTAAAGCAACGCCCTTTTCGATTTTCTTTTCAGTTTTAGAGGGAAACATATCTAGTTCATAGGTTTGTAAATCACCTACAAGCTCTTCTAATTTCGTAGAGGCTAAAGTTGGTAAAGAATTTAAAACGGTCATTTTAGGAATAAATCTATCGGGTAGGGACCTTAAAATTTTCTTTACAACACGGTCGTCAGGTATTTCCTCTCCCAAGTTAAAAGATGAATTAACAATATGGGAAAGTCTAGCATAAAATTCATCAAAAGTTTCTTTTTCATTCATTTTGATAGTTTCAAATTGAGTGGTGAGGTTTTGGAGTTTTGAAGCTTTAACGACACTAGTTCCTTCATGAGTTAATTGTAAAAATATCCCAAGCTTCTTTAGCGGTCTCACACGTCATAATGCGTCGGAATTCATCCGGTGTGACAGCGCTAAACAAGGCATTTAAACCACGGGAATTGAAATTAGCAAGTTTAAACTCATTTTCAGTCCATCTATCGGCGGGTTTGATAACACGTTCATTTTCAACTAAAAAAGTTGGTGGGGACCACCCGTTAACAACAGACATCCAAACTCTCTCGTCGATGGACTTTAGTGCCAATCTCATACGCGCTTTCCAATACGCTTAGTTTGAACCATCAAAAATAGGAAATTTTGAAAATGGGGAAAAATCCATTTTAACAAAAAATTATTTAAGGATCTCTAACGAAATAATTTATCGTTTTTGGCTCTGATACCAATTTGAAAGTGTCGGTTTTTAATTTTCGCAATGAAAAATTAATTTCTAATTTCCTTTTATATATAAACTCGATGTGGAAGCGTAAAACGGATGATGGTTCAACTTGAACAGTAACAAATTTTAATTTCTCAAAACAAATTAAAATTACACCAAGTGATGTAAAATTAATCAATTAATATATTCACTTAAACCAATTCATGAATCCAAGTCCTAGAATTTTCCTAAGTCATATTTATCAATATTAGCAAATTAGGTGAAACCATATTTTAGCAAATGACTTGAATTAAACAAACTTTACCCAATATTTAATTTAAGTCCCAAATTAAACGAGTGTGATAATTTAAACCCAATTTTATCTTGAATTATTCTAAGCATGCATTCTACGTTATTATGCAAGATAAAATAAACCAATCACACTACGCCGCGATGTACGAGGAAAAACCCAAGACGGGAAAAAACCTCGGACGACCCTAGCCACAAATCCACTAGATACGGAATTATAATTACAAGACAGATAGACTTACAACGCACGACTCGATCCCTCTCAAGCCTTGACGCTTCTTGTAGACACCTCTTCCTAGCGGATAACCTTGGAACACCACCGCGGTCTCGGAATCCACCGATAGGACTTTATATGGTCACCGTCACCCGATCAAGGAGCCTTTCTCCAAGTGGGTAGAATAACATAAGAACACTTCTTCTTTCTTTGTGGGAGGTAGAAGAAAAACCCGAAACTTCTCTTCTTCAATTCGATAGAGAAAAACTGGTGCCAAACTCCAAGCAATTAATATGTATATAGGTGAACTTGGATAAACTTATTTGGGTGTAAACACTAGAGTGATGGACATTTTTCTCTAAGAAATCTCACTCAAAACATGAACATTTTCCTTAAAACAGTTTGCTCTCAAACTCTCTCTAAGAGATGAAAATGTAATGGAAAAGTTAGATTGGAAAATGTAATTCCCGCACATAATAAAGTCTGAAAAAGTTGGTTAAAAACCAAGTGGGTAAGGGGGTGAAAAACTGACAAAAACTCCCAATAACTGTTCCCGCCTGACAGATCGTTCGAACGACATTTCGTTCGAACGAAATCTCGTTCGAACGAGACTTCTAACGACGTTCCAGATTGGACTCGTTAAAAATCTTGTTAGATACCTCGTTCGAACAGAAGGTTCGTTCGAACGACATATCGAACGACATTTCACAGGTCTACACTGGAACCTCGTTGGCAGGTTCGTTCGAACGACATTTTCGTTCGAACGACAATCTCGTTCGAACAACTCTATCGAACGAAAAACCAGAACTTTGGAAAATTTGATTGTGGCCCAGAAAACTTTATAAACTTATTTTAAAGTTTTATTTAATTCGTTCTGAAAATAAAACACAGTTTTTATAAAACCTAACACCCAATAAATTTGTTCCAAGCTCCTATAAATATAATATTGCATTCATACCTTGGGAGCATGGAACTATGGTTGATGACGTAGAAACGAGGCATGCAAACCAGCATATTTGATGACGCTTTATACTCTTTGCCGCTACGTCTTCAACAAACACTTCATAGGCTAGAGAATATTACAATTAAATACTATCCTATGAATAAATGTTTTTGTCCGGAATTGAGCCAAAACTATACATGGACTCAATTGGAAATTTGTGTCCTTACAGAAGAAAGTCATGTATACAAGAAATTGATAACTTCCTACCATAGAGACAAGTTCTGAATTTGGTTCACGATTCTTATTCTCTGCTTTCAATGGAAATAAGATAAAATAATATAGTATTCCCCTCTTGGATGTGACACCCCGACTAATTAAATACCAGGTAGCTACTCCTTTACTAAATCAATACAAAATGCCAAGTTGGTTCAGTTAATAGCATCACTGTCGAAAACATTTTAAAGATTACTAACCACCTAGTATTTAAAAAGTAAGTTGCCAAATTTTATATTAAATCTGATTAACATGCAATAATAGAATAATGGAAGAATCAAAATAATCCATACACCATAACGAAGTAACGAAATAACCAACAAATAATAAATAGAAGTCCGGAGGAAAACTCCTCACAAAAATCCCACAAATGAAAATAATAAGACAAGTCTGAATCCTGAATAATTACATGCCAGAAGTCTGAATACCTGAAATAAATGAAATGACTCTAAAGGAAATGGGCGACATGCTCTACGACTGATAAATTCTGAATATAGAGTCAAGATAGATGAAGCGTCTACAAGCAAAGTCCTGTAACTTCCACAAACAGCTACATCTCGTCACCTGAATGAGAATCCTATGCATGGTGTCCTTGTGGATGGGTACCTAAAATGGTTTTTACAAAAATAGGTTTGAAAGCAAATGGGTCAGAGCCCGAAAGTGGAAATCATTTTAAAAACAGCAAGTGTTTCAATAACATTAAAACATTAAATGCAAAATACATGTTAGGACGTGCACTCACATGAAATTCTCACCTCTCGACTACATGTGCACTCCTAACGTACCGTACCCATCTAAAAGACATACATATCTAACCAAACCGTAATAAGTTCTACCTATTACTACTCGATTCCCATATTACATCCTAGCATTATCAATTAAATAGAGGGCTTTACTTAAAATTCAGATTCTCGATTAGTAATACAATTCACTATCTTTTAACCCGTTATGTTTTCTCAAAACATTACCAAACTTATATTCACAATACCAATATGAAAGTTCCCATTAATTAAGTGTATATTATTCGCGTCATAAATATACAATACAAGCACCCCGAGACTAGCTGCGGTGCACACATACTCTGCTATCCATCCCGGTACATCACGTACATAAGGATCACATATTCCGAATCTCTCAGGAATAGTTCTCAGATAACAACATCACAAATAATGGAGGCGAACACAGTCACATCACATGGGTCACGCACATACCTGCGCTCCCACGATCAGCAGACTTATTAACATCCCAATAAGTCCTTCTCTGACCTATGTTCATCGAGGTAACCAGTCTAAATCCGGGCAACACAAGGATTAGAGGGCCCTAAGCGAACGTAAACCTCCCGTGATAGCAAGTATGGTAGGTATGTCATACACATAAAATCAATACATATACTGAGTATTTACACATCTTAGTAATCACCATAATATATTGGTGGTACACTTCTCATTCTCGTACCGACATATTATACTACGCAATTTATATATTCCCGGTTAATATAATAAATTAGGCAGTCAATAGTTCTCACATTGCAATAGACAATCACGTCCTACTTCATATTTACGCTTAGGTTCAAACTACACTTCTAGGTTTGATTCCTCATTATATCCCAAACATCCCAAATATCATAATTAATCATTAAGGGGAGGTTATCTCTATGTATACACAAGGTTACGGGACACTCGGGATCAAAACAGGCTAAAAAGCCTAAACTGTCAACTCGTTAGAAGTCTCGTTCGAACGAGGCTGTTCGAACGAGAGTTCGTTCGAACGAAGTGGGCTTTCTAACGAGGTATTGTTCGAACGAGAACATCGAACGAACTTCACCCTCATTAGAAGTTAAAGGTCAACTCGTTAGAAGATCGTTCGAACGACCTGGGCAGGTCTTATAACGAGTGGCCAGTTACGAGCCCAGAAATCCTTATTTCATTTTTCCATATTTTCTTCACTTCTAATCTCATCTAAACATTAGTCCAACACTTATTCAAGGTTCCTAATCATCTCTAAACATACATAGGTCACCTACTAACGTTTTTGTCGGAATTAAATCATTATAAACATCATCCAAATATCAAATCCATTCATTTATCCCCAATTTCAAGAACATGAACCATAAAATTTATAAATCATCAAAGAGTCTAAATAAATCCGTTTTTGTTTCATCCAAAACGTATTAACATCAGATTATTCACCTACATATAGTTCTACATGCAAATCCTCATCACAATACAAGTTTCTAATTCCAAATTAATGGATTTTTATCAAACTCCCAAGAACAATAAGATTTTTATAAATTCCTACACATGGAAGAAGCATTCTCTGAAATTAATTGGAATTAAACCACTTGCCTTATTTGAATCTCTGATTTTGATGTCGATTTGATGAATGGTTCTCTCTCTTTCTGCAGAATTCTCCTCTTTCTCTCCCTCTACAAGATCTTCTCTAATGGTGGCAATGGAGGCTACGGGTTGTCTTAGGAACTTTTGGGTCTAATTCTAATAACCCCTGATCGAGTCGGAAACCGAGCGTCCGTGTAAATACGCTAGTCGTTGTTGTCGGCTTCCAACCACAATACAAAAAAAAACCTAAACTTTAACTACACTCTTGCGGGCTATAGTGGCGAGTCTGGGTATCGAATCCACAGGGAACTAGGACGAGTGAACGTGACGACAAAGATAAGACTATTAACCCTAACTTGACTCTAAAAAGAAATAAAAATAAGATGATTGAGTGAGAAAGGGAAAAGGAAAAAATAAAGAAGTTAACTAAAACTAATTGGAAAATTAAGGTAGAGACACAATCCCCCAACCCTAGAGTATTGATGGTATAAAACTAATCGTAAATTTAACTGATTAATTTGACCCAGAATTTAGTACTCCCAAGCATTATGTATACGAGGTTCAAGCCCGCGTCATACTTAATCTGAGGATGAGTAAATCAGTATCGCGATAGTAGCACTCGAATTGCACTCTAAATCATCACGAGTACCCAGAGGCAAAGGAGATATAAAGATCTACAATTGTTGTGTAACTACGCAATACGGTCGTAATCAATCACTAAATTCAGCGGACTAATTTTATACACAAGCAACTACAACATCAGGTTGGGTTCATGCATCCCAACCTTTAAAAACCTAGCCTAACATGGTGAATAATAATAAAAGTGCTGGAAATAAAAGTTACCACGATTGAAGAACAAGAACATGCAAGAAGAAATCAAAGATTGCAGAAAAACCGGAAAAGCACTTGAATTAATGGTGTAAAATATGTGAATCTTTCTCCTAGATGTTCCTACTTGTTATTGAGCTTTTTACATGAATGAAATCTTCATAAAAAGAGTCCTAATGACTAAATATATAGGCTAAGGGTAGTTCAGAATAGTCCCCAAAACATAAAACTCTTTTGGCTAAAAGATAAGCACAAAATAAAAATCCCGTATCTGCCAATTTGTCACACTTAGAAAGCGTGACTAATTTCGTAACGGATCTGGAGCGTGACTAATTTAGTAAAGGATTTGGTGCGTGACAAATGGGCGGACCGGTTTTTTTTTCTCAGCGTCGGTTCGATTTGGGTGTGACAGCTTTTTTCTTGAATTTCTTCTCAACTTCAAATGGGCATAGCTTCTTCACCGTAACTCGGATTGAGGTGCCGTTTTTTCCAGTGTTCTTGTAATTGAAAGCTCTTCAACTTTCCAGTTGGCCCCACCTCCGGAATAAGGCTACAAAATTACGAAAATGCCCCTCAACTCACCGATTCTTGGTTTCTTTCACTATTTTGAGTTCTCTTTGGCACTAACTTGCATGAAATATCTGTAAAACACATAGGAGATACACAAAATATGAAATACTTTCCAAAAAGGGTTAGTAGCATAAATATGAGACAAATCCAATCTATTTACACCGCACGGGATCATAAAAATACCGTAATTAAGGGGATAAATATGAAGAATTTATGCCTAATCAAACCCCCCTAACTTAGAACTTTGCGCGTCCCGAGCAATGTAAAAGAACGAGAGTATGAGTTAAGGACCCTTCAGAAACTTTATTGGGATAGAGCACCTCTTTCGCGGGCAAGAGATTGCATTTAGCGCATGCAACAAGCCTTTAAACCTCTAGGTTACCCTAGTAGGACGAGTTGTGTCTTGTGAGGGTTTGCAGTGAATATACCCACAAAATTCGACTCAAAGAAAATTCAAAATATGCAAAAATTGTGCAATTCAAACTTTTCCAGAAAATAGTCATCATCAAGTCATATTTATGAGTCTCAAACCATAGTGTGTGTGTGCGTAGCCAGAAATATAACCGCCAATTTCCACTGATTGATCATTACGCTACTTATCCGAAAATTCGTTTTGATTTCAAGTTCTCACAGAATGCTCTCTCAAACGAATCACTCGGAATGTGGCTATTCTCTCGGTATGCGTGATATAAAGAGTAAATGTAATGGACGCAAAGTCACGCATACAAGTAGAAAGACGGAAATTTCATAGTGATAGGATCTCATCAATGGATTACGGTTTTAAAAACGGGAACATTGCCTCTTTTTCGCACATTTAATCTCTTATATTATCTTTTGGTGTCTTAGCTCTCCACACGGTAATCAAATTCACAATTTGGACTCGGTTAGGACTTTTTCGGGGTTTAAGGTATATTGGGTAACATGGAAATGGTCGAGAAATTCGGAATTGGAAAAGTTATTTAGGATGTCCATTTGTGCTTTTTTTTCCCGGGCTATTACTCATTTTTTTTTCTTTTTTTTTTCACTTCTTTTCTTTTCTTGTTATTTTTTTGTTGAGCATTCTTCTATTTTTTCTTGCCCCTTTTTATGCACTCTAAGGACTTTATTTGATAAATATTCGATTTTCACAATTCCGGGCTTTTTGGGTTTTTCGGGTTTTTCGGGTTGTCAAACGAAAGGATAAATTTATTTGGCTCAATTTGGGTTATAAAAGGGATAATTTTTCGCTACTTTTTCTGGCCAATATTTTTGGGTGACAAACGAGGGCCTACTTCATTGTCCAAAATACCAATTGTGTTACCATATGCGTTTCGAGATGAATTTAAGTTTAGAGACTAATTTGGCATGTTTTTCAAGGCAATATTGCACACATTTTTCAAAACCGGTCAAAATGAAAGGATTGAGATCCTTGACAACTTATTAAGCGCTAAAAAGAACTTTGAGTTAACAATTAACTCGGATTGATTTAAAAACTCGCAAAATGTGATAGGCTCGAATCTCACCGGGTTTGTTAATCTCTACATTTATTCGTTAAGTCGTCAATTTTCGCTCAATTTCCATCTTTGGTCAATTTCGGCTTTGTGTATGTTGAATGTTTACAATTTGAGACTCCAATTTGACTTTTAATGATATTTTTGAAAATTTTGAATTCCAATTTTTATTTATTTTGAACAAAAATATTTTTGGATTTTTCAAAATTTTATGATTTTTTTTTTTAAAATTTTTGATTTTTTTTATTATCTAAAAAAACATACTTGGAACGAACACGTGATCAAATCAATGAAACTAAACAATAAATGGGAAGAATATCCCACACCCCCTAACTTAAATGTTGCATTGTCCTCAATGCGAATCAAGAACACAACATAAAGAGAGGAAAATAAAGATATTACCCAATTGGAGCGATCCCCGATGAATGCGAGTCCATTGAATCTACAAAACATGTTACAACCAAGCATAGCAAAAAGAATAACAAAAACTCTAAACTAAAAAAAATAAAAAAATAAAATAAGTTAACTATTGTACAACCTACGATTTTCAAATTCTAATAAATTATACACTAGAAGTCGAAAAATTTGAGGGTCCACCCAAAATACAATTTGACTTTGAGGGATTAATGGTGTACCCTCACTAGAAAGCAAGGCTCCCGAAAAATAATAATTTCGTTTGAACAACGGAAGGCATGTGCAAAGTGGAATAAATGAACCATCATCATTTAAAAATTTTAGGGGGATAATGAGGGATTTGAGTGCATAGTGGGAAAAGTACCATTGGGATCCAAGAAAAATAGAATCATGTCCCAAAGATTTTTCAAGTAGTATGGGAAGCAGAGCACACAAACATAAAGAGTCCATCTTGGAAAACAATTCAAGCATAGAGTCCTTGTCCTCAAAATCTTCTCCCCCAAAATTTTCAACTGGATTTGGTGGAGTGACACGTCTAAGTGTATGGCCCGTAAGATGAAGCATCTCAAAAAAACATTCCCATACAAGAATCGGATCAACATCCTCAAGACATTCATCCAGTTCTTGTAATGGATTTAATGGTTCGATAATAGTGGTGACACAAGGAGACAGTTGATCCTCAACCTCAATAGGTTTTGAAATATTTATAATAGGTTGAGATTCAAAAGTACTTGAATCACTCTCAATGATTTCGTTCTCAAAATTGTTAGGGGAAGCGCAAGTCCCGACTTTCTCTAAGCGATCCAAATAATCATTAAACTCCTTGCAAGTTGCTCTAACTTTCAACTCTAAAGTAGCAAGGTCGTCGGATTGCTTTTTGCTAATAAGCATGAGTTCTTCCAAAGTAGGCTTCCTTGGTTCTAGCACCTCGGATTCCTCATTTGGTTGAAAACATTCTCCAACATCAAAAATATCGGAAGGAAAATCCTCATTGGGTTCAAATAATGCATCTAACTCTTGCTCCCAATAACGATTTTTTTCCCGATATTCTTTTTCAAGTCTTTTTTCTTCAAGTAATTCATTTTGATAAATTTGGATGGCCTTAGCACTGGGCTTGTATTTTTTATACTCATCTTTAGTGATATTGATCCAATGTTTATAAATCTTGAGCGCCTCCTCCTCCTCACTATTATCATAACAATTAAACCCACCAAAGGAGTTAAAGTAAGACATTTCAAATTGGGCAATTCAAAAATGTGACACCCATATTTTTGGATTTTTTTTTTTTTTGAAGATCAAATTCGGGATTAACCAACCTAACCTAAAGTCTACCTAATTCCCCGGCAACGGTGCCATTTTGATCGAGTCGGAAACCGAGCGTCCGTGTAAATACGCTAGTCGTTGTTGTCGGCTTCCAACCACAATACAAAAAAAAACCTAAACTTTAACTACACTCTTGCGGGCTATAGTGGCGAGTCTGGGTATCGAATCCACAGGGAACTAGGACGAGTGAACGTGACGACAAAGGTAAGACTATTAACCCTAACTTGACTCTAAAAAGAAATAAAAATAAGATGATTGAGTGAGAAAGGGAAAAGGAAAAAATAAAGAAGTTAACTAAAACTAATTGGAAAATTAAGGTAGAGACACAATCCCCCAACCCTAGAGTATTGATGGTATAAAACTAATCGTAAATTTAACTGATTAATTTGACCCGGAATTTAGTACTCCCAAGCATTATGTATACGAGGTTCAAGCCCGCATCATACTTAATCTAAGGATGAGTAAATCAGTATCGCGATAGTAGCACTCGAATTGCACTCTAAATCATCACGAGTACCCAGAGGCAAACGAGATATAAAGATCTACAATTGTTGTGTAACTACGCAATACGGTCGTAATCAATCACTAAATTCAGCGGACTAATTTTATACACAAGCAACTACAACATCAGGTTGGGTCCATGCATCCCAACCTTTAAAAACCTAGCCTAACATGGTGAATATTAATAAAAGTGCTGGAAATAAAAGTTACCACGATTGAAGAACAAGAACATGCAAGAAGAAATCAAAGATTGCAGAAAAACCGGAAAAGCACTTGAATTAATGGTGTAAAATATGTGAATCTTTCTCCTAGATGTTCCTACTTGTTATTGAGCTTTTTACATGAATTAAATCTTCATAAAAAGAGTCCTAGTGACTAAATATATAGGCTAAGGGTCGTTCAGAAGAGTCCCCAAAACATAAAACTCTTTTGGCTAAAAGATAAGCACAAAATAAAAATCCCGTATCTGCCAATTTGTCACACTTAGAAAGCGTGACTAATTTCGTAACGGGTCTGGAGCGTGACTAATTTAGTAAAGGATTTGGTGCGTGACAAATGGGCCGACCGGTTTTTTTTTCTCAGCGTCGGTTCGATTTGGGTGTGACAGTTTTTTTCTTGAATTTTTTCTCAACTTCAAATGGGCATAACTTCTTCACCGTAACTCGGATTGAGGTGCCGTTTTTTCCAGTGTTCTTGTAATTGAAAGATCTTCAACTTTCCAGTTGGCCCCACCTCCGGAATAAGGCTACAAAATTACGAAAATGCCCCTCAACTCACCGATTCTTGGTTTCTTTCACTATTTTGAGTTCTCTTTGGCATTAACTTGCATGAAATATCTATAAAACACATAGGAGATACACAAAATATGAAATACTTGCCAAAAAGGGTTAGTAGCATAAATATGAGACAAATCCAATCTATTTACACCGCACGGGATCATAAAAATACCGAAATTAAGGGGATAAATATGAAGAATTTATGCCTAATCAACCCCCGTAGTCTAATAAGTCCTAAGATGTGGTTAGTGGGTTTAGTGGGGAATTACTAAGTCAGCTTTTTAATTCCCAATTTTCGTAGGTTTTAATTCCCAAAATTTCAAAATTACCAAATTACCCTTATACGTTGCCGGTATGGCCTAAAATGCACCGGGACCCAAACTAAACCCCCGGCTAGTGTTTTCTGACTATTTCGACCCTTTCGGACGCGTTGGCGCACTCAAAACGACCATACGGATTTATAGAAATAAAATTCACTTTTTAATTATCATAATTATATTCCATGACGCGACTGTCACACGCGTCTCAACAAAATTTTCAAATTGTCGTATTTCAATCTCACGACAAATTTCATAATTCACTATTCATATATAATCATATATGCACATTATAATCAAATACCAACTCGCATCTCGTTAGTATTTTAATCCGGATTAATTTCCAATTAATACACATTTAATTTAATTAATCCCAAAAATAAATATCACAAAAATACGGGGTATTACATACTTCCCCCCTAATAACTGAATTTCGTCCCGAAATTTGGAACTAGAAAGTACCTGGTAAGAACAACTCTGGATAACGTTCGCGCATCTCATCCTCGTGCTCCCATGTGGACTCCTCGACATTATGATGTCGCCACTGAACACGCACTAACGGAACTATCTTTGACCTCAATTTCCCCTCACTTCTGTCCAAAATGGCAATCGGCCCCTCCTCGTAGGAGCTATCCGGCTGGAGATCGATGTCCTCCAAAGCAATGTGAGAATGAGCCAAATCGTCTCTAAGATATTTCCTTAGCGAGGAAATATGAAATACATCGTGAATCCGATGTAAATGCTCCGGTAATCCAAGCCTATACGCAACCAGTCTAATCCGCTCAATAATAGGAAATGGTCCCACATATCTCGGTGCCAACTTCCCTTTCTTCCCGAAACGCATGATCCCCTTCATAGGAGATACTCTGAGCAAAACCTGGTCCCCCACTTGGAACTCCCTGAAGAATCTCTTCGCATCAGCATAGCTCTTCTGCCGATCCTGAGCTACTCGAATGCGACTCCGTATCAATTCTATCCTCGCCAAAGTATCCTGAATCACTTCCGGCCCAAGTAGTTTGTTGTCCCCCACCTCCAACCAACATGCTGGGGAACGACAAGGTCTACTGTACAACGCCTCAAATGGAGCCATGCCAATGGTGAACTGGTAGGAGTTGTTGTAAGCAAACTCCACCAGTGGAAGATACTGCTCCCATCCACCCTCAAAATCAATGATACTCATCCGTAGCATATCCTCCAACATCTGGTTTGTACGCTCAGTTTGCCCATCGGTCTGCGGGTGATACGCCGTACTCAACCGCAATTCCGTGCCCATGGCCTCCTGAAAACTCTCCCAAAACCGTGAAACAAATATCTTGTCTCGGTCAGACACGATATTTAGGGGCACACCGTGAAGTCTCACTATCTCTGAAATAAAGAGCTGGGCATACTGTCCCGCAGTGTAGTCTGTCCTTACGGGCAGAAAATGAGCGACTTTGGTCAACCTGTCCACAATTACCCAAATGGAGTCGTGACCTCTCTGTGACGTAGGCAACCCCGTGATAAAGTCCATGAATATGCTCTCCCACATCCACATCGGGACGTCTAACGGCTATAGCAGTCCTGCCGGTCTCTGATGATCCACTTTTACTAGCTGACAAGTGGCGCATTTAGAAACAAACTCGAAAATATCTCTCTTCATCCCGCTCCACCAATACTGTCATCTCATATCTTGGTACATTTTGTCCCCACCGGGATGTACCGCGAATCGTGAGCCGTGCGACTCTGCCATCACCTCGTGTCGTAATTCATCTCCTTCCGGAACTACCAATCTCCCATTGAAGTGTTATCCCCCGTCTGAGCTAACGGTATAGGACTCGGCTCCCTCTGCTAATAATCGAACTATCTTCTCCTGACAGAACGAGTCATTTGCCTGTGCCCTTACTATCTTCGTGACTATCTGCAGTGTAACGGTCATCACAGACATGAACGATCGGGCCACTGCATCCTGGTGTCCCAACTCCTTCCATTTGGCCTTCCACACATCTGCCATCTCATCTGCTGGCCTACGGCTCAACGCGTCTGCTACCACTTTAGCCTTCCCCGAGTGTTATTGGATATTGAACTGATAATCCTTCACAAACTCAAGCCACCTTCGCTGCCGCATATTCAATTCCTTCTGCGTGAATAGGTACTGTAGGGACTTGTGGTCTGTGAACAATCGAAATTTCTCCCCCAAGAGGTAATGTCGCCAAATCCGTAGGGCAAATACCACTGCCGCTAACTCCAAGTCATGGGTGGGATAATTCTTCTCGTGGGGCTTAAGCTTACGGGAAGCATAAGCTATGGGCTGACTCTCCTGCTGCAATACACGTCCAAGTCCTTGTAAGGACGCATCGGTGTAGACTAGATACTCAACTCCCGATCTCGGCAATGCTAACACAGGAGCTGAGGTCAACTTATCCCTTAACTCATCGAATGCCAACTGACAGGCATCACTCCAGATGAACGGCACACCCTTACGAGTCAGATGTGTCAAAGGACCCGCTATCTTCGAAAATCCCCGAATGAACCTCCTGTAGTATCCTGCTAGTCCCAAGAAACTACGAATATCTATCGGTGTCGTGGGCTGTCCCCACTCCCTCACTGCGGATACCTTCCCCGGATCAACAGATATCCCCCAGTCGGAAATAATGTGTCCCAAAAACTGGACCTCCTTCAGCCAAAACCCGCACTTCTCGTATTTTGCATACAACTCGTTCTGACGTAGCGTTTGCAAAACTTTCCTCAAAGGCTCGGTGTGGTCCTCCTCTATTTGGGAGTAAACCAGAATATCATCGATGAATACTATGACAAACTGATCTAGGAAATCTCTGAACACCCTATTCATCAAGTCCATGAACACGGTTGGAGCATTGGTCAAACCAAAAGGCATAACCCGAAACTCGTAAGAACCATATCTCGATAAGAACGTAGTCTTCAAGACGTCCTCCTCCCTGATATGCAACTGATGGTATCCCGATCTCAAATCAATCTTCGAGAAGAAAGAAGCTCCTCTCAACTGGTCGAATAGGTCATCGATTCGAGGCAATGGATACTTATTCCGTATCGTGACCTTGTTCAACTCCCGGTAGTCCACACACAATCTGAGTGAACCGTCTCTCTTCTTCACGAACAACACAGGGGCACCCCACGGCAAAGTACTCCTCTGAATAAACCCCTGACCCAACAACTGCTCAATCTGATCTCGTAACTCCCTCATCTCAGCTGGAGCCATACGGTACGGTGCGCGTGCTATAGGTCTCGTATCTTGTAATAAGTCTATGACAAAGTCTATCTCTCGACTGGGGGGTAGGCCTTGTATCTCCTGAAACACATCGGAATACTCCCTGACAACTGGGATCGAATCTAAAGGAATCATAACCTCCTTAAAGGTATCCTCCTCTAGGTAATACAAATGAGCGGTCGAGCTTCCCTCTGGGCGAGGCATCGCCACTACAAACATCTCTTGCCCCGGAATGGCAAAAACAATGCTCCCACCGAAGCAATCAATCATGGCTCTATAATCTGCGAGCCAATCCATACCGATAATCACATCGTGAACATGCATATCTAATACCAGCATGTCTGCAGGTAATACCAAACTACCAATCTCTACCCCCACTCCCCGGCATATAAAGAAAATAAGTGACCCACTCCCCAATGGTGAGTCTACACACGTCACTGTGCTCTCTGCTGTGGCCAACAACCTTAAGGCTTTCGCAAAATGTGTATCTATAAAGCAATGTATTGCCCTCGTATCAAACAAAACCCGACCCATAGTACCATGGATAGGAAACATACCCTCAATCGCGGGTGGTGCCTGTGGATCTACTGCCTGGTGGACGTTATAGACACGTCCATACTGTAACTGTCCTTGCTGCACAGGAACTGCTGGAATGGCTGGAAGAGCTGGCACCTGGGCTGGAGCTGGGAGGGCTGGTGGAAAATGTGGCCTCTGTGGCTCATGTCGAGCACCGTGCTACTGCTGCGGGGCCCTGCCCCTACCAGGACAGTCCTGGCATTTATGGCCAGTCTTGCCACAAACAAAACACTTCCCCGGGAAGTTCCCCCTCTCTGTCCCTGCTGCCCCCGGCCCTGGTGGCTGTTACCGTTCCTCCACTGGCCCTACTGAAACTGATGCTGTCCATTATGACCCTGCTGGTTCTGATGGCCATTCGGACCCTGATGGCCCTGCCGAAAACCTCCCTGTCCGTGCCTGAAATTTTCTGACCTTAACCTCTTGTGATCCCCCTGCTGGGAGCCCTGATCACCCTGTCTCTGCCCCTGAACAGATTGTGCCCCACTGGCACCATTTCCCCCAGTCCTTCCCTGACGTCTGGACTCTCCTGACCTCTTGCCTTCAGTCATGTGAAAGCGATGATCCTGGCAGTGTAACAGTGCAACGTTAACCACATCAGAATAGGTGGCTAACGATAGATTCCCCAACAAGTGCTGTCGGATCCTCCAAGTCAACCCGTCCGTAAATTTCTGTATCTTCTTCTCCTCTGTCGGTATCTCATCCGAAACAATGTTCAGAAGATCAGCGAATTCGGCCTCATACTCGACCACAGTCTTACCTTCCTGCTTGAGGCTCATCAACTTCCTCCTCATCTCCGTGTGAACAGCTGACGAAAAATATTTGCGGTCGAACCGCACCCAAAACTCCTGAATAGTGAGAGTATCTCTCTCCTCCATGGTGGTAATGGACTCCCACCACTGCAATGCAAACCCCACTAGCTTAAAAGTAGATAGTATCTTCTTCCGGACATCGGTGCACTCATACATCCTCAAGTGCCGCTGAATATCCTTCCTCCACTTACTAGAAACAACAACATCGGAGCTACCAACAAACTCCGGTGGATGTGCTTTCTGAAAAGCATCACGTACACGTTCCCAAGCAGACGGGAATGCATGAGCCTGAACTGGCGCGGCTACTGGCGCCGGAGGTGGTGCCTGCTGAACTACAGCTAGTGCGGCATTTACCGCCTGGGCCACAATGGCTGCAACCTCGGCGGCATTCATCGTGCCCTGAACTGGTGCGGGCTATGGTTCTGGCGTTGCATCCCTGGGAACCCGTTGTGCACGTCGTGGAGGCATCTGAAATAAGAATAAAGTTTATAAGTTCGCAGTTATAAACTCAAAATAGCTGAAGAACGTAGCATATACAAAAGAGTAAAACAGTCCTAAAATATAGGGCTCTACATCAAAGAAAGCTCAGCGGAAACATAATAAGCCGTTCAGATCCTAAAGGACACTAGAACCTGATGCTCTGATACCACCTGTGACACCCCGACTAATTAAATACCGGGTAGTTACTCCTTTATTAAATCAATACAAAATTCCAAGTTGGTTCAGTTAATAGCATCACTGTCGAAAACATTTTAAAGATTACTAACCACCTAATATTTAAAAAGTAAGTTGCCAAATTTTATATTAAATCTGATTAACATGCAATAATAGAATAATGGAAGAATCAACATAATCCATACACCATAACGAAGTAATGAAATAACCAACAAATAATAAATAGAAGCCCGGAGGAAAACTCCTCACAAAAATCCCACAAATGAAAATAATAAGACAAGTCTGAATCCTGAATAATTACATGCCAGAAGTCTGAATAACTGAAATAAATGAAATGACTCTAAAGGAAATGGACGACATGCCCTACAACTGATAAATGCTGAATATAGAGTCAAGATAGATGAAGCGTCTACAAGCAAAGTCCTGTTACTTCCACAAATAGCTACAGCTCGTCACCTGAATGAGAATGTCCTTGTGGCTGGGCACCTAAAATGGTTTTTACAAAAATAGGTTTGAAAGCAAATGGGTCAGAGCCCGAAAGTGGAAATCATTTTAAAAACAGCAAGTGTTTTAATAACATTAAAACATTAAATGCAAAATACATGTTAGGACGTGCACTCACATGAAATTCTCACCTCTCGACTACATGTGCACTCCTAACGCACCGTACCCATCTAAAAGACATACATATCTAACCAAACCGTAATAAGTTCTACCTCTTACTACTCGATTCCCATATTGCATCCTAGCGTTATCAATTAAATAGAGGGCTTTACTTAAAATTCAGATTCTCGATTAGTAATACAATTCACTATCTTTTAACCCGTTATGTTTTCTCAAAACATTACCAAACTTATATTCACAATACCAATATGAAAGTTCCCATTAATTAAGTGTATATGATTCACGTCATAAATATACAATACAAGCACCCCGAGACTAGCTGCGGTGCACACATACTCTGCTATCCATCCCGGTACATCACGTACATAAGGATCACATATTCCGAATCTCTCAGGAATAGTTCTCAGATAACAACATCACAAATAATGGAGGTGAACACAGTCACATCACATGGGTCACGCACATACCTGTGCTCCCACGATCAGCAGACTTATTAACATCCCAATAAGTCCTTCTCTGACCTATGTTCATCGAGGTAACCAGTCTAAATCCGGGCAACACAAGGATTAGAGGGCCCTAAGCGAACGTAAACCTCCCGTGATAGCAAGTATGGTAGGTATGTCATACACATAAAATCAATACATATACTGAGTATTTACACATCTTAGTAATCACCATAATATATTGGTGGTACACTTATCATTCTCGTACCGACATATAATACTACACAATTTATATGTTCCCGGTTAATATAATAAATTAGGCCGTCAATAGTTCTCACATTGCAATAGACAATCACGTCCTACTTCATATTTACCCTTAGGTTCAAACTACACTTCTAGGTTTGATTCCTCATTATATCCCAAACATCCCAAATATCATAATTAATCATTAAGGGGAGGTTATCTCTATGTATACACAAGGTTACGGGACACTCGGGATCAAAACAGGCTAAAAAGCCTAAA
Organism: Sambucus nigra; assembly: GCA_949130495.1. NCBI lineage: Eukaryota > Viridiplantae > Streptophyta > Magnoliopsida > Dipsacales > Adoxaceae > Sambucus > Sambucus nigra. The sequence continues at coordinate 648,360,978 of OX422215.1, read as the reverse complement.
CTGTCAACTCGTTAGAAGTCTCGTTCGAACGAGGCTGTTCGAACGAGAGTTCGTTCGAACGAAGTGGGCTTTCTAACGAGGTATCGTTCGAACGAGAACATTGAACGAACTTCACCCTCGTTAGAAATCAAAGGTCAACTCGTTAGAAGATCGTTCGAACGACCTGGGCAGGTCTTCTAACGAGTGGCCAGTTTCGAGCCCAGAAATCCTTATTTCGTTTTTCCATCTTTTCTTCACTTCTAATCTCATCTAAACATTAGTCCAACACTTGTTCAAGGTTCCTAATCGTCTCTAAACACACATAGGTCACCTACTAACGTTTTTGTGGGAATTAAATCGTTATAAACATCATCCAAATATCAAATCCATTCATTTATCCCCAATTTCAAGAACATGAACCCTAAAATTTATAAATCATCAAAGATTCTAAATAAATCCGTTTTTGTTTCATCCAAAACGTATTAACATCAGATTATTCACCTACATATAGTTCTACATGCAAATCCTCATCACAATACAAGTTTCTAATTCTAAATTAATGGGTTTTTATCAAACTCCCAGGAACAATAAGAGTTTTATAAATTCCTACACATGGAAGAAGCATTCTCTGAAATTAATTGGAATTAAACCACTTGCCTTATTTGAATCTCTGATTTTGATGTCGATTTGATGAATGGTTCTCTCTCTTTCTCCAGAATTCTCCTCTTTCTCTCCCTCTACAAGCTCTTCTCTAATGGTGGCAATGGAGGCTAGGGTTTGTCTTAGGAACTTTTGGGTCTAATTTTAATAACCCCCGTAGTCTAATAAGTCCTAAGATGTGGTTAGTGGGTTTAGTGGGGAATTACTAAGTCAGCTTTTTAATTCCTAATTTTCGTAGGTTTTAATTCCCAGAAATTCAAAATTACCAAATTACCCTTATACGTTGCCGGTATGGTCTAAAAATGCCCCGGGACCCAAACTAAACCCCCGGCTAGTGTTTTCTGACTATTTCTACCCTTTCGGACGCGTTGGCGCCCTCAAAACGACCATACGAATTTATAGAAATAAAATTCACTTTTTAATTATCATAATTATATTCCATGATGCGACTGTCACACGCGTCTCAACAAAATTTCCAAATTGCCGTATTTCAATCTCACGACAAATTTCATAATTCACTATTCATATATAATCATATATGCACATTATAATCAAATACCAACTCGCATCTCGTTAGTATTTTAATCCGGATTAATTTCCAATTAATACACATTTAATTTAATTAATCCCAAAAATAAATATCACAAAAATACGGGGTATTACATTGGAGCCATTGATCTCTTGATTTTTGCTTCCAATGTCTATCTTTGAAAAGCAAAGCAGAATTTTCCAGGGTTATTATTGGCCAAATCTGACTTTATTTTTTCATCAGCATATCAACTCATCGATCTAAGCATTCCATCATCATTCTCTAAAATATATAATATAGTGTGTTTGGAAATTTCTCAAACCATAAGATTAAATTCAGATATTTTTTAATTCTAAGAAAAACATTTAACCAAGGTTAAGAGAAAACCTTAACCCTGCAAGTTATGTAACCTTCATCCTATCTAGTATACTTAAGGTAGAAATTTTGGAAAGACCAACCCATGAATTGTTTTAGTAACTTGATGTCGATTTATAGTCATGCTTCTAGAGTTCCCAGAGACGAAACCAAAGATGTTGGTGTAAATATAATACCTCAAATTTAAGTATATGAAATATGAATAAAAAATAATCTCATAACACAAGATATAAGTTATTCGGTTTAAGATATACCTACGATCATTTGTCAAGGTATGAATTCCTTGTATTAACTCTAAAGGTAATAAAACAAAAAATACAACGCTCCATGTGACACTTTAGTAAGGTTAGAGTTGTATGCATATATCCATTAACCCTAATGTACTTATATGATGGTATTACAATAATCTAACAACCTTTCAACAATGATTCAACTCGAGTTGAAAATCATGTGGGGTTAAAAAAAAATCAGAACCAAATGAATCAACATCTCACCTGCTAAATGTTTCGGGTTTTGGGAAGTGCACATAAGGTTTTTCCCAAGATTCGGTGTTAGGTACAAAAAATCATGAATAGTAAGTCCAGCTTAGCTCAAGCAAAGGCGGTGTTCAAGGAATTCGATCTTCCGTGAGATGAAATTTACCACTGTAATGGCTTCAATCTGAAATGGAGTTTTTATATGTCCAAACTTGACACACCATAGTAAAAATCTTTCATAGAAACATAGAATTTATTACTTATAAAAGAACAGGGATAATATCACTTCAATATATTTCGATCGCTAACACAAAATGAGCTATGTATCAACAAAAGTGAATAAGATTAATAGATGTGATAGGTAATTCTAGTTTACAAAGATTTAATGTAGTAATACATGACGCAACCTCCCATCTAAAACCACTAGCTCGTAACCCAATTATAAAAGAGAATTTTGAATATTAAGACAAAACTCAGCTGATTAAGCATCCAAGTCAAGCCAATTGCAACTGTGCATTCATTATTTGAAGCACTTGTCAACCAGTCTAGGTTATAGATTTTATCTAAGATCTCCAAAATTATTGAAATATTACTCCTCCGGACTTTAACAGAGAAAATCTCTCTGTTGGAGCTTACGCTGATATGACTATTCAATAACATCTCAAATCATCCACTCTCAGATCTCTACGTAGGTAATATAGCAAAGTACCTCACAGGGTTGCATGCACACTCATCCCTAATTATTCACCAAAAAAACACATCAGTAACCCCAATTTTAATCAGTATGACTGAAACTCAGAACCAAATGAATCAACATCTCACCTGCTAAATAGTTGGGGTTTTGGGAAGTGCACATAAGGTTTTCCCCATGATTCAGTGTTAGGTACAAAGAGTCATGAATAGTAAGTCTAGCTTATCTCAAGCAAAGGCGGTGTTCAAGGAACTCGATCTTCCGTGAGCGACTTGTCGGATTCCTACTATCCGCTAACTCTTCAAACCTCCTCCCTCCTCCTTTATCCGAGCTTCGAACCGGCAATGCAAAATATATATTTGCATTGGCAGAGTTAAAAAAGTTTCAGCTAATGAAGAAGAAAATTAGTTCAAGATCAAAACATTCCCATAACATAATAATACAAAAAACATACAACCCATTATGGAAAGTTCCTAACAAAAATATAAGACAACAACATTTAGCATAAACCATTAAAATCCATAATTACAAAGTCCATATAAAAAAATGGAAATCATTAAACACGCTTGACAAGTGCTTTCGTCCACACAATCTAGCTCCAAGTACCAACGTCTCTCAAATCCTTAGCTCCACCCTGTTGTCCCAAGTAAAGACCAACATTGAGGTCAAATATCGTGTCTAATATCACTACTACCTCTTGCTCATAATCAATGATGTGCGAGTGCACTTTTTCCCGAACAGTCGCGTCTATCATTCCCTTTGAAATCACCTTACCATTCAAACCTTTAATCTCACATGACTCACCATCTTCTAGTATGCACCGTGTTGCATTAGATGAAGCAGAGGTTACATGTATGTCACTTTATCCATTTGTGAGGTTAGAGTGATGCTTCCCCATATTAGACTTTACAAATGTAGCCAAGTCAACAAGTGTGTTCTCCATGCCTTTCATAGATGCTTCCATTGCATTCAATCGACCTTTCGTACATTCATTTTCAATTTTTTCAGTTCGAAGCAGAGAAAGGGCTGGCATGGAAGCTTTAATAGACGATAGTGACACTGAAGACCCTACACCTCGAGTGCGTCCCCTTTTGTCTATGCCAAATACTTGGGACAACGCATCAGTTTCCAACGACTGGGATTGGTCAATACCCTTTTCTTTAAGCTCGACATTATTTGCTTTCACCTTCTCCTATAATATATCATATAATAAAAATATTAGCAAATTATTGAACATAACTAATCATATACTTTATACTATCAAATCATTATTGTTTGCAAACACTTGCCATGCTTGAAGCAATGCTATCCGGGACTATCCCATTTTCCCTAGAGTGGGAGGCTATCAACACATCAACACGTGTGATATTGGAATTAGGATTGATGTTGGAGTTGTCATTATTGGGATTAGAGTTGGCATCTGGCTTATCGACATTGTTCTTTTTCTACAAATATAAATTCACCAATTAGAGAATATTCGATTAAAAGAATACAATTCACCGATTAGAAAATATTCAATTAGAAAAAATAATTCATCGAGAAAGAATACCATGTTTGAAAAAAAGGTGTACTTACAAGTTTGTATCGGACTTGGGCCTGACCATTGCGCCCACTAGTGTGAGTGGCCCCAATTTTAGATCTATTTGATTTCCCTAATTTGCTTTTCTTTCTGGCAACTTCCGTACCCTCATTCTTCATGAATTCCCTCCATTGCTCCGGCTTAACATAGGGAGGTACATTCACCAACATTTCTGCATCTGTTGTATACTTCATGTAATATAACCTCCTTAACTTCGATTTCCATGAATTGTATTTAGAGGCCATGTTTTTTAAACATTGTTGCTTATGAGATGATGGAAGATCATATCTTGCCTAGTATGAAGACACATTAGCTAGCTTTTGGGATATGATATAATTCATAAAGAGAAAGAACAAATAAACACATATATTATTGATGTTTTACTAATATCTCAATCCAAACGTCATCTTTGTAATTTACTGGAACTTTACACCAATCACCATATGTAATTGGAACATTAGCACGAACTATCTTCCCAAGTTGAGACATATATGGAACTTTTTTCTCACCCACCACTTGATTATCCTCATTGGTAGTAACTATTTCTCTTGCATCACTACCTTTGATAGACATCGAATACTGCTTCAAAACAACTAAACCATACAAATTAATGTGCAAAGCAGGACAACAAAACTAAAATAAGAATTTAAAAAAATCATCACTGCCATTAAATACCCAACATATAAATCACTATTAAGCACCACCATGATCCCAACATATGTATTATTATAAAAGGTGCTTTGACATCAATTGAAAGCTGGTAATAACAAATGTGTAATATAGAAAGGGTTATTTCAACAAACAAGTGTATAGGATGAATAACAAAAGATGTTTGCATATTAACAAACTCAATTTAAGAAAATAAAACACTCAAGAAATGAAAACACTAGTAAACATGTCCAAAAAGCCATATATGTTCAGTCAACATTGAGTAAATCCTTTATATAGACATTGTCCTTAAGAATGGATTGATACACGATCGGAACCTCAACGTCATCCATCATTGTCCTCAATCTCTTTGGAGTATGCAAAATAATGGACCATCCATCATTTAAAAAATCCACAGCATAGAATACTTGAGCTGCTTCAGAGGCAAGAATGAACGACTCATAATCAATTATGTCTTTACTCTTAAGCTTACTTAAGTTAACCATCATTAACTTTAAGTGAGGATCAACTTTGCAGCGATTAATCTTGTCCTCGACTTTCACCCAATCACAATAAAATATGACTATCTTAAAAGACGTATAGTCTAACTCAAATATGTCACGGATAATTCTGTAATATGTTGTCTCCGCTTCTTTATAATTGGTATCTTTCCCGCTTGATCTGAATTTAGTAATGGCCTTCATAAACACACCATTATTTTGTGTTACCCGACGCTCGTCAGATTCCCATGTAGAAAATTCAAACCCATTAGAACGATACTTCTTATATGATTGTGCATCATATTTTGGCCCATTGGCTAACCACCAAAACATTGTATCAGTTGATCCCTTTTTAAGTAGCTATAAAATATTATGACAAATAAGCATACTGAAATATAAAAAGACAACCAAATGTGTTCATATAGTCGACTTAAGTTCAAACCTCCTTAATCAACCATAGAACAAAACCCTCTTGTTTTTCCTTCATTGTACCCCCCTTTTGATTACGCCCAAGGGTAGATTCCCAGTAAAGATCATATTTCCTACACCCAATAAAAAACATTTAAACATATGATACGTGTTAACATAAATAAAAAAGAACATAATCAAAACTAATATACTCACATTTTCCATTCATCCACTTCATCATGTTGTTGCAATACCCATTTCCGAGCTTGTTCAAATTTCATTGTGGTTAACTTCACTTTCTTCCCCTGTACTAAAGGTCCCTCATCGGCACATTCATCGTCTTCATTAAGAAAAGCTTCATACGTATACTTGTGATTTCGTTCGCGTAGGTTTGGCATGTACTCCATGCAATAAAGAGTTGATTCTTCTAAAATGTATTTCTCAGCAATGCTCCCTTCAATATACCTCTTGTTGCCAACGTACTTCTTGTAATTTTTCATCAACCTATACCCCAAAAGAATAATGAAAACTAATAAATATATATTATATCATACTATTTATCTAAAAACATATCACGCATAATTCGCTTACCTCTCAAAAGGATACATCCATCTAAATCTGACCGAGCCACATTTTAATGCTTCCTCGGCTAAATGTATGATGAGGTGGATTGTTACAATAAAAAATGTGGGTGGAAAATACTTCTCTAAAACACACATAGCCTCAAACATTACCTTTTTAACTAAATCAAGAACATCCCTCCTTGTCACCTTAGTGCACAACACATTGAAAAAAATGTTTAACCGCTGAATAACAACTAACAAATCCTTGTGCTCTGCATAAGAATTTAAAGAAATATCGGAAGCAAATGTTGCATAATCACGTGATAATCAGGCAATTTCAATCCCTTCAACCCGAGCGGTTTTAAATTCACATTCTTACTCAAGTTAGAAGAAAAACACTTCGGCAATTTTAACTCCTTTAAGGTACGAAAGAACCAATCTTTTTCTTCTTTACCTAAAGTGAATGCAGCTACAGGTCTAACAATTTTGCCAGATTCATCTACGGTCAACCATAACTTTTTTTTTTATCGTCATCGCCTCCATATCTTTACGTGCATTGGTTCCATCTTTTGACTTATCTTTCAAGTCCAAAATAGTTGATAAAAGATGATCGGTGACATTCTTCTCAATATTCATTATATCTAAATTATGTCGAACATCATGCGTTCCAATAAAAAAAATCAAATAAAATGGACCTTCGAGACCATAGAGTTGTGATATTTGTATTCGCACAATATTTGTTGTCCCCATTTCGTTTCCTTTTCTTTTTAAGTTTTTATTTACAAATTTTTAACATAATGCATGCTACTTTATGTTCAATCTCAGTACCATACAACCTTTGTGGAGCTTTACGATCCTCAACATTGTTGTTAAAGTTATGTTTGTCCAACTTAAAGTTGTGATTGCGTGGAAGGAATCTTCGATGACCCCGGTAGCAAATTTTCTTACTATTTCCAAGATGTTCTGAGTCGACTACTTCCGCACAAACTGGACAAGCTTTGTAACCATGAATAGTGCACCCAGACAAAGTGCCATATGCAGGAAAGTCATGAATTGCCCACAATAAATAGATCTCAGTGTAAAATTAGCTTTGGTGTAGGAGTCATATGCTGTTACACCTTCAAACAATAATTGTTTCAACTCATCTACTAAAGGTTCGATATAAACTTCTATGTCCTTGCCTGGTGCATTCAGCCCAGATATCAAAATTGACAACATGGAAAACTCCCTTTTCATACACAAAGACGGCTTCATATTTAAAGGTGCCAAAATGACAGGCGAATAACTATAACTGGTGCTGAGATTATCGTATGGATTAAAACCATATGTAGCTATAGCAAGATGAACATTACATGATTCAGTAGCAAAGTCGGGCCATTTTGTATTTGCGGACTTCCAATCTGATGAATCAAAGGGATGGCACATAATATTTGTAATGGATTTCGCTCGAGCATGCCAAGTCATTTCATTTGCAATCCATGGTATACTAAACAATCTCTTCAGCCTTGGAATCAACGAAAAATTCCTCACTGTCTTTCGGGGTACTTTACCCTCCCCATTTAAACTAAACCAATATCTTGATAAGTTGCATATTGGGAATTTCTCCTTCTTTCCATGTTCCTTCCGGTATAAGATACAATCATTCTGGCATGCATGAATGATATTATAATCCATACCAACTTCTTTAATTATGGTCTTCATATCTGGATACTTTTTTGGTGTTGAATTTTCTTTGGGCAAAAAATCCTTAAATAAACCAAAGATATCAGTTAAACTATTGTCCGACTAACCATGTCTTGTCTTTATGTTATTCAATTTGACAAGAAAATACAATGTTGTGTGTTTCTCCATACACGATGGATACAATGGCTCATTCGCTTTACCATGTATGTACATGTATTTCAGCTCCTCAGGGGTTTGAGAACCATTTTCACCACCTTCGTCTCTACCAATGGGATATGTCGAATGATTAACGTTTCGATTAAACGCATTATACACAAGTTCTTACATCCTTAGGTCTTCAGTCATGGCATAATTTTGTTCAACATCTTCCTCGGTTGAACGTTCATTCCTCTCGACATATTCCTTTCCCCTGTGTAAATGCCAAAATGTGTATGAATGCAAGATACCATGACAAAGCAAATGAAAATGAATATCTTCGAGGTCGAGAAATTTTCCATTCTCACATTTACAGCATGGAAATGCAAACATAGTTTCTCCACGACCATTTTTCCTTGCGAAATCGATAAATGTAGCAACCCCATTTATATATTGTGGTGTTCCTCTATCAAGTTCCTTCATCCACTCTTTATAAAGTTGTGATGCCATTCTACAAGTCATACATTTAACGGAAAATTAGTGTTAATTGATATAAGATCAAATACCAAAAAATCCCTCAAAATTTTTTTAATACACATTTAATCCAAGTCTTTTATTTTGTACCAAAAAGTCCCTTATTCTCTTATCTTTAAAGGTTTGTGTCAGTGGCATGGTAAAGCCTTTTTTTCATAGTGAAGGACTTTTTGGTGCAAAATAAAAAGGCTTGGACTATACATGTATTAAAAGAAGTTCAAGGGACTATTTGGTATATGCCCCATTGATATATTTTATAAAAGTTATAAAGTGCAAAAAATAACACAATTAAAGGCCTTTTTAGTCTATGTTTCGGTTGTATCTGTGTTTAAAACCTAAAACTAGTAGAATATGAATTTGGAAACCAGTTTTTTTAAAACTATTTGCTTAAAACAATTTGATTCGATTTAGTATCAACTCCTACTTGATTATCTCATCCTAAAAAAACAATGTAATGAAATATATTACAGGTAGTATTTTTGTACCTATATCTGAGAAGAAGAACCTCCTTAGAACAAAGATGAAACGTGATGAGATCAAAGATGACCGAAAAAACGCTGCTTGAGACCAAAGATCGAGCCGAAGTAAGTAACAAAAGATAAGTAAGCATAATACCAATAAATAAAATACGAGAAGATTAATCAGCTCCGTGGAGTTAAACAAAATAAAAAAATAAAAAGATGAGTGCGTTTAATTTTTAAACTAATGAAAAAAAAAACAGCACGATTTTAACTTTTTAAACAAAATTAAAAGTTAAAATCAGATGAAAAAAGTTTAACTGATGAAAAAAATTTCTTCACAAAATTTTTTCAGTTTCGAGTCTTCAGACCGAATTTATCCAAAAAAAAAATTCACAAAATTTCTTCTTCTTGAAAAAAATAGATGAATACCTCTTCCGATGCAAAAAAATAAATAAACAAGATGAATCTAACTATTCAGGGGAACAATCTAACTATGTGAGTGTGAGGGTTTACCGAATACGCCCGAAGCCGAAGCCGAAGCCCAAAGACGCCTAAGACCGAAGACCTAAAATGAGGCGGGTGAATGGGAAAATACAATAGAGCTCTAAAGTGGGAATGGAAAAATATAAAACAGGGAAAGGAAAAAAATTAACACTTTTTGAGTCTTAGAAAGGGATACGTGCCCCTAACGTGTTCTATATTGACTGATGGGTGCTATATTAATAATTTTGTATGAGTCATGAACACTAATAAATTTTGTAAGTGGCTAAAATCGTTATAATTTTGTACATGTCACGACCACTTATAATTTTTTTTTCAATTAGTTATAAAATAGCCAATTTGGTGTAGTGCGAGACATAAAATAATTATCTCCTACACTAGCATGGATGTGTTATCAACTAAAGAATAACAAGTTAAGATACTTTCCTGGAAATCAAAGGTCTGATCCGACAAATTTGAGTGGTATAGGAACGATCCTCTTCTTTCGATCTATGCGTTGGTGGTGGAATTGGTGAGGATGGTGTAGGGTTGGTGGTTATCCTCCTTGGAAGATTTCACTCTTCTCTCTTCCTTAGACTCTCTATAACTCCAATGTTTATAATCCTTAAGGACTTTGACTCCCATCAGATATAACCCTTCAATTTTAGTCATTAATTAAGGCCTAAAATGGAAAATTAAAGAAATGCCCTCCTGGGTTGCAGGTTGGGCCTAAAAATGTCCCGAGACCCAAACTAAACCCCCAGTTACACTTTTCTGACTAGCTCGACCCTCACGGACACATTGACGCACTCGAAATGACCATACGTGCATCTTATAATTTATGTACTTTTTATCCCATTAATTTAGTCCCAACACGACACACGTGTGTCCCGACTTAATTTCTATTATTAAATGCCATAGATACGGATTAATATTAAATTAATTTATCCCAATTTAATTTAATTAATCCCATAATTAAATGCCATAAAAATACGGGGCATTATAGAGAATCGGTGAATAATGGAGCACCAAAGGAATCTTTAACTAAATAGAAAGTTGGGTGATGCAAACGGAAAAGATACTCGATGTTCTTAAGTGTATTAATGAACAAAAGGTTTCATTTGGAACGTTCATGCTAGAAGGTGAAGTTGAACATTGGTAGAGAATGACTAAGAGAATTTACGAGGAAAGTAATAATCACATAGCTTGGAATGACTTCTTAATGATCTTCTATGAGAAATACTTTCCCAAAGCGATGCAAGACCAAAAAGTTGTTGACTTCATGAGCCTGATTCAAGGAAATATGAGGATTAGTCAATATGAGGCAAAGTTTATTGATTTATCCCGCTCCTCACCTCATGTTGTGATAAATAATGTTTTAAAATCAAAGAAGTTTGAATGTGGGTAGAGATTGAATATTCGTATTCGAATCTTCATCATGTAGTTGACATCATATATTGACGTGGGGGCTAGGGAAACAATAGCTGCGAAGGATAATGAAGAATATAATTTGGTTAGAAAGGGGAATAGGAAGCTTGGAGAATAAAGAGGATGGAACCCCAATAACAAACCCTTTAGGACTATACCCAATGCAGGGAGACCTTTTGTAAAAAAAACATTTAATGTTGATAGATGTCAACGATGCGATAATATTAACAGAGGGTAACCATGTTATTTAGAGACAGGAAATTGCTTTGGGTGTGGCTAAAATGCACATAAAATAGGAGATTACCCTTACAAAGGGAAGGTTCCAATAAATACTTTAAATGGAAATAAGGATCATGGAAGATAAGGAAGAATTTTTAATCTTTCCAGTGCAATAGGTTCTAATTCAGTAGTGTCAGGTACACTTTCTATATGTGCACAACCTTTTTGAAATTTCAATATATCCTCGTTCTACCCATTCATTTGTGTATATACGTTTTGTTAATCGCTTTCCTAATATTCCTGCACCCTGGAAGCATACATACATATTTCTACTCATGTTGGTGAGTTATTGAGGGGAATATTAGTATATACGTCTTGCCCTATAGATGTCAATAGTCATAAATTATTTATCGATTTGATAGTTTTAGACATAAGATATTTTGAAGTCATTTTGGGGATGGATTAGGTAACACCGTGTCATTCTAAGGTAAATTATTTTGAGAAGATATTTACTTTCCAAATTCCTAACCATCCAGAATTTAGTTTTGAAGAAACTAGCATCATATCTCTTATGTGTATTATCTCTGTAATGAAAGGTTATAGTTTTCCTAATAAGGGATGTTAATGGTTTGTAGCAACTCTTATGAGTTTACAGAATGTTGGAGTCTAGCTTAGAAGATATTCCTATAGTTAAGCATTTTTTACATGTGTTTTCCATATGAGTTACCCGTTTTACCTCCCAATAGAGAAATAGGGTTTACGATTGACCTTATTCCTAGAATTAAACCAATCTCAAAACCACCTTATTGCATGGTACCTTTAGAATTAAGGGAATTAAGATATGTTAGACAAGGGTTTTATTAGATCAAGTATATCCCCTTAGGGCGCTCTAGTGTTATTTGTTAAAAAGAAGGACGCGACGATGAGGTTATATATAGATTATTGTTAACTAAATAACGTGACCATTAAGAATAAATACCCCCTACCTTGTATAAATGATTTCTTTGACCAAATTCAAGGGGCGTAAGTACTTTTGAAGATTGACCTTAGGTCAGGCTATTACCAATTGAAGATTAAGGAAGACGATATTTCAAAATTAGCTTTTTGTACTAGATATGGTCACTGTGAATTTCTTGTGAGGCCATTTGGACTAACTAATACACCAATCGATTTTATGGATGTGATAAATAGAGTGTTTAGGAAATATTTGGATCAATCTGTGATTGTTTTCATTGATGACATCCATGTTTATTCCAGGAGTATTGAAGAACATGAATAGCATTTATAGATAGTATTACAAATCCTTAGGAAGGAGAAATTATATGCAAAATTAAATAACTGCGCGTTTTAGCTGCCTAGCATCTCTTTTCTAAGAAATAAAATTTCTAAGGAGGGAGTCTCGGTTGACCCTTAAAAGATCAAGGCTATAGTAGATTGGCCTAAACCAACTAATGTGACGGGGATTCGTAGTTTTCTTGTATTAGAGGGTTATTGTCGAAGATTTGTTGAAGGATTTTCTAGTACAGACAAAGCTTTATCTAGATTAACAAAAAATATATTGAAATATGAATGGTCCGAGGAGGTTGAGAATAGTTTTGAAGAACTTACGAATCAATTAGTAATTGCCCCAATTTTAACTATTCCTTCTAGGGCAGGGGGATTTTTGATTTATAGTGATGCTTCCAAAAATGGTTTGGTATGTTTACTAATGCAAAATGAAAAAGTAGTAGCTTATGCCTCGATACAGTTAAAACCACATGAGCAAAATTATCCAACCCATGCCCTAGAATTAGCCGTTATAATTTTTTCTCTTAAGATGTGGAGACATTATTTGTATAGTGAGACTTGTGACATTTATATTGATCATAAGAGTTTGAAATATATATCTACTCAGCGATTTGGGTAAAAGTTGTGAAAAGAAATTTTTTTGGACCATAATTGATCCAAATGACGACAGACAAAGTGAAATTGATACAAAACTCACTTCAAATCGCTCAAAGACATCAAAAGAGTTATGTCGACAATCGCCACCGACAGTTAGAATTTCTAAGAGTATATTATGTGTTCTTGCGAGTATCACCAGCGAAGGGAGTAATCCAATTTGGGAATACGGGGAAGTTGAGTTCAAGATACATAGGACCCTTTGAAATCCTTTAAAGGATAAGAGTTGTTGCATATATAATAGGATTTACCCCTAAACTCTCTAGTGTGCATAATGTGTTTCCCGTGTCAATGCAGAAGAAAGACATCCCAGATACAACACATATCTTAAGTCATGAACCTCTTCAAATTAGAGAAGATATGACATACATTCAGCATCCAGTAGAAATTTTGGACCATAAAGATCAAATATTACAAACTAAGGTAATTCCATTGGTTAAAGTATTATGGCATAATCATTTTGTTGAAGAAGTAACATGGGAGAGGGAAGATCAAATAAATGAGTGATATCCATATCTTTTCGAAAATTATCGTAAGTTAAGTTTGGGGGCCAATTTTTTTATAAGGAGGGTAAGATGTAATGACCCCACTTTTATATGCTCGTATATAGTTTTTTTTATAATTGCTTTCCACTTACTATCTAATAAGGCTATATTATAACATATGTGATATTCGAGGTTCTTAGTATGACAAAATTTATTTTTAAATACGACGATTCAACTGTGAATTGGATCAAATTAAAGTTTTATGACACATCCTAAACTAAATGATAAGTTTTGGGGTAGAAAATATAATTTTATAAAACTTTAGGGACTTGGTTTTAATTAAGAAATTTTTAGGGACCAAAATAAAAAATAAATAAGGACCATTTTGTATAAAAAATATTTTCAAGGACAACTGAGAAACATAAAAAATATGTAGTGTAAAATTACCAAAATGCCCTTCATGTGTAAAATGACCTTTACACCCTTAATAATTTTCAACCTCATGCATAGCACCTCGTGCTTGGTTTTGACACCTCCACTGTACATATGTCATCTTTAGAGGAAAATCTAAAACACATGTCCTGCATTTAGAAAAAACTAAAACACGTGTCGATGTTTGGTGAAATAAGACTGCAAGACTATTTCGTTAAACGACACTTCAACGCTGACTCGTCGTTGTGAGAGCTTAGTCACCAAGACACGCGTCAACACCCAAATATCATTGAAACTATAAATAGAGTACTTGCGATAGTGTATAATACGAAATTACTTCAAAATTTTACAAAGAATCAGTGAGGAAAGTGCGAGGAAGTTTAAGAAGAAGTTGCATCTTAGTGATCCATGACTCAATATCTATAAGATTGAATTTCCATTTTTGGTGATTACTCTGTGGCATTCCTTGCACATTTCAATTATATGATATTGCAAACTACATATTTTATGAACTCTTTTTATTCTCAAATTCATCTGATTCTGATGATTAATTCATCGGGAAATGATTATATTTGTCCATATAGACATACCGACTAAAATGAATATTGAAAATAATATTGAATGTTGGAAATACGATTCAGTCTAAGGGACCTCTTTTACTGACTGACCTTCCCATCTGGGTTATCGCGGGTGTGCCCTAGATAAGGTGTTGTAATGAACAATTTCGATTGACCCTCAACTACTAGGGAATAATACGATAGAAGAATGCGGTATTAGAGTCTACTTGGCCATTAAATTGATATGATTGAAAGAAAAAGTATATTTCCTTTTATTTGTCGCATCTGTTCTATTATGAGCTTTTCATTTCAACATATTGTCATTCTCATATAAATATATTATTACAAGTTCATGTCCATATATGTATATGCCTTTTGTTCTTGCTTGAATAAGTATTTATTTTATGAAAAACCTTAGAATGCCTGGAGATTAAATCCCATTCGGATTTTAGCTAACGTTGTAACAATTTTTCCAGAAATAACTAGGCTCGTAGATGGAATGTAAAAGGACTATGTTGAAGATTTGGCTTTTAGAGGTCTTTTTGTTGCTTTATGTAAAATGTATGGTTTATCAGATAAAACATGTAACAGGTTTTAAATTTAGTCTTAAGTTGTAACTTCTTGTTACTTATATGAAGTTTTCGTTTAGAAAGATATGATGAAGTAATTCCTTCATTTTCAGTAGTTTGCAATTCAAAACCATGTGAATGTATTTACGTTGCATTTATTTTTAAAAAAATATTTTAAATCCAGAATATTAAATGCCTTGGTGGCATGTTAAGACACTCATTCCCTACTAATTTTGGTTCGAGGTCCTGACATCTATAGTACCAGATTATAGTGCCATTAAAGGCGAATATGAGATATAGGAGAGGAGAATACATTAATATTGCAAGGTTGGGCTACCTAGGGGGTGGCCGGTAGAGTATAGCTTAGTAGATCCGTGGCTAGGCAAGCCCCCAAATGTAATGGCTTATAGAGAGAGGTCGGGTAAAGACTTTGGAAGCGTTTCACCTATAGAATCGTCCCCCTAGTTGTGAGGTGTGAACTTCTATTTATAAATGTAAAAAAAGGAAGTGTCATGTGTACGGAGCACTTGACATGTAGATAAGTTATACGATCGTGTAATCTTTCTATAAGGAGAGCTTTCAAGTGACATATGTAACTATCCACAACAAGATGTTAACTGTGGGAGTAGGAGATGGTCACGGTCTGTATGGTCCCAAGCAGCAGCGCAGTATCTTATGTTGGTCGTGGCCTATCTGTTCCCATTCAGTGGCCTCTTACTTTTAGTCTCTGGCCAGTGCCAATACTGGGCATAAGAATAAGCCCCCAAGTCTCAGTGGAAAGAGGTGTCGAGTTGGTGAAGTGGTTGTATTTTATGACCTTGGCCATGACGCTATATTTCTTGCAATTTTCTTATTATGAAACACATAAAGATGACAACCGAAGGGTGAGTTCGCTATGTTTTACCTTCCTGTGACCACTTATCTAAATGGGGTGTGCCTGAGGCCATCATTACCTTAGCTAAATACCTTAGAGCGAATCAAAAGAAAACCCCTACCCCTTTCACTTTCTATTTTTTGCGAAGTTCTGCGGCGGTTAAAGGCTTCAAAAGGCGGAGCAATACCTAAGTTATTCATCTCTCACTGATTTCCAAGTTGGTTTTCTTCCACTTTCTTTCCATATTATAACTTCGATTTATGTTCTGCCTATGTTTTTGTTTGGATGCTCTAGAATATTTTCTATTTTTGGACACTATTGGATTTTGAGTATAAACTTTATTTTTCTAAGTACTTGTTGGTAGAAAAGATTTTGGATTCGATTTTGGTAGTTGAATCTTGTTTTCTTCTAGATTTAGGATAGATTTTTGCAGAGATTTTTTTTTATATCTTTTTGAATTGAATCATTACACCAAGCCCTAAGAACACAAAGAACGTGTTCTTGATTTTCTTAGCCAAAACCCTTAGGTTTTTGTTTTTTGATCTTTAGACGTTAGAATACAATTGTTTACCTATTCATGTTCATTTCCCGACTAGGTAGTATATGTGAACTTAACTTACTACCGTCCCATTAACACCTTGTCTAAATCCCCCCTGGCTACAGCCGTTGGCTTGAAATGACTAGTTTTATTCTTCACTAACCAAGATTCCCTCTTGCTGCAACCTATTAGGTTAGGTGGTTGTGGCCTTTGACTATAAATTTTCTTTATGCATCAACTTGAACTAATTGATCTTGATTATCTCTGTCTATGGCAAGTTATAGTAGCACTTATCTGTAGATTCTTTTGATATTTGGATTGTTGTTATTCTTCTTAAAAAATTTCATATCTACTCCTGCCTCTACCAGGCCTTCCCTTTTTTTATTATAGTGTTTGCGGCACCTAATTGTGGACTCATTTCTTCTTTTTTAGGTATTTCCACAACCTTAGGAATTAGAAAACCTTGGAATATCTGGAGGATTTATTTAAGAGACACTTCGATGTTCCTCCTCCCAAAGTACTTCATATAAAGCCTTTGAAGGCTAGTGGGCCTTGCACACTTAAGAACTGCCCCCAGTGTTTGACAATAGATTCTGACTCTACATAATCTATTTTTACGAATCTAAAAGATACTATTGAAGAGATGGAGGAGGGCACTCACTCTAGTAATAATCCTCCCGCGTAAGTAGATGTTGCAACTGGGACTGGTCCATCCATTATGTCTGCGAAGGTTAAGAATATTGTTGTTGAACCCTCTAGTCTCGGACAGTCCACTGAGAAAGCTCATGTAACACTTAATCATAGATACGTCATGACAGAATAATGGATAACTAATTTGGCTGAAGATTTTAAGTTTCTAGAAGGAATTATTTATACTATTGCCACTATGGAACAGAGGTCATGTTCCACGGTACCTAATGAAGGGGGGGTGCTTCCCTTTTCATGCTTTCCTCTTGGGGTTGTAGCTTCCAGTTCTAGTTCCAATAGGAGAATTTTAAGTGCCATGAACTTGGCTCTATCCCAACTGGACCTAAACGGCTAGAGGGAAATTCTTATTGCCATAGTCATATGGCAGAAGCACTTTGAGAAATATATCATGCCCGCGGAGTCCTTTATATTCTATTGATCAAAAGATAACTCCATGGACTTTCCTTGGTACTACTACTTCACCATGTAGAGTGGAGATAGGCATTCGTATACAGGCAGACCTACTAGTGTTAAAAACTAGAAAGGTAAGTTTTTCTTTACTTTTGGGGACATCTGGGAGATTTTCCCTACGGAGAGCGAGTGGGAGAATGGATTTAGGATGTCACATCAGTAGGGTTGTCCATTCAAGTAAGGTATTTGTTTTACGCGGCCTGTCTTCTTACACTTTCTTCCACATCTTTCCTTTTTTTTATTGTATTTTTTACAGCACATACTAACACTTTGTTGTTACAGCTCTTGACAACCTAAAGCTCAACAGCAAGCCTAAAAAAAGGGTAAAGGACGCGACTTTATTAGCTGACGAGTACCAAAACTTTTCGCAAATTGTTACTTCCAAGAAGATATTAAAATGGGATGTTTTCCTTCTAAGAAAATTCTCAAGATGATTGTGATAGTTAATTCCCTTTCCTCTAAAATTGTTTTGGGGCGTTTATTTGTCACTTAAAGCCTAACATTTTCCCCCAATTTTAAATGATGTTAACACTGAACATTACATTGTTTAATATAGAAAGTACATCAAGATTTCTAAGGCCAAAGTTACAAAGGTAGCTAAGTAGAGCTAGCTCACTAGCATCTTGTTGAAGGCCATGCTGAGGCGAGAAAGAGGAGGGATGATAATCACACCATGGACTTAAAGAAGGTTGTCGATGATGTCGTGGCCAGTTATAAGGTCTCTAGGGACTTATTTATGACCAACAATAAAGCCTACCTCCATGACTTCCAGGAGCTTAAGAAGAAAATTATTGAAAACTTGCCTGATTCTAAAGAGAGAGTCCTTGCCTGAAAGCTCCGTGATGCTGAGCACATAGAGTGCG
Source organism: Sambucus nigra (assembly GCA_949130495.1). NCBI lineage: Eukaryota > Viridiplantae > Streptophyta > Magnoliopsida > Dipsacales > Adoxaceae > Sambucus > Sambucus nigra. Next base: position 648,342,213 of record OX422215.1, on the reverse strand, counting down.
TGGTTAAACTAAGGTTTATCGCCGAACAAATAGAAAAACAACAGATTGAGTAAGCTTCATCTGGTGAAGAAACATAAACTTCAGCTGATGGTGATACATACGATGATGAGAATGAGGACGCGGTCTCGTAGTTGCACAAGCGTATAAATTGCTTTATTTTTTGTTTGCCCACTGAGGATTTAAACATTTGACCATTTTTATCTACTTTATAATCATTTTTGTTATCTTCATTAGGCCCTCTACTACATTGATCAATAGGATCTTTTACATGAAATTATACAAGGTTATGTCCATATTCTTGAATCTTCTTTTGGACTAAATGCCATTATTTCTTCTCTCTCTATTATATTTCTTTTATCGGCATGTACGTGGTTATTTTGAATAGGTTATGGCCTTCTGAATGCTTTGCATAGTAGTTTTAAACATATATTGTAATCTTTTTGGAGTCGGGTGCTGCAGTGATAGACTTTGTAGAAAGATTGGCTATGACTTATAAGGCTGTGGCTATGGACTATAGGTTGATTCCTCAGCCTTCATCAATTTGTCAAAATATTGCTGCAGTAATGTTGGATTGTTGAGGTTGTGAGGAAATTTTCCTTTGCCACGGTAGTTATCAAAACTGAGTTCGATTTTTAATTACCCTTCCACGGACCTTTTGAGGGATGACGACAACAATGCTACATTGTCGACGTTTGGAAATTCCTCCCCATGCCATGAACATTAGAGTCTATTGTAATACCCCGTATTTTTATGCTTTCTAAATTTGGGGATTTATTAAATTTAATGTGAGTTATTAATTTAATATAAATTCGGAAATTAATTATTTTAATTACTAATGTGACGAGAGTTAGTAATCATTGGAAACTTGTTGAATATTACTAATGAGTAAAGTAATATAATATTGGTACTATTAAATGTCACGAGTGAATAAAATGACAATTTTGGAAATTTGAGTCGGGACGCGCCTGTGTCGCGTCGGGACTAAATATTGATTAATAAAAGTGAATAAATTATAAGTCACTTGTATGGTCGTTTTGAGTGTGCCAAACTGTCAAAAAGGGTCAAGATAGTCAGAAAAGTGTACCCGGGGGTTTAGTTTGGGTCTCGGGGCATTTTTAGGCCTATTTAGCACCCCGTGAGGGCATTTTGGACATTTTGCATTTTTGAGTAATTAAACCCACGAAATTTATTAGGTTATATCAGCCATTTGGAATGGTCCCTTAGGGTTAGAAGACTCAAAACCTTAGAACGGCCATTAGAGAGGAAGGTGGAAAGCTTTCCAAGCAATCCAAGGCCAAAAACTCATCTGATTGCAACGCCACCACCACCAACACGTAGATCGCGCGACGGGGAACACAACCACACCAAATTCGTCCACAAATTAGAACTCTGAAATTCCCAGGAAAGTATTTATCTTTCTTAATTCCGTTAATGCATCACTCATGTTAGTCTAGGGTTGATTAGGATGAGTTTCATGGAAGAAAATCCATGTTGGAGATAAGAAAATTCCATGTAGTAATGATATGATTAAAAATTTGGAAATCCCCTTCATATGTAGAGGTTTAACCACTGATTTATGATGAATTAGAAGTAGAAATTCTGAAAAAAGACTGATTAGAACAAAGTTAAAGAAATTTCTAAGGTTCATGAGATTTATATAAGTTTTGGCCCATTAATCCATGGATATTGATGAAAATTCGCAAGATTTACGTAGGAGATATTTAATTTGGGTTTATAATGTTTGTAGTACGAATTTTTGGGAGTTTGGGTGTTAAAAATCTGAATTTGGGTGATGTTGGATGATAGAACCCGTAACTGTTAATCTGCAAAATTCGTCATACCTGTTTGATCGATCGATCGAGCCCCTGCCATCGATCGATCGACCGACCCTTCCTGGCAGACTCATGTTTTCCCTTTAAATAGTGAATTCAATTTAAATGAGTAATAATCTTTGGACATCCTTATTAAAATATTTTGGGTGATAAAGAAGACCAGTAGGACTTATTAAAAATAAGAAACCTTTAATCTAAGACGAGATTTACATTTTTATGGAGATGATGGAATTATGTATTATAGGGAGAGACGCGTAAGGTAGTTACGTTGGAAAAATAGATGAGTACCTACTGCATTTTACACTTAGGAGGATAGAATCCATGAGTGTTACGTAGTAAGTTGGAAAAATACACAAATTAAAGTAAGAAACAAACCGTTATACGTGATTACTAAACAACGAGAAATAAGGATAAAGATCATAATTATGGGTCGTGAGTATGTACCTAAACTTGATATGGAAATATTAGTGTATCTATATGACTGTGTTTATGCATATATTATATACGTGTAAAAATCATACCCGCGCTACATGATATCCCTGAGGTTACTGCGCTGGGACAGTCTTATCTCGATGGGACCTTTATGAGGGATATTGACTCGTACCCTAGAAGATAGGAATCCTATGTACCGGCTATCAAATCGATAGTCACGGTCCTAAGAGACGTGAGGGTATGTGCTGACCTCTTGGACTTGGAAACTATGCTTCGCCTCAATATTGTTTGTGTTTGTGTTAATACAGTTCAGAGTGATTCCGAACTTGTATTTCCCTTAGAACGAGTGATACGGGGATTGGATAGAAGAGTATGCCCGCACCATAATTTTTATGTGGGGTGCTGTTAGAATATATATATTATATGAGTATTTAATATATATATTAAATTTTGAAATTTAGGAATTTCCTACAATGTTTATGATAAGTAAGAAATGAATAATGATTTCAATTGAGAAATACGTGTTTTGAAAGTATAGTATATTTCTGGGAAAACTTTATTAATAAATAAAGTTAAAATGAAAGCTTTGTTCCTAAATGAAATTTACTTCTTAAACAGTTGAATTGTTCAGTTTAAATCTTACGAGTAACCTAAGATAAGATGAGTTAAACCGTTGGGATGGTTAGTGCGATAGGTGTGCACATTAGAAGAGACGTGAGAATTTCTCAAGGGAGTGTCGCACTAATATGTGGTTGCATTGGCCTGTAAACATTTTAAATACTTGCTAAACAAATTTTAAATCATTTTCACCATCGGGCTCTGCCCCGTTTCCATTTTATTTTCTCCCTTGTATATATATGTATATATTACAGGTGCCCAGCCATAGGGGCATCTTGCATAGGATCCTTTGGAAGAAACGCGCTGCAGCTTAGGTGGGAGTTGCAGGCCTCTTGCTTAGATGACCTCATTCATTTAATTCTACTCTTAGCATTATTTATTCCAGTTGGGCATGTGTCGCCCTTTCCATTATTCAGTTGTTTTATTGGATATTGTAATCCATTTATTTTACAGTATTTGCACTTTGGGATTTATTATTGCCAGGATGTTTTCATTTAAAGTATTAAATGTTGGATTCAATTAGTTGAATGTTTGATTATTTGGATTGTATGTTCTAGGATAGTTGTGGTGTGACTATTAAATTGTGAATTATGCAAAGTTTTAAATGTTGGTTTAATAAATAAAAATTTGGAAAGTAATATCTAAATGGTTTTGACACTTAGCTTTATTATTTAGGGTGTTTAAATTGGAAAAAGTATTTTCGACAGTGATGCTAAGAATGAACCAACTGTTCACCTTGATTTTAATTTAATAAAGGACTGATCGCCCGGTATTTAATTAGGCGGGGTGTCAAATGTGGTATCAGAGCATCAGGTTCTAATGTCCTTAGGATCTATACGGCTTATTTCTCTTTCAGCTTAGCATATTTGTTATAGAGCCCTATTTTAGGATTGTTGTATTCTTGCTTTTACGATTACGTGTTCAGCTATTTAAGATTTGATGATAACTGTAGACTAATAAATTTCTTCACATTTCAGATGCCTCCGAGACGTGCACCAAAGGATAGGCGTGCCCAAGCCGAGCATCCAGCAGCTCCGGCTCAGGGAACGATGAATGCTAATGAGGTAGCCTCTATTGTTGCTCAGGCGGTGAATATCGCGTTAGCGGTAGTACAGCAGGCTTCACCCCAGATTCAGGCAGTGGCGCCAGTACCTGCACAGCTTCAATCATCATGGGAGCGGGTTAGGGATGCCTTTCAGAAGGCGCATCGCCCCGAGTTCTCAGGTAGTTCACATATCACTATCGTCCGCCAATGGAAGAAAGATATCCAGCGACATCTTCGTATGTATGAGTGCACAGACGTGCAGAAACAGTTGTTGGCTTCCTTTAAGCTAGTGGCGGCCGCTTTGCAGTGGTGGGAATCCACCACCACCTTGGAAGAGAGGGATACTATCCCGATTCAGTTATTCTAGGAGCGGTTTGACCGCAAGTGTTTTCCACCCGCCGTGTAAACTGAGATGAGGCGAAAATTACTGAACTTGAAGCAGGAGAATTCTACCGTTGTTGAGTATGAGGAGGAGTTCACAAGATTTCTCACTATAGTGCCAGATGAGGCACCCACGGAGGGTAATAAGATATTATTGTTTGTGGACGGGTTAGCTTAGAGGATCCGTTCGCACCTTATAGGGAATCTATCTATGAGTACTTTCACAGATGTACTCAATGCTGCTTTGCTACACTGCCAGGATCACCGCTTCCATCTACAGGGAAGCAAGCAGGCAGGAGAGTCCAGCCAGCAGGGCAGGACAGGGGGTAGTGGTGCTAGTGGAGTACTGACATCTCAGGGACAGAGTTCCCATCAGGGGGACCCTGCCAAGCGGTTCTGATCAGGTGGTTCACGGCAGGGATTTGGGGCATTTAGGCAGGGCCAGCATGGCCAACACCGTCAGCAGCAGGGCCAACAGGGTCAACATCATTTTCTTCAGGGCTAGTGGCGGGGCTATAACGGCCAACAGGGCCGTGGTCAGCAGGGTCAAAGGGGAGGTAATTTCAGAGGAAGATGTTTTGTGTGCGGCAAGAATGGCCATAAGCGCTAGGATTGTCCAGAGGGTGATAGGGCCCCACAGTAGTAGGGTGCCCGTAATGAACCACAAAGGCCACTTTTTCCAGGCTCCCTCCCAGTACCATCTCAGGTACCAGCCCTACCAGCCATTCCAGCCGCTCCGGTGCAGCATGGGCAGTTACAGTACAAATGTGTCTATAACGTCCACCAGGCAGTAGCTCCGCAGGCACCACCCACGATTGAGGGTATGTTTCCTATCCATGGTACTATGGGTCGGGTTTTATTTGATACTGGGGCGACGCATTATTTTATAGCTACTCATTTTGCGAAGGCCTTAGGGTTATTAGCCACAACAGAGAGCATTGTGACGTGTGTAGACTCACCACTAGGGAGTGGATCGCTAATTTTCTTTATATGTCGAGGAGTGGGGGTAGAAATTGGTAGTTTGGTATTACCAGCAGACATGTTAGTCTTAGATATGCATGAGCATGACGTTATTATCGGTATAGATTGGCTCACAGCTTACATCGCCATGATAGATTGTTTCGGTGGGAGTATTGTCTTTGCCATTTCAGGGCAAGAGATGTTTGTAGTGGCGATGCCTTGCCCAGAGGGAGGATCGACCACTCATTTGTATTATAAAAAGGAGGATACCTCTAAGGATGTTGTGATTCCCTTAGACTCGATCCCAGTTGTTCGCGAGTATTCCGATGTATTTCAGGAGATACCAGGCCTACCCCCCAGTCGTGACATAGACTTTGTCATAGATTTATTACCGGATACTCGACCTATAGCGCGTGCTCCATACCGTATGGCTCTAGTAGAGATGCGAGAGTTACGAAATCAAATAGAGCAGTTGTTAGGTCAGGGCTTCATTCGAAGGAGTACCTCACCTTGGGGCTCTCCAGTTTTATTTGTGAAAAAGAGAGATGGTTCACTAAGGTTATGTGTGGTCTACCGGGAGATGAACAAGGTCACGATACGGAACAAGTATCCGTTGCCTCGAATCGATGATCTGTTCAACCATCAGAGGGGAGCAACTTTCTTTTCGAAGATAGATCTGAGGCTTGGGTACCATCAGCTACGAATTAGGGAGCAGGATGTTTGAAAGACTACTTTCTTGACGAGGTATGGGTCCTATGAGTTCAGAGTGATGCCATTTGGACTCACAAATGCTCCAGCCGTATTCATGGACTTAATGAACCGAGTGTTCAGGGAGTTCTTGGATCAGTTCGTCATTGTCTTTATAGATGACATTCTGATATATTCACACTCCGAGGAGGAGCATACCGAGCACTTGAGGCAGGTTCTTCAGACTCTACGAGAGCAACAGCTGTATGCTAAGTACGAGAAGTGCGGGTTCTGGTTGCGGGAAGTACAGTTCTTGGGGCATGTTGTTTTTGAACAAGGGATAGCAGTTGACCAAAGTAAAGTGTCAGCGGTGAGGGAGTGGGGGCAGCCCACGACACCGACGGAAGTGTGTAATTTCTTGGGATTATCCGGATACTACAGGAGATTCATTCGGGGGTTCTCCAAAATAGCGGGCCCATTGACGAACCTGACTCGCAAGGAGGTAAATATGTTTGGGATGATGCTTATCAATTGGCTTTCGATGAGCTGAAAGATAAGCTTACTTCAGCACAGGTCCTTGCTTTACCTAAGCCGGGTGTGGAGTACCTGGTTTACACCGATGCCTCTTTACGGGGACTTGGGGGAGTACTTCAGCAGGAGGAGAAGGCTATAGCTTTTTCCTCCCGCAAGCTTAAGACGCACGAGAAGAATTACCCCACCCACGACCTAGAGTTAGCAGCGGTCATTTTTGCATTGAGGATATGGAGGCACTATTTATTGGGGGAGAAATTTCGCTTGTTCACAGACCACAAGTCACTGCAGGACCTATTCACTCAGCGATAGCTGAATATGCATCAGCACATGTGGTTAGAGTTTGTGAAGGACTATCAGTTCGACATACAGTACCATCTGTGGAAAGCCAACGTAGTTGCTGATGCGTTGAGTCGTAGATCGGTAGACGATGTAGCGAACGTCTGGAAAGCAAAGTGGAAGGAGTTGGGTTACCAGGACGCATTAGCCCGTTCCTTCATATCTGTTATGACAGTGACATGGGATATTGTTACGAGGGTGATACAGGCACAGACCGCAGACCCATTTTTCAGGAGCAGATTGTACGACTTTTAGCTGAGGGTACTGAGTCCTATTATGTTAGTTCTGATGGGGGTTTGAGGTTTAATGGGAGATTGGTGGTTCCAGAAGGAGAAGAATTACGTCATGCAGTGATGACCTAGTCTCACGGGTCCCGATTTGCAATACATCCTGGGGGAGATAAGATGTACCAGGATATTAGGCGACATTAATGGTGGAGTGGGATGAAAAAGGACATTGTTGAGTTCGTGTCCAAGTGTTCTACCTGCCAGCTGGTAAAGGTGGACCATAAGAAACCGTCAGGGTTGCTTCAGCCATTGGAAATACTCGCGTGGAAGTGGGAGAGTATTTCCATGGATTTTATTACAGGGTTGCCTACATCACAGCGGGGCCACAACTCCATCTGGGTGATTGTGGACCGTTTGACCAAGGTGGCTCATTTTCTGCCGGTGTGAACCGATTATACCACGGGTCAGTATGCTTACTTGTTCATTGATGAGATTGTCAGATTACATGGGGTGCCCCTGAATATTGTGTCAGATAGAGATAAGATTTTCGTGTCGCGTTTCTGGGAGAGCTTTCAGGAGGCTATGGGTACAGAGTTGAGGTTGAGTTTAGCTTATCACCCACAGACAGATGGACAGATAGAGCGTACTAATCAGATGTTAGAGGATATGCTACACATGTGTGTTCTTGATTTTGGAGGAAGTTGGGAGCCACATCTTCCACTGGTAGAGTTCGCTTATAATAACTCTTATTAGTTCACGATTGGCATGGCTCCATTCGAGGCTTTGTATGGCAGGCCTTGTCGTTCCCCAACTTGTTGGCTAGAGGTGGGGGGATAACAACTTGCTCAGACCAGAGGTGATTCAGGAAACCTCCGCTAGGATTGAGATGATCAGGAGTCGCATTCGAGTAGCCCAGGACAGATAAAAAAGCTACGCCGATGCGAAACGATTCTTCCGAGAGTTTAATGTGGGGGACCAAGTATTACTACGTGTATCTCCTATAAAAGGAGTGATGAGGTTCGGAAAGAAAGGGAAATTGGCCCCGAGGTACGTGGGACCATTTCCCATTATCGAGAGGGTTGGGCCGGTAGCATACATGTTGGGACTGCCAAAGCATTTACATCGCATCCACGATGTATTCCACATCTCGTCATTGAGACGATACCTGAGGGATGATATGGCCCACACCCATATTGCGATAGATGAGATAGACTTACAGCCTGACAGCTCTTACGTGGAGAGACCAGTGACTATCCTAGACCATAGCGAGAGGAGATTGAGGTCGAAGGTAGTTCCACTTGTACGAGTCCAGTGGGAGCATCATAATGTAGAGGAATCTACCTGAGAGCGCGAGACAGATATGCGCGAGAGATACCCACATTTATTCTTACCAGGTATGCCTTATTTTCTGAATTTCGGGACGAAATTCCGTTATTAGGGGGGAAGTATGTAATACCCCGTATTTTTATGCTTTCTAAATTTGGGGATTTATTAAATTTAATGTGAGTTATTAATTTAATATAAATCCGAAAATTAATTATTTTAATTACTAACGTGACGAGAGTTAGTAATCATTGGAAACTTGTTGAATATTACTAATGAGTAAAGTAATATAATATTGGTACTATTAAATGTCACGAGTGAATAAATGACAATTTTGGAAATTTGAGTCGGGACGCGCCCGCATCGCGTCGGGACTAAATATTGATTAATAAAAATAAATAAATTATAAGTCGCTCGTATGGTCGTTTTGAGTGCGCCAAATTGTCCAAAAGGGTCAAGATAGTTAGAAAAGTGTACCCGGGGGTTTAGTTTGGGTCTCGGGGCATTTTTAAGCCTATTTAGCACCCTGGGAGGGCATTTTGGACATTTTACATTTTTGGGTAATTAAACCGACGAAATTTATTAGGTTATAATAGCCATTTGGAATGGTCCCTTAGGGTTAGCAGACTCAAAACCTTAGAACGGCCATTAAAGAGGAAGGTGGAAAGCTTTCCAAGCAATCCAAGGCCAAAAACTCATCCGATTGCACTGCCACCACCACCAACACGTAGATCGCGCGACGGGGAACGCAACCACACCAAATTTGTCTACAAATCAGAACTCTGAAATTCCCAGGCAAGTATTTATCTTGCTTAATTTCGTTAATGCATCACTCATGTTAGTCTAGGGTTGATTAGTATGAGTTTCATGGAAGAAAACCCATGTTGGAGATAGGAAAATTGCATGTAGTAATGATATGATTGAAAATCTGGAAGTCCCCTTCATATGTAGAGGTTTAACCATGGATGTATGATGAATTAGAAGTAGAAATTCTGGAAAAATACTGATTAGAACAAAGTTAAAGAAATTTCTAGGGTTGATGAGATTTATATAAGTTATAGCCCATTAATCCACGGATATTGATGAAAATTCGCATGCTTTACGTAAGAGATGTTTAATTTGGGTTTATAATGTTTGTAGTACGAATTTTTGGGAGTTTGGGTGTTAAAAATCTGAATTTGGGTGATGTTGGATGATAGAACCCGTAACTGTTAATCTGCAGAATTCGCCATACGTGTTTGATTAATTGATCGAACCAGGAGTGTCGATCGATCCCCTGCCATCGATCGATCGACCCTTCCTGGCACAGTCATGTTTCTCCTTTCAATAGTGAATTCAATTTAAATGAGTAATAATCTTTGGACATCCTTATTAAAATATTTTGGGTGATAAAGAAGACCAGTAGGACTTATTAAAAATAAGAAACCTTTAATGTAAGACGAGATTTACATTTTTATGGAGGTGATGGAATTATGTATTATAGGGAGAGATGCGTAAGGTAGTTACGTTGGAAAAATAGATGAGTACCTACTGAATTTTACACTTAGGAGAATAGAATCCATGAGTGTTACGTAGTAAGTTGGAAAAATCCACAAATTAAAGTAAGAAACGAACCGTTATACGTGATAACTAAACAACGAGAAATAAGGATAAAGATCATAATTATGGGTCGTGAGTATGTACCTAAACTTGATATGGAAATAGTAGTGTATCTATATGACTGTGTTTATGCATATATTATATACGTATAAAAATCATACCCGCGCTACATGCTATCCCTGAGGTTACCGTGCTGGGACAGTCTTATCTCGATGGGACCTTTATGGGGGATATTGACTCGTACCCTAGAAGATAGGAATCCTAGGTATAGGCTATCAAATCGATAGTCACGGTCCTAAGAGACGTGAGGGTATGTGCTGACCTCTTGGACTTGAAAACTATGCTTCACCTCAATATTGTTTGTGTTTGTGTTAATACAGTTCAGAGTGATTCCGAACTTGTATTTCCCTTAGTACGACTGATACGGGGATTGGATAGCAGAGTATGCCCGCACCATAATTTTTATGTGGGGTGCTGTTAGAATATATATATATTATATGAGTATTTAATATATATATTAAATTTTGAAATTTTGGAATTTCCTACTGTGTTTATGGTAAGTAAGAAATGAATAATGATTTAAATTGAGAAATACGTGTTTTGAAAGTATAGTATATTTCTGGGAAAACCTTATTAATAAATAAAGTTATAATGAGAGCTTTGTTGTTAAATGAAATTTACTTCTTAAACAGTTGAATTGTTCAGTTTAAATCTTATGAGTAACCTAAGATAAGATGAGTGAAACCGTTGGGATGGTTAGTGCGATAGGTGTGCACATTAGAAGAGACGTGAGAATTTCTCAAGGGAGTGTCGTACTAATATGTGGTTGCATTGGCCTGTAAACATTTTAAATACTTCTAAACAAAATTTAAATCATTTTCACCATCGGGCTCTGGCTCGCTTCCATTTTCTTTTCTCCCTTGTATATATATATATGTATATATTACAGGTGCCCAGCCACAGGGGCGTCTTGCATAGGATCCTTTGGAAGGAACGCGCTGCAGCTTAGGTGGGAGTTGCAGGCCTCTTGGTTAGACGACCTCATTCATTTGATTCTACTCTTAGCATTATGAATTCCAGTTGGGCATGTGTCGCCCTTTCCATTATTCAGTTGTTTTATTGGATATTGTAATCCATTTATTTTCCAGTTTTTGCACTTTGGGATTTATTATTGCCAGGATGTTTTCATTTAAAGTATTAAATGTTAGATTCAATTAGTTGAATGTTTGATTATTTGGATCGTATGTTCCAGGATAGTTGTGATGTGACTATTAAATTGTGAATTATGCAAAGTTTTAAATATTGGTTTAATAAATAAAAATTTGGAAAGTAATGTCTAAATGGTTTTGACACTTAGCTTAATTATTTAGGGTGTTTAAATTGGAAAAAGTATTTTCGACAGTGATGCTAAGAATGAACCAACTGTTCACCTTGATTTTAATTTAATAAAGGAGTGATCGCCCAGTATTTAATTAGGCGGGGTGTCACATCTATGACACGATTCCTTACCCTCTTGTGGTCTTTCCTTATCTTGGGGAACTTTCAAGCCTCCCTAGGTTAGGTTGGTTATCAAGCCACCCAGAGCTATAGATAAGTATTATTAAGCCATCCCTCATGGGTTATTATGAGCCCCTGTGACTAACCCATGAGATAAATGAAAAAACAACCTGGTCTTTTTTTAGCCTTCCCGCCTTATTGATTTGCTCCTCAATATCATCATCTCTCCCTCTCCTTTCCTATTATGGTTTCATCTATTATCTCTATCTCTACGGTTTCATCTGTCTCTCGTCATTCTATAACATCGTCATCTCCTCCTCATCTTCTCCTCATTTAGATCTTCACAGCGCATCATCATCTACATCCCTAGTATCTTGGCAGCCGTACATCGTCTCCATTGCAGGTTCAAAACCTTCCCAAGTTGAAAATGTTCTCCTTGGTTTTATTTTACCTAATGTGGTTAGGAGTTTTACTTTTTTCATTATTTATTTCTTTTCGTTATGTTTTTTTACAAAAGGTTAAGTTTTAATATTTTCCTTATATATTTAAAAACATTTTAGGAATGTTTAAAAAAAAGTTATAGGACTTAAAATTAATTCAACATTAAAAGTATTAATTGGGTATTATTATTTTAGGGCTTCAATTTATTTGTTCTTGGTACTATTATTTGTTAATGTTAATTGAGTGTTGTTAGTTAGGAACTTGAATTAATTACATGTTCTTACTATCGATTTGGTATTGCTAATATGGGTTGAGTGTTGTTGTTTAAAGCTTGAAATTAATTTGACATTAAAAATATCGATTAAGTGGTGTAATTTAGTTTTAAAAATAGTGAGGATTGTTAATGTTGGTCGGGAGTTGTTATTTAGGGCTTGAAGCTAATTGGGCATATATAGAGTTGTTAATGTTGATTGGGCATTGTAGTTTGTACATACAATTTTATACTGTATATACAAATTATTGTAATATATACACGATTTTTTAGCAATGTAGATGTGTCATGCTTGGGTAAATCCTAAGCGATGAGGGTCCTTAGGGTCCATTTGGAAACCCAATTCCAAGGGAAATTGGAATTGGAAGGCCAATTTCAATTCCGTGAAATTAAAATCGGCCTTCCAATTCCATTTCCATTGCTTGAAATTGGGTTGCCAAATGGGCCCTTAGTGTCAAAACAATTATGTACAAATAAAAAATAGTGCCCAAAAACTAAAATAATAAATTATCCTCGGGTTGTTCTAATTTCCTTTTTTAATTGGATTGGTCTTTACAGAGCTTAATTTCTACAGATAAGAAATCTCATATCATGCGGCTTTCAGTGGATGTGTATGAATGGTTAACTAACAAATAAAGTAATTCCATTGTGGGCTACTCAGGGGGGGGGGGGGGGTGATAGATGTACACAATGCTAAGAAAAGTGATAAGTGGTAATATATTATCAAACTAGTGAAATGCTCGTGCCTAAAAGCTTGACAATAATATCCAAAGTATGTAATCATAAAATGGAAAACAAATTCAAACTACATAATTGTAAAACGGAAAAAATTTCGTTCCCCAACAATTAGGGTAACAAATTTAGAAAATTTAGGCATAATTTTCTTTGCTTGTTGGACTATCTACACCGTTAAATAAATAAAAGCTCTAAAAACACTTATATTTTAATAATTTGATTTGGGAATTTAGTGCTAGTATAAAATATAATGTGAAGTCACATCTACCAAGCTTTTCACTCCGTGATCTCTTATCGATGTTATTATATGATGATAGAAATAATTATGATTCAAGGAATACATGTAAGTAATAAGATTGATACAATCTAACACTTAAAATATGGAAAGACCATTGAACTACAACTATATATATGCTCAGTTTAATCCTCCCCTAAATGTGCCAATGATAAAATCGCATCCAGTTACGCCTCTATATCCCTCGGCTCTGCCCCCTCCTTCCAAATCCACACTCGGACACCAATATCGCCAATCCCCGATAATCCATATACTTCCTCAAAATCATCGAACCTCGTGTATCGCACTGTTCTTGCTAGTCACAAATCGTGTACACCACCTCATCCTCTCCACTTCATCCCCTTAAAACCTCATTAATTTGAAAGTTGTTCAAATATCGTAAGTATCATCGGTTACCTTTTATGGAAATGGATTCGGGAGAATTCTTCCCAACTGTGGAACTGACTGCTACGTGTGCATTAAATTGATGCTGTGGAAAGGACTGTTGTTGTGAAAACGACTTCCATGGGTGCAATATAACTACGTTTATATGACTGTTGCTCGTGCATTAAAGTGATCTTATCTCTTTCTCTTTGTCTTTCACACACATAGCAATACCAATTGTAGAAAATGCATAAATGTGGTGATTTAGATCAAAACTAAAACATACTTCTGAGCTAGTACATTACAATATAAGGCCATCATGAGATAACATCAAGATAATAACAGAATGTTAGTGTGATAATTCTGTCTGAAAGGAAAAAAATGGGACCTAGATAAATTTCAATGAAATCATTGGGTTCAACTCAAGCCTCTGCACCAATAAGCAAACAAAACAAAGTAAAAGTTAGAAGAACTAATAGCGAGCTAAATTAGGAAAATGAATCGAAATGGAAAATTATGATAGTTTAGCATGTCAAGTGACAGTTGAATATGAAGAAGAGTTCATGTTCTGTGAAGTTAATAACACTGACCAATATATTGCTTTCAAGGTAGATATTGTTTTTATGATAGTTTATTTTATGTTTCATTAGTGGTAGAACATAAACATTGTTTGATGGGTGAATATTGTAATAAGAAAGGTTAAGACAAACAAACCTAATAATTTTAGTGTCATCCCCAACACTGTGGTACCTAAAGGAACATATTATAAGAACATAAACCCATAAATGGTAGGTTCTTTTTTCGAGATTTTTATTTAAATTTTTTTCCTTTCGGAAGTTCATTTTAGTTATTGGGCCAAACTTCTTTCTAGTTTGATAGAAAGAATAGGAAGGTTGTTGAGGAGTTCAAATTGAGAGCCTTTTATATAATTTCTGCCCCTTCATGTAGTTGCAGTTATAATCCCAAAGATATTAGTGTGATACATTTTGGATTTTATGTATACATAATGGTAAGAACCAACTCATAAAAATGATTTTAAAACTGAAAAAGCAACACTATAATTCAAACTGAAAGAGATGGTAAGATATAAAATGAAAAACATATGCATGTGAATGCCAATTTTACCCACATGAATCTCGCAGCCAATGTATGACAAACAACGCCCAGTTTTTATAGCCTCAAAATTTAATTTTGTTTTGTCATTAACATCCAATGTATGACCAAGATCGTTAATTGAGATTACAACAATATCATCCACCAAAGAAATAAATAAGAGAAAAACTAATTGAATAAAAACAAACCAAAATTGAAACTCAGGTGTTGAACCCAAATCCCCCATATATATAAGTATGTATATCGTATAGTATAGGCATGCCACTGCCAGTTGTTGAACCCAAATCCAAAAAGAAAAAATGCAGTACCTTTTCAGTAGTATAGGCATGCCACTACCAGTGAAAAAGTAGTACATGTCTAACAATATAGGCATAGTTGTTATATATATATATATATGTGTGTGTGTGTGTGTGTGTGTACCACCCCGTATTTCTGTGCATCTAATATTTAATTAATTTGGGAAATTTTAAATTACTTATGTATCGTAATTTAATTGAATTAATTATGGAAATATTTATTTAAATATTAATCGGAGAGTGAATGGTTAATATTTAGGGATTTAATACAAAGTGAATAGTAATAATTATATTTACGTCATAACGTATATTTGTGATGTGGCATTTATTTATCTCAATCGAGAGTCGGTATAGACTAATTTGGGTGTGAGATAAGGATTTGTATAAATTAATTTGGATGTTGATTTTAAGTGCACAGTTGAGTCCGGATGGGCCGAGATAGTCAGAAAAGTGTATCCGGGGGTAGTAAACGGGTCACATGGCATTTCTAGGCATAACCGAGCCCACACGGAAAGGTCATTTGGGCTTGACCCATTAGGCAAACGGGATTTGTGTTTTAAGACCTAAATCTAAGATTGGGTAACAACATAGAAACATAATACTAAATCTAAGAATTCGGGGGGAAAGTGAGAGGGAGCAGTTAGTGCCAAATTGGAGTCTTTTGGAGACATGGCAAGGAGCCTATTGAAAGTTCATCACCAACCTTGCGAATCACACACTCGGATCAGACCCTACGAACCCATAAGGCAAGTGTTTATCTTGCTATGATATTAATTGATGTTATTCAATTCATATTTTTGTGATGTACAAATCAAAATTTCGTTTTGGGTACAAATGGGTACAAAACGGGATTTTGGTAAAAAGAACACTTAAATAAGATTCAATGTGGGAATTAATTATGTGGCAGGGTTCTGTGCTGGTATTAGATTTACATGAGAAAAACCCAGTAGTAATTATGGACGAATTTGGAATAGGTATATGAAATTGAAACCTAACGAGTAAAAACCCGTGAATTTTCCAAAATCAGAAAGTTAGAAATTTATGAAATTAAATTTATGTTTGAGGTTCTATGAGAGGCCCTGATCGAGTTCTTATATAGTCACATTGTTGATTGTGCTTGGGTTAGACCAAGGGAGAAGGTAGAAATTTGAAAATTTCTTTAATGGAGGAAACAACAAGGTGGAGAAGATGAACACCAGTTCGATCGATCGATCGATGGTTGGGGGTCGATCGATCGACCCTTCGGATTTTTCGGCAGTTTGGCTTTGGGAGTTATATGTGTAAAAAATTTAGTTGAAAATTCCCCTAGCATAATTAAGAAAAAAAAACTTAATTGTGGGAGTTAATTCTTAACAATTATAAGGGAGTATAAATGGGAGTGGTGGGGGAATCAAGTGCGACACTTTGCGAATGAATTTTGGGAAATAAATTCTATGAAATAAAATAATGGACTGGGTGAATTAGTTCGGGTATAGTAGTAGGGCAACACTACTCCCTTAAATTAATTATAGATGAAAACTAATTAATTTGCAGTCGGGGATTTGACTCGGGTGATATTTAATTTCGGGTCACGTGAGCGAGTCCAAGTATATTGGTTGAGTGATACCAAGGTGTTAAGTTGATTACTGAGAGGAGTAGATTAATTTGGAGTGGGAATATTGACTTGAAAAATATTAAAATACGGACCAAGTGAGTGAGTCCGGGTATGTTGGGTTAGTGGAACCAAGGTAATAAATTAATTAAGGGTTAAATTATTTAATTTAGAGCCAGACCATAGACTCGAGAAAGCAATGAATTAATTAATGTGTAAATTAATTAAATTAGAGTCGGACCATAGACTCGGGGAAAATGTAGGCTAGTGCTACGGCTTTTTGTGCACAATAATGTCGGGAACTAATTATTATATATTTATACAGTGTTGTGATAGTGTATATATATATATATATATATATATATATATTGTGTGTGTGTTATTAAATATCAATGAATAGATATTTATTTAATTTATATACTCTAGTGCTATCCAGAGAGGTTGCGTGATGTGGGTGAATCCCCTGTCCTGAGGAGCAGGGATAGTATATCCCTAGGTGATAGCGTCTGTTATATGGGCGAGGGGCTTATCTCACTTTCAGGGAAGGAATATGACCTCCTCCAGTATGTTTATATTTGGCCAAGTTAGTGAGCGATTCTAACTTGGGGTAACTATGTTATGCGAGGTCATCTAGTGGGATATCACTTTAGAGAATACATTCGGTGAGTTATTACTCGGTAGGATGGGTTATATTTATATTTAACATATGTTTGAATGCTTCAATATGGTTCCACGTATATAATGGGATAAATAGTTATATACGGGTCATTAAATATATATAGTGAATTGTAAGTAATTATATATGGGGTATATTCATATTCGACATACGTGTGATCGTGGTAAGATACCTTTACGTATATAATGGGGTAAATAATTATATACATGTAATTCAAATACATAGAGAAAATTGTATTATTTATATTACTAGTGAATGTTATATGGCTTTCAAGAAAATATGATTGACTAAGTTAAGGTGGTAAATAACTTAAAAATCATGCGTTTAAAATACTCGGGATTGAGTAGGGAGACTGACAAGAGTTATATCAAGTATCTAGTTTCGGGGTAGAGGACTAGGTGGGATATAAAAAAGGCGTTAGGTGTGCACATTAGTTGAGGGGTGAGTTTGTCCTCAAGAGAGTGCGACACTAACAAAAATATGAAGCGCATTCATGCATATTTTATTACTGCAAGTTAATTATTTCTAAATATTTTCATAATGTTTTGGGTTCTAACCCTTGCTATAAAATATTTTCAAAACCTTTTAGGTGTCCAGCCACAGGGACGCCATGCTTGATTCATATTATGGATTTGTTGCTGCAGCATATGTAGGTGTTGCAGGATTTGGATAGGCGTCTCTATTCCTTTTATTCCTAGTGTAGGGATTTTCTATCAGATATACCAGCATGTTGCTCACGGTGTTTATTTAGTATTTATTTCAGATACTTGAGATCCATTATTATCTATCTTTACATTTGTGTTGGATTTTAGCCGATGGTTTATTCGGTCAGTTTCTTATTTATATGTGATGGTCGGATTCAGTTAACTTGTGATTGTTAACGATTTATTTCCGCATGAGTATTTCTTTGAATTAATGAAAGATAAAACTTGACACTAGTCTAATTTCACTTAGGTGGTTAGTAATTAAAAAGTTTCGACAGTGATGCTAACTATGAACCAACTGAGAAACCTGTTCTAATTTAATTTAGGACTGATCACCCAAGATTTCATTAGGCGGGGTGTCACAAATGGTATCAAAGCATTAGGTTCTAGTGTCCTTAGGATCTGTGCGGCTTTTCACGCTTCATCTTAGCGTTCTTTGATGTAGAACCTTATAATAGGATTGTTGTATTCCTCTACGTATGCGAGTTACGTTCTCCTGCTATCAAATATAGTGAGGTTATTCATACCCGAGTTCGGTTGGGATTTGTATACCGAACATTCTTTGGGGCGAGCAACGAGGTACATGGGAGAATTGTAGGAGGAGAGGCTCAACAGGAGACATAGGGTATTCTGGAAATGGTGATTGTGATAGGAATCACCTTGATTGTTGTTCAGTCTAGTGGGGATAGAATAATCACCCGGGAGCCATAGTCTCCCAAAGCACTGTTGTAGATAACGGTGGTATAATTTCAGTCTCACCCGGCATAGTCAGCAAAGGGTGGGGAAGTATGAAAGGGCCCCTTTGGAATGGATATCTATAAGGATTGAGTAGCAGAGAAGCGCGATAAGTTAATGGGAGGAAATAACACAAAGACAATTGTGTAGGATGGTGTACGGTGGCACCCATGACTAAATGTTGAAGAAATTTTTTGCCCAATGGGGCGGTGTTGAATGAAATTAGATTTAATGGTGCTAGTGATGCACGATGGAAGGGTATACCTAGTAAGGGATCCATATTGACGTTTTAAATTAAGTAAATTTCTACCTATTGACGGTGGATTTGATCCAGGTCAACGAGGCTAATAACGAGTCCTATGGTGCTAGGGAAGCCTAAGGGACAACGGGGGTAGCACTTAGGGTCAAGACTACCAAGTACGCGAGAAGGACAACCCCAACATGGCTATTTGGGCCAGAGGCAGGGGATTGACAAAGAGAGGTGCCTTATGTGTGGAAGTGGAACCACAACAATTGATTATGTCCACAATGAGGCAGGGGATAAAAGTGGGATGCCCAATAGGGACAACAATTGTGAAGTTTTGGTTCGGTCAAATGAGACTATTATGTCCAGGAATTATTTGGGTTGCCAGTGAATAGGTGAGTTTAAGTATGAGTTTTACCCTCAGATGGATGGGGTGAATTTTGTGACATGGGTAGTCATATTATTTTTGTTAACACTATATTCGCATGGAGGACGAGTTTAGTTGGCGTATAGTAGTGTTACTATTAAGTATATGCTTACCATGGGGTAACAGGGCTCTCTTTTGTTTTATCTGCAGGGAACCATGAGTGAAAATTGAGAGGATGTATATTATGAGATTTTCTCATTTTGAGGAGTGTTATGAAAGCATGATTTTTCCTGGGTATGGATTGGTTAGCAATGGGTGTGCATTATTACGGATAATGATAGTAAGTTTTGGTGTTCGTGACACCAGGTTATGAATGACTCCTGCTAGGTGTCACCTGAGAGGGAGACTAATATATATATATATATATATATATATATGTGTGTGTGTGTGTGTGTGTGTGTGTGTGTAACTTGTATTGTGAGGTACGATAGACATATAATAATGTCTTGTATTATTATATTTTCCAATAAGAAGGGATGTATACTGAAGCGATTCAGGGCAGTTAAAATTATTTTTAAGCAGGGAGAGGTAGCTCGGGATTCTTTTTGCGTAAGAACTAGTGATAGTAAGAGCGCGGTATTTTATAGCATAATAGTATGCGTATATGCTTTTGTGTTAAGGGATAAGTATTTGGGGGTACGTGATATGGACTGAGGGTCTAACAGATCTCAAGGACCGACAATGTTAGATAATAGTATATCGGGGGGTTCTTGATTTCGATTTCTCTTGGCGAGAATTCCCACGCATGAAACGTATCGCAACGTTGGAAGTCGACAGATGTTTGGTCGTTAGTACATAAGTTGGGTACCCCGGTTATTATTTATGTATGCGATATGACTACGAGTTGGAAGTATACTACGGGGTATGGCTAGCATAGTTGGGTAACTTTCATGCGGTTGAGCACGGGTACAGGGTGTATGGGAACCCTGATTAATTAAGGTAATTTTATGAGGTTAAGCACAGGATATAGGGTGTATGGGAGCCCTGGTTAGTGTGATTCAAGAGTCATCTTAAATAAAAGGTATGTGTAAATAAACATATTGAATGTACGCCCGCGGGGCAGCTAGAAAATAAGGGGAAAGTGTAATGAGCTGAAATCCATTTGAGAAATGAAATGGTCTGACTATATGTATATCAAGGAGAACTACCTCCACCGTAAGGAGTGGGAAGGTGGGGTAGACCTATGTAATAAGATATCCCTAGGCAAGGGAGAAACCCACATTTTTGGGGGAAAATAGGAAAGAGTTTCACTTAGTTTTATGCCTAGAGTGGTTTTTCGCATAGGCTTGGTGTAGATACCTAACCGATGAAATTTTCACAAGGATTAGAGTTCTTGTTCATGGGAATTAGTGATGAATGGGACATAGTAAAATTGGTCTCCGAGTAGTTCATTTAAGGATGGAAAAAGGGTTGATTGGAAGGTATCAAATAGGAAATTTTTAATTTATGGTTCCAGTGAAGGAATTAATGCTCAGGTTGGTAAAATCGTGGAGGGGTCAAGGATTCCATCGCATTGGTGAATGGACTCACATGAACATTAATTGTTATATTGGAATGGGTTATACTATCGAGTAGTATACCCAACTTTTCCCTTAACAAGAAAGAGTGAAACATAACAAGGTGTCGTCCAAGATTGTTGGAAATTTGGGTGAGACCTTCAGTCCCACCTCTGGTAAAGAGTGTCAGGAGGTGATAGGGACAAAGTTACATATCAGGTTGAACGTGTCTCCCATAAGTCGATGGGTAGATGGGAAGCGAGGATTGTGCATTTTAGATTTTTGGGTAATTCGGGAGTAGTTTTTACCATAGGTAGAGTTACGTGTGATGCCTCGTAACGGTTTGGTCTGCGTGAAACCTTAGTAGACTTTATGGGAAAAGTTTCATTATCCAACTTTGGTAGATAAGGTGGGGAAATAACAAGCTACTAGGACCCGAGATGGGTTATGGTCCATCAACGGGAATTAAGTAAGTTGTATCCTTTCATATAGTTTAGGAACTTAAGGAGGGGTACGTCACTGTGAGTTAAAGGTTCAAGTATAACATAATTAATCAGGGATGATGCGGGTAATTACCCAGAAGATAGTCACGCATTTTGGCAACAAGGAAATTAACACCAATATTGGAGGGGAATTTCCTAACTGAGGGATAGTGGAGCCGGCAGTGTATATGCTCATCTTCTGGGGAACTATGTTGTCAGGGGCCATCGAGTTAAAAAAAATTATGACTAGGTAATGGTTCGAGTGTCTCCTATGAAAGGAGTGATGAAGTTAGGCAAGAAAGGGGAGCTAGCGTCGAGGTATGTGGGTCCTTTACCTATCTTTGAGAGGGTGGAACTAGTAGCTCATCGACTGGGTTTTCCAGAAAAGCTTCAGCGGATACGGGATGTGTTCCACATGGCATCGCTGGAGGGATACAGGAGGATACGTGAGAGCAGTATCCAGAGGTATTCGTCGTAGTAATGACCAAATTTCACGGACGAAATTCCTTTGCAAGGGGGGACTATGTAACATCCCTTATTTCTGTGCGTGTAATATTTAATTAATTCGGGAAATTTTAAATTACTTGTGTGTCGTAATTTAATTGAATTAATTATGGTAGTATTTATTTAAATTTTAATCGGAGAGTGAATTGTTAATATTTAGGAAATTTTAATTACTAAGTGAATAGTAATAATTTATTTACGTCATAACGTGTATTAGTGATGTGGCATTTATTTATCTCAGTCGGGAGTCAGTATCGACTAATTTGGGTGTGAGATAAGGATTTGTATAAATTAATTCGAATGTCGATTTTGAGTGCACGATCGAGTCCGAATGGACTGAGATAGTCAGAAAAGTATACCCAGGGGTAGTAAACAGGTCACGGGCATTTCTAGGCATAACTGAGCCCACACTGGATTATTTGGGTCACTTGGGCTTGACCCATTAGGCTAAAAACGAGATTTGTGCTTTAAGACCTAAATCTAAGAGTGGGGAACGACAGAAAAATATAAACCTAAATCTAAGAATTTGGGGGTAAAGTGAGAGGGAGCAGTTCGAGCCAAATTGGAGTCTTTTAGAGACAAGGCAAGGAACCTATTGGAAGTTCATCATCAAGCTTGCGAATCACACACTCAGATCAGACCCTACGAACCCATAAGGCAAGTGGTTATCTTGCTGTGATATTAATTGATGTTATTCAATTCATATTTTTGTGATGTGGAAATCAGAAATTCATTTTGGGTACAAATGGGTACAAAACGAGAGTTTTGTTAACAAAACACTTAAATAATATTCAATGTGGGAATTAAATATGTGATAAGGTTCTGTGATGGTATTCGATTTACATGAGAAAAACACATTAGCAATTATGAACGAATTTGGGATAAGTAGATGAAATTGGAACCTAACGAGTAAAAACCCGGGATTTTTACTCGGGATTTCCCCAAATCAGAAAGGTAGAAATTTGTGAAACTAAATTTATGTTGGAGGTTTCATGAGAGGCCGTGATCATGTTCTTATATAGTCACGTTGTTGATTGTGCTTGGGTTAGACAAGGGGGAGAAGTTAGAAATTTGAAAATTTCATTAATGGAGGAAACATCAAGGTGTAAAGGACGACCACCCGTTCGATCAATCGATCGACGGTTGGGGGTCGATCGATCGACCCTTTAGGTTTTTCGGCAGTTTGGCTTAGTGATTTATATGGGTAAAAATTTTAGTTGCAAAGTCCCCTAGCATAATTAAGAAAGAAAATAATTATGCGAGTTAATTCTTAACAATTATAAGGGAGTATAATTGGGAGTGGTGGGGGAATCAAGTGCGACACATTGCGAATGAATTTTGGAAAATAAATTCTAAGAAATAAAATAACAGACTGTGTGAATAAGTTCGGGTATATTAGTAGGGCAACACTACTCACTTAAATTAATTATAGAGGAAAACTAATTAATTTGGAGTCGGGGATTTAACTCGGGTGATATTTAATTTCGGTCCACGTGAACTAGTCCAGGTATATTGGTTGAGTCATACCAAGGTGTTAAGTTGATCACTGAGAGGAGTAAATTAATTTGGAGTGGGAATATTGACTCGAAAAATATTAAAATATGAACCAAGTGAGCGAGACCAGGTATATTGTTTGAGTGACACAAAGGTAAAAAATTAATTAAGTGATAAATTAATTAATTTGGAATCAGACCATAGAATCGGGAAAGCTATGAATTAATTAATGTGTAAATTCATTAAATTAAAGTCAGACCATGGACTCGGGGAAAATGTAGGCTACTGCTATGAATTTTTGTGCACGGTAATGTTGGGAACTAATATATATATATATATATATATATATATACGGTTTTGTGATAGTGTATATATATATTGTGTGTGTTATTAAATATCAGTGACTAGATATTTATTTAATTTATATACTCCAGTGCTATCAAGGGAGGTTACGCGATGTGGGTGAATCCCCTGGCTTGAGGAGCAGGGAGAGTATATCCCCATGTCATATTGTCTGTTATATGGGTGAGGGTCTTATCTCACTTTCAGGGAAGGAATATGACGGCCTCCATTATGTTTATAGTTGGCCAAGTTAGTGAGCAATTCCAACTCGGGGTAACTAGGTTATGCGAGTACATCTAGTAGGATAACACTTTAGAGAATACATCCGTTGAGTTATTACTCTAGAGGATGGGTTATATTTATATTCAACATATGTGCGAATGCTGCAATATGGCTTTACGTATAAAATGGGATAAATCGTTATATACGGGTCATTAAATACAAATAGTGAATCGTAAGTAATTATATATGGGGTATATTCATATTCGACATACGTGTGACTGTTGTAAGATAACTTTACGTTTATAATGGGGTAAATAATTATATACGGGTAATTCAAATACATGGAGAAAATTGTATTATTTATATAACTAGTGAATGTTATATGGCTTTCAAGAAAATATGATTAACTAAGTTAAGGTGGTAAATAACTTATAAATCATGCGTTTAAAATACTCGGGATTGAGTATGGCGATTGACAAAAGTTATATCAAGTATCTAGTTTCGGGGTAGAGGACTAGGTGGGATTTAAAGAAGACGTTAGGTGTTCATGTTAGTTGAGGAGTGAGTGTGTCCTCAAGGGAGTGCGGTACTAACTAAAATATGAAGCGCATTCATGCATATTTTATTACTTCAAGTTAATCATTTGCTAAATGTTTTCAAAATATTTTGGGTTCTAACCCTTGCTATAAACTATTTTCAAAACCTTTTAGGTGTCCAGTCACAGGGACGCTAGGCTTGATTTATTTTGAGGATTCCCTGCTGCAGTATATGTGGATGTTGTAGGATTTGGATAGGTGCCTCTATTCCTTCTATTCCTAGTGTAGGGATTTTCTATCAGATATACGAGCATGTTGCTCACGGTGTTTATTTAGTCTTTATTTCAGATACTTGAGATCCATTATTATCCGTCTTTACATTTGTGTTGGATTTTACCCGATGGTTTATTCGGCCAGTTTCTAATTTATATGTGATGGTCGGATTCAGTTAACTTTTGATTGTTAATGCACTACACCAAAACTGGCGATTGGTCACGGCCAAAATCCCTGACCAAACCTGTGGGTCGCGGACTTGGGCCGTGACCATTTCGGGCGTGACCATTTTCGTGGGTCGCGGCCCAAGTCCGTGACCAAAAAATGGTCACGGCCGAGAGGGGTCACGGCAGATGGTCGCGGACTTAGGCCGTGACCAATGCCGTGATGGGTCGCGGCTCTAATCCGTGACCCATAACCGTGACAAATTGGTCGCGGCCAAAGTCCGCGACCCATGTGCGTGACAAAAAAAAATTAAAAAAATTGGTCGCGGCCCTTGTCCATGACCCACAACCGTGACAAATTGGTCGCGGCCAAAGTCCGCGACCCATGTGCGTGACAAAAAAAAATTAAAAAAATTGGTCACGGTCCTTGTCCATGACCCACGACCGTGACAAATTGGTCGCGGACTTTGGCCGCGACCCATGTGTGTGACAAAAAAAAATTAAAAAAAATTGGTCGCGGCCCTAGTCCGCGACCCATTACCGTGACAAAAAATAAAAAAAATGGTCGCGGACTTTGGCCGCGACCATTTTTAAGCGCGACAAAAAAAAGTAAAAATGGTCATGGACAAAGTCCATGACCATATTTATCTGTAATTTAAAAAAAATGTATTTTTTTTTGCCCAATCCTAAAATTGGGGTTATTTTTTTTTGCCCAATCCTAAAATTGGGGTTCCTGCGAGTGCATCATCGGTTGCTACGAGGTGTTACAAATATTTATTATAGGCAAAACAATAAAAAAAAATCACAAATTGCGAATTGAGAATGTTGTTAATAAACAAATATATATACAAACATAAAAATATTACACGTCTTAATAATTCACAGACCAAAAAAAAATTGGGCAGAGTTTCCTCTATTTTCTTGACATTCCAAAACCTGTAAATGAAAAACCTGCTTATTATAAAGCCCGCACGGCTATAAAATTCAACAATCAAATTATAAAAGCCCGCACGGCCATAAAACTAAACAATAAAAGCCTGCACGGCTATAACACATAAAAAACATTATCCTGAATGTCCACAACATATAAATAATCATCATGTTGTAAAACATTGCCTCCTTCATTTGATCCACGCGCAAAAATCCTACAAATGATAGGATACAAAAAATAAAAGTATCAGTAACCAAGTAATTTTACAAAAAAATTAATTAAGCTGAAAAATTGCATATATGAGTTAAAATTATCAGTAACCAAGTAGAAATATAAAAATTAAGTGTGGAAATAAGCAAATTATCATCGTACTCTCAAACCGGGACACCCGCGGCTGCGGGGTCAGTTCCTACGAGTTACGTTGGTCCCGTGGGAGGTGTTGGTGCCACCCACGGGGCCGTTCGGGGGCTGTTTCGAGTTCTCACCCTCTAACGCCATGTTTTTAAGCCTAAGTGTGGAAATAAGCAAATTACCGTCGTACTCTCAAACCGGGACACCCGCGGCTGCGGCGTCCGTTCCCACGAGTTACGTTGGTCCCGTGGGAGGTGTTAGTGCCACCCACGGGGCCGTTCGGGGGCTGTTTCGAGTTTTCACCCTCTAACGCCATGTTAAGCCTAAGTGTAGAAATAAGCAAATTACCGTCGTACTCTCAAACCGGGACACCCGCGGCTGCGGGGTCAGTTCCTACGAGTTACGTTGGTCCCGTGGGAGGTGTTGGTGCCACCCACGGGGCCGTTCGGGGGCTGTTTCGAGTTCTCACCCTCTAACGCCATGTTTTTAAGCCTAAGTGTGGAAATAAGCAAATTACCGTCGTACTCTCAAACCGGGACACCCGCGGCTGCGGGGTCCGTTCCCACGAGTTACGTTGGTCCCGGGGGAGGTGTTAGTGCCACCCACGGGGCCGTTCGGGGGCTGTTTCGAGGTCTCACCCTCTAACGCCATGTTTTTAAGCCTAAGTGTGGAAATAAGCAAATTACCGTCGTACTCTCAAACCGGGACACCCGCGGCTGCGGGGTCCGTTCCCACGAGTTACGTTGGTCCCGTGGGAGGTGTTGGTGCCACCCATGGGGCCGTTCGGGGGCTGTTTCGAGTTCTCACCCTCTAACGCCATGTTTTTAAGCCTAAGTGTGGAAATAAGCAAATCACCGTCGTACTCTCAAACCGGGACACCCGCGGCTGCGGGGTCCGTTCCCACGAGTTACGTTGGTCCCGTGGGAGGTGTTAGTGCCACCCACGGGGCCGTTCGGGGGCTGTTTCGAGTTTTCACCCTCTAACGCCATGTTAAGCCTAAGTGTAGAAATAAGCAAATTACCGTCGTACTCTCAAACCAGGACACCCGCGGCTGCGGGGTCAGTTCCTACGAGTTACGTTGGTCCCGTGGGAGGTGTTGGTGCCACCCACGGGGCCGTTCGGGGGCTGTTTCGAGTTCTCACCCTCTAACGCCATGTTTTTAAGCCTAAGTGTGGAAATAAGCAAATTACCGTCGTACTCTCAAACCGGGACACCCGCGGCTGCGGGGTCCGTTCCCACGAGTTACGTTGGTCCCGTGGGAGGTGTTGGTGCCACCCACGGGGCCGTTCGGGGGCTGTTTCGCGTTCTCACCCTCTAACGCCATGTTTTTAAGCCTAAGTGTGGAAATAAGCAAATTATCATCGTACTCTCAAACCGGGACACCCGCGGCTGCGGGGTCAGTTCCTACGAGTTACGTTGGTCCCGTGGGAGGTGTTGGTGCCACCCACGGGGCCGTTCGGGGGCTGTTTCGAGTTCTCACCCTCTAACCCCATATTTTTAAGCCTAAGTGTGGAAATAAGCAAATTACCGTCGTACTCTCAAACCGGGACACCCGCGGCTGCGGCGTCCGTTCCCACGAGTTACGTTGGTCCCGTGGGAGGTGTTAGTGCCACCCACGGGGCCGTTCGGGGGCTGTTTCGAGTTTTCGCCCTCTAACGCCATGTTAAGCCTAAGTGTAGAAATAAGCAAATTACCGTCGTACTCTCAAACCGGGACACCCGCGGCTGCGGGGTCAGTTCCTACGAGTTACGTTGGTCCCGTGGGAGGTGTTGGTGCCACCCACGGGGCCGTTCGGGGGCTGTTTCGAGTTCTCACCCTCTAACGCCATGTTTTTAAGCCTAAGTGTGGAAATAAGCAAATTACCGTCGTACTCTCAAACCGGGACACCCGCGGCTGCGGGGTCCGTTCCCACGAGTTACGTTGGTCCCGTGGGAGGTGTTGGTGCCACCCACGGGGCCGTTCGGGGGCTGTTTCGAGTTCTCACCCTCTAACGCCATGTTTTTAAGCCTAAGTGTGGAAATAAGCAAATTATCATCGTACTCTCAAACCGGGACACCCGCGGCTGCGGGGTCAGTTCCTACGAGTTACGTTGGTCCCGTGGGAGGTGTTGGTGCCACCCACGGGGCCGTTCGGGGGCTGTTTCGAGTTCTCACCCTCTAACGCCATGTTTTTAAGCCCAAGTGTGGAAATAAGCAAATTACCGTCCTACTCTCAAACCGGGAGACCCGCAGCTGCGGGGTCAGTTCCTACGAGTTACGTTGGTCCCGTGGGAGGTGTTGGTGCCACCCACGGGGCCGTTCGGGGGCTGTTTCGAGTTCTCACCCTCTAACGC
The DNA here is from genome assembly GCA_949130495.1 of Sambucus nigra. NCBI lineage: Eukaryota > Viridiplantae > Streptophyta > Magnoliopsida > Dipsacales > Adoxaceae > Sambucus > Sambucus nigra. The sequence goes on along the minus strand of OX422215.1, from coordinate 648,313,724 downwards.
CATGTTTTTAAGCCTAAGTGTGGAAATAAGCAAATTACCGTCGTACTCTCAAACCGGGACACCCGCGGCTGCGGGGTCCGTTCCCACGAGTTACGTTGGTCCCGTGGGAGGTGTTAGTGCCACCCACGGGGCCGTTCGGGGGCTGTTTCGAGTTTTCACCCTCTAACGCCATGTTAAGCCTAAGTGTAGAAATAAGCAAATTACCGTCGTACTCTCAAACCGGGACACCCGCGGCTGCGGGGTCAGTTCCTACGAGTTACGTTTGTCCCGTGGGAGGTGTTGGTGCCACCCACGGGGCCGTTCGGGGGCTGTTTCGAGTTCTCACCCTCTAACGCCATGTTTTTAAGCCTCAGTGTGGAAATAAGCAAATTACCGTCGTACTCTCAAACCGGGACACCCGCGGCTGCGGGGTCCGTTCCCACGAGTTACGTTGGTCCCGTGGGAGGTGTTGGTGCCACCAACGGGGCCGTTCGGTGGCTGTTTCGCGTTCTCACCCTCTAACGCCATGTTTTTAAGCCTAAGTGTGGAAATAAGCAAATTATCATCGTACTCTCAAACCGGGACACCCGCGGCTGCGGGGTCAGTTCCTACGAGTTACGTTGGTCCCGTGGGAGGTGTTGGTGCCACCCACGGGGCCGTTCGGGGGTTGTTTCGAGTTCTCACCCTCTAACGCCATGTTTTTAAGCCTAAGTGTGGAAATAAGCAAATTATCGTCGTACTCTCAAACCGGGACACCCGCGGCTGCGGCGTCCGTTCCCACGAGTTACGTTGGTCCCGTGGGAGGTGTTAGTGCCACCCACGGGGCCGTTCGGGGGCTGTTTCGAGTTTTCACCCTCTAACGCCATGTTAAGCCTAAGTGTAGAAATAAGCAAATTACCGTCGTACTCTCAAACCGGGACACCCGCGGCTGCGGGGTCAGTTCCTACGAGTTACGTTGGTCCCGTGGGAGGTGTTGGTGCCACCCACGGGGCCGTTCGGGGGCTGTTTCGAGTTCTCACCCTCTGACGCCATGTTTTTAAGCCTAAGTGTGGAAATAAGCAAATTACCGTCGTACTCTCAAACCGGGACACCCGCGGCTGCGGGGTCCGTTCCCACGAGTTACGTTGGTCCCGTGGGAGGTGTTGGTGCCACCCACGGGGCCGTTCGGGGGCTGTTTCGAGTTCTCACCCTCTAACGCCATGTTTTCAAGCCTAAGTGTGGAAATAAGCAAATTACCATCCTACTCTCAAACCGGGAGACCCGCGGCTGCGGGGTCAGTTCCTACGAGTTACGTTGGTCCCGTGGGTGGTGTTGGTGCCACCCACGGGGTCGTTCGGGGGCTGTTTCGAGTTCTCACCCTCTAACGCCATGTTTTTAAGCCTAAGTGTGGAAAAAAGCAAATTACCGCCGTACTCTCAAACCGGGAGACCCGCGGCTGCGGGGTCAGTTCCTACGAGTTACTTTGGTCCCGTGCGAGGGGTTCGTGACTCTTACGGGACCGTTTAAAGGCTGTTTTACGTTTTCACCCTTTGATGGCATGTTTTTAGGCTTAAGTCTATTTTTTATCAAATTTCCGTCATACACTCAAACCGGGAGCCCCATGACTACGCGGTTCATTCCTATGAGTGACATTGGTCCCGTGCGAGGTGTTCGTGACTCTTACGGGACCGTTTTGTGTTTGTTTTACGTTTTCACCCTTTGATGGCATGTTTTTATGCTTTAAGTCTAATTTTTTTTCAAATTTACGTCGTACACTCCAACTGGGAGCCTCATGACTATGCGGTCGGTTCCTACGAGTTACATTGGTCCCGTGCGAGGTGTTTGTGACTCTTACCGGACCGTTTTAAGGCTATTTTACATTTTCACCCTTCGATGGCATTTTTTATGCTTAAGTTCATTTTTTTGCAAATTTACGCCGTACACTCACCCGGGAGCCCCGTCCCTACGCGGTCGGTTCCTACGAGTCACATTGGTCCCGTGCGAGGTGTTCGTGATTCTTACCAGACCATTTTTTGATTTTTTTACGTTTTCACCCTTCGATGGCATGTTTTTATGCTTAAGTCTAATTTTTTGCAAATTTACGTCATACACTCAAATCGCGACTCCCGTGACTACGCGGTCTGTTCCTATGAGTCGCATTGATCCCGTGCGAGGTGTTCGTGACTCTTACGGGACCGTTTGGTCTTTGTTTTAGGTTTTCATCCTTCGATGGCATGTTTTTATAATTAAGTCTAACTTTTTGCAAATTTACGTCGTACACTCAAACCGGGAGCCCCGTGACTACGCGGTCGGTTCCTATGAGTTGCATTGGTCCCGTGCGAGGTGTTCATGACTCTTACGGGACCATTTTGTGTTTGTTTTACGTTTTCACCCTTCGATGGCATGTTTTTATGCTTATCGTCGTATTATGAAATCGGGAGTCTAAAATATTTTCAACATATTATCCAACAATCAAACCAATAATTATCCCGTACTCCTTCTAATTATCACATATTCCTTCAAACATACTATCCAACAACAAGCCAACAACCAATAATTATCCCGTACTCCTTCTATCATCTAAAAGATTTAATAAATAATGCATATCAATTATATAACTACTTTAGTTAAAGTAAAGAGTACCTGGCGTGTAATGAAGAACTGGTATGTAATGAAGAAGTGGTATCTAATTGGTATGTAATAATGTATGTGAGCATTCAATTTCTATAAAATTGGATAAACAAATAAAAAATATCATAAAGTTTACCATGATATGTGTAGGTAGTAGCGTTGCACCTCTATCCGGATGCTCACTTACTGTGAAATACCAAATCTGAAAAAATATTTACACTCCGTTAAAATAATGGGTTAATTTAAACACGCCGTTAATTTCAGGGACAATATGCCGTTAAAATATGAGGGTCACCCAAAGTCGATTAATATTAACATCCGAAAATCTAAATATGTGATATAAATTGGCTTACCCAAAGTTTTTTTTACTAATATTAACAACCTAATAGGTTGTAAGACTAAAGTTTCAAAAACATTATCTCACACTATTTATACTTTTACATTAAATTATCTATATATACTATATATATAGATAAAAAATATTATCCCAAATTCAAATCATATAAATTATCTATATATACTATAAATACTGTGTATAAATTGTAAAGACATGTAAACTATATATACATATATTAATGGAATCTACATAAATTAATGGAGAAAAAGAATAAAATTTACTTGGGAGAGAGCTGGGGTTGGGGCGGAGCTGGGGCTGGGGCTGGGCTGGAGCTAGGGCGGAGCTAGGGCTGGAGCTAGGGCGGAGCTAGGGCTGGAGCTAGGGCTGCTGCTGCTAGTAGGTTGAAGCTGAGGAATACTCCAACTGATTGATGAGAGAGAATCGCTAGGTCATCAACATCTGACGAGAGAGAGAGAGAAGCGGGCAAATGAAAAAAAGAAATAGCGCGCCTCTTTATTTTTTAGGAATGACCTGGTCACGGCTTTAGGCCGTGACCCACCATCGCAACACACCACACCCTTAGAGCTCTGCCTGCGACCTGATTGATGAATAATGGTCACGGCCTACAGCCGTGACCCCCTTGCGCGACCTACAGCAGCTACCAAATGAGGTATGGTCACGGCCCATAGCCGTGACCCATACCAAGACATGGTCGCGGCCCAAAGCCGTGACCCTCGATCTGTGATGCGCGGCCATTGTCATCCAACCTATAGTGCTTGAATAAGGTATGGTCACGGCCCATAGCCGTGACCCACGCCCAGAAATGGTCACGGCCCTAAGCCGTGACCCTCAATGTGTGTACTCACTTCTTCCTCATGCCATGGGTCACGGACTTGGGCCGTGACCCATCCGCGACCAAGCTTGGAGGGAATTTTGGCGCGAGTTTGGCGCCAAGATGGTCACGACCTGGTCACGGCCCAAGTCCGCGACCACTGTGGTCACGGCCCAAGTCCGTGACCACTTCCAGAGCATCGATAATTTAGTGTGGTAATTAATATGGTCACGCCAAATATGGAGTGGGTCACGGCCCAAGTCCGCGACCAGCTGGTCGCGGACTTGGGCCGTGACCCACTGGGCGTGACCATTCGCAGGATTTGGTGTAGTGATGATTTATTTCCGCATGAGTATTTCTTTGAATTAATGAAAGATAAAACTTGGCACCAATCTAATTTCACTTAGGTGGTTAGTAATTAAAAAGTTTCGACAGTGATGCCAAGAATGAACCAACTGAGAATCATGTTCTAATTTAATTTAGGACTGATCACCCAGGGTTTAATTAGGCGGGGTGTCTCAATATATATATTTATATGTAACAACTCTATCAATTGATGATTAATATGTTGTTACATTTCGTTTTACAATATATTGATGTGCTCTACGATTAATTGTGTTTGTAACATAGTTAGGATTACTGTTTCGTAAGTAAAGAAAACAATTATTCTTTGGGTTAGGTTCGATTTAACTAGCTTGTTATTTGACATATAATTTAGAACAAAAATATTTTATATTTATACTAATGCTCAATCAAGAGGTTAATGTCAAAGAAAACATACTTTTATAACTTAATTTTGCCCGTCAAATGATAATGATTTTGTGAATTGAAGTACTTTAATGATTAGAATTCGTTTTAGTTATATAGTGTTTGGGTGTTGTGATTGTTTTAGAGGGATATTATGCTTTCTATCATATTGTCTAATGGTTTGAATGTATAATGTTGTATAATACTGCATTATGTTTAACAATTATGTATATTTTATTTCTTATATCTCACTCGTGGTGGTTTACATACTTGGGTCAGAATGGACAGATCTTGAATGATCAAGGACTAATTATAAAAAGAACACATAGAAGGGGGTGATAATTTTCTTAGGGTTGCTCAAAACTCCTCCTTGGATGAGAACTTCATACGATTCCCCTATAACTAATGTGAGAATAGATTAAAAATGGGTGTTAAAGAAATCAAACAACATTTTTATAGTTCGGGTATCGATCTGAATTAGATTGTCTGGAAATGGCACGGAGAAGAGGATCGCCATGAAACACTATCGGATGCTAATAGGGGCGATCCTATATGTGACGATCATAATATGGATAGCATGGTGGATGTTAAAGATTTGATTGACATGGTGGAGGCTATAAGATAAGACTTCCCAAGAAATGTAGAAATTTTCAGAAGTTTCCTGTAGATGCGGAGAAGCAATTGTATGATAGATGTAAAAAGTGTACAAAGTTATATTCTATCATCAAGCTATTTAATCTTAAATCCAAGAGTGGGATGTATGATAAATGATTTTCAAATATTTTGTCAATTATTGCCAATATTCTTCCAGATGATAATGTATTTCCTTCATCCAATAACAAAGAAAAATGTTGCTTATCGATATTTGGAATGGACTTTCAGAAGATACACGCACGCCCTAATGACTGTATACTCTATAGAAAAGAGTATCAATAAACTGTTGAATTCCCTACTTGTGCAACCTCCAGGTTCAAGTAGAAGAAGAATTTGAAAGAACAAAAAAAGGGATGAGGGGAAACAAGGTGTTCCAGTGAAAATGTTATGGTAATTTTCAACTATTCCGAGAAACAGTTATTTCAATCTGGAGACACGGCTAAGTCTCTAACATGGCATGCAAACAATAGAATTATTGATGGTTTGTTGCATCACCCAGCAAACTCACCAACGTGGAAATTAGTTGATGAAAAGTGGACCGATTTTGTGGCATAACTAAGAATTTTTTTATTAGAACTATCAATGAATTAAATTAATCCTCATAGTTCCCTTAGTAGTAAGTTCAATTATTGGTTGGTCCTGTTGAACGCATATAACTTTTAACTGCAATTATGTATAAAGAGAAAGTTTACAATGTTAACTATGTTGATATTATGTCTAAAAAAATAGGGGAATAATATAGATGTTGTGACACCCCGACTAATTAAATACCGGGTAGCTACTCCTTTATTAAATTAATACAAAATGCCTAGTTGGTACAGTTAATAGCATCACTGTCGAAAACATTTTTATGATTACTAACCACCTAGTATTTAAAAAGTAAGTTGTCAAATTTTAAGTTAAGTCTGATTAGCATGCAATAAAAGAATAATGGAAGAACAACATAAATCCATTCACCATAACGAAGTAATGAGATAACCAACAATAGTAATAAGTCCGGAGGAAAACTCCTCACAACAATCCCACAACTGAAAATAATATGACAAGTCTGAACCTGAATTAATTACATGCCCGAAGTCTGAATAACTGAAATAAATGAAATGCCTCTAAAAGAAATGGGCGACATGCCCTACAACTGATAAATTCTGAGTGTAGAGTCAAGATAGATGAAGCGTCTATAATCAAAGTCCTGTAACTTCCACAAACAGCTACAGCTCGTCACCTGAATGAGGATCCTAAGCATGGTGTCCTTGTGGCAGGGCACCTAAAATGGTTTTTACAAAAATAGATTTGAAAGCAAACGGGTCAGAGCCCGAAAGTGGAGAGTAATTTGAAAACAGCAAGTGCTTTAATAACATTTAAAACAATAAATGCAAGATACATGTTAGGACGTGCTCTCGCATGAAATACTCACCTCTCGTCTAACTGTGCACTCCTAACGTTCCTGTACCCATTCATGTGTTTTCTCATAACTTATCTAGTTCAAAAGAGTTTCTAACACTTCTACTCGATTCACGTTTTAATTCCAACCTTAACAATTAAATAGAGAGTTCTACTTTAATTCTTGGATTCCCAATTATTCACAAAACCATTTATTGATAACAGTCCCCTTTTACCTTTTCACAATGTGACAATAACTATACTCACAATTTAACATAGCAAATTCCTTTTCATTTAACCGTATATTATTCACGTCATAAATATACAATACAAGCACCCCGAGACTAAGCTGCGGTGCACACATACTCTGCTATCCATCCCGGTACATCACGTACATAAGGATCACGCATTCCGAATCTCTCAGGAAATCGTTCTCAGATAACAACATCACAAACAATGGAGGCGAACACAGTCACATCACATGGGTCACGTACATACCTACGCTCCCACGATCAACAGACTTATTAACATCCCAATAAGTCCTTCTCTGACCTATGTTCATCGAGGTACCAGTCTAAATCCGGGCAACACAAGGATAAGAAGGCCCTAAGCGAACGTAAACCTCCCGTGATAGCAAATATGGTAGGTCTGTCATACACATAAAAATCATATACTAAGCATTCACACATCTTAGATATCTCAATATTAATAAAGGTATACTCTACATCCTTATACCATTATTCCAATTTTATATATATTAAGTCTCCCGATAATATAAAATTTTAAACCGTCGACACGTCTCACGTCATAGTTTCTTATACTTAAAACCTATCTCAAATAGACTATTAAGTTCCTATTATTCCCACATATCACATCTTTATTCCTAAGGTCCTTACTTCTGCCCCAAACCTCATTTCATTAAATTATTCAAATTTACACTTTTAACCCACATTTTATCTCACTTATCGAATTTCATTAGATTAGAATAATTCCTCAAATTGGATCCTAATTAAGGTCCAAATTTCATAACCATGCCTACTGGTCTTCCTTAAGTTTAAGGGTATTCATAAGGTCTCCAATAATATTTTCCAAGGGTTACCACCATTAAAATTTAAATAGGGAAAAACTTTACTCATTCTGGGAAGGTCGATCGATCGACCTTTTCCTTCGATCGATCGATCGATGGTGGTCGATCGATCGACTGATGAACATCGATCGATCGAACGCACCAGGTATGGCTACGGACTGCTTCGTTTTGCAGTTTTCAAATCATCCCAAAACATAATTTTAATGCATGAAACTCCAATATAACGTTATAGTATCATCATACAACCATCCTACGACATTTTTAACGTTCTAAAACTAATAATTCATCAACCAAGGGCTATATATGGATCAATCTTCATCAAGAACCCTAGTTTTCTACTTCTTTCAAGAACATTAATAAACCTCTTCTTAAATACGTTTTTAGATCATCAAGGTTCATAATTTTGAATTCATAATTCGTCCAGAATGTTTCTACATGCAGTCCCTAACATAATTCATAGTTTTAAACTTCCAATTCATGGGTCTATATCATCTTCCAAGATAAATTCGATAATTCCTAAACATGGAAAAGCATAGCATTGAATCAATTGTAATTAAACCACTTGCCTTAATCGTTCTCTGAATTTGAGGTTGAATCTTGAAGGTTGAATTGCCTTCTCTCTCTCTCTGCAGAATTCTTCTCTTTCTCTCTCTCTCTACAAGTTCTTCTCAAGGTGTTAATGGAGGTGGGGTTTGTTTTTGCGAAGCTTTAAGGTTTCTAACTTCTCCCGTAGCCCACTACCTAAATTGGGGTTGGAAAATGGCTTAGTGTGTTAATACAAAGTCATATTTTTAACTCTAATTTTCGTGGGTTTTAATTACCCAATTTCCGAAATTACCAAAATGCCCTTATAAGTTACCGGTATGGCCCAATAATGCCCCGGGACCCAAACTTAACCCCCGGCTAGTGTTTTCTGACTATTTCGACCCTTCCGGATGTGTTGGTGCACTCAAAATGACCATACGGGTGATAAAAATAACATTCACTTTTTAATTCAAATAATTATATTCCTGACGCGACCGTCACGCGCGTCCCAACAAAATTTCCCACATTACCGTATTTCAATCTCGCGACAAATTTCAATATTTCCAATATTCATATATTGCCATATATACACATTATAATCAAATACTAACTCACATCTCGTTAATATTTTTATCCGGATTAATTTCCAATTAATACTCATTTAATTCAATTAATCCCATAAATAAATATCATAAAAATACGGGGTATTACATACTTCCTCCCTAATAACTGAATTTCGTCCCGAAATTCGGAACTAGGAAGTACCTGGTAAGAACAACTCCGGATAACGTTCACGCATCTCATCCTCGCGCTCCCATGTGGACTCCTCGACATTATGATGTCGCCACTGAACACGCACTAACGGGACTATCTTTGACCGCAGTTTCTGCTCACTTCGGTCCAAAATAGCAATCGGCCCCTCCTCGTAGGAGCTATCCGGCTGGAGATCGATGTCCTCCACAGAAATGTGAGAATGAGCCAAATTATCTCTAAGGTATTTCCTTAGCGAGGAAATATGAAACACATCGTGAATCCGATGCAAATGCTCCGGTAACCCAAGCCTATACGCAACTGGTCCAATCCGCTCAATAATAGGAAATGGTCCCACATATCTTGGTGCCAACTTCCCTTTCTTCCCGAAATGCATAATCCCCTTCATAGGAGATACTCTGAGCAAAACCTGGTCCCCCACTTGGAACTCCCTGAAGAACCTCTTCGCATCAGCATAGCTCTTCTGCCGATCCTGAGCTACCCGAATGCGACTCCAAATCAATTATATCCTCGTCGAAGTATCCTGAATCACTCCCGGCCCAAGTAGTTTGTTGTCCCTCACTTCCAACCAACATGCTGGGGAACGACAAGGTCTACCTTACAACGCCTCAAATGGAGCCATGCTAATGGTGAATTGGTAGGAGTTATTGTAAGCAAACTCCACCAGTGGAAGATACTGCTCCCATCCACCCTCAAAATCAATGGTGCACATACGTAGCATGTCCTCCAACATCTGATTTGTACGCTCGGTCTGCCCATCAGTCTGCGGGTGGTACGCCGTACTCAACCGCAACTCTGTGCCCATGGCCTGCTGAAAACTTTCCCAAAGCCGTGAAACAAATATCTTGTCTCCGGCAGACACGATATTTAGGGGTACACCGTGAAGTCTCACTATCTCTGCAATAAAGAGCTGGGCATACTGTCCCGCAGTGTAGTCTGTCCTTACGGGTAGAAAATGAGCGACTTTGGTCAATCTGTCCACAATTATCCAAATGGAGTCGTGACCTCTTTGTGACGTAGGCAACCCCGTGATAAAATCCATGGATATGCTCTCCCACATCCACATCGGGACCTCCAACGGCTGTAAGAGTCCTGCCGGTCTCTGATGATCCACTTTTACTAGCTGACAAGTGGCGCATTTTGAAACAAACGCGGAAATATCTCTCTTCATCCCGCTCCACCAATACTGACGTCTCATGTCTTAGTACATTTTGTCCCCACCGGGATGTACTGCGAACCGTGAGCCGTGCGACTCTGCCATCACCTCATGCCACAATTCTTCCCCTTTCGGAACTACCAATCTCCCCTTGAAGCGTAATCCCCCGTCTGAGCTAACGGTATAGGACTCTGCTCCCTCTGCTAACAATCGAACTATCTGCTCCTGACAGAACGAGTTATTTGCCTGTGCCCTTACTACCTTCGTGACAATCTACGGTGTAACGGTCATCACAGACATGAACGATCGGGCCACTGCATCCTGGTGTCCCAACTCCTTCCATTTGGCCTTCCACACATCTGCCACCTCATCTACGGGTCTACGGATCAACGCGTCTACTACCACGTTAGCCTTCCCCGGAGAATATTGGATATCGAACTGATAATCCTTCACACACTCAAGCCACCTTCGCTGCCGCATATTCAACTCCTTCTGCGTGAATTGGTACTGTAGGGACTTGTGGTCTGTGAATAATCGAAACTTTTCCCCCAAAAGATAATGTCTCCAAATCCGAAGGGCAAATACCACTGCCGCCAACTCCAAGTCATGGGTGGGGTAATTCTTCTCATGAGGCTTAAGCTTACGGGAAGCATAAGCTATGGCCTGACTCTCCTGTTGTAACACACCTCCAAGTCCTTGGAAGGACGCATCGGTGTAAACTAGATACTCAACTCCCGATCTCGGCAATGCTAACACAGGTGCTGAGGTCAACTTGTCCTTCAACTCATCGAATGTCAACTGACAGTCATCACTCCAAATGTACGGCACACCTTTATGAGTCAGATGTGTCAAAGGACCTGCTATCTTCGAAAATCCCCAAATAAACCTCCTGTAGTATCCTGCTAGACCTAAGAAACTACGGATCTCTGTCGGTGTCATGGGCTGTCCCCACTCCCTCACCGCGGATACCTTCCCCGGATCAACAGATATTCCCCGGTCGGAAATAATATGCCCCAAAAACTGAACCTCCTTCAGCCAAAACCCGCACTTCTCATATTTTGCATACAACTCATTCTGACGCAGAGTCTGCAAAACTTGCTTCAAATGCTCGGCGTGCTCCTCCTCTGTCTGGGAGTAAACCAGAATATCATCAATGAAGACAATAACAAACTGATCTAGGAAATCTCTGAACACACTATTCATCAAGTCCATAAACACGGCTAGAGCATTGGTCAAACCAAAAGGCATAACCCGAAACTCGTAAGAACCATATCTCGTTAAGAACACAGTCTTCGAGACATCCTCGTCCTTGATACGCAACTGATGGTATCCCAATCGCAAATCAATCTTTGAGAAGAACGAAGCTCCTCTCAACTGGTCGAATAGGTCATCGATTCGAGGCAACAGATACTTATTCCGTATCGTGACCTTGTTCAACTCTCGGTAGTCCACACACAATCTCAGTGAACCATCTCTCTTCTTCACGAACAATATAGGGGCACCCCACGACGAAGTACTCCTCCGTATAAACCCCTGACCCAACAACTGCTCAATCTGATCTCGTAGCTCTCGCATCTCTGCCGGAGCCAGACGGTACGGTGCGCGTGCTATAGGCCTCGTATCTGGTAGTAAGTCTATGACAAAGTCTATCTCTCAACTGGGGGGGTAATCCAGGTATATCCTGAAATACATCGGCAAACTCTCTAACGACCGGAATCGAATCAAGTGGTATCACCACCTCCTTAGAGGTCTCCTCCTCTATATAGTACAAATGAGTGGACGATCCTCCCTCGGAACGAGGCATCACCACCAAAAACATCTCCTGCCCGGGAATGGCAAAGATAATACTCCTAATGAAACAGTCAATCATGGCTCGATACGCGACAAGCCAATCCATACCAATAATAGCATCATACTCGGTCATCTCTAGTACTAACATATCCGCAGGTAATACCAAACTACCAATCTCTACTCCCACTCCCCGGCATATAAAGAAAATAAGTGACCCAATCCCCAATGGTGAGTCTACACACGTTACTGTGCTCTCTGCTGTGGCTAACAACCCTAAGGCTTTCGCAAAATGTGTAGCTATAAAATAATGCGTTGCCCCCGTATCAAACAAAACCCGACCCATAGTACCATGGATAGGAAACATACCCTCAATCAAGGGTGGTGCCTGTGGAGCTGCTGCCTGGTGGACGTTATAGACACATCCATACTGTAACTGCCCCTGCTGCACAGGAACTGCTGGAATGGCTGGTAGTGCTGGCACCTGGGCTGGAGCTGGGAGAGCAGGTGGAAAAAGTGGCCTATGTGGCCCATGTCGAGCACCCTGCTGCTGTTGCGGGTCCCTGCCCCTATCAGGACAGTCCTGGCGTTTATGGACAGTCTTGCGACAAATGAAACACTTCCCTCGGAAGTTTTCCCCTCTCTGTCCCTGCTGCCCCCGACCCTGGTGGCCGTTACCGTTCCTCCATTGGCCCTGCTGAAGCTGCTGTTGACCATTCTGACCCTGCTGGTTCTGATGGCCGTTCGGACCCTGATGGCCCTGCCGGAAACCTCCCTGTCCGTGCCTGAAATTTCCCGACCTGAACCTCTTATGATCCCCCTGTTGGGAACCCTGATCACCCTGCCTCTGCCCCTGAACAGAATGTGCCCCACTGGCACCATTTCCCCCAGTCCTGCCCTGATGGCTAGACTCTTCTGACCTCTTGCCTTCAGCCATGTGAAAGTGATGATCCTGGCAATGGAGCAATGCAGCGTTAACCACATTAGAATAAGTGGCTAATGAGAGGTTCCCTAATAAGTGCTGACGAATCCTCCATGTCAACCTGTCCGTAAATTTTTGTATCTTTTTCTCTTTCGTAGGTATCTCATCCGGGACGATATTCAGCAAATTGGTGAATTCGGCCTCATACTCGGCCACAGTCTTACCCTCCTGTCGAAGGTTCATCAACTTCCTCCTCATTTTCGTGTGAACAGCATACGGAAAGTACTTGCGGTCGAACCGCACCCAGAACTCCTGAATCGTGAGAGTATCTATCTCCTCCACGGTGGTAATAGACTCCCACCACTGTAGTGCAGATCCCACTAGCTTAAAAGTAGCTAGTACCTTCCTCTGAACGTCAGTTCACTCATACATCCTCAAGTGCCTCTGTATATCCTTTCTCCACTGACTCGAAACAACAACATCGGAGCTACCAGCAAACTCCGGTGGATGTGCTTTCTGAAAAGCATCACGTACACGTTCCCAAGCAGACGGGAATGCATGTGGCTGAACTGGCGCGACAACTGGCGCCTGAGGTGGTGCCTGCTGAACTACGGCTAGTGCGGCATTTACCGCTTGGGCTACTATGGCTGCAACCTCAGCGGCGTTCATCGTGCCCTAAACTAGTGCGGGCTGTGGTTCTGGCGTTGCATTCCTGGGAACCCGTGGTGCACGTCGTGGAGGCATTCTGAAATAAGAATAAAGTCTATAAGTTCGCAGTTATAAACTTAAAATAGCTAAAGAACGTAGCATATACAAAAGAATACAAGAGTCGTAAAATATAGGGCTCTACATCAAAGAAAGCTCAGCGGAAACATAATAAGCCGTTCAGATCCTAAAGGACACTAGAACCTGATGCTCTGATACCACCTGTGACACCCCGACTAATTAAATACCGGGTAACTACTCCTTTATTAAATTAATACAAAATGCCAAGTTGGTTCAGTTAATAGCATCACCGTCGAAAACATTTTAAAGATTACTAACCACCTAGTATTTAAAAAGTAAGATGTCAAATTTTAATTTAAGTCTGATTAACATACAATGCAAGAATAATGAAAGAACAACATAACCATTCACCATAATGAAGAAATAGAATAACCAATAAATAATACTAAGTCCGGAGGAAAACTCCTCACAACAATCCCATCACTGAAATGAATATGACAAGTCTGAATCCTGAATTAATTACATGCCCGAAGTCTGAATAACTAGAATTAATGAAATGCCTCTAAAAAAAATTGGGCGACATGCCCTACAACTGATAAATTCTGAGTGTAGAGTTAAGATAGATGAAGCGTCTATAATCAAAGTCCTGTAACTTCCACAAACAGCTACAGCTCGTCACCTGAATGAGGATCCTAAGCATGGTGTCCTTGTGGCTGGGCACCTAAAATTGTTTTTACAAAAATAGATTTGAAAGCAAACGGGTCAGAGCCCGAAAGTGGAGAGTATTTTGAAAACAGCAAGTGCTTTAATAACATTTAAAACAATAAATGCAAGATACATGTTAGGACGTGCTCTCGCATGAAATACTCACCTCTCGTCTAATTGTGCACTCCTAACGTTCCTGTACCCATTCATGTGTTTTCTTATAACTTATCTAGTTCAAAAGAGTTTCTAACACTTCTACTCGGTTCACGTTTTAATTCCAACCTTAACAATTAAATAGAGTGTTCTACTTTAATTCTTGGATTCCCAATTATTCACAAAACCATTTATTGATAATAGTCCCCTTTTATCTTTTCACAATGTGACAATAACTATACTCACAATTTAACATAGCAAATTCCTTTTCATTTAACCGTATATTATTCACATCATAAATATACAATACAAGCACCCCGAGACTAAGCTGCGGTGTACACATACTCTGCTATCCATCCCGGTACATCACGTACATAAGGATCACGCATTCCGAATCTCTCAGGAAATCGTTCTCAGATAACAACATCACAAACAATGGAGGCGAACACAGTCACATCACATGGGTCACATACATACCTACGCTCCCACGATCAGCAGACTTATCAACATCCCAATAAGTCCTTCTCTGACCTATGTTCATCGAGGTACCAATCTAAATTCGGGCAACACAAGGATAAGAAGGCCCTAAGCGAACGTAAACCTCCCGTGATAGCAAGTATGGTAGGTATGTCATACACATAAAAATCATATACTAAGCATTCACACATCTTAGATATCTCAATATTAATAAAGGTATACTCTACATCCTTATACCATTATTCCAATTATATATATATTAAGTCTCCCGATAATATAAAATTTTAAAACGTCGACACTTCTCACGTCATAGTTTCTTATACTTAAAACCTATCTCAAATAGACTATTAAGTTCCTATTATTCCCACATATCACATCTTTATTCCTAAGGTCCTTACTTCTGCCCCAAACCTCATTTCATCAAATTATTCAAATTTACACTTTTAACCCACATTTTATCTCACTTATCGAATTTCATTAGATTAGAATAATTCCTCAAATTGGATCCTAATTAAGGTCCAAATTTCATAACCATGCCTACTGGTCTTCCTTAAGTTTAAGGGTATTCATAAGGTCTCCAATAATATTTTCCAAGGGTTACCACCATTAAAATTTAAATAGGTAAAAACTTTACTCATTCTGGGAAGGTCGATCGATCGACCTTTTCCTTCGATCAATCGATGGTGGTCGATTGATCGACTAATGAACATCGATCAATCGAACGCACCAGGTATGGCCACGGACTGCTTCGTTTTGCAGTTTTCAAATCATACCAAAACATACTTTTAATGCATGAAACTCCAATATAACGTTATAGTATCATCATACAACCATCCTACGACATTTTTAACGTTCTAAAACTAATAATTCATCAACCAAGGGCTATATATGGATCAATCTTCATCAAGAACCCTAGTTTTCTACTTCTTTCAAGAACATTAATAAACCTCTTCTTAAATACGTTTTTAGATCATCAAGGGTCATATTTTTGAATCATAATTCATCCAGAATGTTTCTACATGCAGTCCCTAACATAATTCATAGTTTTAAACTTCCAATTCATGGGTCTATATCATCGTCCAAGATAAATTCGATAATTCCTAAACATGGAAAAGCATAGCATTGAATCAATTGTAATTAAACCACTTGCCTTAATCGTTCTCTGAATTTGAGGTTGAATCTTGAATGTTGAATTTCCTTCTCTCTCTCTTTGCAGAATTCTTCTCTTTCTCTCTCTCTCTCTACAAGTTCTTCTCAAGGTGTTAATGGAGGTGGGGTTGGTTTTTGCCAAGCTTTAAGGTTTCTAACTTCTCCCGTAGCCCACTACCTAAATTGGGGTTGGAAAATGGCTTAGTGGGTTAAAACTAAGTCAGATTTTTAACTCTAATTTTCGTGGGTTTTAATTACCCAATTTCCGAAATTACCAAAATGCCCTTATAAGTTACCGGTATGGCCCAATAATGTCCCGGGACCCAAACTTAACCCCCGGCTAGTGTTTTCTGACTATTTTGACCCTTCCGGATGCGTTGGTGCACTCAAAATGATCATACGGGTGATAAAAATAACATTCACTTTTTAATTCAAATAATTATATTCCTGACGCGACCGTCACGCGCGTCCCAACAAAATTTCCCAAATTGCCGTATTTCAATCTCGCGACAAATTTCAATATTTCCAATATTCATATATTGCCATATATACACATTATAATCAAATACTAACTCACATCTCGTTAATATTTTTATCCGGATTAATTTCCAATTAATAATCATTTAATTCAATTAATCCCATAAATAAATATCATAAAAATACGGGGTATTACAGATGTTTAATTGGCTCCATTGATAGAAGATCTGAATACCATGTGTCATGAAGGAGTCAAATCCTATGACGCCTTTCGATAAGAATATTTTAATTTACGAGCAATATTATTGTGGAAAATTAATGATTTTCTAGGATATGGATATTTATCTAGAAGTGTTGTTAAGGGTTATAATGCCTATCCAATATGTAGTGAAAAAATGTATTCCATAAGATTACGACACTGTGGTAAGTGAGTTTATATGGGATATAGTATAGGCCTTCTATAAAAATATCCATTTCGAAGCTAGAAAAGGGATTTTAATGATAAGAAATAGTTTCGAGCCTCCCTTAAACCTTTAAGCGGTGAACAAATATTGATAAGAGTTAGGAGACTTAAGGTTTCATGGGGAAAGAAGGTAAAAAAGACGAGGGCGACTAATTTGAAGAAATCATCAAAGCGTAAGAGATCGAGGATGGTAGCTAATTTTGATGAAAAAGGAGGTCCTAATAGTGATTGGGTTGAAATTTTTTGGAAGAAATCGATATTTGTTAAACTTACTTGTTGGAAGGATTTGCCTATTCGACATAACTTTGATACCATGCACACTGAAAAGAATTTTTTCCGTAATATCATTGGAACCTTTATTAAGATGCTAGGAAAAATGAAAGACGGGATGAAGTGTCGACCTAACCTTAAAGAAATGGGCTTAAGAAGTGAGTTAGCACCACAGGTTGTTGATAAAAGGACATACCTACCACTAGAAAGTTATACGTTATCGAGATAGGAAAGAAAAATGTTCTGCCAAACTTTTCATGACATTAAAGTCCCGAATGGGTACTATTCTAATTTTAGAAGCCATAACTCTATGAAAGTGTGGAGGCAATTATTATGCAACACAAATAAATATGAAAGAGGTGACAACCATGAAAAAACAAATAAAATGCCAATCACACAACAACGGGGGTACGTGGTTCAGCAAAGAAGTGCCTACGTCCACGGTGGTTCAGTCAGTGTTATTTCTCTATATTCTTAAGAGTAAGTACAGAGAATACAACTTGTCCTTTGCCCCGGACTTGGAGTTTAATTTATACATGTATGTGTTGGAGCAGTGGGGGTGATATGTTCCTCTTTATTAGCCATCTCCCTTTCATGGGATCGTGTTCCCCCACAACTTCTCTTCATGGCATCGTGGAGTAAATGGATGAGTACCAGAGGTGATGGGCCCGGGTTATGGGCCGCTGAGGAGGGGCTACTAGTCCAGGCCTTATGGTGATAGAATCGGGGTACCCACAATTGCCCCTAAATTTGTTGGGCCGTTCTTATGGGTCCGATGAATTTAAATGTTCAGCAATGATGGTTGATTTCTTTGAAAACTGTGAAGTTGCTTTGGCGGCACCCGCTTCGCTATCCGTGCGTTATGATTAGTTTTGAAGGCTTGTTGGAATAAGACACATTTTCTCTTCGTCGTTCCAGCTTTTCCGGCAATCTTCTATCTTCTGAGAACTCTTGAGTTTTGTACCTTCTGTTTTCGGTCTCCACTCTCGTCGCTTCTTCGCCTTTTGATCTGATCTTCTATCCTATAAGTCTTTCGTGCCCTTTTTCTTGAGTTTATAGTTTTTCTTGTATTTTTCCAATGGCGAAGATTGGAGATAGGTCGGTAACTGAGTTTAGAAAATTCTACGGTATTCCTGAGTGGGTAGAGATTGAGTGTTGTGCCTCGCCGCCTAGGAACGTTAGGGACATAGAGGATGCAGATTGGATTCACGTCCTGTTGCTCTCCCAGGGGGTCTTACCTTTCCCCCTAATGGTTTGTTTCTGCACTTTTTTAGTTATTTTGGTATTGTGCCTGCACAATGTTCGCCCAATGTATGGAAAATAGTGAACGGTGTGCACTGGATAAATCAATTGTACGGCACAAGGTTAGGGCTTGCCGAGGTCTGCTTTTGTTATTCTTTTTCTCGTACGAGTTCAGGTGTTCTGTACCTTAAGACTAGGAGCCCTGATAGGGTATTGGTAGTAAATTTACCTGATTCCCATAAGGATTACTGGCAAGAAGGGTTTCTCGTTAGGAACTGGCAATACTCCCCTCAATTTGAAGGGTCGAGGTCTGGGAGGTTCACTATTCCCTTTTATAGGGAAGAATATATAGGTAGATGTTGTATTATTGTTTCAACCTTTGCGAACTTTGTGATTTCTCTAACTTCTCCTTGCTTTCTCTTTTTCAGCGAAGATAAAGAACTTGGAGCCAGCTCTCAGCGAGGTTCGTATCTGGGAACTGGTGAAAGCTTGGAACATCAGGGAACCTTTGGGTGACGGCAAGCATCCTAGGTCTGCTGCTTTTCTGCTTGAATACAAGAACACAGGATCTAGCTTCATAGCCCGACCTGTGGAAAGTGTTCCGGACTTTGACTCTTCCGAAGAGATTTCAGCTGAGCCCATCCAATTGAACGAGGAGGAGAGCAGCTCGGAGAGCGAGCCTGCAGGTGTTGTGAGTAACTTGGGTGGGGGCAGTGCTGATAGTAGCAGTTCATCGAGTACTACCAGCAATCCAGGTGAAGAAATGCCTCCCAGGAAGAATCTAATCCGGGATGATGATGATGATGATGATGATGTGCTTCTTGCACAGAGGTCCAAAAAATTGAATACTGTCTCCGGGGCCATAGCTACTGGTTCTCGTCCTTCCTCTCAAGAGCAAGAGAAGAAGAAGAGAGAGGAGGAGCAGGCGAGGGAGAGGGAGAAGAAAAAGGAGGAGGAGAGGAAGAAGGTGGAAGAGAGAAAGAGGAGGGAGAAAGAGAAGGAGGAGGAGAGGAGGAAGATGGAACTGAGGACCAAGACCGGTCAAGCCTTGGTCCCAGTATCTGCTTTGCCTGAGGGGGCTTCGGTGGCCACCTCTCCTCAACTCGCCCCTGCCTGCTTGAGAGGGCAGTCCTCCCTACAGATCGCGAGAGGGCGTCAGGGTCTGATCAACTGGCCTTGAAAGCTAGCCAGAGGCTTGCCTTGGTAAGGTTTATTTTCTACTTTCCAACATCTTCTAATCTGTTTTGATGGTTTATTCTTTCTGATCTTTCCCTTATTTTCTGCAGTTTGTGACTGACTTCGCTGTGCTCTATCGCTCTCGCGACGAGATGTTGAGAAGGAACAGCGAGCTGGAGCAGTAGAATTCTACTCTGGTGGCCAGGGGTTCTCAGCTGGAGGCCGATCTGAAGGCTGCTGATACGGCTCGAGTTTCTTCTGCCTTGGCCCTTGCTAATTCTGCTCGCGAGAGAGATAATGCTGTCAGGGAGCTCGACGAGCTGAGGAAGTAGTATGAACAGGTCTGCTCTAGCAAGCTGGACTTTGTGGAGAAGAACAGGGTTCTTGCCGAGCAGCTGGAAGTGAAGAAAGCCGAGGCAGCCACTGTTAAAGAAGATTCATACAATTCTGGCTGGGCTGCTGCGTATGAAGACGCCGAGGTTTAGATAGGCTATATTAGCCGTCTGAACTTCAAGAAGGGGTGGAACAAGGCCCTTGTGGCTGCTGGGGTGGATGTTGCATCCCCACTTTTTGACGAACATGATCCAGGGCCCAAGCTAGTTGTGGATGAGGAGCCAGCCCCAACTGCTGAAGGGGTCAATCCTGCTTCTCAGGTGACTCTTGCTGATGCTTCCTTGGTCGAGGGGGCAGTGCACACCTCTGCTGAGGGTAATGCCCCTGCTGATGCTGATAAGGACAAGGGTCCGTCCACCGAGGTTGCTAAGTGATAGGGATTCTTTGTAATTTTTTCCTTTTTTGTTCTGATGTAACCTCGCTCATTATCAATAAAAAGGCTTCGTTTTTGTTTATGCTGATTTCTTTTTGTTCTCTTCCTTTCTTTTTTACTTGTAGTTGGTTGATGTTGATGAATATATCCCTGCCACTTCACATCTGGGTAGGACTCTTGGTCCAAATGCGAGTCCTGCTGTTCGCCAGGTCTTTGCTAGACTCTGCCGGTTTGCTAAGTTATGTAACAAAAATTATAAGGATCAGTCCGAGCTGGTGGACAAATTGAAGGACAGGCTCCAGGAAATGGAAGAGATCGGAGCTTCAGTGCAAGAAGAAGTTAGTAAGCTGAGTGCCAAGTTACTGGAGGCCATCGAGATCAATCAAGTCGTGGAGTTTCTTCAGCGGGAGAACGACGACCTGAGGCGGGAGGTCTCGAGTCTTAAGGAGCATTCGCCGAGCACCGCTTCGGCAGTCCTGCAAGGTTCTTCCTCGTCGCGAGCTGCTCGGCCTCCCCTCCCGCGTGCTGGTAGGAGTACACAGGGTAGGAGTAGGGAAGTTGAGGAGCAGCGTGAGAGGGAAATAGAGGAGCTGCGTGGTGATGTCCGACGAGCTTACGTAACTGCTGCTGGGCTCCAGAGGGACGTCACCCGACTGCGGCATCTATTCAAGAAGGGCCCTCGCCATGTGTGGACTGATGGCTATGATCAGGGCTGGCTGGATGCTCCCACGAGATTATCAGAGTTCGAGGAGCTTTCCTTCATCAGGGGGTGGTTGAGTGCTCTCAGAGAGCTGCAGGTCCCGAGGAATTCGATATTGTGGTATCGGCATGAGATGTCTCCGTCTACTCTGATGCCCAATCCATTCAGGCGAGATGACCGATGGATTCCTATCGATGCTATTCCTCGGCGGCTACTGGAGTTGGACACAAATGAAGTTGTCGAGGAACTCGATCCTGCCCCTGATGACGAGAGGAGAGGTAAGGTTGCTGACTACCTTGCTCGGAGGCTTCCCCTTCTTGATAATTTGTTTTTTAATAATTGTAAATGCTTTGGGCGAACCTTTGCCGACTAAACATGTACTATTATTGTTTGTAAATATAAAAGATTAATGGAAAGTTTGAGTTTTGGGCGATTTTGCCGACTAAACGTGTTTCTCCAATCTCTATTATATTTTTGCAGCTTCACAATCTTTATCTTGTCATGTGAGTGTCCGCCCAGTCTAGTATTAAGAATACCATTGTGCTCTCTCTTTACCTTTTAGGTCGTGTCGTCACACTCCCTTAGGTCTAAGAGGGGCAATTAGCGAGGACACACCTGTTTTTGGATGTCTTCATCCAGTCAGGATTTTGTTTAACCAAAGTAGGTTTGATGCCTAAGAGTATTCTATAGGGCTTCATATATTGCCATGGGCAATGCTAAGAGGTCTGTCGTGCTTCGTGACGATGACCTGAGGAGGGGTGTTCCCCTGCTATGTCAACCATTATACCTGTGACTTTAAAAGGATGTGCAATAAGATATAATTGTTACTTTTTTAGAGAGTAATCAACTGAGAGATTCTTATTGGTGAATAGAGAAATAAACTGTCTTTTCCCAAAATGAGTACAATAAAAGATCTAACAATAGAACTCCTAAAAGTAGAATTTCTTGAGATCAGTTGCGTTCCATGCTCGTGGTATCTCTCTGCCCTCCATCGTTTTCAAATGATAGGCACCTTGCAGATCGTCTCTAATTATCTCATAAGGTCCTTCCCAGTTTGGGCCCAGTTTACCATCTGATGGCTTCACTGTGTTGCCCAGGACCTTTCTTAGGATATAGTCTCCAACTTCGAACTTCCTCGAATTGACCTTTTTGCTGTAATGCTTCGCGAGCTGTTGCTGATAACTTGCTAGTTTTACTAGGGCAAGTTCCCTACGCTCGTCGGCGAAGTCGAGTTCAGAGAGCAAAGCCTGATCGTTCTGATTCTGCTCGACAAGGTCGGATCTCATTGTAGGCAATCCTGCTTCTAATGGGATGACCGCTTCCATACCATATGCTAGTGAGAATGGCGTCTGACCTGTGGCTCGTCTGGGAGTCGTTCTGTATGCCCATAGGACATGTGGTAGCTCGGTAGTCCACGCGCCTTTTGCTCGTTCTAACGGCTTTATTAATCCAGCGATCACTGTTTTGTTGGAAGCCTCAGCTTGTCCGTTTCTCTGAGGATAAGCTACCGAATTGAAGTGGTGCCTGATCCCGTGTTGGTCGCAGAAGTCCTGAAAGGGGCCACTCTCGAACTATGTTCCATTGTCAGTGATGATGGTTCTGTGGATCCCGAATCGAGTGATTATATTTCTCCATATGAACTTCATCATGTCAGCATCTCGGATGTTCGCCAGTGGTTCTGCCTCGATCCATTTGGTAAAGTAATCAGTTGCGACCAACAGGTATTTGCGATTGCCGGCAGCAGTGGGCAGTGGTCCCACGATGTCCATTCCCCACTGGGCGAAAGGCTAGGGGCTGGTCAGGGATTTCAATTCGCTGGCAGGCTGGTGGACCATGGGGGCGTGAAGTTGGAATTTTAGGCATTTGCGGACATAAACTGCGGAGTCTCTTTGCATATATGGCCACCAATAACCTTCCTTCATTGCTCGGAAGGCTAGAGACCTTCCTCCGATGTGACTTCCGTAGATTCCTTCGTGGAGCTCGTGAAGCACTGTCTTGACATCGCCTGGGTGGAAGCATCTAAGGTAGGGGCCGGAGAAAGATCTTTTATACAAGTCGCCTCCCGTGGATAAGTGAAAGCGAGCAGCTTTGATTCTTATCTGGTGGGCAGTCCTCTTATCCTCTGGGAGCATTCCGTTCTCCAAATAGTCTCTTAAGGGATCCATCCAACTAGGGGCTGGTTCCAATTGGAGTATTTGTTTCGCTTTTGTCAGCTCGCAGTTGGGGTGAATGCTCGGGCAGCTAAGGAAATCGATGGGGATTATCCTTTTAAGGCTGGAATCAACTGCCGAGCTTAGGGCTGCCAAGGCGTCAGCGTGGCTGTTCTGCCCCCTGGGAAACTGTTGGATGCTGATTTCTTCAAAGTTCGTCATCAAGTTTTTTACCAAGGAGAGGTAGGCTTCCATCCTCTCATCCTTCGCGTTGTAGTCTCCACTTATCTGATTGTAAACAAGTTGCGAGTCTCCCAATACCTGTAAATGCTTTGCTCCTAAAGTTTGCACCCTTTGGAGACCTACAATTAAGGCTTCGTATTCTGCTTCGTTGTTGGAGGCTGCAAATCCCAGCCTGATTCCTTGCTCGAGGATTGCATTTTCTGGAGTGATGAGAACAATTCCTACTACTTCCCCCTTTGAGTTGGAGGATCCATCAACGAATAGCTTCCAGCTTCCCCCTGTGGCCTGGCTGTTTTGTTTTGTTGGCTTAGGCTAGTCGAGAGATTCTTCGCCCGTGAATTCAACTATGAAGTCGGCGAGGATTTGACCCTTGATAGCTGTCCTTGGTTGAAATTGGATGTCAAACCGACCGAGATCGACTGACCACTTAGACAATCTACCTGACAAATCTGCCTTCCTTAGGACAGCCTTGAGGGGGTGTGATGTAAGGACGATGATCGTGTGAACTTCGAAGTAATGCTTTAGTTTCCTCGAGGACATTACTAGGGCGAATGCGAGCTTTTCCAATGGCAGGTATCGCTGCTCGGCGTCTAGTAAGGTTTTGCTCGCGTAATAAACTGGATGTTGGATCCTTGTGACTTCACACATTAGCGCTGAGCTGATAGTATGGCTGGATACAGAGAGGTAGAGGTACAAAGGGTCAATTTGCTGTGGCATGACGAGCAGTGGTGGGGAGCTTAAGTAGGATTTGAGCTCGCCTAATGCTTGCGAGCAATCTGGGGTCCATTCTACCGTTTTGCTGCCTTTTAAGAGTTGGAAGAAGGGCTTGCATCTCTCGGAGGATTTAGAAATGAAACGATTTAGAGCAGCGAGCATTCCAGTGAGCTTCTGTACATCGCGGATTGTGCGAGGAGGTTGCACCCGTTTAATTGCCTCAATCTGGTCCGGATTTGCCTCTATGCCACGCTTGCTGACCAAATACCCAAGGAACTTTCCTGACTGGACACTGAAGTAACACTTGCTCGCGTTGAGTTTCATTCGGTATTTCCTGAGGATTTCGAAGGTACTTGCCAGGTCAGAAAGGTGGTTTTCTTTCTCCTTGCTTTTGACGAGCATGTCGTCGATGTAGACCTCCATCGTGTTTCCCATCTGATTTTTGAACATTTTAGTAACCAGCCGCTGATAAGTTGCCCCTGCATTTTTTAGCCCAAAAGGCATGACCTTGTAACAGTATAAACCAACCGTCGTGATAAACGCCGTTTTATCCTGATCTGGGGCATATAAGGGAATCTGGTGATAGCCTGAGTATGCGTCCAGGAAACTCATTCGCTCGTGAGCTGCAGTGGCGTCTACTAGTTGGTCTATTTTTGGAAGAGGGAAGCTATCCTTGGGGCAGGCTTTGTTGAGGTCAGTGAAGTCTATGCAAACTCTCCACTTACCGTTGCTTTTTGGAACTACCACTGGGTTGGATAACCATTTGGGGAACTGCACTTCCCGTATGGATCCTGCATCCAGCAGTTTTACGACTTCCTGTTCTATTGCTTTGGCTTTCTCGGGAGCAGTTCGTCGTGCCTTCTGTGCTATCGGCTTGAATGTGGGATTGACGTGCAACCGATGGCAGACCATATTGGGATCGATTCCTGGCAGCTCGTAGGGTTCCCAAGCGAAAACATCTATGTTGCTTCTGAGTAAGGTTAACAAATCCTTTCGCTCTTTGTTAGTGAGTGAGGTCCCGATCAGGAAGACTCTGCTGTTGTCACCTTCCCTACCAATTACTTCTACCAGGTCTTCTACAACCCGTTCGGAGGGGAGGAGCCTGGTCTCTTCTACTCCGGGCCTTCCATATTTTTATTGCTATTTGGAAGGGATTGCACTTTCCTCCACTTTCTCGCTGGTTCGAATGTCTTTTTTCTCTGGCTTCGGTCGGATGGCCGCTATGAAGCACTTTCTCGCCATCGCCTGGTCGCCATGTATCTCCATCACACCCCGCTCGGTGATATATTTGAGTTTCTGGTGGTAGGTCGAGGAGACTGCCTTCATTGCATGAAGCCACCCCCTGCCGAGGATGGCTTGATACGGTGAATCGATGTCGACCACCAAGAATTCGATCATTTTCGAAACACTCCCAGCGAGCACTGGTAGTACTATCTTGCCCAAAGGCATGGTCATTTTTCCTGCGAAGCCGACCAGAGGGACAGTGGTTCCCTTCAGGTCGGCGATGTCTAACTTCAATTTCCTGAACAGGTCGATGTACATTACTTCGGATGAGCTTCCTTGATCGACGAGCAGCCTGTCGATATCAAAGTTGGCTATCCTGAGTGTAATGACTAAGGAATCGTGATGTGGGGTCCTTACTCCCACAAGATCTTCATCCGTGAAGACAATATGCTTGTTGTAGTTGATGTCCTCTGCTCGGCGGCGTTTTCCTTCCTGTGATTTCGCTGGATCGATTTGAAAAGCTTGCATTACTGCTGTCAGCTTTTTTACCTCCATCCGAGCTGAGTTACCCTGGATTTGCTTAACATCGGATACTCCATGGATTACTGCGAATTCGTGTCCGGTGTCGTCTTCTAATACATTGTCGGGTTTTGCCTCCTTGTGGACAGTCACTCTCTCTACCTTCCTTTCCACAAAGTCATTCAAATGTCCGGATTGGACCAACTCCTCGAGTTGGGACTTAAGAGCCTTGCAGTGCTCGGTCTTATGTCCTCCCTCTTTGTGGAAGGTGCATCTAAGCACATTGTTTCTTTTCGATGGGTCTCCTCCCATTTTTCGGGGCCATTTGACGAACGGCTCATCCTTGATCTTAGCGAGAATTTTATAAATTGGTTCTTTGAAGACGGTGTTGACTGCCTAGAACGACTTTGCAATGTCAGGGCTCCCTCCGTTCTTGGGGCCATTCTTGCTCCCATTCTTTCCTCCTTTTTTCTGGTTATCAACTTTCTCACTTCCCTTCGTGGCGAGCTTGGCTCGACCGTTTTCACCTACGTTAAGGCGGGTGACATCTTCCACCTTTGCGTATTTCTCAATCCGGGCCATCAGGTCATCAATGGTGGTTGCTTCCTTCTTTGTCAAGGACTGGTAGAGGAGGGAAGATCTAGGTAGCCCAATTTTGAATGAAGCCACTGCCACCTCTTCTGCGCAGTCCTCGACTTCGTTGATTAACTCCCAGTACCTTTTCGCGTAGTCTCGAAGTGTCTCCTGAGGAGTTTTCTTCATCGTCAATAGAGCATCCATCCTTTTGGGATAGGAGCTGCTGGTGATGAACCTGGCCGTAAAGAGCTCGGCCAGGGATTTGAAATTTCTGATGGATCGGTGAGGGAGTTTCTCGAACCATTTCTGGGCCACGTCATGAAGGCTCGAGGGGAAAATACGGCACATCAACGCATCTTGGTGATTCCAGAGGGTCATAGCCTGCCGGTACTGCCTGACATGATCAATGGGATCAGTCTTCCCGTCATAAATCTTGAACCTTAGAATAGTAAACTTTTTGGGAGCTTCTTCTTCTTCAATTTCCCTTGTGAAGGGCGATTTCATCTGGGTCTTGAGGGCTCTCCTGGTGAGTTCTCTGGTTGACCTGGTGCCGCGGTGAGCTGGATGTTGGTCCATTTCTCTGCGGACTAGGTTCCGTATGTTGTCGTCGCTGCGAGCAGGGCTCTGATAGCGGCGAGCTTTTCTCAGTTGCTCGTGGAGGTCGTCGTCTGAGTCGCCACCTTCGAACCCTTGATGTTGCCCCCTAGGGCTCCTTCCTCGGCTGCGAGATTTGCTCGCCTGAGGGCTAGGAGTGCGATAGGGGCGTCTCCTGGTATCAGGACGTAGTTCTTTTTCCAGTTTTTCCGGTCTTCTTTTCAGGCGAGCATTCTCAGCTTCATACCTGCGAGAAGACTCCCTCTGCTCGTGGAGCCTTGCTTCGTACGCATCGATCAATCTGGATATCTGAGTGGACCTTGCTGGTCCTTGACTTTCTTCTGAGGCTGGCCTTTCTAAGCGAACCCCTTGATCGGAACGTCGGACTTCAGACCTAATCCTGCGAGGAGCGGGTGGCTCCTGAATGTCTCCTGCTTGAGGAGCGTTGCTGCTGTGACCAGACATCTTAGATTTTTTCTTGATGTGGGCTCTTCTCAAGGAAAGATAAACGTTTCCCACAGACGGCGCCAATTGTGGAGGCAATTATTATGCAACACAAATAAATATGAAAGAGGTGACAACCAAGAAAAAACAAATAAAAGGCCAATCACACAACAACGGGGGTACGTGGTTCAGCAAAGAAGTGCCTACGTCCACGGTGGTTCAGTCAGTGTTATTTCTCTATATTCTGAAGAGTAAGTACAGAGAATACAACTTGTCCTTTGCCCCGGACTTGGGGTTTAATTTATACATGTATGTGTTGGAGCAGTGGGGGTGATAGGTTCCTCTTTATTAGCCATCTCCCTTTCATGGGATCGTGTTCCCCCACAACTTCTCTTCATGGCATCGTGGAGTAAATGGATGAGTACCAGAGGTGATGGGCCTGGGTTTTGGGCCGCTGAGGAGGGGCTACTAGTCCAGGCCTTATGGTGATAGAATCGGGGTACCCACAGAAAGATTTGAAATTGTACTGCCTGAAGTCTCATGATTGCCATATTCTAATGCAATAACTTCTTCCATTTGCAATTTGATTAGTGTTGCCAAAGCATATGAGATACGCGATCATGAGAGTATGCTTTTTCTTCAATGCCCTTTATGACAAAGTAGTGGACGTGCAAAAACTAAAGGAAATTCAGAATGAAATTGTGATCACATTGTGTTTGCTACAAAAATACTTTCCACCATCCTTATTTGACATTATGGTGCATCTTGTGAGGGAGGTCAAACTTTGCAGCCCTATTTTATTTCGATGGATGTAACCAATTGAATGGCTAGATCAGTCTACTTCACTATGATGTGTTAATCTCTACTACTTAAAAAGAGGGAAGTTCCTCTTCAAATCTCAAAGTACTAAGCTACCCTCATTAAATTAACATTTCCTATCAGACCCTTAATATTAGTCTCACACACTCATTAAATTAAAATCATTCCATGAATCTTAACTTGATACGTTCTCTCTCCTAATACATTCATCTAACAAAACTTCCAAATACATTCATCTTGAAACTCTAGAAATCAAAAGTCAGCTGCCCAAGTTCCTTCATCTTCCCATCAGATTCATATTTGTCATCAAAAGTATGCATTTGTTAATTTCAAAGCAAATACGTAATTTTTATAATTATATTTATCTCATTTATGAATGTTGTATCTCTTTTGTGCTCAAATTTTGTATTTCTAATTTTATCGTTGTTCTATTCATGTTTTATAATAATTATAAATTCAATGTTAATTTTAGAAAAAATTATATATAGTTTTTAAGTTAAGGAATTACCAAGTTCACACCTTATTAGATCATTGTTTTTTATGCATTCATATGTATTCCCAGTTGGACATGTTTGAATTCATGTTTATTTCTTAAAGATTCTAAAAATTCTTAAAACACTCTAATTACTTTTTAAAAGACAAACTTGCCCTTTGCTCTAAAGATCAAACAAATACCTTTTTATTTGTTATTTTTTTCAATAAGAAACAGTATTTTAAACTATTTTTTAAAATTAAAAAATAACTGTTTTTTTTTATAAAAACTATTTAAAAAGCTGTTATGATAGCTTCAAAAACCCTTTTTTATTTAAAAAATTGTTATGATACTTTTATAGAAGTTTTTTATAAGATAGATTTAAAAACTATTTTTTTTCAAAAAAAAATGTTTCTTTACAAAAAATTGGGAAAAAAAAGAAAAAATAAAAAAATGTTTTTTAAATTGAAAATTATTTGTATAACCGAACACGACGCAAATAAAAGCAATTCGACAAAACACGACACGACAAATTTTTTTTTAACCAAACATGAACACGATCCTAATAAAAGTGACACGACACAACATGAAATATTATTTTTTTACAAAACACTAACACGACCCAAGTAAAAGTGTCACGCCATAATATATGTTATTTTTTAACCAAACACGAACCCAACCAAAATAAAAATGAAACGACACGCCTCAAAATCTTATTTTCACCTATAAAGGTAATATGACACAACACGAAATTTCATTTTTTACCAAATACTAACACAACCCACTTAAAATGCAACACGACAAGTGGACAGCATTCGCATTTCGTAAAAAAATTAATTTTGTATCGTGACATGTCACTTTCATATGTGTCATATTCATTTTACGTAAAATTAAGATTTTGAGGTGTGTCATGCCATGTCGTGTTAATTTTATTTTGATCGCGTATTATAAAACATTTTAAATAAAATGTACAAAAAAAGCAATTTTAAATAAACAGTTTTAAATAATTTTTTAAGTGCCTAAAGATTTTATTTAAAAAAAATTAAGATTGACTTTTTATTTTTATATAACAATTTTTGTAACTATTAGAATTTTTGTTACAATTAGAATTTTTGTAACAATTTTCTTAAAACACTCCCATGCTTGGATTTTACTTAAAACAATTTTTTTTTAAATAAAATCTTGAGCCACTTAAAAAATTGTTTAAAATTATTTTTTTTTGTACATTTTATTTAAAATGTTTTATAATACCGCCTATACATACCACTGACATGTACTAACATACTTAAAAAAATTGTCCTCGCCAGCGGTATGTATAGGTGGTTGGTTGGACCGCCTATGCATACCGCTAGCGCGGACCATTTTTTAAATATAAAAAAGATTATTTTTGAAATAATAAATAATGGTCCTCGCCACCGGTATAAAAAAAATACGACTCCATGTCACGTCGCGTTTTATTTGACTCGTGATCATGTTACTTAAAAAATATAAAAAACAGTTTTCAATATAAAGAACAGTTTTTTTATTTGTTAAATTTTTTCCCAATTTCATGTAAAAAGCATGTTTTTTTTGGAAAAAAAAGTTTTTAAATCTATTTTTTTTAAAATTAAACTCTCATAACAGCTTTTTAAATAAAAAAAGGTTTTTAAAACTATCATAACAATTTTGATAAAAAAAAGTTTTTTTTAATTTTAAAAAATATAAAAAATATTTTAAAAACAGTTTAAAATACTATTTTTTATTGAAAAAAAAATTAACAAATAAAAATATATTAGCCGAATATATGTTTTTTACCCTAAATTTTTCAAACTATTTTCATTATGTCATAATTGTTGGATTCATATATATGGGAGACTAGATTGATACGTATATAGAGAGAATGTGGATAGGTTTGGCATTGGTTTTATAGGTTGTGACCTAAATTGTTCCATATATTTAGTCCTGAAAATTTAGCACTTGACAAAATACTATCGTCTTTCGCCTAAATCGGAGAAAAGATTTTTTTCCAACGTGATTAGTGTAGGGTACATATGATTGGTAAGTTATAAAAATGGTGAAAAACATTTTAATTTTTTATGGTAGTAAGAAAAAGAGACAGGTGGTTAGGTACCCAACTAATAAAGTCATTGATGAGAATCCTATTTCTTTGGTACGGTAGAAAAGTAGACCAATATCACGTCAAAAGCATTAGAAAATAATCCACCAACTTAACGAAAAATAATGCGACCGGTGGTTTCGACTGTAACATTTGCCTAGACATGGTTCAAGACCCTGTAACCGCCTCGATTGCTGCCCTTGTATTTACAAATGGATTCATTACCCAAGTGTATCTACTGAAATCCAAGATCACCAACAGCCTCAATGCCCTGTGTTTAAGAATGAAATTACAGAATAAACCTTAGTACCACTCTACGATCACGGTCAAAAAGAAAAAGCATCCAAAGACAAAGTCCCACACGCGAATTTTGTCATACCACGAAGGCCTTCAAGTCCTAAATAGAATTTACTCATCGGTCGATATCGCCCATATGCATCACAGGCTGACAACAGCAGCAGCTGCTACTGTTGCTTACAGATACCTGTCAGTTGGCTGGTACAGAGGAGTAAGCACGGATGAATGACTAAGCAAGAACATAAATATCTTATATAGTTTATAGTTGAATGGAGGTTCGGTTTTTGGGTAATGATTGATGCTTCGTACTAGGTACTTTATGTTATATTCTAACAAAACAGATTCTACATAATATGTTGCAAGTATTTTTATTACTTTGTCTTTCACAAATTTGCAGTCGAAGATTAATATCTGGAAACGACCACATGTTTAACGCACGTGGGCACAACTAGTATAAGTAAATAAGTGTACCAATTTTTTTAATGTTTTAGGTATATGAAAGTATTAAAGCTTTATGTGAGAAATTGTAATCACCTAGAAGGTTGTATTGCTCAATGTTACATAGAAGAAGAAGCTATTGAGTTTTATTCCGTGTTCTTATCGGAATTAGATTCAAATGAAATTCCCTTAAGTAATGATGATAATAAAACGATAGGAGGTTCGGATTTCGTTAAAATTGATCGCACGTCCTAGGAGATGGCACATCTACATGTGTTACATAACACGAATGATGTTCAACCATATATAGAGTATGACTTTTCTAACTTCCCATTAATATGAAGTTACTTCCTCACATACTTATCTCTTTATATATTAATAACTAATGATGCATTACTCATTAATGCCTTTTTAGGGAGCATGAAGAGTACTTGAAACAAACCCATCCTCGAAAAGGTAAAAACAAAAAGTGGCTTGAAGATGAGCACAACCGTACCTTTATCTATTAGTTATGAAAAAATGTATTATTAATTTAAGGACATGTTGGCTTAACCACCACTTTAATTTTCATTAGGCATTAGCCATTTTTAGTTTTCTTTTAATCAATGCCACGTTTTTTTTTATTAGTTGCAAAGTATAAACATTATTCAAAATTCTATTGAAAAATAATGTCAACGTCTAATACCAATTAGTGGAAAATAGTGGCAAAGTGTAAAGTAAAACTAAATAGTTGTTGAAGCCTAGTAATAAAAACTAAATTGGGAATAAAGACTAATTATACAATTACTTTAATATGTTAATTTGAATTTTGTTTTGTAAGTATCTAAAATTCTTATATTAATAGGTGGCGCTTGAAGAAGAACTCCCAAACAAAAATATTTTGGATGACTTAAAATGGAGTGCTCGTGGACCTCATTGATATGCCATCAAAGTTAACAGATATGTAGTTAACGGTATTTGTTACCTAACAAAGTATCATGATGATGCATGAGTAACCCAAAATAGTGGAGTAAGACTAGTTGCTAAGACGTGTAGATAGCAAGTGAAAAGGATGACAATCATGTTCGTACCGGTATGATCTTTTATGGTGTTATAAGGGAGATATGGATACTCAGTACACCAAAAACACCAATTTGTCACACCTTGATATTAAAAAACAGTTTAAAACTGTGCCAAACTCTAGGACGGTTTAATGATAATTTAGCACACTTTAAAAATGTGCCATAATTTGGCACTCCTTAAAAATGTGCCAAAATTAAGCACACTTAATTAAAATATAAAAACCCTAAAAAACTATGGTTCCTCCCAATTTTTTTATCTCCCGTCATCTGTCCTGTCTCATTTCCAGGTCTCTCTCTCTCTCTCTCTCTCTCTCTCGTATCTCCTCTCTCTCTCTCTCTCTCTCTCTCTCCAGACCCTTCTCTGAGCTATGGTTTATAAAGATCTTACTCAAGAGGTATGTCTTATGGTTTGATCTTTGATTTTATTGTTTTGCTAGGGTTTGTAGTTTATATTGAAATCTATCTCCATCGATATATATAAAGCGTAAACTATATCTTTAAATATAAAGCGAGATTAATATGAAGTAGAGGATTTAAGTCCTTTCAGAGCAAATGATGGGTTTTTGTCACTCCTCGATTTATGTAGAATCCCTACTGATCCTACTTTAATTTTTTTCCCCTTTTTAAATTTGATTCCATGTTCTGTTGAAACCTAGATCTTATAAAAAGTATATATGTGATTTGTTCTCGACAATTTTGTATTGTATCTCTGGTTTTTATGATTTTTTGAAACATGTTAAAATCTACATTGTTTTGAAATACTTCGTCATAATAGTATCTGATGTAGTTACATTCTCATATATTTGTATCCAATTTTCTTTCAATAGAGTTATAGTTACATGGAATTTTGTGTTTCCATATTTACGGGGTTATAAGAACAATGTTTGTTTTATGATTATTACTAAATCATATGCTTATAGTGAGGACTAGATTAAACATATGCATTTAATTTCTTAATGGTTTATTATATATTAATTATTGATTACATCCAACCTTTATCTTAGTTTAAATGTTATGCATGGTTGCAATTGAAATTTATCTACATATGGCAATTGGACACATTAGAATTTTAATTTATTATTTTGTAGTGATATTTTGTATTTCATGGGTGTTTTAAAACTTTCCAAGTTGAAGTTAAGAATGTTAATGTAATGTGATGTTAACAAAGTGCAGTAGCTGCAGGCTTTACTTTACTTTATGTGTTATGCCTCTTGTGGCATTGTAGACTCCTAGTATAAGTTTGTCAAATACTTATAGACAACATGAAAAAGAATGTGCTCTTGAGATTATTGAAATCTGAATATAAATGGGGTATCATTTACTTTTATGGTCTGTAAAAATATAAAAACACCTACCAACGCTGATGGGCTCACGTGATTTTGAGCTAGTTTTGATGATTAAAGGAACACGGTTATAATTGGATATACAGTGAAGAGAACAACTGTGAAACTATTTAAGCTCTCTCAATATTGTTTGCAATACTGCTTCCTTTATTTACCATTTCCTTCTTCTATTGAATATATATATATATGTATTATAATTCTTCTATTGCAATACTTTTTCCTTCATTTTCAGTTCTATTTTTATATTTTATTTGATTTCTTGAAGGTGAAATTGCATCATAAATTTTATGGTTGTTTATTTGTATCCAATGATGAAAATTTTTACAAAATGGAATCAGTGGGTTAAAAGGATATATTAATATATGAATATCAGAGCCACTTCATCTAAACATTGAAATATCTTTTATCGTTATCTACCCTGCCCTTTAGGAGTTGGACACATTGCTTCATATTGGTTATTTATTTCTTAGATATTCTTTGTCTTACATTCTGTTGGCCATTAAAATTTAAATCTTATCTTGTGTAGCCCGGTGTTATTTTAAAGGATGATGTTTTAGATATGTTTCGCTGTTGCTTTGGGGATTGACAATGGTGTTGTTTCATTGTTATCACTATTCGGATGATGATTATTGTTAAACAATGATTATGGGGATTATGAGAATGTATTCATATCACCTCTCTAATTATGTGATTCTATTGGTAAAGTATATATTCTTTCTTTATGCTCCGTATTCAGAACATTTCTCAATATGGGAACTTCATATACATGTAACTTGTAATAGAGATGACTATTGCGCTATTGAAGATCAAGTTGTCAAGCTTAATGATTTATACCAGAAATGTGAGTTCCTTTATATAGGCCTCTATTATTCAGTTGACATACATCTTTAAATGATGGTTTCAGGTATTTCACTTTTACAATGGCATGGTTAGTAAGTGGATTATAGATTTATCATGGTTCCATGAATGGTAATGTCTTACATTCTCACTATGTTATACTTTGTTTTAAATTGAACTATTCCTTATAACTGAACTTAATGATCCTTACAACTTTAGTATTATCCATATACCTCCATTATCTTGGTCTCTTTGTTGATTAATGACTACTCTATTAAATGTTTAATCTTTAAACTTTCAGATGCTGCTATTGACACATATTCAAAACGGATACAGAGGTAAACCCATGATATAAGATATGCTATCTTTAGTTCAAGACCTATAATTTTATTCTAATAGTTTCCCCATCTCTAGCTTGTCTCATCCTCTCATTTTCTTCTTTTAATTTATGTTGCTTTAGTGCAAAAAAACAGAAAATGATGTATATGCTTGGGTGCCCTTATGAGTTGGCCAAAGGTGGTGGTGATGGTGTGTGTGTGTATATGTGGGGTGGTGGTAGGAATATTTTCTAATTTGTTTATTGGTGGGATATATGATTTCCTTTTATTTTAGTGTTTACCTTCCCCAGACCTTGTACCGATTTTCCTTATTAGTGATCTTGATGAGAAAGATTTGTAAGACCTATCATGAATGAATGAAAATGAGACTAAGAAGCCCAATTTTTTTATTAGTTTTTTTGTAAGAGATAATGATATCTCATCAGTGGATCAAAATCAAGTGCCACCTAATATAGATGCTACTTAATACAATTCAAATATATAACTGATACAGTTGATACTTAATAAAATGATCCCGTACAATCAATTATATATTTGAATTGTTCAATTGGAGACTAAGTCTACAGTCCAAAAATGAACATATCGATTTGTAATTTTCCTTTGAGTAATTTTTACATTGGTGTCCACTAGTTCTCTGTAATGAACTTTGAGGTTGAGAGTTAAAACAATTTGTAGTTTAAGGTCCATTTTCACTGTTTTTAACTATTTACAGTTTGGGTAATTTGTACTTTTGGTGTCCACTAGTTACATCTTATTGGTGACTGTATATATGAAACTCTATATTGTGCCTCCATCGGTCTCTTTTGAGAAGATGGGGGCTTTATGGGCAATCCAAAATAGTTGTTGTGTGAAAGAATCAATAAGAAATGTGAGCAGGTGATATAATTTGACTTTATTTGAACTTATAATGTAGAAAATGTATAATTTCATTTATAAAAAATCAATTTTTATGCGTGATGCTATGGGAATTCTATCAGGAATAAGCTAAAGGAAACAACTAAGAACATCGGCCTTCCAACATTTGTTGTTGCTGAAGCATGACGAACACAGGTATTCTTTTGTGACATAATTATTTTATAGTCGGATGTGTAAATCAAAATCACTAATAAACCCGGGGTTAAACTAAAATAACCCTATATATGTTATGATGATTATATACAACGGATTATTTTTCTTAGTCTTGTGTATATTAGCATGGGGTTGAGGGGTTTGGAAGACATACATAGTAGCAAGGTGGTGGAGGACATGTATGAATATTGGGTGGGTTGTAGGGTGGACAGGTATGGTAGCAACAGGGGTTATCAATAGGGGTTAAGGGTTTGTGGAGGAGGTGCATTTAGGGCTAGTAGGGTCACACGGGGGTATGGTTTTGGGTGACAGTGGGTAGGGGAAGCTGGGCTATGGGCGCGAGGTTGTAGGGTATGGTTTTTTTTTTGTAGGCAGTAGGGGTAGGGAGTTTGGGTATTTTGTTAGATGAGAGGGTATTTAGTTGGATGAGAGTGTAGCGTGTAGGGGAAGCAGGTCTATGGGTGCGAGGTTGTAGGATATGTTGGTATGTCTGACAGTGTGTGTGTGTGTATATATATATATATATATATATATATATATATATATATATATATATATATATATACACCATATGTACCTGTTTGTTATGTACCTGTTTGTTAATAGTAATAATATATTTTTTCCAATTACACTTATATAGGAGCTAGTTGATTGGCAACATAAGAGAAAAATTAAGGGAAAAATGCATGGATGCAGGCATGATGCTCACACAACGATGCTTCTGGGTGTTGCTAGGTTACTTCATTAGCAAAAGGATTATCTTAAGGTGATTTTATATTGCAATCGAAAATTTGATAATATTGTATTTTTATTATTAAGGCTTGTTATCCTTTTGTGTGATTGCCATATTGAAGTGAATGTTGTTAAAATAAAATGGATATGACTTTACTAGTACGAAAGAAATTAAGATCACTAAGAAGAAAGTTGTATATGGAACATAGCCTTGTTTGGATATGAATGTGATTATAAATTATAGATCAAATTTTGAAGTCATTCTTATTGCAATTTAATCTGTAATTATAAACAACTGAAAGTTATCTATTCCAAATGGGGCAAACTCACCAAAAAAATAGTATTGGTATTCGCCTAAAGCTATCAAATAAATTGTTTTGGTGCTGAAAGTTCAAATACTTTGTTGTTAAGTGTATGTAAATTTTTCATATAACATTGTTTTAAAGGTTTGATATGAACATTCTCAAATGTACATTATCAAGAATCATATCATTTGCCATAACCAGAATGCATGCTTATCTCATCTCCCATGTTCTCAAATGTTCAACATTTCAATGGAGTCTTAAGTTTCTTTTTTGTTTTCAAATGCACTAAGATGTTAATTGTTGATAATATCAATATCCACTTCGACACAAAACTAATATAAATTCATATAAATGACTATAATATAGGTTATGTTTGATAGTATTTTATAGATTATACAATCCTGTGGAAAATTTTGCCAAGCTAATCCATATTTATCAACTTTTGATGAATCTAACTAATTAATTCTAACAAACTTTAATAACCTAACCAATACAACCTAATAACTCCACTATTTATACATAAATTGATAACAAGAATATCTACCAACTGAAAATAATAAAAAAATTGGGTATCTCCTAACCAACCCACTCTTTCCTCAACCCCTGGGCAAATGCCCTCTTGAAGTACCGTAATATAATATTTTTTCCATTTGGGCATGGAAGTCATAGAACAAATTAGTTCTCTTCCTTTATCTTATTGCATAAACAACATCAGAAAAGTGTGAAACTACAAGCATTCTGCCTCTCTGGATGGCAGAGTAAAGAGCACACAATGTAGTTGAACATGACCACATCAAGAATTTAGTTGTAGTTCCATACTCTTGTATTGATTACTGTGTGCTTTTCAGTTAGCTATCAATCATGAACATCTTAATGAATATTTTATGTTTTTTCAGTCTACCTCATTTTCCTTTTTTTTTTGTTTCTTTGTTTGTTTTATAGGTTGGAACTCATTGAACGTTCGATGGTTGTGCATGTAGAGCCTAATAGTTGCTACTTGATAAATGAGGAGTGGAATACGTGTGACACCCCACCTAATTAAATACAGAATAATTAGTCCTTTATTAAATTAAAATTAAGGTGAATGGTTGGTTCATTCTTAGCATCACTGTCGCAAAATAAAAGTTCCAATTTAAACACCATAAATAATTAAGTTAAGTGTCAAAACCATTTAAAACGTTATTTCCATATTAAATTCAATTATGAAAAACCTTTAATAATAAGAGTTTATGAATCACATAGTTATTAAGACTGGAAATAAACACCCAAGAATTTAACCAGTCAGATAAACCAATACCAACTTAAAACTACAAAGGGAAACCAGCCTGATAGTAATCAAATCCCAAAGAGTAAAAAAAATACTAAAGACAAAAAAACAAAACCTCTGAAAAATCCAACTGATTAAGAAAATGGGTGACACATGCCCAAACTAATTAGAACTGAAATAAGAGTGGAGTCAATAATGAGGTCGTCTAAGAAATTGCCTGCAACTCCCACATAAGTTGCAGCACGTCCCATCCAAAGAACCTGAGCATGATGCCCATGTGGTTGGGCACCTGTAATATATACATATATATACAAGAGAAAAGAGATAACAGGAAACGGGTCAGAGCTCGATTGCAACATATTTTAAAATTTAGTTTAGCAACTATTTAAAATGCTTACCGACTAATGCAACAACCATATGCTAGTATGCGACACTCTCTTGATAATTCTCACCTCTCATCTAGTGTGCACGTCTACCGTACTACTAGACCTCATAAGTCTGTCTCACTTATCCTCTATAAAGTTGTATCTCAAGAAATAACAGGGTGATGATATTTAGTTTAGAAAATTAATCTCTTCAAGAGTTCTAACGCTAGTTAGAACAAATTAGTACTGTGATGCAGTTCCCAAACAATTAAGAGAGCCGAAATATTTATTCATTTCTTAACTACTTATACGCACAGTAGAAAGTTCCCGTGTAAATATATGTATATATATTAGTCTCACATATAATATATATATATAAACGGAACCCCACATAAAATCTATGGTGCTGGCATACTCTGCTATCAAGTCCCCATCTCACTCATACTAAAGGAAATACTAGTTCGGAATCATTCTCGAACTGTATTAACACAAAACAAATACAAATGGAGGCGAAGCATAGTTACAAGTCACTAAGAGGTTAGGACATACCCTCACGTCTCTTAGGACCGTCTGACTATCAATTAGATAGTCTATACCAAGGAATCCTATGTTCTAGGGTACAAGTCAATATCCCCCATAAAGGTCCCATTAAGATAAGATTGTCTCGGTGCGGTAACCTCCATGATAGCAAGTATCACGGGTATGATTATACACAAGCATAATATAAATATGTACACACATTCATTCAGTTATATATACCAATATTCTCATTTTTCCAATTAGGTTCGCACACGACCAGACGATAACCAGTATTAACCTTACCTTGTACAACTTTGACCCAATTACCTCACATAAGGGATTTATTGATTTTACTCTTAATTAATCGTTGCATACTTACTTCTCATCTGTCTAAGTGCTCTTTCTTACTAACTATAATTTTAGTAGGTATACCCTCTCTGACCTTTTGGTTTAAGTCTCTTTTGAATTTGATCTTTGTATTAAACGTACGCATGATTTCTTATACACATGAATAATTCCTTGTTAATTCAAAATCTTATCCTACACTAAATTTCTCTTAACAGAGTCTACCTAGGCCCTACTAGTCTTCTCTATATCCCATTATACTCCAACAATCACAATCAAGGCTTTCTATGCATTTTAATCGGATTAAACAAAAAATGGAAAACATACAGTTTTCCAGGAGAGATCGATCGATCGAGGAAATTGGGGTCGATCGATCGATCGATGTTCTTTGGTCGATCGATCGATCAAGCTGGTCTTGCCCAAAAACTGCAAATTAAACCTACGGGTTTCATCTTCCAATTTCACCAAAAACCTCATTAACAACTCTCAGATTCTCAAATAATATTACTACAAGTTCTATATTCATGTATACAAGATTTCCTACGTGAAGCATATATAATTTCATCAGCGATATCGAATTAATGGGGTAAAATTGACATAATATTCAAGAACCCTAATTTTAGGAAAAACATCCATGATTCTAATTGTTTTCCAGCTTTCTTGTTTCTAAATTCATAATAATTCGTGGGTAATCCTCTACGTATGATGGGTATATCCATAATATGTTACATCTCTTTAAACATGCGATTTAGAGTCTCTAAATTAATACTTTCTTTCATAAAAGGTGATCTTGATAATCCTAAACTAATATGGGTGAGGCATTAACTAAAACAAAGTAAGATAGATACTTGCCTAGGAATTTAGGTTCTCCTTTGTGGAAGAAAGTGGTGTGGTTGCGTTCCTCATCGCGCGGTATACGTTTTGGTGGTGGTGGCGGTGCAAACAGGTGAGTCTTTGGCCTTGAGTTTCTTGGAAAGCTCTCCCACTTCATCTCTAATGGTCGTTCCTTGATTTTTTGTTTGCTAACCCTAGAAGACAACTCCTAAAGGCTGATATATCCTAAGGAAATTCGTGCGTTTAATTACCCAAAAATACCAAATGTCTAAAATACCCTCGCAGGATGTCAATTAGGCCTAAAAACGCCTCAAGACCCAACTAACCCCCAAGTACACTTTTCTGACTATCTCGACCCTTTCAGAAACTTTGGTGCACTAAAAAAGACCATACGACTGACTTATAATTTATTCACTTTAATAATCATAATTTAGTCCTAACACGACACAGGCGCGTCCCGACTTAAATTTCCATAATTGTCATTTTATTCACTCGTGACAATATTTAATAAAATAAATCTTATATCTTACTTTACTCATCTAGTAATGTTTAACAAATTTCCAATAATTACTAACTCTCGTCACACTAGTAAATATTTAAAACAAACTTTCGGATTAATATTAAATTAATTTCTCAATTAAATTTAATAAATCCCTAAATTTAAAAGCCATAAAAATACGGGGTATTACATACTTCCCCCCTAATAATGGGATTTTGTCCCGAAATTCGGAAAATAAGGCCTACCTGGTAAAACAAATCTGGATACCTTATCAGTATGCAATTATCTACATAGTAAGGCATTCAATCACTATAGCCCTCGTCTCATAGTAAGCTTGTTTAACACTCTCCTTAATGACACTTCACATTGTGCTCCTATTTGACAACCTTCGCATAAGAAGAGCTTATACATCATTGACTCCCATTATTTCAATATCATTGGGAGGCCGCACTTCCCTACATGACAACTACTCGTATTTATCTACAAAAAAAACTCCCATTCTTAAAAAACCATATGAATATCTGAATACTCTTGTCGCTTAAAACGTTCGTGGTAATTCCGCTATAGTCATCAGACTCTCACTTGACCAATCTAAAATTATGATTATCCGCTCACCTATGAACGTACAGAGGGAGAATAATTAAGGTTTTTCCACACCAAAACCTCAATAAACACCTCGTTTGCGACAAACAGGTACGAGTTCTTCCACGAAAATTTATCATACTATACTTCACTTGTTAGATATATCCTTTATGGAAACGAAATGATCACCAAGATTCCAAAATTACCTTCACACGGCTCCACTAATCGTTAATCACCGTGCGCCTACTCCCAGGCGAGGGGTGATTCATCCTACTCAAATCGAAATGTTATCCCCATTGCTTCCTGAAATCTATATTGCAGGTGGAATTCAAAAATTTTCATCCCGATTTAGAAAATAATACCGTGTAGGGCCACGTACCGGCACGATCCTTCCTTTTAAAGGAAGACTGGGGCACACTAGTTAATATTATTAATCACCCCAAAGGAATATTAATACTTCCTTCTTGGGCGACTTGTCCCAAATGTTCGGATGAACCCTTGATCTTGTATTGAAGATGGCAACCCATCTAAGAAACTTTACCGACGTGACCGACCTCTCGCATTATAGTAATTGTCGATAACATCGACTTTTACTTGAAAGGTCTCACATTAAGTGACACTTAATGTGCACTTCTGAACCTTTTATACCATACTAACATCATTACTCTTTGTATGCGCAAGTCTCTCTCACACTTGACTAATAACAATTCCACTCCGAGTGTTCTCCATAAATATTAAATTCTACCCTTCTCTAGGAATACCCCTTTTAAATGGCTTCACACAACCTTTCAATCAAATTCGGGTGTGCTATTCTAATCACA
Source organism: Sambucus nigra (assembly GCA_949130495.1). Lineage (NCBI taxonomy): Eukaryota > Viridiplantae > Streptophyta > Magnoliopsida > Dipsacales > Adoxaceae > Sambucus > Sambucus nigra. The sequence continues at coordinate 648,271,131 of OX422215.1, read as the reverse complement.
CACGTATGTATGGATTATCGTACCTCATGCGACGCTTAATCCACTCTATCACTTCCACCTCCTTATGCTAGTCCCACAAACATATATTCCACACGTCCATTGTCATGTCCCTTCAACTCGGATGATTCTAACATCAGCTAACCCGGATGTCTACATTTTGTAACACCCCGACTGCCTGGGGAGAGCGAGCAGAGAACTACTCATCGATAAAAATAACCAAATCCCCAATGCAACAGGGTATAGAGTATCTAAATTCCACACCAACAAAAGAGAGACTACAAATCTGCCACCTCTTTAGATAAGTACCTCAATTCTCTCGAATACATACAACAACTAAAATAAATCACTAATGCTCTATACATCAAAATAAATACAAGTCTTCTTTCTTGTATAAAAAAATTTCTTTCCCAGATAATCCTCACTAAAAATCATCCCAACTCTTTATTTACCTTGTGTTCTGAATACGGTTACAACATGGGTACTCTGAATTAACCTAGAAAACAAAATTTCAAATCCTCCTTATCATCATTCCACCCCTCAATTCATGGTGATAAAATAAAACTTTCAATGTTTTTTGACCACACAACCAGCTTCACTGGCCTTAAATCATAATTCAACTTCCAACTTGTAGATATAATTACCTTCTCCTACTACGACAGAGGTACTAAACTTATAGATTAATGACCAAACATCTTCATACTTCCCACCTTACGCTAAGTTTCATGCATGGGATATATCGCAAAGTGAAATCCAAATAAGTAACCCCCCCGATACACTACTACCTATCATTATCGGTTATCGAAATTTGTTAGGCCCTCCGTCCATAACATGTACCCCTTTATTCTGTCTCTTGACAGAAAAGTTACATCACCTCCAGTAATTACACCTACACAAAGAATATTTCGCCAATCCACGATCGTTCAGTATTGGTGGAAATCACAATTCGCAAATCTCGTACACATACAATCTGGACTCTCAAAATCTTGATCCCAAATATATGAGTCTAAATCTCAACTTTCACATCTCTAAAGGGTAAATATCAATGACATATACCTATCACCAAGTCCTGAGTGTTAAACATAATAATGAGTCAAATCTTTTCGCTTAGTAGTAAATCTAATACATACTGAGTCATAAGAAAAAAATCCCTACACACCCCGGGATCGAGTATATCGATCCCACTATTCCCTCCTAAGTCTCTAAAATAGATAATATAAAGTGTGAGTCCGACCCTCTCGTAGGTGAGGCCTCGCCAGAACAAAACATGCGGCACTAATGTAACCACTCTGATAGTCTTGCAATAACTGCCTACTACCATACTAACCGTTACTACAAAGTTGTAACCAAGATAATACCATACTCGTATATCACACTACAAAGACGAGTAACCTCAATAAAGTGTATAACGCTATTAATACACACATTCATCCTCCGTGGATAGCACTAAAGATAATCCCGTGACACTAGGGAAAGTATCGTCTCACATGTTAATCTAGCAATAAATAAAATATAGTGACTCGCTCGTGTCACATAAAACACGCCTCACCCTCCGAGGATAAAACTCATACTCCTACCACGACAATTGCCTTGACTGTATAAATTGTCTCTGGACCTAACACGCATGTCCAAACCAAAACAAAACTACTTTAATCATTGTCCCGAACACTTAAGAGAGCCGAAACATTTATTCATTTCTTAACTACTTATACGCACACTAGAAAGTTCCCATGTAAATATATGTATATATATTAGTCTCACATATAATATATATACTAATGGCACCCCACATAAAATCTATGGTGCGGGTATACTCTGCTATCAAGTCCCCGTATCACTCATACTAAGGGAAATACTGGTTTGGAATCACTCTCCAACTATATTAACACAAAACACATACAAATGGAGGCGAAGCATAGTTCCAAGTCAGTAAGAGGTCAGCACATACCCTCATGTCTCTTAAGACCGTCTGACTATCAATCAGATAGCCTGTACCAAGGAATCCTATGTTCTAGGGTACAAGTCAATATCCCCCATAAAGGTCCAATTGAGATAAGACTGTCCCGACGTGATAACCTCCATGATAGCAAGTAGCACGGGTATGATTATACACAATCATAATATAAATATGTACACATATTCATTCAGTTATATATACCAATATTCTCATTTTTCCAATTAGGTTCGCACACGGCCCAATGATAACCAGTATTACCCTTACCTTGTTCAACTTTTACCCAATTACCTCACATAAGGGATTTATTGATTTTACTCTTAATTAATCGTGCATACTTACTTCTCATCTCTCGAAGTGCACTTTCTTACTAACTATAATTTCAGTAGGTATACCCTCTCTAACCTTTTAGTTTAACTCTCTTACGAATTTGATCTTTGTATTAAATGTACGCATGACTTCTTATACATATGAATAATTCCTATTTAATTCAAAATCTCATCCTACACAGAATTTCTCTCAACGGGGTCTACCTAGGCTCTACTGGTCTTCTCTATATCCCATTATACTCCAACAATCACAATCGAGGGTTTCTATTCATTTTAACCGGATTAAACAAAAAGGGGAAAAACATACAGTTTTCCAGGAGAGATTGATCTATCGAGGAAATGGGGTCCATCGATCGACCATCGATCGATCGATGTTCTTTGGTCGATCGATCGATCAAGCAGGTCTTTCCCCAAAAATACAAATTAAACCTATGGGTTTCAACTTCCAATTTCTCCAAAAACCTCAATAACAGCTCTCACATTCTCAAATAACATTATTACAACTTCTATATACATGTATAAAAGATTTCCTACGTGAAACATATATAATTTCATCAACGATATCGAATTAATGGGGTAAAATTAACATAATCTTCAAGAACCCTAATTTTGGAAGAAACATCCATGCTTCTAATTATTTTCCATCTTTATTATTTCTAAATTCATAATAATGCGTGGGTAATCATCTACATATGATGGGTATATCCAGAATATGTTAAATCTCTCTAAACATGCGATTTAAAGTCTCTGAAATAACAATTTCTTTCATAAAATATGACCTTGATAATCCTAAACTAACATGGGTGAGGCATTAACTAAAACAAAACAAGATAGATACTTGCCTGGGAATTTAGGTTCTGATTTGTGGAAGAAAGTGGCGTGGTTGCGTTCCTCGTCGCGCGATCTACATTTTGGTGGTGGTGGAGGTGCAAACGGGTGAGTCTTTAGCCTTGAGTTTCTTGGAAAGCTCCACCACTTCATCTCTAATGACCGTTCCTTGATTTTATGTTTGCTAAACCTAGAAGACAACTCCTAAAGGCTGATATATCCTTAGGAAATTCGTGGGTTTAATTGCTCAAAAATACCAAATGTCTAAAATACCCTCCCGGGATGTCAATTAGGCCTAAAAACGCCCCGAGACCCAAACTAAACCCCCAGTACACTTTTCTGACTATCTCGACCCTTCCGGACACTTTGGCGCACTCAAAAAGACCATACGAATGACTTGTAATTTATTCACTTTAATAATCATAATTTAGTCCTGACACGACACATGCATGTCCCGACTTAAATTTTCATAATTGCCATTTTATTCACTCGTGATAATATTTAATAAAATAAATCTTATATCTTACTTTACTCATCTAGTAATATTTAACAAATTTTCCATAATTACTAACTCTCGTCACTCTAGTAAATATTTAAAATAAATTTTTGGATTAATATTAAATTAATTTCTCAATTAAATTTAATAAATCCCTAAATTTAAAAGCCATAAAAATACGGGGTATTACAACACGTTAATGCTGCTTCAAGAGAATACCGTGAAATTTGAGATGAATTTCATATGTATTGACATGAATTTTATATGTATTGATGTGAATTGAGATAAAATTTAAATTTGCTTATATATTGAGATGAATTTCATATGTATTGACATGAATTTTATATTAATGGAATTTGAGCTATAAATTTTTAGTGGGCTTATTATTTGGATATGTATTAGTGTTGTTGAGGAATATTTGTATTATTGTTTTACTATTTTTATCATGCTGGTTTTATATTATTATTGAATTTTTGTTATTCTAAAACACGTAAGAAAAATAGTGGAAATGTTGCTGATTTATTTTGGGTAATATTATTTATAATTAATTTTTTTCATTGATCCAAAAATTTGGCACAGTTCATAATCGTGCTAAAATTATATCAAAATTTGGCACGGTTTTGAACTATGCCAAACGTGTGACAACCCTACTTTTTATATGTAATTCGATTAGCTACGCCCACTTAAATTAAAATGGAGTGTCAATATTTTGTCATTAGAAACAAAATTTAAAATAAATACAGTAAAGTAAACATGTACACTCCCGTATGTGTAACCAAATCACATCATAGCAGGTATAAAATCCATAAGTAATATCAATACTGAATATAAAATGCCCAAACATACGGGCCCAAAGATAAACTAGGTAAAGTGTGTAATGTAAACCTCTCAACACTATCAAATCCCTAACAATGGGAAATATCTGATACCACACTTTAAGGAAGAGTGATAAAATAGGATAACGACTAGTGTCCACCATTAAAAGATACTAAGAAAAGATGCGAGGCCTTCCATCTCCACGGCCTACTATCCAACGTGCGAGGACCTGTATAATATATATATAGTCCTGTTCTTGTGCGGGCTAGTCCTCATTTTTAGAATGCGGACCGGACATGTGTCACTTGGTGGTGAGCCCAGAAAAGAGAGAGAGTGTGCCTATAATTTAGGCGATAATTTCTAAGTGCACCGTCAGGTGACACATGTCCGGTCCGCATTCTTAAAATGCGGACTAGTCCTCACAATAGCATTATATATATATATATATATATATATATATATATATATATATATATATATATATATATATATATATATATATATATATATATAGGAGAGGAGCAAGAAGGAAGATAGACGAACGTCAAAGCAAGAAAACAAGCTATAAGATTATAAGATGTACTTATAATGAAAGCACACTAGTCATTACTCGTCTCTAGTAATTAAGTTGTTCAATTACCCAACCAATGTTCCTATGTCACGACTACCCAACCCAAGCTCCAGTAACGTGTAGTCTTATATCGTATCATGATTAATCATTATTAATCGCATTTAAGTATTTAATGTATCAATATATTTCCTTCAAGTATAATATCAAATGCAACAATTCGGAATATTACTTTAAGACACAAGCATAATATCTCACACAATAAGTCATATCGGGTCACTATCGTTACCCGGGGAAACAAGTCGTAACACTAGGTCTACACACAAATATTCCCCAATATTACGTGGCAAGGGCAATCATACTAAGTCCTAAATCTCATTGAATTCCAAGGTCTTTCTATCCGACCCGCATTACAACCATGTGTCTGATTCCGGTGGTTTATCTCGGACACGACACTCGAGCAGAACCTAATCGAATCAATCACAGAAAATCACATTCAACATGTGCCTACATCGATCGGAGGACTAGTCTAGTGTATACTGGACAATATACATGTAAAACAATTTCACGCTTATGTATATATACAATCGTGTCAAGTCTCTTACTTGAGTTATACAATAGTCATGATTTAAAATATAACATAATTTACAGCATTAATTTACAAATTCAACATGAAATCATTTTAAGGTTATATATCCCTAGTAACCATAAGTATGTGATCAAGTTAGGATATTAGGCACAACACCACAATTATCTTTCTAAAAACATGAACACCCTTAGCGCTTTTATTTTAACAACATGCTGCCCAGAATTTAAAACGTAGATTCGAGGCTCTTCCGATTCGTTTTTGGAAAAACTTAAAACTACAAAGTTGTTCGGAACATGATTTTCTACAATGTTACACGGGCATGCTACCATAGCCGGCCTAAAATAAACCCGAAACTAACATATAATATTCGCCCCTGTTTTTGACAACTTTCTGCCCAGAATTGTAAAACGCCGATTTGAGACTTTTTCAATCCGTTTTTGGAAAAACTTAAAACTACAAAGTTGTTCGGAACATGATTTTCTACAAGGATATGCGATCACGCTACCATAGCCTACTTAAAACAAACCCGACACTAACATATACAGTTCGGACTTCTTCACGACAACTTTCTACGCAGAACTATAAAATGCATATTTGAAGATTTTTCGATCCGTTTTTGAAAAAACTTAAAACTAGAAAGTTGTCAAGAATATGATTTTCTACTGGGCAATGTGGACGAAACATCCATTTTCGGAACCAAAATAGCTCAAAACAGTTTTTAATATGACAATTTACTCAATTTCATAGATTTCTCAAATTCAAGAGGTTGTTCTACAACTCAATCCCGATAATGATGTTATTGCATTTGAATCTACATGAAGGATGATCCTAATAAATTGCATGTCATTTTTAACATCAAATTCATATTAATTTAGGGATCAAAATATATGTTCATGTGAAATTTCATTATAGATACGTGTTATACACATATAGATTATTAACTTGCCTTGGATTGTATGGAGAAATTGAATACTCTTTAAATGCTCTTGAAATCCTCTTAACTTTCTTCTCTTCTTACTCTCTCTCTCTACGAAACCCTAGCCCCCTTTTGTGAAATGATACAATGAAGACTTCTTCTCTTCTTTTCTATTTATACCTAGGGTTAATTTATTTACAAAAATGCCACTGCCCCAAATTTAACCATCTCGATCCTTTTACGCGTTAATTCGCTTATAATATTTAAGTCGCACATTCGTATCTCAATGAATTCATTTTAATTTTTCATTTCCAGACATTTTGAATTTATATACTGACATAGTTTCATTTCCAAACATTTCAAATATATATACTCGCATAGTTTTTTTTTTCAATTTCAATTCAATTAAAAATGCGGGGTATTACATTCTCCCCCTCTACGAACGAGATTTCGTCCTCGAAATCCAAATTAAAACAAATCAATTCAAATCAAGTAAGGTAGTTTTGCACGTACCTTCCATGAAGAGATATGGGTGACTAATTTGCAAGTCATCCTCTCTCTCCCAAGTGGCCTCAGACTCATCAAGATTACTCCACATAACACGCACAAGAGGAGTGACTTTTGACCTCAACTGCTGCTCACGAAGATCTAGGATCCTGATTGGCCTCTCCTTATAGCTCCCATCGGGATGCAGCTTAACCCCATCTAAATCTGTGTAGGTGTGAGTCCTCGGGACGTAAGAACTTCCTCGACATGGATACATGAAAAATATCGTGTACCCGCTCGAGCTAGTCGGGTAGGTCTAAACGATAGGCAACTAACCCACCTTGTCCAACACTATAAACGGACCCATGTATCATGCTGAAATCTTCCCTTTGGAACCAAAGAGAACAACGCCTCTAATGGGTGAGACCCTCAACAACACTTGGTCCCCAACGACTAACACTACACCAAATCTGCCGAATTGTCACGGTCATTGACCTTGACAAATTCAACTTGTCAAGGTCAATGACCGTGACATTTCGAGGCGAGACAACTTTTTTTGTCACGGTCGTGTCACGGTCGTGTCGCGGTCCATGACCGTGACACGTTTTGTCACGGTTAGAAACCGTGACAAAGCCGTGACCCTTTTTAAAAAAATTGTCACGGTCATTGACCGTGACACGTTCGTGATAAAAAGTTGTTACGGGCTTGTCACGGTCAATGACCATGACAATTCTGGGCAGAATTAAAAAAAAATCTGTTGGGCAGTATGGCCACTGCAACTGCCCAAAAGTATATTTGTACCTGTTATAGCAACGTTGTACCTGTTCAAACATCATATATCCAAACAAACTTTAGATAATGAAAATATATATTCAAAATAGAAACTATTTAAGAAGAAACAACATCACCATCAATTATCTCAAATCTACAAACTATTTGCATGGAAAAGAGATTTTGTACCGCGACGCTCGGGGACACCTCCTTATCCTTCCCTTCTCGTCCGAATAGCCACATAAGTATAGAGCATATGTGGCCTACCCTTAGGGCCACTACCTGTCCCCTGAATTGAAATAAAGTAAAATTAGTATCCGCCCCTCAAATATAGATAAATATAAATCGTAATTGAAATCGAAATCGAAATTGACATATAAATATAAATACAGTACCTGTAGTGTCATCCAAACAGCTAACTTGAGCTCATATGGCACCTCCTTCCAACTAATGTACCCCGGGTAATCGTGTCAAATATAATTCCCTTCTTATCTGAACACTAAGCAATGTCATAATCCTATGGAGTTATGCGCTGCAAATTCCTTCCAACCGTTGTGTAGCCAAAAATCAGCAGTTGAAGTTGTCAATTCCACCTTTCAATGGTCTCCCATGTTTTGCCAGAGGTTCCAAGTGGTGGACCATTGAAAGGTGGAATTGACAACTTCAACTGGTGATGTTTGGCTACAAAACGGTTGGGAGGAATTTGTAGAGCATCGCTCCATAGGATTATGGCATTTCTTAGTGTTCGGATAGACAAAGAGATTCAGTCTCCTCTCCACAAATAGGACACCCCAAATAACTATGTACTAATCACCTATTAAAGGTAAGAAGCGTATATTCATGGATTAGTATAAACAAAACTTAGATGTAGTTGGAATATTTATGTATTAATCTCCTCTCCACACACGCACACTACACAAGAGTGAAAATGATACAGTGCAGATCAATTAAAAGCATTAAAAATGGATGTTTCGGTACAAATTGAAATATTTATTACAAATTGAAAAATTGTTTCAAATTCGGGTTATCATAAAAAATGGATTGATATTCGGTAGGAGCAGCCAAGTCATCCACACTACTATTTGAAAAAAAATCGACAGCATATCCCCGTAGTTCTCCAAGTACACGACGTAGATTGGCAGGTGTGAGTGTTATTTCAATTGGTCAATTGAAATAACAGTCACACTTGTCAATCTAGTATGTACCCAGAGAACATTAAGATACGACTGCAGAACTTCCTCCAAAAGTAACAACTTTAAGCCAATAAGAATATTATACAGAAATTATACAGTCTCAAACTGTCCAAACGAGACAATTCGAGAGATCTCATTACAGGGGTAATGACTCTCGAACGGGTCTAAGGGCTATTGAATCTGTCAATTCATTCATACTTATTACTCCAAGTACGATACGTACATTCTACTAACTGTTTTTAGTAACTAACTTTCTTCCTATTTTAGAACATCACAAGAACTTCTGAATCGGAAATGCAGATTACGTTTAATAACATGGGTCATGCTCGGGTATGTACATTCCACACAAACTTTTTAACTCATAAATATCTATTCAACGTATTGTTAACGACCTTTTTGCATATTTCAGCAGATCATGGGAACTACTGAAATGGAAGCACAACAATCGTACACTAAAATGTCTATTGCTCAGGTAAATACATTATGCAATTTTTTAAAATATTTATGCATCTTTCACAAATGCAAACCTTGACATAGCACTTTCTTACTAATAACTGCTATTCAATTGCCACATACATACTATGTTTTTTCTGCCCTTTCATTTTGAACAACTGTGTTTGTTAGGGCTATCTCATTCAAATCATTAGGCTACTAATTTAACAGGTTAGAATTTTTTTAATACTATTTTTTAATTCTATAATTGATTTATAAAAGGACTCCTATTTTTAGGAAAGTACTTTATAGCAGAAAATATGTGTCCTTAGTCTTAGGATGGATTGAAAGAAGTTTTTCAATTGGAAATCTTTTTTGATTGTCATATATATCATGCCATGGAGTGGGTAAAATCTTTATAATTTATCCTAATCATATATTGTTCAAAGAACTTACAACATGACAAAAAGATGGTCTAAACATTCATACACTGCCATTTTCTATTGGCATATAAAGTAATATGGGTGCTACAAGTTGTTGTGTAGCTCTAGATGAAGGTTATATATTTTTAATATTAATTTTAATAATTTGAAAATCTTCATCAATTTTGTGTTTCCTTGTCAATATAATTCTATTAGCTTTAGCCTTACCTGTGGAGCTATTGCAACCATACTCTCAAACAATGACCTTATGGCTTCTCTCCTTTACAGTCCTTCCATCAACCTCAAGAAGGTGATTTCTCATACATTCATATCAATGAATAGACATTGCTTAAATATCACGATTACACTCCATAATAGCTTATGTGGTTCCCTATTTTATGTATAGTTACTAAACTTTAACAAATCATATAATTTAATATTATGAATGATAAGTCCTAATCACACAGCAGAGCGTGAGCCTAAATGGTGGGATTCCTAAATCGCGGTGAAGGGATCCTACCATAGTCGTTAGAAATATATCTCAGTTTTTGGCAGTATAATTGGTTCATAATTAAAAACTCGGGCTTGACTTCATTTGTTAGTGGTGTTGGCTGCTGGAGTGACTGAAACCTATCCAGTTGGAGCCCATTTTGATATAAATAATCTATTTTTTTTATTAAAAGGTCATGTGTGCCATTAGAAAAGAAATCACATAAATCAATTCGATCCGAGTTACATTCACAATATAACACACGAACTGAAACATATGAGAAATTTCTATAATATAAGTAAATTCTAACTGAAAGCATACTTGACAAAAGGATCTACCTTCTATCACAACCTTGTTAATATTTATTTCAAAGCCAATTTATCAATGACTATTTTGTAGAATTTGGATGGGATACTCTATTATTTAGATAGAAGTGATGGCTATCTTCATGTTAAAAGAGTTGTATGTGATATATTTGTTAGAGTAGATTTCTCATACATCCATATCAATAAATTCATGGGTTAATTCAAATACAAAAATAAATTCATGGGTTAATTCAAATACAAAAATAAATTCATGGGTTAATTCAAATACAAAAATACAAATTCATTGGTTAATTCAAATACACACACAAACACACACACACACCTCCCTCCACACCCCCCACTCACCACATCCACCCCCCCACCTCCCTCCACACCCCCACTCACCACATACACACACACCACCACCCCCACTCACCACATACACATAAACACACACACACACACACAATAGCCCCCCACCCTTCCCCACCTCCCTCCACACCCCCCACCCACCACACATATACACACACACACAACAGCCCCACCCCCCACACACACACATATATATATACACACACACACACATATATATATACACACAAACATATATATAAATGGAAGAGAGAGAGAGAGAGAGAGAAAATTAAACCTGAAAGTAGAGAGAGAGAGAGAGAGAGAGAGAGAGAGAGAGCAGCGTAGAGAGAGAGAGGGAGGGAACGGCGGGAGGGAAAAAAGAAGGGGGAAAGGGTTTTTGATGCAAAAGTTGTCACGGTCGTGTCAAGGTCGTTGACCGTGACAATTATTTAAAGAATTATCACGGTCGTGTCAAGGTCAATGACCGTGACACAAAACGCATTTTTTTTGTCACGGTCAATGACCTTGACAAGGGTGGTCGGCTGAAAAGTGACAATTTTGTCATTTTGGTGTAGTGTAACTCTAACTTCCTCTGCCTTATGTCAGCATAATTCTTTTGACGATCTTGCACGGTCTTCATTCGTGCACGAATCAAGTCTACCTTCTCTCAGGTCTCCCTAACAGTATTCGGACCCAGCATCCGATGCTCTTCGAACTCCAACCAACATGTAGGGGATCGACAAGGCCTTCCGTAAAAACCCTCGTATGGTTCTATGATAATAGTTTGCTGATAACTATTATTGTATGTGAACTCCACCAGTGGTAAATGTGTATCCCAACCATGTTTGAAGTCCAACACAAAAAATTGTAACATGTCCTCTAAAATTCGGCTCGCCCGCTCCGTCTGACCGTCAAACTGAGGGTGGAATGCAGTACTTAAACTCAACTGCACTCCCATCGCCCCAAAAATGAGAGATGAAGACACTGCCATGGTCGAACATGATATCACGCGGTACCCCATGGAACTTCACAATCTCGTTAATAAATATCATGGCATACTGTGCTGCCGTATAATCTGTCCTCACTGGATATAAATGACCCACCTTTATCAGTCTGACGACGATGAACCAAATGGAATTATGACCACATTGCGATCTTGACAATCCAACAATGAAATCCATGGAGATACTTTCCCATTTATAACTGTACAACTGAAATCTCACCACGAAGCCTAACATAACTAAACTACTAAACTGATCCAGAAATCAATACCCCCAAGTCCCGACTCGCTAAGTTTCGTGCATGGAGTGTCTCGCAAGAAAAATCCAAATAAGGAACCCCTCTGATACACTACTGTCATCTTGTCGAGATAAGGAATTTGTCAACTCAAGACCCCTAGTGATACAAGAATCATGTAACTCCAAAAACCACTTACCTCTCGACTCAATGGTTCATCACACAACAAATCATTCAACTTCGCCTATTCAATACAAATGTCACTATTCATCAATCATGCCTCGATAATCAACTCAGAATCGACTAACAGATGGTGCCGCAGCTGAACTGTGAGTCGTGATCCCAGGCATCAGATACAACATCGAATAGATGGTAATTAAAGCTCAAAATCCAACACTACTCCGAGTTGTCAATGACCCTTGTGTAATAACCCGTCCTTTTGGAGATGATTAAATTCCATTATTGAGTATAAATTAGAATTTGGGGAATTTCTCGGAATAGTAAATTTTGGGATTTTTGAGGATTAGATAATTGTTGATGGGTGAAATATTTACTTTTGGAGTTAAGTAAATATGTCGAGGTATTTTAAAAATATGTCATCGTTGAGTAAAGCGACACGAGGTAAAATTTTAATGAGAAAAGCCGCATGAAGTATATTGAGCTAAATTAGTGAGTTGCAGTCAAGTACCTTGGATGGGAATTTAGACTACGCCGTGAGTCTCAGAATGGCCGAGATAGTCGAAACAGAGTGTCCGATTGTCGAAATTGAGTTCCGGGTAATCTTAGAGGTAAAAGTAACTCGTAATTGGGTAAACGAGTCATTTTTGGGTGTTAAGGGTTAAAACCCTTTTCTCTTTATATAAGGAGTGAGAGAGGGAAAGAATAGAAAGGAAGGAGAAGGAAAAGAGAGAAGAGAGATAGGAAGGAAGAAAGAGAAGAGAAAAGGGAGATCTCGGGCCAAACTCTGCCGGACTCGACTCAGAATCGTCTAATTATATCCACGAGGCAAGTGTATACTTGCTTTATTTCATTTTGTGCATTTATTTCATATTATACTTGGTAAAATATATGATTTTGGGTTAGAACCCTTAAAGGAAAATTGGGAAAACTTGAATATGGGTTTACATATTGATGTAATGTAAACTCTTAATGATTTCTAGTATTAAAACCATGTTAATGGAGTATAAAATGGAATTGAAATGGGGGAAATGACAAAAGTAGATTTTTATGGTTTTAGGGTTTAAATCTAAGGAAAATGGTTTAATACCCCAAATAAATTGATGTGTTAGTTGTAAAACATATATTAGATGTTTATTGAGTTGTTGTATGAGCTTGGAAACAACAAAAATGGAGAATAATGGAGGTTTGGATTTTTTTTATGAAGGTGAATAGTGACCTGCGTCTTAACCGAATCGATTCGGCCAGGGAGAATCGATTCGTCTCTTGGTCAAAAAATGAAAATTGTAGATCTTTTCAATACGGTCACGTGGGTGCCGAACGCGTATTTTTTTTATTTTTTTTGGATTTATAGTGATTTTTCTATGGAAAGCAGTCCGAGATCGAAATAGTTAGTCATAAATTAACGCTAGAATTATATGGAGATAAATATTAGGGGTTCCCGAAAAGAGTGTTAGGACCTCTAAAGGACTTGAGGCGATATGAAAACTTTGGGTTTGTTGAAATAAATCCGAGTTATAATTTAAATGGGGATTGAATTGAGTTTGTGGTTTTTGGGATATATATAAAAACTAAGAAGATTTGGGGATTTCAGAACAGCCAAATCGATTCGGACAGGCCGAATCGATTCGGTAAGAGACAGTTTGAAAGTTGAACTATTTCGAATCGATTCGGACGGGACGAATTGATTCGGTAGCTAGCGAATCGATTCGGACAGTTCGAATCGATTCGGTCCTGACAGAATTTTGAGGTTTTCTCCTTTAAGTTTAGGGAGACCTAAATTATGGTTTGGAGATTATTATAGGAGTTTCTAAATGGGACATTAGGACTCCTAGATGGTGATTGGAGGATGATAAGTAAACCTCCGATTAATTTAGAGTATGGTCCGCGGTATAGATTTAATTAAGAGGCATTCGAGAAAATCATTCGGCAAGCATGTATAGATATAATTATGCACGTAGAAAACATAATCATAACAATTGTGGTTGAGTACCTCCCGTAAGACTATTAGGATGAATTTGGAGGAAGGCATATTTACTAAGTGTGAATAAGGTATTTATTATGTATAAAAGTGATGAGATACGTTGGGTATAGTATCATGCGTATATGATTCCTTGAGAGAATCTTTGGGATTATTGGTCATCGTTAGATGTGGTTGGAAATTATGGCCATTTATTTATATTCGAGTAGGAATATATAGTATGTATACTATGTGATTTAAGTATATATATATATGTCTATGAGAATAAGAATGTACCTTAAAAAGTTGGTACTTAATCATTGAGAATGTAAAACATGAATGTTTTCAAAATGGAACAAGAAATGAATTTCATAAATGTTAATTTATGTAAACACACCCTCTCTAAATTCCATCATAAGGGAAGTTCGCGCGTTAGGTGAAGCCCCATGGCTAATGAATGCAGGGTGGATATAGTACTAGGCCATATGAGCGTTTATGTTATGTTTTCTGTGATGGTGAGGTAATTTCGGGTGTGGTTATGACTCTCCCGCAGGAATATGTCCACTTTCCGATGTCTTGTGTTGTAGGTGCCCAGGTTGTCGTAATGGATAGGCCCTGGAGATGATGGTCATTTAGGGGCGCGCACAGTGGGAAAACCCGGACGGGCAGTCTTGGAACGCGTTATATGATTGCTAAGGCAATTTATGATAATAAATTGGCTTTAAGTACATTTCCTGGATGGAAGAAAGGAAATGGGATAAATGAATTGGCTTCGGATACACTTCCCGTATGGAAGAAGGGAAATGGAAGCATATGATATGAAAAAGCATTTTTATGATAATAAAATTTGCTTTTAAATATATTTCCTCGATATAAGAAGGGAAATAGAATGTTTTGAAATGAATTTGAATTGGTAAACATTTTGTAAATGAAAATAGAATGAATCTCGGTCCGGGAGATATTATCCGGATGTATATGGTAAGATGTATATAAGAATGAATGTGTTATGTATATATATAAAGAATGTAAGTATATATTTATACTTTAGTTTTGTGCTACGGGACTAATGGATCTCTACCATTAACCTTGCCATGTAGTAGTGTATCGGGGGATCGAGATAGCTTAACTAGGGTATTTGGTTAGGGTGCGATAGGTGTGCACTACTAGAGGAGAGGTGAGGGGTATCTCATGGTAGTGCGATACCAATTTAAATATTAGATAAAACATATTTTTAAAATAAAGCATTTATGCACTTGCAAAATATTTTCACAACTCGAGCTCTGACCCGTTTCTATATTTTTCCTCTATTTTTTTTATATATATAGGTGTCCAGACACAGGGATGTCTGGATGACATTTCTTTTGAGTCACACGTCTGCTGTAGCAGCTGTGGATGCGTACAGGTTCTCGATAGACGCTTCCACTCTTGTAATCTAGATAGGAGGTATCTTATACACATTCGGGTTATTAACCCAACAGCATGTATTTTTTCTTTTACCGCCTTTTATTGTGGCATTCGATATGGTTGTATAATTTTGACCGAGTGCTCGGTTATTCTATTTCATTTCAGTTTCATTTACGCATAAATTGTGTGGATGTTTTAATTGTAGTTGTTTAAAAAGAGTAGTTAAGTAAAATTTTGATACCGGCCTAATAAGTAATTAGTAATTAAATGGATTTTTGACAATGATGCTAAGATTGATCCATTTGAGACTCCTGTTTTAATTTGATATAGGAGTGATCTCCCGGTATCTTATTAGGCAGGGTGTCACAGATGGTATCAGAGCATCAGATTCTAGTGTCCTTAGGAATCTATGCGAACGTACTACGCTTTTAGCGTTGCTCTCGATTTGTTATAGAGCCTCAGGATTAGGATTGTTGATTTCTCTTGTGAGATTTCGTCCTCCTGCTATTGTATAAGATTATGTAAATATTTTGTGCTGATCGAGGAAGGCGGCAGGAGGTGGGGCTTAGTTGTTGTTATGCGTTTAACCTCAGAATAAAGAGGTATATTTGGTGCGACTAGATAAAGTTGCGGTGTTCGTCAGCCCTAGACTCATGTGCGTAATTTGAGCTTTGTGGAAGTATTGATAACATTATATAATGTATGCCTATGTGTTTTCCGCAGTAGCGGAGTTTTATTTTTATGCATTAACTATAAAAGCGGGTGTTTATATTTTGTATATATATGTGTTATACGATTATGGTAATATGGGAGTATAATACATTATGGTATTATCGGAGCGATAGCAGGCTAATGATGGCAAGACTATCGTGTCCATGGTTCCTGTAGGGAATAGGTTGTTGCGATATCTCACCTGGATACAGGTTGAGTTCGCCTTTATTATTATGGGTAAATGGAACTTCGATGAGTAAATGTTCCATTATTGTGATATGAGTGTGTGGCTACCTTATAGATATGATTTAAGGCCACGGGATTATTATTGAGCTGTAAGATTAAGCTCATTATTGATTGCATAAGGACTTAAAATTAGTACGAGCGCTGGATGGTGTGACTCTTAGTTTGAGATAGGGGTTCAGACCACCTTTTGTTGAAAAATGGGTTAGGGTTATCCGGTTGTATGTTTGAAATAACGAACCTCCATGATCGACGAAGTTAAGAAGTAGTGTGTGGAGGGGTTCCTTGTTTGGATTTCGCTTTGTGAGACGCTCCACACATGACCCTTAACGGCGTCGGGAGTGGAGAGATGTTATAGGATGTAAGGATGTTGGTTTTATGAAAAAGTCTTATAGTGTGGATGAACCACTATAGACTATGAGCCATGTGATAATGGTATGTTTATGGAAATGTCATGCTATGGAAAGGCACCGAAATGTTTTCCTTGCCACAAGTAGTTTGGTTAGGCAAGGAGAAAGAAATTCATTTTAGGATTATGTCTAAGCCTTAATTAAAAAGGAAAATTTTGATGAAGTATGTTTTCGGTAAGATAATCGCAACATCTCGATAGAGAATATGCGCCCGACGATAAGATAGAGAAGTAGAAATGCGTTAGTAGGTTAGTGAGATAGGAATTAGGACGTTCCGCTGGTGTGCCTTAGGTCGCTATACCGGTCGATGACCGACAAGGCGAGGGAGTAGTGTAATGGGAGGGTTCCTTGTTTGGATTTTGCTTTTGTGAGACGTCCCACGCATGAAACCAAGCAAATGTCGAAAGTTGAGAGAGGCCTTGGGCACTAGGGACATACTTAGGAGTATACTTGTTTCGCGTAGGTAGGGTAACGCATAAACCATAACATTGTTAGGACGTAACTTTAGTAGATTTAGTGCCGCCGATGTAAAGAGAATTGAGTTTCGCGGGTTGGGAGGACCAATATGTGAGTATTACACCGAGGAAAGGAGACCCTCATTTAGAGAGAGTGTTACGGGTCGAACGTTTACAGTGGTTGGGCAGATGTGCACGGCTTAGAAAGGTGTATGGGCACCTTAGTGAGTTGGTTTTATATACTGACTGAAATAGAAAAAGGCTTGGTATATAAAGTTGAAGATTATGTAGTGAGGAACTAGAGATGATGGGTGCAATGTGACGCTATTGGAGTCACTTTACGACTATGATAGTCGTATAGTGTATGGTTGGGAACCATTGGGTTAGTATCGTTACCCTTTGAGGTATTAGGATTTGGAGCGATCCTAGTTTGGTGGTGTAGGTTATATCCGAATTTCGAGGATGAAATTCCGTTGTAAGGGGGGAGTATGTAACAACCCGTCCTTTTGGAGACGATTAAATTCCATTATTGAGTATAAATTAGAATTTGGGGAATTTCTCGGAATAGTAAATTTTGGGATTTTTGAGGATTAGATAATTATTGATGGGTGAAATATTTACTTTTGAAGTTAAGTAAATATGTCAAGGTATTTTAAAAATTTGTCGCCGTTGAGTAAAGCGACATGAGGTAAAATTTTAATGAGAAAACCCGTATTAAGTATATTGGGTTAAATTAGTGAGTTGCGGTCAAGTACCTTGGATGGGAATTTCGACTGTGTCGTGAGTCTCAGAATGGCCGAGATAGTCGGAACAGAGTGTCCGATTGTCGAAATTGAGTCCTGGGTAATTTTAGAGGTAAAAGTAACTCGTAATTGGGTAAACGAGTCGTTTTGGGGTTTTAAGGGTTAAAACCCTTTTCTCTTTATATAAGGAGTGAGAGAGGGAAAGAATAGAAAGAAAGGAGAAGGAAAAGAGAGAAGAGAGAGAGGAAGGAAGAAAGAGGAGAGAAAAGGGAGATCTCGGGCCAAACTCCCCCGGACATGACTCAGAATCGTCGGATTATATCCACGAGGGAAGTGTGTACTTGCTTTATTTCATTTTGTGCATTTATTTCATATTATAGTTGGTAAACTATATGATTTTGGGTTAGAACCCTTAAAGAAAAATTGGGAAAACATGAATATGGGTTTACATATTGATGTAATGTAAACTTTTAATGATTTCTAGCATTAAAACCATGTTAATGGAGTATAAAATGGAATTGAAATGGGAGAAATGCCAAAACTAGGTTTTTATGGTTTTAGGGTTTAAATCTAAGGCAAATGGTTTAATAGTTCAAATAAATTGATGTTTTAGTTGTAAAACATAGATTATATGTTTATTGAGTTATTGGATGAGCTTGGAAACAACAAAAATGGAGAATAATGGAGGTTTGGATTTTTTTTATGAAGGTGAATAGTGACCTGCGTCTTAACTGAATCGATTCGACCAGGACGAATCGATTCGGCTCTTAGTAAAAAATTAAAAATTGTATATCTTTTCGAAACGATCGCGTGGGCGCCGACCGCGTATTTTTCAGATTTTTTTGGATTTATAGTTATTTTTCTACGAAAAGCTATCCGAGATCGAAATAGTTAGTCATAGATTAACGCAGAATTATTTGGAGATAAATATTAGGGGTTCCTGAAAAGAGTGTTAGGACCTCTAAAGGACTTGAGGCGATATGAAAACTTTGGGTTCGTTCAAATAAATCCGAGTTATAATTTAAATGGGGATTGAATTGAGTTTGGGGTATTTAGGATATATATAAAACCTAAGTAGATATGGGGATTTCGGACCAGCCGAATCGATTCGGACAGGCCGAATCGATTCGGTAAGAGACATTTTGAAAGTACAACTATTTTGAATCGATTCGGACAGGGCGTATCGATTCGGTAGCCAGCGAATCGATTCGGACAGTTCGAATCGATTCGGTCATGGCAGAATTTTGGGGTTTTTTCCTTTAAGTTTAGGGAGACTTAAATTATGGTTTGGAGATTATTATAGGAGTTTCTAAATGGGACATTAGGACTCCTAAATGATGATTGGATGAGGATAAGTAAACCTCAGATTAATTTAGAGTATGGTCCGGGCTATAGATTTAATTGATGTTTTGAGATAAGAGGCATTCGAGAAAATCATTCGGTAAGCATGTATAGATATAATTATGCACGTAGAAAACATAATCATAACAATTGTGGTTGAGTACCTCCCGTAACAATATTAAGATGAATTTGGAGGAAGGCGTATTTACTAAGTGTGAATAAGGTATTTATTATGTATAAAAGTGATGAGATGCTTTGGGTATAGTATCATGCGTATATGATTCCTTGAGAGAATCTTTGGGATTATTGGTCATCGTTAGATGTGGTTGGAAATTATGGCCATTTATTTATATTCTAGTAGGAATATATAGTATGTATACTATGTGATTTAAGTATATATATGTTTATGAGAATAAGAATGTACCTCATAAAGTTGGTACTTAATCATTGAGAATGTAATACATGAATGTTTTCAAAATGGAACAAGAAATGATTTTCATAAATGTTAATTTATGTAAAAACACCCTCTCTAAATGTCATCATAAGGGAAGTTCGCGCATGAGGTGAATCACCCTGGCTAATGAATGTAGGGTGGATATATTCCTAGGCTATATGAGCGTATATGTTATGTTTTCTGCGATGGTGAGGTAATTCCGGGTGTGGTTATGAATCTCCCGCATGCATATGGCCGCTTCCCGACGTCTTGCGTTGTAGGTGCCCAGGTTGTCATAATTGATAGGCCCTGGAAGATGATGGTCATTTAGGGGCGCGTATAGTGGGGAAACCCGGACGGGCCGTCTTAGAACGCGTTATATGATTGTTAAGGCAATTTATGACAATAAATTGGCTTTGAGTACACTTACTGGATGGAAGAAGGGAAATGGGATTAATGAATTGGCTTCGGATACACTTCCCGGATGGAAGAAGGGAAATGGAAGCATATGATATGAAAAAGCATTTTTATGATATTAAAATTGTCTTTTAAATATATTTCCGGGATACAAGATGGGGAATAGAAAGTTTGGAAATGAATTTGAATTGGTAAACGTTTTGTAAATGAAAATAGAATGAATCTCGGTCCGGGAGATATTATCCGGATGTATATGGTAAGATGTATATAAGAATGAATGCGTTATGTATATATATAAAAGAATGTAAGTATATATTTATACTTTAGTTTTGTGCTACGGGCCTAATGGATCTCTACCATTAACCTTGCCAAGTAGTAGTGTATCGAGGGATCGGGATAGCTTAGCTAGGGTATTTGTTTCGGGTACGATAGGTGTGCACTACTAGAGGAGAAGTGAGGGGTATCTCATGGGAGTGCGATACCAATTTAAATATGAGATAAAACATATTTTTAAAATAAAGCATTTATGCACTTGCAAAATATTTTCACAACTCGGGCTCTGACCCGTTTCTATATTTTTCCTCTCTTATTCTCTCTCTCTCTCTCTCTATATATATATATATATAGGTGTCCAGACACAGGGATGCCTGGATGACATTTCTTTTGAGTCAGACATCTACTGCAGCAGCTGTGGATGCGTGCAGGTTCTCGATAGACGCTTCCATTCTTGTACTCTAGATCGGAGGTATTGTATAGACATTCGGGTTATTAACCCAACAACATGTATTAATTCTTTTACCGCCTTTTAGTGCGGCATTCGATATGGTTGTATAATTTTGACCGAATGTTCGGTTATTCTATTTCATTTCAGTTTCATTTACGCATAAACTGTGTGGATGTTTTAATTGTAGTTGTTTAAAAAGAGTAGTTAAGTAAAATTTTGACACCGGCCTAGTAGGTTATTAGTAATTAAATGGATTTTCGACAGTGATGCTAAGAATGATCCATATGAGACTCCTGTTTTAATTTGATATAGGAGTGATCGCCCGGTATCTTATTAGGCGGGGTGTCACAACTTTCCTTGCACTTGAATTGATGGTGAGTCAACCGATATGGCAACCCTTATTATCCACTATGGTTGCACATGTGCATAAGCATACAACTTCTATGCACTTACAAATATTTTTCCATCTTTCCAAGTTTGGACTTAGGTAAATAATATCAGCAAGGTTCATACTCTTTTGAACAAGACAACACCGACAAAGTTTCATTATGAGCGGTCAACGATCCCTCATCCAAAGGTTTCAAACTAACCCAAGATGCAATATTCCCCCTTGTACACCCTCACTTCTCACGGTTTGGTCGCTCTAACCCACGGCGACAGACCCTCGCTAGATTCGACTTACCACTCTTTTATTAAAAACACGTAAGGAATTCAACCTATCCGACATGATTTTCCTTGGACTGTGAGTATATTAGAATTTTCTCATCGAACATGAAATTAACTTGGTTCTTCAAACCACGAATAAGGATTGTACATTTGCCAAGCAATGAGGCAGGACCAAAAATTCCCACTTATCATACCATATCAGAATATCTGATTTGGCACACTCACCATCCGGATACTCATCTTCCATCACACCAACGCTACCTGATCTTTATGAAGAAAAGTGTGCTATCCAACAGGTCAAAGGTCGTATATATAAGGTAGCGGGTACCTTCACATACCGTGACCCCAATTAACAATCAATACTCCACACATAACTGAAGTAAAAATGAAATATCTTATGAACCCATTCGCATGTGTTTGCCAAAGAGTAGACACCCTCCTTACAAAACTTCTCAACAACGGTCGAAACATTCTCTTGTTGTCCCCCTACAGTGGAGGTTATGACAACCATTTCAATGAATGGGTCCAACATTTGACACCCCAAAATGTCTCAATCCTTGCCATTAATGATGACACTCACTTAGTAACACCATCATGAATCATGCAAAAACTAACTGAGCTACATGTGACTCTACCATTATCAAAATACCATCATGGTGTGACTATTCACTAGTATAGACATCACCATAATCGAACATCTTACACTTAGTTTCGGAATGCGTCTTTAATCACACACGATTTAAGTAAACAACATGTCACTTACTACTCACTCGTGCTCTAATTCACATTAATACATAACGAGGGCCACAACATAACCACATTACCTATTTGATGGATTCAAAATCAAGCACCACCATTATCACGGTGCAATAAATTAGTATCCCCAATCACCGGGTGATAACATAAAACTGAACTTGTGGAAATATGACCAACTCAAGCGACCACACTCGTATAAAATGAAATGCCTATTGAACACTCCCTCATGATGTTCTCACTCGATAACTCGTCCCTCGAGATTCTCTACTCACCGTAGGGTTCATAACTGGTAACTCCATCTTAAGTCCATCCCTTTGCACACCCATATTCATGTCCTGCTCTTGACAGCTTTTAACAAATATATCGATGCTACAAATCAATATAACCACATCTTATCGAACACCCATTCTAATCTAGGGCTTTATGAAGGACACTAAACTCTAATCATTGCAAAATAAAACTCCCTCGAAAATTCTGGACTTCTCTAATGTCAATCATCGGATGACCTTGTGATACGGACTTCCTCATCCCTAGTGTTCATGGCCAAGACATCGCAACATTACTGATACCTTCTCACGATCTTGTTCGGGATAACTCGCCAAAACATTCCACTCTGAACATGTGAGTACCCAACCCGCTAACATATCATGTGCATGACCGAACACACACCTAATCGGCCTTAAGTTCATTCCATTACGGATTTTATCCGATCAGAACACTATGACACCACTATGCCACCCCAATACGACATCTATCACTTGTGTGGAAATTGTGTAGGTTTACATGCCTACCAAACTTCCCTGATACCAACACAATATTTCAAGGATAATCACTTATCCATTCCAGATTCAGACTTATGAATGTCCCATTATACATCATCAAACGGATGAATCTAGTTAGTACTTTTCACAAGTACGATAACACTTTTGCGTACACCAAGATTGGACCTCTTAGGTCATCCTTTGACGGGGTGGGACATATACCAATTTGGAGTAGTCCTCTCTCAAATCACAACCCTTCCTTTACATGTTCATGAGTAATAATATACTCTTATTACCACAAGACTTACTTCGTTAATTATTCACTGATTAATACGTCATCGAATGCCTCAGCAATCTATCCATCACGGGTGGAGCGCGATAATTCCTTCTCAGGAAAACATCACAACAACAACTGGGCCACATCATTTTGAGGTATGTCATATCTAAACCTCTACCCTTCCACATTAGAAACAACTTCAGACAACTACATATGCAAGTGGTACAACCAACTCAGTGGCACTAGAGGGTGGGCTATAACTTATACCATCTTCTTTACATCCATAAGAGCGACGATATTCAAAGTTAATAATGCATAATAAATATACAAGTGTTTCCTCCCCCTAAAGAACCAAAAGTCAATTCAATCATTGAGTTCAACATCGGTGATCTCACCTACTGGTGGACGATTAAACTACTATAGTTGCACGCGAATCGCGGTCTCCTAAAATGCTTAGACCCTATGCCCTCCCAGAGTCCACGTCTCATCAAATCACCATCTTGAAAGATAGTAAGTTAACACGTATCCTAAAAAAATTATTCAAGTGGAGCACTAGTAATAATTACAACAAGTACTCACATATGGATCTCACGCGTACTATCATGTGGTCGATCGGAGACTCACCTCTTGCGTGGGACGTCTCACGAATGAAATCCAAACAAAGAACCATCCCTATACACTAGGCTAGCTCTGAATCGCCCGCCAAAATCGTAGCGTGAAGATCTTCCAAGTCATCGAATACAAGACCTATTCGTAAGGATCTATGTATCAAGGAAACGATGCGCGGAAAACATAACGGATGCCCCAGATCCCTAAAGGCTCTAAAACCGTTCTCTGATACCAACTGTGTTATTTTTTATATCTAATTCAGTTAGCTACACCTAATTAAATTAAAGTAAAGCGTCAATATGTTGGCATTAGAAACATAATTTAAAATAAATACAGTAAAGTAAACATATACACTCCCATACGTGTAACCAAATCACATCATAGCAGGTATAGGATCCACAAGTAATATCAGTACTAAATTTAAAATGCCCAAAC
This sequence comes from Sambucus nigra, assembly GCA_949130495.1. NCBI lineage: Eukaryota > Viridiplantae > Streptophyta > Magnoliopsida > Dipsacales > Adoxaceae > Sambucus > Sambucus nigra. The sequence goes on along the minus strand of OX422215.1, from coordinate 648,246,427 downwards.
ATACGGGCACAAAGATAAACTATGTAAAGTGTGTAATGTAAACCTCTCAACACTATCAAATCCCTAACAATGGGAAATCTCTCATACCACACTCTAAGTAAGAGTGACAAAATAGGATAAGGACCAGCGTCCACCACTACAAGATCCTAAGAATATATGTGAGGTCTTCCAGCTCCACGATCTACTATCCAATGGGACGAGGACCTGTATAATACATACATATATATATATATATATATATATATATATATATATATATATATATGGGAGAGGAGCAAGAAGCAAGATAGACGAACGTCAAAGAAAGAAAACAAGTTATAAGATTATATGATGTACTTATAATGAAAGCACACTAGGCCTACATACGAATATTCTCCAATATTATGTGGCAAGGTCAATCATACTAAGTCCTAAATCGCATGGCATTCCAAGGTCTTTCTATCCGACCCGCATTACAACCATGTGTCCGATTCCAGTGGTTTATCTCGGACACGGCACTCGAGCGGAACTTAACCAAATCAATCATAAAAAATCGCATTCAACATGCGCCTACGTCGACCAGAGGGCTAGTCTAGTGTATACTCGATAATATACATGCAAAACAATTTCACGCTTATATATATATACAATCGTGTCAAGTCTCTTACTCGAGTTATACAATAGTCATTATTTAAAATATAACATAATTTACAACATTAATTTACTAATTCAACATCATATAATTTGAATGTTATATATCCCTAATAACCATATGTATGTGATCAAGTTAGGCTATTAGTCACAACACCACAATTATTTTTCTAAAAACATGAACACCCTTAGCGTTCTTATTTCAACAACATGCTGCCTAGAATTTAAAATGCAGATTTGAGGCTCTTCCGATCCATTTTTGGAAAAACTTAAAACTACAAAGTTGTTCGGAACGTGATTTTCATCAAGGACACGTGATAACGCTACCATAGCCGGCCTAAAATAGACCCGAAACTAACATATAATATTCACTTCTGTTTTCAACAACATTCTGCCCAGAATTGTAAAACGCCGATTTGAGGCTTTTCCGATCCATTTTTTGGAAAAACTTAAAACTACAAAGTTGTTCGGAACATGATTTTCTAAAAGGACACATGTGCAACCTACCATAGCCTACTTAAAACTGACCCAAAAATAACATATACAATTCATACCTGTTCACGATAACTTTCTGTGCAGAACTGTAAAACGTATATTCGAGGATTTTCCGATCCGTTTTTGAAAAAACTTAAAACTAGAATGTTGTCAAGAATATGATTTTCTAGTGGGAAATGTGGACGAAACATCCATTTTCGGAACCAAAATAGCTCAAAACAGTTTTTAATATGACAATTTACTCAATTTCATAGATTTCTCAAATTCAAGAGGTTGTTCTACAACTCAATCCCTATAATGATGTTATTGCATTTGAATCTACATGAAGGATGATCCTAATAAATTGCATGTCATTTTTAACATCAATTTCATATTAATTTAGGGATCCAAATATATGTTCATGTGAAATTTCATTATAGATACGTATTATAGACATATAGGTTATTAACTTGCCTTGGATTGTATGGAGAAATTAAATCCTCTTGAAATGCTCTTGAAATCCTCTTAGCTTTCTTCTCTTCTTACTCTCTCTCTCTCTACAAAACCCTAACCCCCTTTTATGAAATGATAAAATGAAGACTTCTTCTCTTATTTTCTCTTATACCCAGGGTTAGTTTATTTATAAAAAATGACGTTGCCCCAAATTTAACCCTCTCGATCCTTTTATGCGTTACTTTGCTTCTAATATTTAAGTCGCACATTTGTATATCAATGAATTCATTTTAATTTTTCATTTCCAAAATTTTGAATATATATACTGACATAGTTTCATTTTCAAACATTTCGAATATATATACTCGCATAGTTTTTTTTTTTCAATTTCAATTCAATAAAAAATATGGGGTATTACAAAACGTGTACCAAAATGTACTCAATCTGGCACAGTTATAAAGTGTGCCAAAAGTGTGCCAGAAATACCAAATTCTGGCAGAGTTTTAAAGTGTGTGACAAGTGTCCATGTTTTACCAAATCTGGCATACTTTTAAATTGTGCCAGAAAAAAGGCCAATTTCGAACACATGATTCTGGCACAGTTTTAAACCGTGCGAGATATTTATTTTGGGTGTAGTGACTTGACTATTTTTTAATTCAGATTCCTTTATTCAAGTGTGATTGGTTGACAACAAAAAAATGGAATTAAAATAGACGAGCTTGGTTTCACATTCGTCGATCTTGTTAGAGTTGTATAGAAATCTGATTCTTTCATCATAGACTCTCAATCGAAACTTGTTTTCTATGTTCCTGACCAAATGAATCCTAAATATTCAATTTTATTATCAACTCCTCAAGGTGATTAATATGATAAAGATAATGAAGATGATCTTAATGTTTGATGTCTTAGGGATGATATTTGCCCTAAAGTTTTGCTAACTATTGAATCTTTTGACGTGGTTGAGGAATCTTCTGAATCTTATACGCGTGAAGATTGTGAGAGGACATCGATAGACAATACACCAACAAAATTATGTTAGACGATGTTATGATGCTTAATGTTTGAATTATTCTTTATTATTCTTTATAATTTCTTAAAATGTAAGCTTGTTTTGTGACGTTATCTAACTTTTTTGTCCTTTGTGTGGAACCTACAACAGTTGATTATTGATAATTGAATGTATGGAATATGGCTTGTGTAACATTTGTTATAGACTATGGCTTATTATTTGTGCCTTGATATTTTGACAATTGTGCTCGTACATTGTAATTAACATAGAAGGAAATGATGAAATTTTAGTTTGTGGTACATTGTATTGTTTGAGTATTTGTGACTTACTTATACATGTACATTGTATTGTTTGAGTATATACGACTTACTTATATTAATGAAATCTATATTGTCCCTCTTCTTTGTGTTTCAACAGTTTAATTTCTTCAACTTGAAATGAAATACATTGACCTTAAACCCCTAGAGAGACCTTCATAATATAGTAGTAGAGGCAAGGGTGCAGTAAAGTTAAAGCGATTGACTAAAATAAAGAGTAGTGAAGAATGGATACGATTTATATATAAAGATCTCGGGGCAACCAATAAGTACTAGAAAAAAAGAATTATCATGGGGGTTTGGTGGTGAAGTGCTTTATGCCGATAACTTATCCAAATTGGCCTACAGTGACAATCAAATTGAAGAATGATTTGTGGGGTGCAATATATATATACTAGGTAATGAAAACCCTTGATAGAGAATGGAAATCCTTGGTCCTATATGAAACAGAAAACATGTAAAACAATTGTGGAGTAACTGTCAATATAATCCCTCATAGAGAATAAAGATTCCCTGAAATCTCATAACCACGTTCATAGATTTACCCACCCTAATTATTTTGTCTATTTAGTTCCTTAGATTTACTAATAGCTTGTCCACCAATAAGAGAGTTCTTGATGTCATCATTGTATCCCATATATTAGGTCTTAAGTGGGACCAAGGCTTGTTGAGTAGAACCTTGTAGATTTGGAAGAAGAAAAGAAGAGATACATTGAACATAAATACTATTCATTATTGTCTCCGTGAAGTGATTTTCAAATTTTAAAACGAATGGAACTGGCCTGGAGGATTATCAACAGTTATTGGTTTACTAAAATACAGTGACACTCGGCCCAACAGTTCCAAAACATCCAATGTCTTAATTCAGTATGACTCTAATTCAGCAATAAGGAGATAATTATAGTACAATGAGATTCAAAACATTCAACAACTTAATTGTAGTTGCACTAAACTAAATTCAATAACTTAATTGTTGTTAATAGCCACACACACACACACACACACACACACACACACACACACACATATATATATATATATATATATATATATATATATATATATATATATATATATATATAACAATATTTTAGCTGTTATATAGTTGTTTTACAACTATATATAACAACGATGTAGTTGTAATAGGTATTTAACAGTGATACATAGCAGTTAACACAATAGAATGAAGTTTATTGCTTCCGACTCCAAAAGTTACAAATTTTTTTATATATATTCTAAAATAATGTGCTGGAAACATGAATTTGAATGACACACAAATCCCCGACTTTGTTTCTATGAGAAACAACATTTTTACACTGATTTTAAAACATGTATTCAACATCTTTCTTTTTCAATTCAAATTTGATACTGATCCTAACAACATGAGGATGGTGTTGTCCTCTATAAGTTGCAGTTTGAGAGCATTCAAAACAAACCTCACGAGACTTTGGATTAGACCATTGAGACACAAATGAGAGCTTCTCGAACATCCTTCACAAAAATACGAGAAATTCATTAGTCCAGATGTATGGACTGAATTTATTTACAGTAGGCTAACCAAAGGATTTGAGGTATAACTGAAAAAATAGTTGAAGACATGTGTGGTACTTTTTTCTTTTCTTTTCTAATTTCCTGCTTTGATTTACAAGATCGTAAGTGAGGTAGAAAGGGAAAAGCGAATCAAGGTCAAACATAATCATTGTATGGGCAAAAAGGGTTACGTCGGTCTTGCTTAAGATTTGGTATGTTTTAGTTTGAGTATTTTTATTAGATTTGTGATGGTTTGAACTTAAACATTGAATTATTCTTTAGTAATATGATTTTTTATTTTACAATTAATACCAATAAAAGAAGATGGGTTTGAAATATGAAGATGACAGAAGTTTCTTATGGTTGACAAAGCTTTATAAGTAGTTATGAAACAAACTCCATACAATATTCGTTTGACATTCAAAGAAATATGTCCACATAATCCACTTGCTCGACAATTTTCCTCGCTAGATGAACGTGATCCATTGCATTTAGAGTGGTCATAGTGTTAAGCTCCTCAAGCATTTTCTTCTTGTTCTCTCTTACTTGATTGTCACCAAATTTTTCAAAAGTACTTCAAAAAATTTGATCGAATTTTCTACAAACACTTAAGATATCTAATTTCTTTTTTATTGGGGCATTTTATTATTCTTATTTTTAAATAGGTTTAACTTATTTCATAAGAGGTTATTATAATGAATTGTAATTTAAAAAACAAATAGTAGGTTAAAATGCCAATATTATTAGTGGCTTGAATAATTTTGAGAATGACTTGGTAATTTTCTGTTACATTGTTGAATGATAATGATTTGTTCGCACACACTATTTTTTCGAAATAAAAGCATGAAATCTAAACCTACTTCAAGGCCTGAAGATCTTAGGGTCCATTTGGATCGTGGTGAAATATTTTTCATCGTGTTAAAAGTAAAAGGCGAATTATTAGCTTGGTGATTGTGTTTTCACCATCTCCGTTTGGATTCTCAAGTTTTCATTAGGTGAAAATGTTAACTTTTTCACCATTTGTTGTTTCGACGGTCAAGGGCAATATAGTGAAAAAAATAAAATGACCATATTACCCCCATACTTCAAATGCACACAAAAATAGTTATATTTAACTATTTGATTTTCATCCCACAAGCGTCAAGACCATAAAAAAATAAATTAATATCTCTTTACCTCATAAACTCAAATTTGACATATACACTCGCACACATTTATCATGTTTGAATATTAAATTTCTCTATAATTGTAACACGATAAAATCATATTGAACATATTTATTAGTCACTAATCAAACATAATACCTTCCAAATATAATGAAAAATAAGTAAAGTAATTTTTAACATTTTCACATTATTTTTAAGTATTATTTCCTCTACATTTTTACAACTATTTTAAAAATATTTTTCATAACATTTTTATAATTGTCCTGAAAATTATTTTTAAAAAAATTATAAAAATGTTTTTGTATTAAAAATAATATTTTATAACCGTTTTAAAAATAATTTCAAAAACACCTATAAAACGTTTTCGTATTAAAAATAACGTTTTTCTATCAGTTTTAAAAATAATTGTTTTACAACTACTTTAAAAACATTTTTCTAACAAATGTTTTATATATTTTTTTAAAAATTAATATTTAAAACACTTATAAAAATGTAATTTAAAAAACTTTCTTAAAACAGTTATAAAAAATTATTTTTACAACAGTTATAAAAACGTTATTTGTAAAACAAAAATGTTTTTATAAATTTTTTAAAATTTGTTTAAAAAAATAACATTTTAATAACTATTTCAAAAATAATTTTTAGACAAATAACATTTTTATAACTCCTTTTAAAAAAATAACGTTTTTTATAAATAGTTTCTTAACAGTTTTTTTCAATAAAAAAACATTTTTAAAATAGTTGTAAAAAAATCAAAACAGTTATAAAAACGTTATTTTTAATACAAAAATATTTTAAGAACTTTTATAATTTTTAAAAAATAAATATATTTTAAATACTATTTTAAAAAAAACTTTTTTACAAATAACATTTTATAACTGTTTATAAAAAATAACATTTTTTAGAAGTAATTTTTCAACAGTTTTTTAAATAATTTTTTTTTTTAAAATGGTTATAAAAAATAATATTAAAAGTGTTATAGAAACTTTCTTTTTAATACAAAAAACTTTTTGAAACCTTTTTTAATTTAAAAAAAAGTTTAATAACTGTTTTAAAAAGAATTTTTAAAAAACAACATTTTTATAAGTGTTTTTTAAAAAATATTGTTTTTTAAGTAATAATTTTTCAACAATTATTTTCAATAAAAAACAATTTTAAAAAAGTTATAAAAAATTATTTTTAAAATAGTTATAAAAAATTATTTAAAAATAAATGATCAAAAAGTTTTTATAACTTTTTAATTTTTTTAAAAATATAACGTTTTAATGACTATTTAAAGAATTTTTTTTAGCCGAATATCATTTTTATAACCGTTTTTTTAAAAGGAATATTTTTTTAGAGATAATTTTTCAAGAGTTTTTTTTCAATAAAAAAACAATTTTAAAACGGTTATAACAAGATATTAAAACAGTTATAGAAACGTTATGTTTAATTCAAAAATATTTTTAATATATTTTTTTTAAAATTACATTTTAATAACTGGTTTAGAAATAATTTTTAAACAAATAACATTTTTATAACTGTTTATAAAAAAATTATTTTTTTTACAAATTACTTTTTAACAGTTATTTTAAATTAAAAATTATTTTTAAAACAATTACCAAAAAAAATATTTTGGAAACTGTTATAAAATCGTTATTTTTAATGCAAAAACGTTTTTATAACTTTTTTTAATAAAAATAAGGTTTTGATAGCTGTTCAAAAAATAATTTTTAAACAAATAACATTTTTATATTTATATGTAAAAATCACCTTCATTATATTCTCCTGATGATTGTGGAGACTTGAATCCAAATAGGGCACAAATTTGAAGAACGTAATTATCAGTATTTCCTACAACAACACACAAATTGGAAAAAAAGGTTAATCAATAATTAAGCAAAAACAACTTTACACACACAATAACTACACGCTAAAGCCAAATGGAAACACAATTTGTGTTTGTGTAAGAACTATATTTCAGGTCCCTTTCATTATCGTTGTAGTGTTTTGTCCAATGTTGTTTCAAGTCTTTGCTTCAATAATACATAAGCTAGTAGCGTTTCATTATCAGCTAAATAAAATTAGAATAAGGGTGTGTAGGCAGTGAAAATTGACAACAGGGGTTGTAGGATGTGTTTTGTTTATCTTGTATGTGAAAATGGAAGAGAATGAAATGAAAATTCCATGATATGATATTTGTTTTTCTTAAGGATTTCTAGCCTTGACGTGTTCTAAAATCACATTGCGTTTAAGTTGTGTTTAAACCACGATTTGGTTTTTAGTTTAATGTATTTGTTTATCCCCATTACATCTAAATTCCCAGAAAATAGTGGTATGGTAGGAATGAAGTCGAAGTATTATGGGCCATAAATAGTTTGCCATAAAAAAAGATGAGAAGATTGTTTGTATTTTGATTACAACAAACTTAAATCTTATCTCCCCAAAAATATTGTAAGTTGCAGATACTTTAACTGTAGAATATCATGAAACTCAACATCTTTTGATAGGAACATGATGTTAGGAATCTAAAGGTTTATATAAATAATATTTAACAGAATACACAAGATTTAATATGTGCATTTACTAAACCTTAGAATTGTTGCAGAATGAAAAGATTAATGCAAAGACATGTAAAAGTCTTATTGAAATCAACTTCATGGTAGTATATCCTCATTAAACAACAATAGCAACAAAATTCTCCTACTTGTCATCTAGGGCCAGATAAAAGAGATGCCACAGGTGGGGTTGATAGACCTGATTCGCCTTGGAAGTGGAGTTCAGTGTTTGGCATAGTTATGGAGTCATACTCGGGAATAGATTCAAAATCCAGTACACCCTCTAAAACCTTCAAGATTGTTGAAATGAATGGCCGCCTGTTATGAGGCTGCAAACACCGAAGGGCAATCATTATCATCCGTGTGGCTTCTTCTTTATGACACTGGAAATCCTCAGTGTACCCATCAAGTAAATCATGTAATTGATCTGTTTCTGCCATTTCCTTCACTATTTCAACTAGTGGGTCCGATTGAGAATCTAAGTTCTTCCGACAAAATACAGTTTCCAATATGACAATGCCAAAGCTAAAGACATCAGCCTTCACTGAGATGTTTGTGCCCTTAAACAGTTCCGGAGCCACATATCCTGGAGTTCCCCTCAATACGGTTAGCACTTGGCTTTGATCCCTATCGATCAATTTAGCTAATCCAAAATCAGATATTTTGACATTGAAATTCCCATCTAAAAGAATGTTTTGGGGTTTTATATCAAAATGAATGATACTTGGATTGCAGTGCATGTGAAGATACTCGAGCCCTTTGGCTAAGTCAATGATAATCTTCCTCCTAATTTCCCAACCTATTTTTTGTGCCCACTCTGGCCTGAAAATCCATTTATCTAAGGAGCCATTGCACATGTGCTCGTAAACTAGGAGTCTGTTTGATTTCTCAATACAATACCCAATAAGTTTTACCAAATTGAAGTGATTAGTGCCGCCTATGGTACTGACCTCCGCCAAAAATTCTTTTTTGCCTTGACCGATTGAGTCTAAAACTTTCACTGCAACTTTTGTGCCATCATCGAGATCCCCCTCAAACACAGACCCAAACCCTCCTCGACCAAGCCTTACTTGAAAGTCACGTGTGGCAGATTTCAACTTCAGAAAACAGAATTTTTTCAAAGATGCAATAACTTCATCGACTTCCTCGTCCTCGTTGTACTTTGAGTTTATCCTCATTTTGTAGTAACAAGCAAGAAGAAGAAGAATTACAACGATGACGAATATAGTGGGTACTAATATTGGGACCGAAGATGACTTCTTTCTATGTGGTAAGACTTGTGGTAATAAGACTTGAACCTTGATAAATGCAGAAGAATCATAAGTAACATCGTACTGCAAAGAGTACACATGTGATTGTAAAGAACAACTTCCCGATGAGAATAAGGCAGCTTTGCATGTACAGTTTTCCAAACATGCCTTTTGACAGCTCTCTATATCCGTGTTTGAAGGCAAGAGTTCCATAATATAGAATGCGACGTTCTTGATCTCCAAAAAAGTGTGGAGTTGCTTATCTTTGCAGGACAAAGGGGTGACTTGTCTACATCCAAGTCTGGGTTCCCATTCTTGTAACTGAGTGAAGTAACTAGAATTTCCACCAGGACAACTACACTGCTCATCACTTGATGAGCAAATACCGTAACTGCCACATGTTGCAGGGTAATTACATTCACTAAAAGGTCCAAACATATTTTGGGAAGAAATAATCGTGTTATATTGATAGAGATTTAGATGTCCCGCAGATTCCAGCTTTAGATATTGGAAAGCAGCTACTGAAGTATTCATGAGGCTAAGCCTTGAATAATTAGAGAATGTTTTAATACTGGTATAGTTACCCAAATTATTGAAGTCTTCATAAAATACAGATTTATAGTTCATTGGGGGATCAGAGTTGAAAAAAGCATCAAGGCGATCACGCGTCACAATGAGATAGTACAAACCTGTACCAAGATTGGTTGAGGAATTACGACTGGTAAGCCTTTTGCCAAAAGAAATGTTCTGGTTTGGGAGCCACGTGTCAGTCGGGTAATCAAAAGATTGCCATATAACAATATCTTTACGATCAAGCAGAACCAAATTCCCTTCATGTATAATATTCAGGCGAGTAACTGAGTGGCCATAAGTTTTGGTGGACCAAACAAGGGTGCCATCAGAATCCTTCAATTCCAAGCCTCCTTTAGCTGTGAAATCTAATGAAGCGTTCTCTCTAACGGGCTGGTCTCTGTTCGCAGACCAGACAACAACCAGGCGATTAATAATGTTGGAGCCGTCAGCAAATTGAACTAGATTGGCCCAAAATACAACAAGATAATAAAGTTCACTACTTGTAGTTCCATCTTCGAAGAACCCGAAACCAAATAGGGGACTGATCGAGCCGTTGTTTACGAAAAGGAGGGGCCTAATTGTAGAGCCATCATGCAAATCCCAACTTCCCAGTTCAAGCGAGGGGTTGTTATACCATGAACGAGAGGCGTCTACTGATGAATAGTTATTAACAGAGAAACCCAAGATGCAAGAAAAGTAGGAAAAGAAGAGCATAAGCAACTGATTCACCACCAAACTCTTCAGGATGACACCCATAGTTCGTTTGTATAAAATCTTACCAATTTGGTTGGGTCAATATAGGCATCTAATTTCCAAGTGAAAAGGCCAGGGACCACATATTACAAGTCTTTCCAAACACTAGAGTCAGTCGTCCTCGTATCTTTATGCAGATGTATTGATTTTGATCCGTGGATATAATAACCCATAGCAATGAACAAGTTTGACCCTCCACTATGGTGTTGTTGAATAAGATGTTTTAGGAACTTCACCTTAATTATAACACTGAAAATTTCTCCTAGTAAATTGTAAAAAATATTTTTTTTTCTACATTGTAATCTCATAATTAGAGTAATTAATAAAGCAAATATTGCTCTCATAAACATGTTTCCTCAACTACTGCCGATGGTGGAAACTAGGGTCTAATTGTCAATGCCAATTGACTAGAAAATCTAATCACCAAGATGAGGGTTGTCTAATGTTGTGTTAGCGAGTTGGGAGAAAAAATGTCAGCTCTAACTGTAGCATCAAAACTGCATAAAAGTTTAGATACACAAAACAAAGTTACCGTTTGATGAAGGACAAAAAATATTACTTGGGAGGTATTAGACACAATACTCCTGAATTATTATTAATAATGTCAAAGTGTTGTTTTTAAGTATGATCTAATTGTCGATGCCATGAAAAAAAAAAGTTAAACATACACCGAATTTCTCCTCAAATCTTCACTTGAAAAAACCACAATTGCCTGCATTCCCTGTAACAAGCCCACCAGCTCACGACCGACACCATCAATAATTATTATAATTGGTTGTCTTTTTCTCCACCGTCTCCATTCACCGTAGACTAAACACACTTTCATATCTACTTTCTTATCCAACTAATAAAACAAAAATAAAAGGGTCTACAAAATACGGTAAATAATAACCATTTAAATTTTAGCATAAAAAATACTTACATATAATCATCCAAATTTGTCTTGAAATCGAAATAAAAAATTATTCAACCTCGAAAACATAGATTTGTGTAACACAACTTTAAAATTTAAATTTTTAGATACGCTCCTCAAGTAGTTATGCAACAAACTCCATATGATCTTTGTTTGACATTGAAAGAAACATGTCCACATAATTCGCCCACTTGACAATTTTTCTGGCTAGATAAACGTGATCCCTTGCATTTAGAGTGGTTACAGTGTTAAGCTCCTCAAACAATTTTTTTGTTATTCTCTCTTATTTTATTGTAATCAAATTTTTCATACGTACTTAAAAAGATTTGCTTAAAAGTTGTTGCCATATCTTGCAATCCCACACTACATTTTTTTACAAAAGTTAGTATAAAGAAGGAGAGGGACTTTTCAGTTCAGCCAATAGTTTTTACTTTTACTTTTTGGAGATTTACACTTCAGATATCAGATTTCTTTTTGATTGGGGCATTTTATTATTTTTTTTGAAGAGGTTTAACTTATTTTATAAGAAGTTACTATAACGAATTGTAATTTAAAAAACAAATATTAGGTTAAAATCCCGATATTGCTAGTGACTTGAATAATTTTGAGAATGGCATGGTAATTTTCTGTTACATCGTTGAATGATAGTGATTTATCCGCACACACTATTTTTCCAAAGAAAAGCATAAAATTTAAACCCACTTCGGGGCCTAAAGATCTTACGGTTTAGCAAAGCACTCTCAATGGCATGCAGTGATTTGGGACAAAATTAAACGAAAAAATACCTCTGGAATTAGTACATGCCTAACAAGGCATTTTGTTTTGTTATACGACGTAATCAAACAAGCTCAGATAACCACATTCATGTTGGACATTCCGTCAAACAACTTATGTACATATATGAAATCACCGATTTTGCGTATATAGTAATAAGCGTATCGGCCAAGAACAAATCATTACCAAATCAAGAATTAATTTGCAAATGGAACTGTTTAGCATGTTCCATTTGCAAATATCATACATACGAACGAATAAATATATTCATAACGTATGATTAAATGTCACATAATAAAACAAGCTTTTGTTTTATTAAGAACAAATTTTGAACTTAGGGTATGTTTGATACCATTAATATTTTCACGAAAAATACAATATATAAAGTAATTTTTTATCTTTTGGATGTTCGATAAACAAAATTCTCTATGGAATTATTTCTTTAAATCAAGTCATTTAACCACCTTTTCCACAAAAAGGTGGAATTAAAAAACAGCCTCCGAACATGTTATTTATTTTTTAGGGAAAAGAATACCCACACCAAAAAAAAAAAGAATAAAAGAATTCAAAAAATGAATAACAACCCAAAAATGACGAAAAAAGATAAAGAAAGTGAATGAAAAATAGAAAATAAATTTTAACACCAGAATTAATTATGAAAAATGCCGAAAATTTTATTAAAAAGCCAGGAATTTATTAATTAAGAAAACAAATAACAAAAATTTTAAAAAAAGGCTCAGAAAAAAAATAAAGAAAAAACTAAAATAATGAATAAAATGAATAAAAAATAGAAAATAAATGGTAACCCCATAATTAATTAGAAAAATACAAAAAAAAATTATTAAAAAGCCAAAAATTTATTAATCAATAAAACAAATAACAAGAAAAAAACGCTCAGCAAATAAAAAATAGAATTAAATGATAACAAAAAATAATGAAAAAATACATAGAATAAATAAAAAAACAGAAAATAAATATTAACCAAAAAATTAATTAAAAATACAACCAAAACTTTATTAAAAAGTTAGGAAAATGTTAGTTAAGGAAAAAAATAACAGAAAATAAAAAACACTAAAAAGAACACTATTGAATAAAAACCCCAAAGTATAAGAAAAATACATAAAATGAATAAAAAATAGAAAAAAATACTCACCCCAGAATTATTTAAAAAGACACTCATAAATTTATTAAAAAGTCAAAAAATTTATTAATTAAGAAAACAAATAATAGAAAATTAAAAAAATCCTTAAAAAAAAAAAACTAATGAAATGAAAAAAAAATACAGAAAATGAAGAAATAATAGAAAAAAATATTAACCCCAGAATTAATTAAAAAAAACACCCAGAAATTTATAAAAAAAAGGTTAGAAATTTATTAATTAAGAAAAAATGAAAGAAAATTAAAATACGCAAAAAAATTGAAAAAAATGGTAATTTATAAAAACCCTAGAAAACTAATAAAAAATAATAATTGAAAAACAAGAGAAAAGTAAAAAAGGACAAGAAAGCAAGAACAAATCCGGCGACGGGGGTTGGGGGGTTGGGTGGGTGGGTGGGGGTGGGGGTGGTTTGTTCATTTTCTGTTTTTGCTTAATACTCTTTATATATTTTTTCTGGTTTTATGTATTTTTTATATTTTTTTTAAATTCATTATGGGTTTAATATTTATTTTCTTGGTTTATATTCATTTTGCTTTTTTTAAATTTTCTGGCTATTTTTATTAATTTTCTGGAATTGTATTTAATTTTGTGGGATTTTTATGTTTTTTCTATTTTTTATATATTTTTCAACCTTTTTATTTATTTCCTATTTTAAAATATTTTCTCCGTGTTTTAATTTATAACTTTTATATTATATTTTCATTGAATTTTCTATTTTTTTTTCATTTTCGAGTTTTTAAATAATTTTCTCGGTGTTTATTCATTTTCTGGATTTTGTTTATTAATTTTCTTTATTTTTATTCATTTTCTGGGTCTTTATTAATCATTTTTCTAGGTTTTTTATGCAGTTTTCAATTCCTGAATAGTCCCTATCATATACACATATTTTTTTAAAATGATAATTTTTTTTTTGTTTAACATATTTAGTCCCTCAAACAATCAAACACTCATTTATTCATTTTTCTTTTATTTTTAAAGGTCTCTGCCTGCGCCACTCTTTTCCAAAATATGTGATAAATGACTTTTTGGAACGAAAGAAAAAAGCTTGAACTAAAACTGTAAATGTATTACAAGTATTTTAGTCTTGTCTTGAAAAAACCAAAGTAGTCTAGATTCCCTGTCACAAGCCCCACCAGTTGACCACCGACACCATCAATAATTATTATAGTTTATTGTCTTTTTGTCCATGGTCTCCATTCACGGCAGAGTAAACACACTTTCATACTCACTTTCCTATATTCACCTAATAATAGAGAAAAATAACCCCCAGGGGCGTAGCGGGATGGTAAGGGGGCCGAACCTCAATGGTCTGGCGTGGGTTCGAGTCTATCCGCCTACCGCGAGTCCCTGTCACATTGTAGGCATCATTGGGGTTGTGCTCTGCCCACCGTGAGTTTGGACCGGCCAGTGTTCTCAAAGAGGCACCGGGTCGGGGTGTTCTCACGATAATCAAAAAAAAAAAATAATAGAAAAATAATAGGGTCCACAAAACTTCAAAGTATAAACTAAAAAAAAACAAAAATAACCCTTACAAATCGTGAAACTATTATTATTGTCAAAAAACACTGAATATTTTTAGTTTAGGTAAACAAACACTGAAAATATTATTATTAGCAAAAACACACTGAATATTTTTATTTTTGGCAACAAAGAGTGAAAATATTATTTTTGTTAAAACACATTGAATTTTTTTTTATTTTCGGCACACAAACAATGGAAAATATTATTTTCAGCAAGAAAAACACTTCGAACTTTTATTTTTGGCAAACAAATACTGAATTTAAATTTTTTATAAAAATAATATTTTTAGTGTTTGTTCTTTGCATTTTTTGCGAAAAATAATATTTTCCGGTGTTCGTTTGCCAAAAATAAAAATTCGAAGTGTTTTTTTGCTAAAAATAATATTTTCCAAAGTTTGTGCAGAAAAAAAGTCAGTGTTTTTTTACCAAAAATAATGTTTTCCAGTGTTTGTTTGCCAAAAATAAAACTTCGGGCTTGTGTGTTTTCCAAACTTCAGTGTTTTTTGCTATAAATAATATTTTTCAATGTTTGTGTGTCGAAAATAAAAAAAGTATTAGTGTTTTTCTTGCCAAAAATAATATTTTACAATGTTTGTTTGCCAAAAATAAAAATATTCAATATGTTTTTACAAAAATAATATTTTCAGTGTTTATTTGCCAAAAATAAAAATATTCTGTGTTTTTTGGACAAAAATAATTTTTCAGTGTTTCCGTGCCCAAAAATAAAAAATTCAGCCGTTTTTGCCATAAATATCATTTTCAGTCATTGTTTGTCAAAAATAAAAATATGCAGGGACTGTTCGGTTTGCAATTATAATTCTGTTTTCTATGTTTAAATACAATTCTGATAAAAAAATTCGTTTGGCAACCTATTTTTAAACACAAAATAATAATATTTCTGTGTTATAATCAAGTTTTTCAGAAAAAAGGTTTATGGTGTGTTTATAACTCCTGTTTTTTATTTTTCAACTTAGAATTACTCATTCTTAATATTTAAATGCAGTTATACCTTAATATATAATATACATACATCATACATTAATATGTGTGTAATTTTTACAAAAAAAAAATATGTATGTACATGTAGACAAAATTACGTATGGAATAATATAAAGTTAAATAATATTATCAATAGATACGTGATACTTATATATAGTTTTATACATGTATTATTAATGTATGGAATAATATAAAATATACATATAGTACATATGAAATAAATTTTGTTATCAATTCATGTATGAATATAATTTTATAGTAAATTATACATGCAATATATATATATATATATATATATATATATATATATATATATATATATAGTTAAACTCCTAAATATACCTCATTAAATATAACTAAAAATACGTGATATTTAAAACTGTATTTAAAAACACCATTTAAATCGAATTTTCTGAATAGAGAACCAAAAGGGCCCTCAGTGTTTTTTTTATAAAAAATATATTTTCACGATTTGTAAGGATTGTTTTTCCTTTTCTTTTTAGTTTACACTTTCATGTTTTATGGGCCCTTTAATTTTTTTTCCTATTAGATGGGTAAAAGAGTGAGTGTGAAAGTGTATCTACATAGGTTTACTCTATTTTTATATCAGAAAATATTGTATGCACCTACAATCAGTATGAAACCGGAGTGAAACCTAGTGTTGATACAAAAATTAGTCAGCTTATGTGGATCAATCACAAGTCAGCGTATGTCATCCTATTTAGCACAAGTCCAGGTCAGCATGATATCAATCTTCGACCTACAGGGAAGCCCTACCAACTCAGCAGACCAACCAACTGGGAATACCGACCAACTCCCCAAGAAGACGAAACAACTTGGCTAATGAAATGCCAACAGTCTCACGGTTATTTCTTGTTATGTACAGATGTAAATGCCTGATGGATAAAGGCATTCCATCTTTTCACAGCTACGATTCTGAACAGCCCCTTGGGCTATAAATACATTGTAACACCCACATAGCAGGGCAATTGAAAACAAGGCAAGGCACCCAGTATTACACAACAGTGGAAGTAGGCTATTCTATTAAGCCAAACCACTTCTAAAAATATCTTATGTCTTATTTGTTTCACTTATTTATCTTTGATCAATTAATTAACCCTAATCTAGTTTTTTGCATCAACAGATTAGCGTTGTCTGTGGAAACGTTTTAACAAAGTGTTTTCATCAAATTCATCATACATAGAAGATCTTTCAGAAAACAGTGCCCGAAATGAGGGACTTCCGCCTCAGCCCTCTGCTCCGCCAAGTGTCAACGAATTAACTAGAATTTTGGGTAGCCTAGCCAAGGGTCATGTAATAGACGATAAGGCAGTTAGCCCAAACTCTACAAATCGGAGTACCTGCTCAGTTCAGTCAAAGAAGTATGCCTCTACTGCCATCAAAGCATAATGGAATTAATTATTCCATAACTTTAAGAGATCCTTCCTACTGACCTGGAGCAACCTCTTCCATGAGGCTTCATGATTCTCATGAAGGCCCCTCCTTTACTCCAGAAAGATTGAGTGCTCTGGAAAGGTTAAGTAGAGCCTCTCATTTTGATCATTTGGGACCTAAGGGAAATATAAATTTCCCTCGAGTTTTGTCGAGAGATACTCGATAACCAACCGACTTAAGAGAAGGGTTAGCCTAATCTTGGCCTAGTGCCAGGCATGCTACTCAGACCAACCAAAGGGAGAGATCCCAAGAAAAAAGTTCGGCATGATCAGTTGCTCGGGCCGCCACCAATAGGTCAGGTTCTGGAAATGATGCTTAGAAAGGATCCATTCAACGGCTGGAAGATAGACTTGGAGAAATGGCTAAAGCCAAAAATCGTCTCTAAAGAAGTTTTTTCAAAGGATCTCCTTTCGTACAAAGTATTGTGGACTTCCCCACACCAGCCAAGTTCAAAGCTCCTATAGTTACTCCCAGGTATGATGGAAAGCTAACCCAATTCTTCATATAGAGTAATACCAAGTTGTAGTCGATATTTATGTAGTCCCATATGAGATGAGGTGTAGGGCATTCTCTAGGACCATCATCAGGTCTGCTCAAATCTGGTACAATAGTCTTCCTCGGGGGAAGGTTTCAAGCTTCCAACAACTTACAGAGCTATTCATTGGAAACTTCTATTTTTGGTCCAAACCAGTAAAACGGGAAGCTCATTTTCTAAGTGTGTGACAAAAGGTAGGAGAAAGCACCAGAGATTACATCACTCGTTTTAACAATAAGAAATTGGAAGTTATTGATTATGAAGAGAAGATTACGATTACAGCCCTCGTGAGTGGCCTGCTTCCAGATAAACTTTATTATACCCTGGCCAAAGATCGCTTGAAGATGATGGCTGAGTTGATGGCTAAAGAAGCAAAGATAATGAATGCTGAGAAGGCCATGGCAACAAAAAGGAATTCAGATACAAAATTAGAGACCAAGAATGATGGTAAGTCAGACAAGAAGGAGCACAAAAACAAAGGGAGTGTTGATGTAAAAAACTAGATTTGATCTAATTAATTAATCACAGATAAAAATAAAATATGAAATAAGACAAACGGGTTTTTAAAGTGGTTCAGCCTTATGGAAATGGCCTACGTCCACTATTTTGTATTGCTGGGTCTTTTCTTGATGATGATCGTAAAACTAATCAAAAATCAATCCCCTCTTATGGAGGAGGTTACAATATATTTATAGTCCAAGGGCTATTCATGTGAATAGATAATTTACCGTTAATAGACATATACATTTGTACATAATGAGAATGTTCATTGAATCCGATGTTCATTGAATCTATTATCTTCGCTTGATCTTCTTAACTAGATGCTCTTCATGTTGAGTAGCTCGGTACGCTGAGTAGCTCGGTATGCTGAGTAGCTTAGGGTGCTGAGTGGCTCGGCATCATAAGTTGTTCGTTGAATATATGGTTTTGCCACGTAAGACGACACGTGTTGTCATATACTTAGTCCATGTCATCAGACTAATTTTTGTATCAATAGAAGCCCCCAGTGTCTCATAGTTGAGGTTGAATATGAGAGTATGGAACATTATGCCCAGAAGTTTCTCGGGCAAATTTACCCAGTCTTGTTAGATTATAGATTTCCAGCACTTAGGAAATTGTTTCTTTAGTCTAGTCATTTGAGCGCGTGATGAAAAACTTGTAAATATTTTGAAACTTCAATAGATGCTTGGATATTTTCGTCTTTTTCATCATTTAACCGCCGGAAATGCAATCGTCTTTTCTAGTAATCATTTCTTTTCCTTCTTCCCGATGCAGGGAATTTAAAAGCGATAGAAACAGATTGTCATCTACTTTTTACTTCTAGATTTCTAAAATTTTTGTCTTCTCATTCTATCCTTGTACTGTCGTTCTTTCCGTCTCCCGCCTTAGCAAATTTCTCAATCTTTTTGTAATAATTTCTTCCTTCTTCTTGCTTTGCTTTATCCATCATGGTTTATCTTATTGAGTCATTAGATAAGTTCCGAGTTGATTTTACAATTCCCTCTTGGGTTATTCTAGAGGACCCTCCTTGCCCTTCTAATTTATTTTCTTTAGCTGAGGGACACTGGTTTCCCTCCCTTTTCGTTGCGGAGTGTGTTTTTTCTTTTCCGCCGAATCCCCTATATTTGGAGTTTTGCCAATATTTTGATATTGTTCCTGCAAGAGTAGCTCCAAATACATGGAGGGTAGTTAATGGCGTATATAGGTTAAATCAAGTACATGGAACCCACTTAGGGATTCCTGAAATTATGTATTGTTATAAATGGGTTACCAGTGACACCATAATTTATTTAAAAACTAGGTTTTCTAATAGAGCTTTAGTGGTCAATCTTCCCAATGCCAATAGGGACTATTTTGATCATAGAGTTGTGATGAAAAATTGGCAACACCCCCCATTAAAAGGAAATGATGTTTACCAAGGTCCCAGATGTCCACTTTATGATAATGGGATAGGTTGTTTTGAATTTCTTCAATTTAGCTCTGTTTATGTTTGATGAAATGTGCCACTGACACTATTTTTTTTTTTTTTTTTTGCAGTTGATAGCAAAAGAAAACCTCCAAAAGAGAGTGTCATAAACTTAAAAAAAATGACACTTGGTTTGCACCAGTCCATCAACGGGGAGCACGTGAGGTTTGCTTCTTATTTGCTGAGATATAAAAATACCACTTCATCTTTCATTGCCCGACCTCTCGTTCCTCCAGTGGTGATTGATCTTGATTAAACACCAGCTTCTCCAGTAATTATAGGAGAATCTTCTTCTGATTTGGGTACATCTATTACTGATTTGATGATGAAGAAGAGGTGGTTACCCGAGTTCTTTACCAAGCCCGCCCCTGATGCTGAAGGAGCGAAGAAGAGCAAAAGCGATGTTCCAGCTGATGGAACTAAGAAGAAGGATGTTATTCCTCCTACCAAAAATATCAGCAAGGAGCCCCCCTATTGCCCCTAAAGAGGCAGCACCTTTGATTGGAGTTGTTGTCCCAAAAGAGGAAGAAACTTTGATTGAAGATGCTCCTTTAAAGAAGTTGAAGAGGGGTCAGGTTGAGAGGCCTGTAGATATTGTTGCCCAACCTTCTAGAGTTAGGATTTCTTCTCTAAGGGTTAGTTTTTCAGCTATCCTCACCCCCACTTTCCCAAGAAATTAATCAAGTTAGGGACTTTACCCGACTGTCGAGTTGCTGAAACTTCAACTCCTCGGGATAAGGTGGTCAATGTGGCGGCCCAGCTTCTTGCATCAGTAAGTGGTCATTATACTTATCCTTCTAATTTTTTATTACAGTGTTCATGCTATGATTTATGGCTTTCTTATTCTTACAGTTTTTGGTGTGCTTTGACAATATCATGGAGAAGGATGAAGCCATCAAAGCTTCAACCTCATCCAGTGGTGTTGAGGAAGCCCTTGTTGGGTTTTTAAAGTCTTTAAGGGAATCCCGGCTGAAGTATGAAGAGGATAAGGATGCTTGGGAGAAGAAAATTACATCAACCGAGTGAGCTCTTCAACTTACTAATACAGCTCGGAAGCAGGCTGTGAAGGACTCCGAGGAAGCTAATGCCAAGCTTGAAGAGGCTGAACGGCGTAAGAAAGACCTTGAAGAGAAGGTGAAGTCTGTCGAAGAGCTTCTCGGGGAGAAAACCTCCTTGGAGAGAGCGAAAAGGAAAGTAGCTGTGAAGAATTACTTTAGTTCTGACTGGGACAAAGGATGGAATAAGGCCTTAACTTCTATCATTTCCCAGATGGAGTATGCAAGTATGAAATTCTTCAGAGATGGATGGGTAGAAGCTTTAAATAGGTTGAACGTTGTCGAGGATTCTGAACTGTTTCAGGAATATACCCATGGCCCTCCTCCTACTGTTGAAGAAGAAGAAGAACAAGAAGATGAAATTGCATTTGATGAATCTTCTATGGTATCAATAGAACCAACAACTGCTGCTACCCTTCCTCAATTTTTTGAGCAAATTGAGCAGACAACAACTTCTACTGAGTAAGCTCCATTGCCACCCGAACAACCAGCTCCTTCATCCAAATCGACTGAAGATGTTGTAAGGAATAGGGAGAAGGTGGAGAGTCGTTTGGCTCTTTAATTATGTTGTTCTTCTATTTTTCCCTTTCATTGTAACCTCAATTGTACTTTCTCCTCCTTTGATTAATAAAATGGATTTTGTTTGCTATTCTGAGTTTTGTTTTACTTTACTCGCTCGATACATAGTGGCACTATTATTGATTGATTTCTATTTACCTTGCTAGTTTGTTGCCAGGATGGAACTCTTGTCAGCTCATGATACGAAGTTGATGAAGAAATGTAACGATTACTTAAAAATTGGTCATACAGATTTTACTGAAGCTGAAATCTATAATATCCTTGGACCTGATGCGTCTGATCAAGCAATTAAGGCCTATCAATATCGGGTTGTAGCTAATAATGCTGCTTACTATGAGATGATTCAAGATCTTTAAGGGATGATCGAGGAGCTTCAGCTTCAATACAAAGAAAGTACTGCACTTATGCATGAAGGATATGAGAAGAAGTATCAATAGTTGAATGTTGATCGGGGTTACGACAAGTTTCTTGAAGCCCATAAAAAGAGAGAGAGTGTTCTCAAACTTAAAATTTAGGAACATAAGAGTATTGCCAAGTTATTAGAGAAAGAGAATATTGCCCTGCGAGAAGAAGTGAAGAAACTTAAAGAAGCTGCCTCTTCATTTGCGGGAGGTCTGGTCCCAATCAATGACGAGGGCTTTTTATTTTTGGAAACTGAAAATGCTGCTTTGAGAGAGGAACTGGAAACTTTGAAATGATCCAGACCTGCATCCTCCTCGCGGGGTAGAGCTAGAGCTAGTGGAAGAAGTGTTAAAGAAACTAGGACTCATCAAGTCGTAGCAAACGAGGCTGCTTAGATGAAAGCAAAAAATCAAGCCTTGTTTGAAATGTCCCAAAAAATTCAAACTCTTACCGACCAACTCTCCAACCAGAATTCGGCACTGGAAAGTAAAGCAAACTTGGTGAAGAAACTGCATGAGCAGATTGAGAGATTGACTTTTCAATTTTACAAGCAGCCTAGAGAGTTTTGGATGGGGGGATACAATGAAGCTCTATTCAATCTCGATGCTCGGCTGAAACAAGTGAACAATGAAGGATACAAACAGGGGTGGCTGAATGCCTTGATTGTGATGAAGCTTGAAAAAGGAAATTCCTTATGGGATTGGTATGAGCCTAGAGTGTTTGATCTGCCTAATCCTCCTTTTAAGTTGGATGTCAAGTGGATTCCATCCCGTGCTATTCCTAGGTGCTTGATTTCTAGGTATCTTGGTGATTACTAGCTTTATGAAGAATTTGAGATATCTCGACCTCAACATCTACTTGATCGACCGAGTTCCAGCAACATCAGAATGCTACGAGATATGAATTTCATCAATTCTCCTTATGCTTTAGATGATCCTCCAGCTGGAATGGAACATGTACCAAAATCTGAGGGAAACAGACCAATAGAATAGGAAATTTGTATCGAATGAAGAAAACTTCATCTTTTGTAATTTTCTTTCCTTGGAAATAATTGTATTGAATGAAGAAAAATTCATCTTTTGTAATGTTCTTTCCTTAGAAATAATTTATAAGATATTTTTCATATCATATGAGTTTTTGATGAATGTGTATCAAGGGACAAGTTGTCCTATTACATTTTAATTGCCTAGATAATGGAACTTTGCCCCATTTGTTGCCTAGTTATAGTGACTTGTCACCCATAAGTGCCTAAGCAATGGAATGATTTTCATCCCATAGTCCTGCTTAGTTGTAGCAATCTTATCTAGATTGCCTTGGTGCCTAGACACTGGATGCCCCATGAGGTCACCCAACTTCTTGCCTAGTTTTTGATGCCCCTTGAGGTCACCCATATTCAAATAGGATTTTCCTTGTATGATTGTTATACCAACATTGTTGGTTAAGTTTATTGATGCCGACCAACCTTAGTTGGTGGCTACTGATATGCCGACCAATCGTAGTTGGTCGTTGTTGATGAGCCAACCAACCGTAGTTGGTGGTGTAGTGTGTAGCACGAGTACTCTAAAAAAAATTGAATAAAAAGGAATATGGGGAAAATATCATTTTTATTCATATTGAAAGAAATAGGGTACATGTGAATCTGTATTACTGATAATATTTGCGCAGGTGCTCATTTTTTAATTCTTCTCCCTCTAAGGTTTCTATTCGATAGGTCTCAGGTCGAACAACCGTTGTAACACGATAAGGTCCATGCAATGGGCATCAAGCTTATTGTGTTTCTAAATAACTTTATTGAGCACATAGTCTCCCTCCTTAAGATTACATTTCTAGTGTATTTTATTGTATAATATGGCAGTTCTTTACTGGTAAGCTGCGTTCCTGATTGCCGCTTCTTCTCTCAATTCCTCGAGCATGTCCAAGTCTAAACGTCTCATTAAATTACTTACGGGAGAGTTGAAATTAAGCACCATGTTAGTGGGTAGGCCTATTTCAGCTGGTATGACTGCTTCACTTCCAAAGACTAGCATGTAAGGAGATTCCCATGTCGTTATTTGGGGTGTTATGCGATAAGCCCATAATACAGAATGTAGCTCGTTAATCCAATTTCCCTTTGCATCATCCAGCTATTTTTTCAACTCGTTCAATAGTGTCCTATTCATCACTTCAGTTTGCTCGTTGCTCTGAGGATGGCCTAGTGCAGAATGGATCTTCTGGATGTCGGGCTGGTGATAATATACAATGAACTCCTCATTATCAAATTGGGTACCATGGTCAGTGATGAAAGCATGTGGCAGGCCATATCTACAAATAATATTCTTCCAAAGAAACTGGTAGACCCTTTCATAGGCCATGTTAATAAGAGGTTCAACTTCCACCCATTTGGTGAAATAATCAATAGCGACCACTAAGTACTTGAATCGTCCTCTAGTATTTAGTAGAGGCCCAACCAAGTCTATGCCCCACATGAAAAATGGATAAGGGGAAGTGATAGGTGTTAACAATGCCTAGGGAGTTCTTCGAATTGAAGAGTAACGTAGGCACTTATCGCATTTCTTTGCATAAGTTGTACATTTAGCTCTCATCGTTGGCCAATAGTATCCCTGTGTCGTTATCCTCTGTAGAAGAGTTCGACCTGCTACGTGAGCTCCATAAGAGCCTTCGTGAATTTCTTCTAACAAATATTTAAATTTTGAAGGGTGCACACATCTCTATTGACCTGCGATGATACCCCTTCTATACAAAACTCCATTACTCAGTACATACCGAGCAGATTTAAACTTCAGTCTCTTGGCTACAAGTTGGTCAGTTAGTACCACCCCTTCTTCGATATACACCCTGATGGGGTCCATCCAGGATGATCCCATATTCAAGGTGATAAACCTTACCATCAAATCTTCATCGATGCTCCAGTCTGCCAGAATCTTAATAGGAATCATTCTTTGTAGCTCGATGCAAGTGGTTGAGGCTAACTGAGCTAATGCGCCAGCTCTCGCATTCTCTAATCTTGGTATTCTGATCAATCGGACCGCTGTAAAAGTGGACACAATCTCCATAGATTTGGCATGGTAGCTTGACATCAAGTCTCCCTTCACTTCATACAACTCGAGAATCTGATTTACAATTAACTATGATACACTAAACATAATAAATCACTCTATATTCAGTGTTTTATCTAAACTGGGGCCCATAATAATAGCTTCATATTCAGCTTCATTGTTGGAATCTTTGAACTGGAAACGCAACACCTATTCTATATCCAATCCATCTGGGTTGTCAAGGATTATACCAGCTCCGCTGCCTGTGGCACACTAAGAGCCATCAAATATACAAATTCCATATGGGGGTAAAATTATCAAACTCTTGATCTGACAAAGTTCCCTGATGGAATATTTGGTACTTCCTTTTATCATCTCCTAACACTGGGCTGTTATTTGATGATTCTTATTGCTCGGTGCTTGTCCTCTTCGTTACATCTGTTGATAGAAGTTGATCGGGGGTAATCTATGATGATCCCCTGATATCCACAGGTTGTTCTGCATTAGACCCTTATTGGTCGAAAGCATCTGGGTAAGTGAACTCCGCAATGAAATCTGCTATCGCTTGCCCTTTGAGTGAGGACCTTGGCTTATAAACAATATCATACTCTCCCAGTTCGACCGCCCAATACATCAATCTCCCCAACTTTTCTGGCTTATGCAAATCCTATCTGAGTGGCATATCAGTGTATACCACTATGGTATGGGCCTGGAAGTAAGGTTTCATCCTCCTACTTGCCTCGATCAATGCTAATGCCACCTTCTCCAACCTTGGATATCTAATTTCTCCTCCTCGAAAAGCTTTGCTTGTATAATACATCGGTTTTTGCACTCCGTCCTCTACTCTTCTCAATGCTGAACTGACTACACTTTCTGAAACAACCAAGTATAAATATAACTTTTCTCCCATCACCGATCTGGACAGCAAATGAGGTGTCCCTAAATATCGTTTCAACTCCTGGAATGCATTCTCACACTCATCATTGCATTTGAAAGTTCTTCTGAGTGTTTTGAAGAACAGAAGACATCGGTCCGTTACTCGTGAGATAAACCTATTAAGAGCTGCGACACGCCCCATGAGGCTCTGCACCTCCTTCTTCATAGCAGTAGATCATAGTTCCAACAGAGCTTTAATATTTTCTAGATTTGCCTCAATGCCTCGTTGATTCATAATATACCTGAGGAACACGCCTTCTCGTACGCCAAAGACACACTTAGTCAGGTTTAGCTTCATCTGATATTTCTTGAACTGATCAAAAGTTTGGCTCAGATCAGCTATATGGTCTGCAACTTTCTTGCTCTTCGTCAGTATATCATCGACATAAACCTCCATGTTATTGCCTATTTATTCTATGAACACCTTATTCATTAATCACTGGTACGTTTCACCTGCATTTTTTAGACCAAATGGCATAACATTGTAACAATATGTACCCCTTGGGGTGATAAAAGAAGTACTCTCCCGGTCTTCTGATTTCATCTTAATTTGGTTTTTACCGGAATAAGCGTTCATGAATCTTAGTAACTCATGCCCCGAGGTTGCATCTACCAGCTGGTCTATTCGGAGCAATGGGAAGTGATATTTTGGGTAGGCTTTGTTGAGATCGGTGAAATCTACGCACATTTTCCATTTATTATTCTTTTTTTTACCATCACCACATTAGATAACCAATCAGGATATTTGACATCCTCAATAAAATAGGCCTTTTGCAGTTTCTCGACTTCCTCTTGAATAGCTTGGTTCTTCTCTGGGCTGAAGACCCTTCACCGTTATTTTATTGGTTTGATCTCCCTATTAATATTAAGCTTATGGCAGAGGAAGGATGGATTTATCCCTAGCATATCTTCATGACTCCACGTAAAAGATTTCCTTCTGTTTCTCAAAAAGGCTAGTAATTCCTGCTTTGTTTCCGAATCCTATGAAGTGCCAATTTGAGTTGTTCGTTCTGGTCATTCTTCATTTAGAATAATGTTCTTTGTGGCCTCCATAACCTGACCCTTCACAAGCTATAACTCATCTCTTGGGTCCAATGTCTCAATCTCTGCATCTTCAGACTCATCCACTTGGTAAGTGGTGGTCTTCTTCCAGGATTTCTCCATCTCTTCCTATTCGGTAGATGAATAATAGCATTCCCGGGCCACTTTCTAGTCGTCCTTCATAATTCCAACTCCAAAATTGGTCAGAAACTTCAGGCCTTGATGTACGGTTGATGGCACCGCCTCAAACTTTTTCAAGCCTACCCTCCCTATGATTATATTGTAGGCTGATTGGACATTTTTATCCATTACAAAAAAGCGTAATTTTTTGTCCTGTAAGCAGGCCAAGTACCAATAAGCATATCCAAATTGATAGTCCTAAGTGGAAAGACTTTCTCGCCAGTGAACCCGAGGAGGGGCCTATGATATGGCTCCAACTGGGCTAGCTTCAGAATTAAACTGTCAAAGCACGGATAGAACATGATGTCTACAGAGCTAGCATTATCTACCAACACTCTTGCGATCGCCACATCCTTCATCCTCATTTTGATCACTAAGGGGTCATCATGAGGATACAAGATACCTTCTAGATAATTTTTGGAAAATCGATGACCAGTTTATCCTTATTCACCTTCCTCGGGAAATCATCTTCTGTCAGATTTATTCGCTGTAAATAGGAGCAAGCTTGGTCCTCATTGAGATAAGCTTTCCTTTCAGAAGTATGATCCCCACCTCTTGCATCTCCACCTGTAATCACATTACATTCGAATGAGCCAAAATTTATTGAAAATACCTCGCGTTCTGATTGCCTTGGATTTTTAGGGAGGTTGGGGTCATCCTCCGGATCATCTTCATGGTCCCTCTTCTTGTAGCCTCTTGTTCGGCGAGAAGATTTAGACCTTTGCCTTACTCTGTCATTGGTCCTCCCATCATTTCGGCGATTAACAAACCTGCTCAATTTTCCTCGCCAAATGAGTGCCTCAATTTCATTCTGGAGACCTATGCACCGCTTGGTCGTGTGGCCATAGTCTTTGTGGAACTCACAATACTTGGACTTATCCCTCTTTTCAGGGGATGTTCTCAACTTTTTGGGCCAATTTAGTTCCCCGATGTTCTTTATCTCCTCTAGAATATGGTCTATATCCACCTTTAAGGGAGTATAATTCTCATACTTCCTCAAGTGCTCCATCGCCTTTTTTCCTTTCCATTGGTTATTGCTCCGATTATTCTTTTGATCTTTCTTTTCTGACTTGCCCTCATCTTTAGTCTTTTCTTTTCTCTCACCATTCTTCTTTGCAGCCATAGCTTCTTCAGTGTTCATAATTTTAGTTGCCTTAGCTATTAATTCCACCATGGATTTGGGGGGATCTTTAGCTAAAGTATAATACAACTTGTTTGGCAAAAGGCCACTCATTAGAGCTATGATTGATGTCTTCTCTTCGTAGTCAATGACCTTAAGTTTCTCATTATTAAAACGAGTGATGTAGTCCCCGGTACTCTATCCTGCTTTCTGCCTTACACTCAACAAATGTGCTACTCTCTTGACTAGTTTTGCACCAAAACAAAAATTTCCTATAAAGAGCTCTGCCAGTTGATGGAAAGTAGCAATTTTCCCCCGAGGAAGATTGTCGTACCATATTTGAGTTGATCCAGTAATGGTTCCTGAGAATGCCCTGCATCTTATCTCATCAGGAACTGCATAGATATCAATAGCAGCTTGGTACTACTCTATGTGGAGGACAGGATCAGTCTTACCGTCATACTTTGGCGTAACTATAGGAGCTTTAAATTTCGATGGTGTGGGGAAATCCATAATTGCCTGTACGAAGGGTGATCCATTGACAAAACTTCTTTGGATAGGGTTCCTGGCCTTGGCCATTTCCCCCAACCTATCTTCCAAACTTTGGATGAAGCCCTTCCAAGTGTCATTTGTAGCCTCTGATCTATTTTTCCGAATAACAGATCGTGCTGAATTCTCTTCTTGGGATCTTTTGGTGCGAGCTACTTGGCGTGATTCTGCAGAACCTTCCTTTAGATCGTTTGGTTGTTGAGCATTTCTCGACGCAATCCTAGGGGGGTTTTTATTCCTCCTAAGGCCCAAATGGTTAAAGGGGGAGACTCTACTCAACCTCTCTAGAGCGCTGGTTCATTCCGGAGATAAAGTAACATTGGCTTGAGAGTCCACAACCCTTATGGGAGATATCCGACCAGGATGATATGAGGGCTCATTGGACCTCTCAGTATGATGCGATTTCTCATGTCTAGACTGAGAAACATTTGGAAATAGAGTACGCCTGGTTCTTGACAAGTGAGTGTTTTTCTGAATGCTTCGTTGACCTGACTAGGAAGGCATTGCATTTTGAACAGTTTGAATGAGTAGTTGCATGGTATCCTGCATAGCTATTTGTCCCCTAGCTAAACTGGCCACTATTCCAGTAAGTTCGTTGACAGTTGGAGGAACGGACGGATTAGGAGGGATTCCGTCGTTGTTCCTGTTACTAAATTCTGGGAGCTCAGCCATGTGTGATGAATGTTTTAGTGAAAAATGCTACATATAGTCGTTCCCATAGACGGTGCCAATCCGTTGTTGTAAAAAACTAGATTTGATCTAATTAATTAATCATAAATAAGAATAAAATATGAAACAAGACAAACGGGTTTTTAAAGTGCTTCAGCCTTATGGAAATAGCCTATGTCCACTATTTTGTATTACTGGGTCGTTTCTTGATGATGATCATAAAACTGATCAAAAATCAATCCCCTCTTATGGAGGAGGTTACAATGTATTTATAGCCCAAGGGGTGTTAATGTGAATAGACAATTTGCCATTAATAGACATATACATCTGTACATAATGAGAATGTTCATTGAATCTATTATCATCGCTTGATCTTCTTGACTAGATGCTCTGCATGTTGAGTAGCTTGGTACAGTGAGTAGCTCGGGGTGCTGAGTAGCTCGATACGCTGAGTAACTCGGGGTGCTGAGTAGCTCGGCATCATAAGTTGTTCGGTGAATATATGATTTTTCCACGTAAGACGACACGTGTTGTCATATACTTGGTCCACGTTATCTGACTAATTTTTGTATCAACAGGGAGCAAGAATTTGAAGTTCAAAGAAGGTCTGGAGAGCCTCAGAAAGTATACCAATTATACTCCCTTGAATGTAGATACACATCAGGTTTTGAAGGAGATTAAGAACAACGAAGACCTGAATTGTCCTGAAAAGCTAAAGATTTCCCCTACTAAAAGGGACAAGTCTAATTTCTACGAATTCCACAAAGATCATGGTCATACGACCAAGCAATGTATTGCCCTCCAGAATGAGGTAGAAGCACTCATTCAACGAGGAAAATTGAATAAATTTATTGACAGGCAAGGTGGTGGAAAAACTTATGGTATAGGTCAGTAGAGATCTAAGTCCCCTTGAAGACCTAGAGAAGAACAAAAAAGGGACCATGAAGACGATCCTAAAGATGATCCCGATCTTTTGAAAAAGCCAAGACAGCCTGAAAGTGAGGTCTTCTCAATTCATGTTGGATCTTTTGATTATCATATGATCACATGAGGAGATGCAGGAGGTGGAGACCATACAACTGAAAGAAAGGCTTACCTTAATGAGGCTCAAGCTTATTCTTACATCTAGTGAATCAACCTTGCAGAGGAAGATCGTCCGAAGAAGGTCAACAAACACTACACCAAATTTGCCTAATTATCACGGTCATTGACCTTGAGAAGTTCAAATTGTCAAGGTCAATGACGGTGATAATTCGGGACGAGATAACTTTTTTTTGTCATGGACGTGTCACGATCATTGATCCTCACAAGTTCGTTAGAATTGTCACGGTCGTGTCACGGTCCCTGACCGTGACAAGTTTAGTCACGGTTAATAACTGTGGCAAAGCCTTGACCCTTTTTAAAAACATTGTCATGGTTAATGACCGTGACAAGTCCGTGACAACCTTATTTGTCAAGGACTTATCACGGTCAATGACCGTGATAATTCTGGGCAAAATTTAAAAAATATCTGCTGGGCAGTATGGCCACTGCCACTGCCCAGCAATATATTTGTACCTGTTATAGCAACATCATATATCCAAATAAACTAAAGATAATGCAAATATATATTCAAAATAGAAACAATATACATGACGATATAATCCAAATATAATTCAAATGTATCAACTTAAAAATTATGTCACTACAAGTCTGGGGTAAATGTGAGGAGGTGAGTAGGCCACACGATATAAAAATTGACACACCCACTAATATACATCATGCCGTATTGCTCACGCAACCACAATAGGGAGTTCTCCTACCCTGGTATCACATGCATGACGAGCACTTTGGACTCGATCTCTTGAAGCTCACGTCCATGAACTATTCCACCCTGGACGATATTCGGGTCCCTCAACCCCTGCCCTATCCGCTGGCCATCAAATATGTCAAATATGAACACACTTAGCCAACTAAGTGTCGACATCGGTCGGTTGAAGGGAGCCAAATAGGGAAGTGGATCATCGAAGTATGCACGTGTCGGTGATGAAGCAACGAGGTCCACATCCTCGTCATCCTGCGCCTCATCCTCCCGCACCTCCTCCTCCACCGCCTTCTCCTTCCCTTTCCCTTTCCCCTTACGGTCTCCTCCCAACGTACGCTTCATGATTAAGTACATATCTTGGACCGTCGCCTCCAAACGGGACAGCTTTGCGTCATGTGAATCCACCATTCGAGTCAACCCGGTGTCCCTCGTCTCCATTCTGATGATCCTAGATTTGGCCACCCGCGACCTCACCCCCTTGTCCTCCTCTTGCGATCAGAGCCAAGCACTTGGTTGAGTGCATCTGTGGACAAAGATGCCTTGTCAGCATCAGACTGCGACTCATGCACTTCCTTAAGCTTTGCCTGATACGACCAAAAGCATATGATTAGTAAAATAAGTAAACTAAAAAATTATAACGTAATTAACAAAAAGTAAACTGTCAGATTACATACAATCGTGGCCACGGCGCTTGGGGACACCTCATTGTCCTTCCCCTTCTTCGTCCGAAGAGCCACATAAGTATTGAGCCTATGTGGCTTACCCCCAGGGCCACTCCCTACCCCCTGAAATAAAATAAAGTAAAATTAGTATCAGCCCCGCAAAGTAAAATAATGCAGAATAATATATTTCTGTAGTCATAGAAAAATTAAATCTTACCTTCATCCTATGCTCCACCTCTTCGTAAGACGTCCGAACGGAGTAGTGCACCTCCCCCTTTTTTACCCCATTTTCCCTTCCCGATTGGCGAGATGCCAATTGTCTCTCCCCGATCTCATTGTCAATGAACTTTTGTCATTGTGCCAATGAGATCGGCTCCTTCGGCGGGACAGATTCACTCCATTGGATAATGGACTCTCGTATTTTCTCAAAGTACCGTATCCGCATATTTTTCTTCTACGTCTTGTGTTGCTCCCTCAGCTGCTCCAAGACGGGATCGCGTAGCTTTGGATCCAAGTTGAATTGTTCTTGTCCAACAAATACATTTTTAGTTGCGAATAAATATAAATACAAATATAAAATGAAATCGAAATTGAAATTGAAATTGAAATATTCATATTCATATTCATATAAATATATTACCTGTAGTGCCTCCCAAACAGCTAACTTGAGCTCATATGGCACCTCCTTCCAACTCATAAACCCCGGGCCGATGACCGTCTTTAGCAGCTCGAGGGATCTCGCTAAGAGCTCCTACTTGTTCTCGATGGTAATCCCAAATTTGCCATATTTGGGGAGCCTAGGGGCCGATGAGCCCTCGTCGCCTCCGCTACCATCGAGCCTAGACGACATCATCATAACCAACATCATCATCCTCGCCTTAATACCTGAAGGAGACATTTGCTGTAAAAAAATCTTATTAGTACAGATAAAAAAAAAATCGAAGAAGACATTCAAATATGTACAATTACTACAAATAAAAATGAGCATTAATTATTAATTTATTTTCATACATCCCTCCCTCACCACACACATGCACATGTACACGCACACACACCACCCCCTGCCCCCCACCACACACACAATAATTATTTTCATCAATTAAACTAACAATTAAAGTATATAATTATTAATTTATTAATAATTATTGTATACAATTAAACTAACAATTAAAGTATACAATTAAACTTTCATACACACACACGCAACCCCCCACCCCTACCCCACCATGATTTCTTGAAAATTCTTTTAAAAATTGAGAACTAGAAGGACACCCAAGTATCTCGCATAAGAAGTGATAGAGGTGGAGAATTCATATACTCAGGTGTTACAGTATTAATTCATTTCATCAATTAAACTGACAATTAAAGTATACAATTATTAATTTACTAATTTACAATGAGGGGTAATCCTAATTTCATATGAAATGGGCACTAATTATTAATTTACTTTCATCTAAAACTATACAATTAAAATTACAATTAAAGCTATACAATTCATTAATTAAAGCTATACAATTGTTAAGATTGCCCCACCACACACACACACACAACCCCCCCGGCCACACACACGCACACACCCCCCACCCCACTCCCACCTTGCCCCACCCCTTCCCCCATCCCTGATCCATCTAGAACTAACTTATGTAGTAATAGTTATATTCCTATAATGGTGGATGATTGTACACAATTTAATTGGGTAGCTTTTATGAAAATAAATCTGACACCCTCCGTGAGTTCTTGAAAATTCTTTTAAGAATTGAGAACGAGAAGGACACCCAAGTATCTCGCATAAGAAGTGGTAGAGGTGGAGAATTCATATACTTAGGTGTTATAGAATACTGTGTAGGTAATGGATATAAACATGACTTTAGTGCACCTAAGATCTTACAACAAATCTGCCTAATTGTCACGGTCATTGACCTTGACAAGTTCAACTTGTCAAGGTCAATGACCGTGACAATTCGGGGAGAGACAACTTTTTTTGTCACACTATA
Source organism: Sambucus nigra (assembly GCA_949130495.1). Classification (NCBI taxonomy): domain Eukaryota; kingdom Viridiplantae; phylum Streptophyta; class Magnoliopsida; order Dipsacales; family Adoxaceae; genus Sambucus; species Sambucus nigra. Next base: position 648,212,388 of record OX422215.1, on the reverse strand, counting down.
TATTTCAAGTATGTTTCATTTAATTATCATACTATATATATATATATATATATATATATATATATATATATATATATATATATATATATATATATATATATATATATATATTGTTCGATCTACAAAGTAATTTTCAAAAAAGTTAAAAAAGCCCACCCCCATATGGACAATAATCCAGTGGTCATGCCACTTTTAAAACTAATCAACCCAACATTTACTAAACAAAATAATCCAACAGCAATGTCAACAACAAATGTGTATCCCGTACTCCTTCTAATTCATCTACTCAATTAATTTATTTCATCAATTAAACTAACAATTAAAGTATACAATTATTAATTTACTAATTTACATTGAGGGGCAATCCTACTTTCATATGAAATGGGCACTAATTATTAATTTACTTTCATCTAAAATGATACAATTAAAATTATAATTAAAGCTATACAATTTATTAATTAAAGCTATACAATTGTTAAGACCACACACACACACACACACCACCACCACCACCACCACACCCCTGCCCCCTCCCCCCGCGACACACACACGCACACACACACACACACACCCTCACCCTCCCCCCACCACACCCCCTGCCCCCCTTCCCCCCACCCCCACCACAAGTGTACACACACACGTACACACACAACCCACCCCACCCCCTGCCCCCCTCCCCCACCACACACCACCACACACATATATACACACACATACATATACATATACACATACATATACACACATATATACACACATACACACACATAGAAATGAAAGAGAAAGAGAGGAAAAAACATACCTTAGAGAGAGAGAGATGAAATCGCTTAGAGAGAGAGAGAGAGGGAAAACCAAAAAACAGTGGGAAAAAAAAGCCTAGTTTTTTTTTTCTGAAGACATTATCACGGTCATGTCAAGGTCCTTGATCGTGACAATTATTTTAAGAATTGTCACGGTCTAGTCACGGTCAATGACCGTGACATAAAACGCGTGTTTGTTGTCACGGTCAATGCCCGTGACAAGGGTGGCCGGCTGAAAGGTGACAATTTGCCCATTTTGGTGTAGTGAAAGATAAGCTAGTCATTGGCTTCTCTAAAAATGATATAGTAGGAGTTTTATATCCTCACGATGGCCCTCTGATGATCAAGATGAGAATGAAAAATATAATCGTTTCAAGAGTGTTGGTAGATAATAGTAGCTCGACAGATATTATGTTCTATCCTTGTTTTGATAGCCCGAATTTTAAGATCGGCTAATTGGAGCCTTATCATAGGCCTCTTACTGAATTCTCTCGTGAAAAGGTATTCCCATTGGGAACAATCAAGACAGACATGTTGATCGGCACATGGTCTGCAAGTAGAATGGAGAAGGTGCGATTCTTTGTGATGGACAAGAATGTTCATACAACCTATAATATCATTATGGGGAGAGTCGGTTTGAAGAAGTTTGAGGATGTTCCTTCCATGGTGCATCAATGTCTAAAATTCACTACCAACTTCAGGGTTGGTGTAGTAAAAGGAGATCAGAAAGTAGCTGGGGAATGCTACTACGCATTTGCTGAGCAGGAAGAAGTAGATGATACAACCACCTATCAAGTGGATGTATCTGAACCAATTGATGAGTCTGAGATTGATACCTTAGACCCAAGAGATCAAACAGAGCTCGTCAAAGGCCAAGTGATGGAGGCAAATGAAAGCATTATTCTGGACGATGATAAACCATAACGAATAACTCAAATTTGCGCTTCACTAGGTCCAGTTTTGAAAAAAGAGTTGGTTACATTCCTAAGGCAGAGGAAGCAGGTGTTTGCATGGAGCTACGAGGATATGCCTGGTATATATCCAATTTTTGTGTGCCACGAGCTCAATGTGAATAAGGAAATCAAGCCAGTTAAGGAGAGAAGAAGAATTTTCAATCCAGAAAAGAATTAATCCATACAAGAAGAGGTGGAGAGGCTTCAAAAAGCTTCTTTCATTAAAGATGTGAAGTACCCAGACTGGTTGGCCAACGTAGTTATGATCAAGAAGAAGAACAATAAATGGAGGTTGTGCGTATATTTCACCTATTTGAATAAGGCCTATCCAAAGAATCATTGTCCTTTGCCTATAATTGATCAATTGGTGGATGCTACCTCGGGACATGAACTATTGAGCTTTATGGATGCATATTATGGTCATAACCAAATCAAAATGAAGTCTGAGGATAGAGAAAGTACTTCTTTTATCACTCCTCGAGGAACTTACTGTTATAATGTTATGCCATTTGGTCTTAAAAATTCAGGTACGACCTACCAGCGATTGGTCAACAAAGTGTTTGTAGAGCAAATAGGCAAAAATATGGAGCTATATGTTGACAAACAGCAAGAAAACTGCAGATCATATTGCTGACCTTGGTCATACGTTTGATCAACTAGAAAAATATCAGATGAATTTGAACCTGACCAAGTGCATTTTTGGAGTGCAAAAAGAATGTTCCTCGGGTATATAGTGAATCAAAGGGTCATTGAAGAAAATCCATACAGGATCAAAGCACTAATGGAATTACAGTCCCCGAACAATAGGAAGGAAGTTCAAAGCTTGACCGGAAGAGTAGCGGCTCTTAACAGATTTGTTTCCCGTGCAACGGATAGATGCCTACATTCTTTAAGGTGTTGAGAAAGACCTTTGAATGTAATGACGAATGCGAGAAGGATTTTTTAGAATTAAAAAATTATTTGTGAACACCTCATTAGCTGTCTTGACTAGTGACTGGAGAAAAGTTATATTTGTATCTAGCTGTTTTGAAAAGTGCTGTTAGCTCTCCTTTGATAAGGGTGGAGAATGGAGTACAAAAATTGATTTATTATACGAGTAGATCTTTTCGAGGAGAAGAAATCAGATATCCCAAGTAGGAGAAGTTAGCATTGGCTTTGATTGAGGCCAGGAGAAGGATGAAGTCGTACTTTCAAGACCACACCATAGTGGTGAACACTGATATGCCACAAAGACAGGCTTTGCATAAGACAGAAAAATCTGCAAGAATAATGTATTGGGGTGTGGAGTTAGGGGAATATGATATCGTATACGAGCCAATGTCTTCCTTGAAATGCCAAGTAGGAAGATTTCATTGTATAATTAATTTATCCAGATGTCCTCGACCAATAAGGAACCCTTGCAGAACAACATAAAGGGACCAGTATGTCTACTGGAGAAACTCCCAATTAACGCCGAGCAATAGAACTTACGGAGGGAAATACCACAAATCAACCAAATTCTTTTAGTGAATTTCAGGAGCTAAAGAAGAAGTATAAGGAGGCGAAAAATAAAATATTCCATCAAGGGATTTTAACAAATAAAGAGTTTGATATCGATCTTCCAATATAGAATCTCTACGTTAATGGATCGTCTTGTGCAACTGGTTGTGGAGATGGAATCATTCTTAACAGTCCAGATGGGATGAACATTGAGTATGCTCTACGATTCCAATGCCAACCTTCCAATAATGAAGCTGAGTTTGAGGCTGTGATTATGGGGTTAAGCCTAGAAAAATCATTAAATGTAGAGAAAGTTGTGGTGTATAGTGACTCACAGTTGGTGGTTAATCAGATGTTAAACCTTTATGAAGCTAAAGGGGAATTGATGTCACAATACTGGACTAAGGCTTTGGAGGTTATATCAACATTATTAGTTGTTCGGATGATCAAAATTCTAAGATTGGAGAATGCTAGAGCTGATGCACTAGCTCGTTTAGCGTCAGCCACTCGTACCGAGCTGCGAAGAACAATTCCTATTGAGCTACTTACACATAGGAGCATTGATGAAGATCTGATAGTAAATTTTATTACAGTAGACATGGGTATATCTTGGATGGATCCCATCAGAGCTTACTTTGAGGATAGAATCATACCAGCAGACCTACTTATAGCCAAGAGGCTAAAGCACGAAGCTACGAGATATGTGTTAAATAATGGTGTTTTGTATAGAAGGGGGTTAATTCGTGGTTTGCAGCGGTGCGTTCACCCAGCTGATGTTAAAGAGTTGATTGAAGAAATACACGAGGGATCTTGTGGAGCTCATGTGGCAGGAAGAACTCTACTACAGAGTATTAGCACATAGGGGTACCACTAGACAACTATGTGAGTAGATTGTGCAGCCTTTGCAAAAAAATGTGACAAGTTCCACAGGTTCTCTAGTGTATGAAGAACTCCACAAGCATTTCTAACACTAATCACTTCACCCTGGCCATTTTCTGTGTGGGGAATAGACTTGGTCGGACCCTTGCCAACCACTCGAGGAAGATTTAAGTATCTAGTAGTAGCTCTCGATTATTTCACTAAATGGGTGGAAGTTGAGCCCTTAATTGATATAGACTGTGAAAGGGTCTATCAGTTCATTTGGAAGAATATTATATGCATATATGACTTTCCTCACTCCTTTATTATATACCATGGTACCTAATTTGACAATGATGAGTTTTCTGCATACTGTGTCCAATCAATCATTTAAAAGCTTGATTTCGCTCCAGGCCATCCTCAGAGCAATGGAAAAACAGAGGCAATGAACAAAACTTTGATAAATGGGATGAAGAAAAGATTGGATGACACCAAGGGAAACTGAATTAATGAACTACAATACATTCTTTGGGCTTACCGAACAACTCCCCGAATAGCTACTGGAGAAACCCCATACATGTTTTCTTTCGAAACTCAAGTTGTGATTCTTGTCGAGATAGGTTTACCTACTCATAGGGTCCTTAATTTTAACTCTCCAATCAGTGATTTGATAAGAATAATAGATTTGGATATGCTGGAAGAAGTTGGGTATTTGAGACCCAGGGGTAATAAAAATGTTCTTATGGCATTATCGAGAAACACTCGATGACCATTCGATCAACGATAAGGTTCTTCTTAGTCTAGATCGGACGCCCGATGAGCTTCTCGAGCCGAGCAAAAATCCAAGGAAGAAAGCTCAACGAACAATCGAGCAGTAACACACAAGTCTGACGCTGGCAATAATGCGTGGAAAGGCTCTATCCGAAGATTGGAAGATAGGCTGGGATAAATGGCTAAGGCCAAAAATCCTCTACAAATAAGCTTTGTTAAAGGATATCCCTTCGTATAAGTAATTATAGATTTCCCCCCTCCAAAAAGTTTAAAGACACAGTGGTTACACCGAAATATGATGGGAAAATTGACCCGATGAAATGGGGTGTAGAGCATGCTCGGGAATAATTACTGGATCTGCCCAAATATGGTACAACAACCTTCCTCGGGAGTAAATATCTAAATTTAACCAGTTGGCCAAGCTATTCATTAGCAAATTTTACTTTGGATCCAAATCTGTAAAAGGGTAGCGCATTTACTCAGTGTGAGATAGAAGGAAGGAGAAAGCACGAGGGACTATATCACTCATTTTTGTAATGAAAATTTGGAGGTTGTAGATTACGAGGAGAAGACTGCTGTAACAACTAATATGAGTGGATTGCTCCTCGAGAAACTCTACTACATGCTTGCTAAAGATCCCCCAAATATAATGACAGAGTTGATGGCCAAGGAAGCCAAGATCATGAATATTGAGGAAGCAATGACAGCTGAGCGGACCTGGGGGGTAAAAGCTTAAGGCAAGCATGATAAGAAGGAGCATAAAGATTCCAAGGAGCATAAGGAGTCAAAATGGAAAGGTGTTATAGAATGACTCAAGAAGTATAATAGCTACACTCCACTAACCATGGGTATTCACCATGTCTTAGAGGAGATCAAACACAACAAAGATGTTCATTGGCCTAGATAATTGAGGAGTTCCCTTACCAAGAGGGGTAAAACAAAATACTGTGAGTTCCATAGAGACCACGGTCACACGATGGATCGTTGCATTGCCCTTCAAAATGATATTGATACTCTCATCCGAAGAAAAAAATTGAATCAGTTTATTGATCGTCAGAATAATGAAGGGGCTCGACGCAGATCAAAATCCCCTTACAAACCTAGAGAGGAGAAGAAGAGGAATCATGAAGATGACCAGGGTGATGATCTGGATCTACCTAAAAATCCCTGACAACTAGAACGTGAGGTATTCACACTCAGTTTTGGTTCCTTTGATTGCCAAATGATTACAAGTGGAGATGAAGGAGGAGGAGATCATACCACAGAGTGAAAAACTTACATCAATGATGCACAAGCTTACTCGTACATATAGAGGATTAATCTTGTCAAGGAAGATAGATAGAGGAAGGTTAACAAAGACAAGATGGTCATCGACCTTTCTAAATATGACTTTTCAGGAGTACTGTACCCTCATGGTGACCCTCTGGTAATTAAAGTCAGAAAGGATGATATCATTGTCTCTAGAGTGTTAGTTAATAATGGAAACTCGATAAATATAATGTTCTATCCTTGATTTAATAGCTTGGATTTAAAGCTCATCCAATTGGAGCCCTACCATCGACCACTAATAGGTTTTGCAGGATAAAAAATTTCTTCCCTTTGCGAACCATTGAGATAGAAGTGATGATCGACATATGGCCACCCAGCTGAATAGAGAAAATATGTTTCTTTGTAATGGACAATAACGTCCATTCATCTTATAACCTGATTATGGGAAGAGTTTGATTGAAGAAGTTTGAGGTCATGCCATCTATAGTCCATCAATGTTTTAAGTTCCCAACCAATTTTGGAGTAAGCATTGTAAAGGGAAATCAAAAGGTAGCTCAGGAATGTTACTACTCATCTGCCGAGCAGGAAGATCTAGAAGAAATAAAGAGAAAAAACACCACTTACCAAGTGGACACCTCTGAACTTGAGGAATAATATGAGTTTGAAACCTTAGATCTAAGGGAGGAAATATAATTAGTGAAGGGCCAGATAGTAGAGGCAACAGAAAGTATCGTATTAGACGACGACAAGCCAAAACCTGCCACTCAAATAAGAACTATGCTAGATCCCGTTCTTAAACAGGAACTAGTAAATTTTTTTAGACAGAGAAAGCTTGTGTCCGCATGGAGTCATGAAGATATGACAGGGATTGATCCTAACTTCCTTTGCTATGAGCTCAACGTTAATAAAGAAGTCAATCCTGTAAACCAGAGGTAAAAAGCGTTCAGTCCCGAGAAGAACCAATCCATACAACAGGAGGAGGTTGAAAAGCTTCAAAAAGCTGCCTTCATTGACAAAGTTAAGTATCCAGATTGGTTGGCCAATATAGTTATGGTCAAAAAGAAAAATAATAAATGGAGAACGTGTGTAGATTTCACAAATTTGAAAAAAGCATGCCCAAAGGACCATTTTCCTTTGTCCCAAATTGATCAGTTTGTGGATGTTACTTCGGCACACGAATTGCTTAGTTTTATGGATGCTTATTCTAGTTATAAACATATCAAAATGAAGCCTGAAGACAGGGAAAGCACTTCTTTCATTACTCCCCGAGGAACTTACTGCTATAATGTTATGCCTTTTAGCTTGAAAAATGCAGGTGCTATTTACCAAAGGCTGGTGAATAAGGTCTTTGAGGAGAAAATACGCAAAACATGGAAGTATACGTGGATGATATGCTCACAAAGAGCAAGAAAGCATCTGATCATATTGTTGACGTCAGCCAGACTATTGATCAACTTGAGAAGCACCAGATGAGATTGAACCCGACCAAGTGCATCTTTGGAGTAAAGGAAGGGATGTTCCTCGAGTACATAGTAAATTAGAGAGGAATTGAAGGAAACTCGAAAAAGATCAAGGCATTGATTGTGATGCAGTCCCCTACTTACAAGAAGGACGTAAAAAGGTTGACTGGGCGAGTAGCAGCTCTGAACAGATTTGTGTTCCGAGCTACAGATAGGTTCATGCCATTTTTTAAAGTGATCCAAAAAGTTTTGAATGTAATGAAGAGTGTGAAAAAAAAATTCTGCTGTTGAAAAAGTACTTGGGATCACCTCCACTACTTTCACGACCAGTTCTGGGGGAAAAATTGTACTTTTACTTAGTTGTTTCTGATTCATCTATAAGTTATAATTTGATCAGAGAAGAAAATGGATTTCAAAAACTTGTCTAGTACAAAAGTTAAGCATTTCGATGAGCAGAAATTACGTACCCCGCCTGGAGAAATTGGCACTGGCATTGACTAAACTGTCGAAATGCACGAAGCCTTATTTTCAAGCCCATACAATAGTAGTATATATACTGACATGCCGCTAAGGCAGGCTTTGTACAAACCAGAGAAGTCTGGCAGATTAATGTACTAGGCAGTAGAATGGGGGGAGTAGGATATTATTTATGAACCAAGGTATTCGCTTAAAGGCCTAGCAGTAGCAGATTTTATAGCTGTATTTACTTACCCCGAGGGTCCTGAGCAACAAAATAAGTAAGTCGAACAAGAATCATGAAAAAATAGTTTAAAAGGAGTTATTGACGATCACGCTCCCGAGGAACTTTTGTCGAAAGAAAAATCAGAAGAAGCTGTTGCTGACCTACCAGATTCCTCTTCCCGCACACAGGAGATATATAAGAAGTATAAGAAAGCAAGGAGAAAAACATTTTATTATGGGACTTTGACAAACCAACTGTTTGCCAACGATCTCCCAATATGGAATATGTATATTGATAGTTCATCTTGTGCAACCGGCAGTGTAGAAGGTATAATACTTAATACCCATGATGACATTGATATTGAATATGCTTTGTGATTTTAGTTCCAGGCCTCAACTAACAAAGCGGAGTATGAAACTCTCACTATGGGCTTAAGTCTAGCCTAATCACTAAATACTGAGCAAGTTGTGGCACATAGTGATTCCCAGCTAGTGGTAAATCAAATATTAATCTTGTATAGAACTAAATGAGAAGTAACAGTCAGATACATGTCCAAAGCATTAGAAGTAATAAAAAAAATTCCAGTTGTTCAAATGTGTAGAATTCCAAGATTAAAAAATTCCCGAGCAGATGCACTTGCTCGGCTAACTTTATCACCAAGCATCGAGCTCCGACGAACTAATCCATATTGATATTTTGGCCAATAGGAGTATAGATGAGGATTTTGTGATCAATTTTATTGCATTAGACATGGGGTCATCTTGGATAGATCCCATCAGAGCATATATTGAAGTAGGAACTTTGCCAGATAATATGATTGAAGCCAAAAAATCGAAGTATAATACTGCCAAATATGTGCTAGATAAAAGAGACTTGTACAAAAAAGGGTTGACATTTAACCTCCAGCATTGCATCCGCCCATTAGAGGTTCCTGACATGATTCAAGAGGTACATGAAGAATCATGTGGAGCCCACATAGCAAGAAAAACACTACTACAGCGAATCAGTGCACAAGGATACTACTGGCCTAGAATGCAAGAAGATTGTGCATCTTTTGCTAGAAAATTTGATAAGTGCCAAAGGTATGCCAGCATTCGCAAGACTCCACAGGCTTCCCTAACCCCAATTACATCACCTTGGACATTTTTCATGTGGGGTATAGACTTGGTTGGGCCATTGCCGACCACCCGAGGAAAATTCAAGTACTTGGTTGTCGCTGTGGACTACTTTACAAAGTGGGTTGAAGCGGGGGCCACTGATAAACATGCCTTATAAGAGGGTCTACCAATTCATTTGAAAGAATATCGTTTGCAGATATGGGCTACCCTATGCCTTTATTACCAACCACTAAATGCAATTTGACAATGAAGAATTTGTTGCTTATTGTGCTCAGTCCAAGATCCAAAAATTACATTCTACTCTAGGTCACCCTCAGAGTAATGGGCAAGCTAAAGTTACAAATAGAACTCTTCTCAATGGGTTGAAGAAAATTCTTGAAGAGGCCAAGGGAAATTGGATCAATGAGTTACACTCTGTTCTCTAGGCATACCAAACAACCTCGAGGACTACAACTGGAGAATCCCCATACATGATAGCATTTGGAACTGAGGAAGTAATACCTACTGAATTGGGCCTTCCATCCCATAGAGTTTTGAAGTTTAACTCTCCAGTAAGTGAACTAATGCGAAGATTGGATTTGGATATATTGGAAGAAGTACGAGAAGATGCCGCTCCAAGAAATGCATCTTATCAGCAATGAACAACTCATTTTTACAACAAACGAATGAAGTCGACCAACTTAAAGGAAGGAGACTATGCGCTAAAAAGGTTTCTCCAGAAGAACAACAAACTTGAGGGCAATTGGCATGGGAAATATCGTATTTCAGCAGTTGTCCGACCTGGAACCTACTGAATTGAGACTTTGGAGGGAGAAGAATTCAAGAATTCATGGCATGCAGAGCATCTTAGAAAATATTACCAATGATGTAATCAATTGTACTCAATTCAATATCAATTTTTAGTATCAATAAAATGATTATTTCTCCAATTTCTATTTTTGATTTTTTTAGGAGTACTAGTGCTATGCACTATAGCACTACTATATGCTTGATCGGTGGTAAATAATTAAATGATGGTGAAGGTTGAAAGTTTCCAGCTAAACTTCCAAATGTTACTCGATACAAGAATCTTCTACAAATAGTAGTTATAAAGTTAGTCGGCAGTCGGTGTCCAGAATAGGTCCTTCGCAACAGTTGATTATGGAGTTGGTCGACGTAAGCAATAAGTTTCTCGACATAAGTAAAACTTGATAGGCAACATACAAAAACCCAAGTAAATAAGGATATTAAGTCCTTAAGAATCTTGGTCAACAAAGATAAGGATAAAACAAGATCTTTATCCTATTGGGAAAAGTAATGGAAGAACGTTACGAATATTCCTCAAGAGGATTGTAGACACATATTCCACATACACCTGGTCACACCACTAATAACTACTACTAAAAAACCTAAACATTTAGGTGCATTAGTAGAACCTATGGAGACACATGGGTAACTAGTGCTAAATTTATATTTTAATCTAAGTATACTAGTAGAACCTATGTATTTATTGGTAATTGATACTAAACTTAGGCAAAAGCTTAAGTGTGTTAATAGAACTAATGAAAAAGAAGAGGTCATTCACATCAAGAAAATAGTAACATCCAAGGATTAACAAGATAAGTTGATCAAATGTATTTCATTTATTTAATTTTCATTACATAATTTTGTTTATAACAGAATTACAGGACATTATTCTAAGGGGTGTTTCCCCTCAGCTTTGGAAACTGGATCCATGCTAGCTGGAGGATCATCTAAAGTATAAGGAGAGTTCATGAAGCTAAAGTCCTGAAGCATTCTCCTATTGCTGCTACTATGCCTATCTAACAGGTGAGAACGTCAGACGATTTCCAACTTGTCATGAAACCAATAGTCTCCTAAATACTTAAGAATCGGGAATCGGGTAATCATGTTGACACGAATCTAATCAACATCCAATCTTAAGGGAGGATCTTCAAGGTTCAACAACCCAAGATCATACCATTTCCAAAGTTTTATATCCTTGTCCACTTTCATCACTGTTAACCAGTTGGTCCAACCCCATTTATAGTTGATGAGTGAATTATTTTCCATGCATTATGTCCAAATCCAGGCCTTGTTAGGCCCATTGTATCATAAATAATGAGCTTTTATAGTCATTTTTGTAAAATACAAGAAAAATGCAAGTTTGAATAAAATTCGAGTTAAAAACACAATTTTAGTAACTCTATGGCGTGAAATTGTAATTTCAAAAATTTTATGGGCCTGAAAATATTTGTTAAATTTTTATCTAGGAAAAATAAACTTCTCTTTGAAATTTGGTTGAATTTGGAGTTAAAATGAAGAAGTTATGAATTTCAGGGTCTAAAATGCAAATAAGGGTAAATTGATAAATTCATAAACTTTATGGGGCCTAATTTGAATTAATATAAGTTATTTTATAGTTTTTCAGGTACCTCTGAAGTTTGGTGAAGATCCGAGTTAATTTGACGAAGATATAAAGGTTATGGGAAGAATTGAAAGAAGAAAAAAACTCTTGGGGCCAAAGTAGAAGAATGGAAATTATGGGAAGAATAATGGGTTATATATTTCTCAAGTGAATATATTATGGAGAAGGTTTACTAGCCTGATGGTTGCATACGCAGGAGAGCTTCAGAAGGACCTGGATTCCATTCTCGGGTCCCCCTATTTTTTTGGGAAAAAAGATAAAAATGCTTAAGGCCTTAAAAGACTAGCCAAACGCAACCTTAAGTTTAACAGCTTTATCAGATCAGTTCTTAGTCCGAAAATTAAGGGAATTTTTCGTGAATTCAAAGAAAAATTGTGGGAACTGCTTTATTTGTTGATTTTTAAATTTTTAAAATTTTTAAAATTCATTTTAATCACTAAAAAAGACGTTTTATACCCATCCAAATACCCTACCCTTAAGCCTGTAAATATGACCCTTAGGTTCATTAGTTTTTACAGAGAGTTATAGAGAACCACTTTAGAATAATTATTGGTAGTTTTAGTTTGAGTGCTTTATTTATATTTGAGGGGCCATAATTACTTTGTGGGAGGAATTCTGTTAATAATATTTATGGCATACCATTTGTATGTTTGTTCATTTAATGCAAATTACTATTCATTCTTGAAAATTTACTATGTTTACAATTATGCTAACATAATTTCCTTACTAGGACTATGTGAAATTTATCATGTGTGATTAATATTGTGTGTGATTTAAATGTGTCTTAGTTCCCGATATGTGTCAAAGGTTCTAAAAAATTCGGTATTCATTTAAAACGACACGAGAGTGCGTTTTAAACCTTCGGCATTGTTTGAAAAAATCATTTTTTTATTTTAAGTATGAGTACTTTTTGATGGATTATACTTTCATTAAATTGATTGATAGGCCATACTGAAAGACTATATTTTGAAATTTAAAAACAAACTTTTTAAGGGAATAGGGATTTTAGGCGTATAAGTTTAGAGACGTTAAATTTTATTTTGGACTTATAACGTGTTATTTTTTTGAATTAAATACGAGGAGAGCTGGTTTAATTTGAGTTATAAAATTAGGAATGATGAATTTAAATTATTACACAGTGTTAGTTTAACGTGATGAATGGATCCAACGTCCTAGTTTTCACGCACACTTAGTTATATCTTTCATACTCCTCTTTTTTTTGTGTTGCTTAGTTTAATATTACATCTCATCTTTAAACTCATTTAGTCTAGTTGGACAGTCACAATAATTTTTAACGAAGAAATTGATAAATCCTCGTGGGTTCGACCCGTACTTACACTCGCTATTATATAATAGATCGTGCACTTCTGGTATTTGATAAAATTTACAAACAAGTTTTTGGCACCGTGGCGAGGGATTTGTTCGATGTTTTATTTAAAAAGAAGTTGTGACTTTCGGATCAGTTTTTTTTTTCGCACTTTTGTTAGTAAAAAATTCCAAAAAAACCCAAAAAAAGTTTGAAAAAAAATCAACAACTAATGTTTTATTTAGTTATTTTTAGTTTAAAAAAAGATTTAAGTTATTTTTTCTTTAGTAAATAGTACATTTAGCACTAGTATAACACAAAATACAAAAAAAATTGAAAAACATCGATTTTTTTCTGGAAATTTCCATATTTGTTTTTTCATTTGGTAGAACCTAAATAAAACTTTAAAAAAAATCGAAAATTCTATTTTGTTTTATTCCCAGTAGAAATTATGTTTTTTTTTCGAGTATTAAAAAATTGTTTCATAAGTGCTTTGTTTTTTTTTTGTGTTAAATACACCGCTAGTGTGTGTGTCATGTCATTTTTCTTCTTTTTCTTCTTCTTCTTCTTCTTCTTCTTCTTCTTCTTCTTCTTCTTCTTCTTCTTCTTTATTTGTTAGTATTTTTTTTGTGTGTGTGTCGCACTTTACGTTGGTATAGTTTTTTTTTCCAGAAGCACATAAAAAAGGAAATGAAGAAAAAAGAGGAGCAAAAGTGAAGAAAAATTCGAAAAACTGTTCAACGGTACACGAACGTGAAAAAAAATTGTGCAATCTTATCACGAGCACAAGGAAATCTCGGGGATGACTGAAACGTAAGCGGCATTTCCCTCCGAACGACGCCAACTTAAACTTCGGACGGCGTAAACAAGTGACCTTAAAAAGTCCACGTTGTAGGTACATTTTTGTGTCCTCCCACGTGATTTAATTACGCACTTAATTTAGCACGTTGCATAAATTTACTTAAGGGAAAAACCCGTGTGAAAGATAAGTTGGGGATTTCATCACCCTTCCTTGGCTTGAAAATCACTTATTAAACCACCATTTTCATATCCCGAGCCATCACATTTAATCTAAAATCAAGTAGACATTGGCCTTAGGATATCACATAGCTCATAGGAAACCTCTTAACGAGGCTAGAATTAAAAGCTAATCCAACGCGAACTTGTCAAATCGATCCCGTTCCAACTTGTCTAGGATTGTTGGTTTTTAATGTGTCTTCGTATCGACCACCTACCTGGAGGAAAAAGAGGGATTTGAGGCGATAACCGTAGTTGGTCGTCTTTTAAATTCTCCCTTGTCAAGGAGTAGGAGCTGTCTAATTAGGGAGATTAACTCGGAGACTCCTGCTATCGTCGATTAATATCGGGAAAACTAGATTCTAAAATTTGAAATTTCCCTCACCTAATTTAGATAATTCAATTTGTTTTGTGTTAGCTAGGAATTATGTGGTTTGAGCCAAATTTTTTTAAAAAAATTTTCTTCACATAAAAAATATAAAAATTAAAAATTAAAAATTAAAAAAGAGAAAGTTTCGGGTGAGCTCAGTGTATGCGAATTTGGTTTCGACATCAGACCGGTCATTTGTAGAGTGTGGAGTCTAGCATTCTTGATACTTACAATGGTAGATTCTCGATTTTCACCAAAATGGGAGATGAGTTAGCGCCACATGCCCTTAAAGATTACCTTTATCCGACTACGTTGAGTCAACCTTCGTGCATACGTCTACCCGATCACACTGCGAATAATTTACTTTTCCACCATGGAACAATCCAAATGTTTCTCGTGTTTCGAGGTACTAACAAAGAGGATCCCTACCTTCATATTTGGGAATTCGAGGAGATTTGTGGGACCATTAAGTATCAACAACTCACCGATGAGATCGTCAAACTTTAATTATTCCCGTTCTCGTTGAAAGTCAAAGCCAAGAGTTGGTTTAACTCATTAACACCCGAATTCATCACCACTTGGAACCAACTGAGTGTCACCTTTCTTCAAAAATTCTTCCCCAACCAAAAAATGACATTGATACATCATGCCATCAACACATTTAGCCAAAAGGAGGGAGAAGCCTTTTGGATGTATTGGAGCGATTCAAGGACTTGCTACTGCAATGCCCGCACCGTGGGATTGAGATGGGATGCCAAGTCCAAATTTTGTATGTGGGATTCGATTGTAATATTCGAACTATGATCTAGTCTCTATGTAACAGTATTTTTTACTGAGAAAAGTGAGGTTGATGCGTGGGTATTCCTAGAAGTCATTGCGAAAAATTCCCAGTAATGGGCACCCAATAGAGAATCTAGGTCCACCACGTCCAATGATGGTTTCGCTCACCAAGTCGAACAAAGTTATGATTTAAATGCCAAAGTGGCCACATTGGCTTGATGTTTAGAAGTTTTAAAGACGAGCAAAGAGGGAAATAAAACCGCATATGCGGCCGTTCAACATGTACGTTCCCCTATGTGTACCTTTACGATGCATTCGACCACTTAGTCAAGAATTTTCCCTCCCTTCTGGCCCACAAGGAACTCACCGATCAAGTCAGTGCCCTCTATCACAATAGGCCAAAGTATGACCCATATTCCGAGGCATACCATTCGGGATGGCGATACCACCCTAGTCTTTGATGGTCCAAGGTCCAATACCATGGAAGTGGAGGTCAATATTCCGGTAACCCACCCCCGGGTTTTCAAAAGAATGCCAATGCACCCTCGAATCCCTCATCCTAAAAGATCCAATATTTAGAGGATTCGATGAACCTTCTTCCCTAAAGTACTTTTCAATTCAAGAAAACCACTCAAAATATCCTCCAATCCACCTAGAAAAGCATGCACGCAAATACTCAAGCCATTAACAAACTCGAGGTTCAATTGAGCCAACCAGCTTGAGTGAGAGGAACAAGGGAACATTCCCGAGTCAGCCCGAACCCAATCCAAAGGGTAACATGACCAGGGGTAAATTTGTTATTCAAGACGGCACGAGCGCGTCACACACCCAAGAGCATGCGAAATCCGTCATCACGGTTAGGTTCGACAAGGAAGTAGAGAAAAACATTTCACCACCTACCGAGAATGAATCCGAGAAAGGTAAGGATAAGTAAGATCCACCCATAGATCCAACTTCCTCCTCACCCTTACCTTCCAAGCCATCTGTAGAGACCTATGTCCCAAAAGCTCCACTTCCTAAACATTTGGTGCCCCAAAAGAAAAAGGCATAAGTTGATAAGATGTTGGAAGTACTCAA
Source organism: Sambucus nigra (assembly GCA_949130495.1). NCBI lineage: Eukaryota > Viridiplantae > Streptophyta > Magnoliopsida > Dipsacales > Adoxaceae > Sambucus > Sambucus nigra. The sequence continues at coordinate 648,196,041 of OX422215.1, read as the reverse complement.
TCAAGTAAAAATCAATATCCCACTACTTGATTCTATTCAATAAGTCCCATCCTATGGAAAATTTTTGAAGGACATTTGTACATTCAAGAGAAGCACCAACGTACCCAGGAAAGCTTTTTTTGCCGAGAGAGCAAGCTCGATCATTTCTTATCGAACTCCCATTAAGTATAAGGATCCCGGTACTCTGACGATCTCTATCAAGATAGGGGAGCACCTCATTGAGAAAGCCCTTCTATGTTTAGGAGCAAGCGTGAATCTTCTGTCGTACACTGTGTACGAGAAACTAGGTTTGGAAGAGTTGAAGCCAACTAGGATTACCATGTCCTTAGTTGACCAATCTGTGAAAATTCCTAGAGGCATTATTAAGGAAGTCCTAATTAAAGTGGGTGACTTTATATTTCCTACTGACTTTGTTATCTTGGACACCCAACAAGTGCAAAAGCCTATTGCACAAATCCCTTTTATTTTGGGTCATCCTTTCCTCGCCACATCTGATGCCTTCATTAGGTGTCGTAGCGACTAATTGAACCTATCCTTTAGGAACATGACTATGAACCTTAACGTGTTTAATTTAGCCAAACAACCACCCAATGATGATAAACCCGTGGATGTTGACATAATTGATGGTTTCGTCCAAGAGACTTTCGAGCAAACTTATAATGACGACTCTTTAACAGCTTGTTTTGCCTTTTTTGGGTTCGAATTTGATTTCGAATAGTTCATCGAAGAAGTCAACTCCCTTCTCGACTCCTCCTCCATCATGGAAGCAGGAAGTTGGAAGTATAAGTTTGAGCCCCTCTCACTTTCCTCATCACTTATTCCTCCTTCGACTGAGAAAGCTCCCAAGCTTGAATTGAAGCCATTGCCTGAAACACTCGAGTATAGCTCCTTAGGACCTTTTGAATCCTTGCATGTTATCATCGCGTATGATTTGGACAAAGAACAAGAAGGTACATTGTTATGTGTTCTCAAAGAACACAAAGAAGATGTAGGATGAACCATAACCGACATTAAGGGGATAAGTCCCTTGGTGTGCATGCATAGGATACACTTAGCAGATGATGCTAAAAATTCTTGTAAAGCACAGGGTTGACTTAATTCTAATATAAAAGAGGTCGTCCGAGCCGAGATGCTAAAATTTCTTGATCCGGGTATCATTTACCCCATCTCTGATAGCCAATGGGTTAGTCCCGTTCAAGTGGTCTCGAAGAAATCTGGTGTTACGGTGGTGAAAAATAATAATGATGAGTTAGTAACCACTAGGATTAAAACCGATTGGCGAGTGTGTATTGATTATAACAATTTGAACGATGTTACAAGGAAGGATCACTTTCTTCTTCCTTTCATAGACCAAATTCTAAAGAGATTAGCCGGCTATCCATATTACTGTTTTCTTGATGGTTATTCCAGCTACAATCAAATTCCCATCGCTCCTTAGGATCAAGAGAAACCACTTTCACTTGTCCATTTGGTACTTTTGCTTATCGACGCATGCCATTTTGGTTATGCAATGCACCCGGTACCTTTCAGCGGTGCATGATGAGTATCTTTTCGGATATGATGGAGCATTTTCTCGAAGTCTTTATGGATGATTTTTCTGTATTTGGGTCTAGTTTTGATGAGTGCCTCCATCACCTCCCCCTCGTTCTGAAGAGGTGTAGGGAAAATAACCTTGTGCTTAATTGGGAGAAGTGTTAATTTATGGTCAAACAAGGCATAGTGCTAGGTCACATCATTTCTGAAAAGGGTATCGAGGTAGATAAAGCGAAAATATATCTCATTGCTAATCTCCCACCCTCTAAAACTGTGCGTGAAGTTCGATAATTCTTAGGACACGTCGGTTTCTATCGAAGATTTATTAAGGATTTTAGCAAAATCTCTCGACCCTTGTGAAATCTTCTTGCCAAGGAAACACCCTTCGATTTCATTTATGAATGCCTTCAAGACTTTAAAAGGCTAAAGACGAAGTTAACCTATGCACCTATTATGAGACCTCCTAACTGGAATCATCCGTTTGAGATCATGTGTGATGCTTCCAATTATTACATAGGTGCAGTTCTAGGTTATCGTAATGAGAAACTTACTCATGTCATCTATTATGCCAGTAGGACTCTTAATCATGCCCAATTGAACTATTCCACGACTGAAAAAGAGTTCCTCACTATTGTTTTTGCTCTTGAGAAGTTTAGGTTTTACTTGATAGGATCCAAAGTTGTCATTTTCACCGATCACTCACCCCTACGATACCTTTTGTCTAAAAAGGATGGTAAGGCCCATCTCATTAGGTGGATCCTATTACTACAAGAGTTTGACCTTGAAATTTGGGATAAGAAGGGATGTGAGAATGTAGTGGCTGATCAGTTATCTAGGTTAACCATTAAATCATCTGATAATCGGTTAATGTTAAATGTGTCCTTCCCCGACGAGCAACTGACGCTTGTCTCTCAGCTTCCATGGTTCATCGATATTGTGAATTATCTCGTGATAGGTTCAATGCCTCTGCATTGTCCTAAACAAGATCGTTCTAAATTTTTAACGGAGGCTAAGCATTTCTTTTGGGACGACCCGTATCTCTTCAAGTATTGTCCCGATCAAATAATTCGCAAGTGTGTACGCAATCAAGAGATTCAAAGGGTAATCTCTTTTTGCCATGACCAAGAGTATGGAGGTCATTTCAGTGCTAAAAAGACCGCTGTAAAAATTTTGCAGCATGGATTATATTGGCCCACCATTTTTTGTGACTCGAATGATTACAGTAGGAGTTGTGACCATTGCGAACAGGTAGGAAAGATCACATGTAGAAACATGATGCCCATAAATCCCATTCTGATTATCGAGATTTTTGACTATTGGGGCATCAATTTTATGGGTACATTCCCATATTCCTATGAGAATCTTTACATTCTTTTGGCAGTTGATTATGTGTCTAAGTGGGTAGAAGCCATACCGTATAGGATGAATGACATCCACGTGGTGGTCAAATTCATTCGAGAAAATATTTTCTCTCATTTTGGTTCGCCTCGAGCCATCATTAGTGATAAGGGAACCCATTTCTGTAATCGATCCTTCTAGAGTCTCATGAAAAAGTATTTGGTCACGCACAAAGTAGTGTGTTCTTATCACCCTCAAAACATTGGTCAAGTTGAAGTTTCCAATAGGCAAATCAAGAAAATCATCGAGAAGACAGTGAATCTAAACTGGAAGGATTGGTCCTTAAGGTTATTAGATGCACTGTGGGCTTATCGCACTGCCTATAAAATGCCACTTAGTATGTACCCGTATAGGCTTGTCTACGGAAAATCTAGTCACCTTCTGGTAGAGTTAGAGCACAACTCTTATTTGTCCATTAAGACCTTCAATTTTGATTTACCTGCTGCGGGAGAGGTCTGAAAACTCCAACTCAATGTGTTGGAAGAGATTACGAATGATGCATACGAAAATGCAAAATTCTATAAAGAGAAAATGCAAATATTCCATGACAAGTCCATCCTACGAAAGTCATTTGAGCCTGGAAAGAATGTTCTATTGTACAATTCTAGATTGCATCTCTTTTCCTGTAAGTTGAGGTCTAGATGGTCCGGTCCCTTTATTGTTAGGACAACCCACCCACATGGGGCGGTTGAGAAAGAGAATCCAAAAAATTGTGAAATTTTCAAAGTTAATGGTCAAAGGTTGAAGCCATATCTGGAATTACTAGATCGAAAAGTGGAGGAGATTATCCTCCAAGACCCTGTATACCATGAGTGAACATGAAATTGGGTCATTGTTGTTGTATCATAATTTTCGTTTTACAGGATTTGTGCGTTGGAAAAAGAGACTCATTATGGTAATCTCTTTCATATCTTTCCCGTTATTTTTAATCTTTGTCTTATACATTGAGGACAATGTAGAAATTAGGTTTCGGGGTATTGAGGTCATTTTTTCCCGCTGTAAAAAAAAACTTAAAATTTTCAAAAAGTCAAAAAGATTTTCAATATAATTGTGTTTTGAAACGATTTCTTAATATATAATTAATTCATGGATCTCTCAACTTATGAAATTTTTTACACATTAGCCATGTAATATGATCGAAAATGGATATTGAGGCAAAAGTTAATATGCTTAACAAATAAATGTGGAGATTTTAACCCGGTAATATTTTTGTGCCATTGATCATTTTCGAGAGATTTAAATCAATCTGAGTTAAAATAACTCAAACTTTCCTTTAGTAGTAAATTCTTTGATGATCTCAAATTATTTTTTTTGTTCGATTATTGAAAACAAAAAGTCAAAATGTGAATCTTAAGCATTAGAAGTCTTAGTAAGTCGTCTTGAGACACAAATGAACTTAACGAAACTTGAGAAATGAGATTAGGCCATCATTTAAAATCCCAAAATTAGGCCTAAAATCCAACCTTTTAACATTATTCTGTTGCAAGCCCATTTGAGCCAAAAAGAAAATACGCCTTTGTTGAAAACCCATTATCCTACCCAACTCCAATTGGAAATTAAAAGCCCATAAAAAAATCACATACTCATTTTTTTAGAATACTATGATAAAATTCAGTAGAAAAAAGGCCAAAAGAAAAGGAGGTTGCAAAAATAATGTGTGAAAAAAAGGGGAAAACAAGATGAAAAAGAAGAGGAGAGAAGTGTGTTTGAAAAGGAAAATTAAAGATAAAAGAAAAATGGAGGTAGTGAGAAAAAGTACCTATAAGTTAAAATACTGAAAAATCTATATATTCTTAGAAATTTTGAACTCCCCAAACCATTATTTCTATCCAAAATCCGATCCTACAATACAACCAAAGAAAGTCCTAATCGATCTCAAATGAAGTTAGTTATAGTGTGGATAAAAGATAAATAGGATCTATGGTGTGATTCAATGTTTTCAAACAGTAATCGAGTTTCCATTCATGAGATAATATTCATCCATTATAAAAATTCGGTTTTTGATTTTGTATATGTGAAATTTGTTCACCTAAATTTACTCTTTTATTCACATATACCGAGAGAAAATAACCTGTTTTCGAGTGTTCCATTGTGAGTGCATTCTGTGAGATTTTTAAATCAAAGCGAACTTTCGAATAAGAAATGTAACGATCGAATCTTTTGAAATGGACGGTTATATTGGCTATGCACACACACAATAAGTTGATATTGAAAAGTGAAGTTCTACTATATTTATGAAATTTGCATTCAAACTTGGTTATATTACTTTTGTATTGAGTCAAGTTTTTGAATTTTGTGAGTATATTCACTGCAAACCCTCACGTGAGAAAACTCGTCCACTAGGGTAACCTAGGGGTTCAAAGGCTTGTTGCACATGCTAAGTGCAATCGTGATTCCTACGAAAGTGAGTTAGATTTTAAAATTTTAATTTTGCTCGAGGACTAGAAAAGTTTAGGTTTGGGGTATTTGATGAGTGCATTATTTTTCAGGAATTATATCCAAATCTTGGCCTTGTTAGGCCCATTGTATCATAAATAATGAGCTTTTATAGTCGTTTTCATAAAATAAAAGAACAATGCAAGTTTGTATATAATTCGAGTAAAAATGCAGTTTTAGTAACTCCAAGGGTGAAACTATAATTTCATAAACTATATGGGCTTGAAAATAGTTTTTAAATATTTATTTAGGAAAAATTAAGTTCTCCCTGAAATTTGGAGTTAAAATGGAGAAGTTATGAATTTCGAGGTCTAAAATGCAAATAAGGGTAAATTAGTAATTTCTTAAACTTTATGGGGCTGAATTTGAATTAATATAAGTTATTTAATAGTTTTACAGGTACCTCTGAAGTTTGGTGAAGATCCGAGTTAATTTGGCGAAGATATAAAGGTTATGGAAAGAATTGAAAGAAGAAAAAAAGTCTTGGGGCCAAAGTAGAAGAATGGAATTTCTGAGAAGAATATTGGGTTATATATTTCTCAAGCAGATATATTATGGAGAAGGCTTGCTAGCCTGATGGTCGCACGTGCAGGAGATCTTCAGAAGGTCCTTTTCGATTCCCGGGTCCCCCTATTTTTTTGGAAAAAAGATAAAAAAATGCTTAAGGCCTTAAAAGACCAGCGAAACGCAACCTTTAGTTTGACAACTTTATCACATCAGTTCTTAATCCAAAAATCAAGGTATTGTTTCGTGACTTTCAAGAAAAATCGCTGGAACTCCTTTATTTGTTGATTTTTTATTTTTTTTAATTCATTTTAATCACTTAAAAAGGAGTTTTATACCCATCCAAATACCCTACCACTAAGCCTACAAATAGGACCCTTGGGTTCATTAGTTTTTTTAGAGAGTTGTAGATATGGTAGTTTTAGTTTGAGTGATTTATTTATATTTGAAAACCAATAATTATTTTGTGGGAGGAATTCTATCAAGATTATTTGTGACCCCATTTGTAAGTTTATTCATTTAATGCAAATTAGTATTCATTCTTGCAAATTTATTATGTCTACAATTATGCTAGATTAATTTCCTTCCTAGGACTATGTGAAATTTATCATGTGTGACTAATATTGTGTGTTATTTAAATTTTTCTTAGTTCCCGATATGTGTTAAAGGTCCTAAAAAATTTTGGTATTCATTTAAAACGACACGAGAGTGCGTTTTAAACCTTCGGCATTGTTTAAAAAAAAAATCATTTTCTTTTTATTTTAAGTATGAGTACTTAAAATCATTTTTTTATTTTAATGCAAATTGATTGATAGCCCTTGCTTAAAGAATATATTTTGAAATTTAAAAGAGAACTTTTTAAGGGAATAGGGATTTTAGGCGTCTAAATTTAGAGACGTTAAATTTTATTTTGGACTTAAAACGGGTTATTTTTCCGAATTGAATACGACGAGTTGGTTTAATTTGAGTTATAAAATCGCGAATGACGAATTTAAATTATTGCACAGTGTTAGATTAACGTAATAAATGGATCCAATGTCCTAATTTTCACGCACACTTAATTATATTTCTCGTACTCCTATTTTTTTTGTTTTTGTTGCTTAGTTTAGTATTACATCTCATCTTTAAACTCATTTCATTTAGTTGGATAGTCAGAATAATTTTTAATGAAGAAAATGATAAATCCTTGAGGATTCGACCCGTACTTACACTCGCTATTATATAGTAGCCTGTGCACTTGCGGTATTTGATAAAATTTACAAATAATAGCCTTCATTTTGAGCTTGTTTAAACATATCATCAAAATGCCCCAAAGCTTCATTATACCCCTCCATCCATATTTCTGTAGGCTGTTTGTGGAATTGGAAGGTCAGCTTCTCAACCTGGTGGTGCAACTTCTTTAGCACTCCATCTTTAGCTTACAGTTGAGAAGACTGAGTAGCAAGTTGATCAGATTATGTTTGAAGCTTCTGGAACATTTCAGCAAGGGCTTGATTTTTGGCTTTCAACCGAGCAGCTTGATTTCCAAGAGTCTGTTGTATCCTTACCTCATATGTAGTAGCTCGGCTAGGTTTAGTTGTTACACGAGAAAAGGAAGCAGACTTGGTCTTTTTCAGTGCCTCCACTTCTTCCCTTAACTTAGCATTTTAAGCCTCCAAGAATGAAAAACCCCCATCAGTAGTAGCAGCAGTAGAAGAAGAATCCTTCGATGCACTCAACTCATCCCTCAAATTTTTATTCTCCTCATCCAACAACTTGGCGATAGATCTGGCTTCCTCCACTTCACGATTAAGCAAAAATTCTTGTTTTATAAAATAGAAGGTCTTCTCAAAGCCCCAGCCTTCGCTCAAATCCTTGTATTTATTCTTGTAATTAGCATGCAAAAGGGCCTTGTCCTCCTTATGATTCTCTTGCAGCTCCTCATTCATTTCATAACATGCAATGTTATTGGCCACTACCCGATCAAGGAGGCATCTAAGATAAAGATAAATCTACTTGGCTTGATCAGAAACACCTTCCCCAAGCAACTTTGATAGCTCTTCCTCGGTCTATGTTAGGAGACCTACTTTGAAGAGTTCATTGCACCGCTGAAGTAGCTCGATGTCAGTAGTGGAGAATTATTTTGATATCCATAAACTATTAAGAACTAGAAAAACATCCAATTAACAATAGTATGCAAAATATTAAGAAAAGATAAGCAAATGAGAAGAAAAAGTTCTTTTTATTAATACAATGTTGAGTACAAGTACATCATCAAAAAGAAAGAGTTACAACTGCCGAAGAAAGAAAAACAAAATCTCCCCAGACAGTTAGTCTATACCTTCTTCACGTAGGAGTGGGCCCAACAGAAGTGGGATTAGTCCCAGAAGAAGTGGAAGTAGGAGCAAGCAAGGAAGATGAATCATCAGCTAGAGGAGCAGAAGAGTCAAGTATTTCAGTTTTGGTGTTGGTCGACAGAGTCCAACATGAGGATGGATTCACTAGAACCCCCATCATCTTTAATCTCCTCGTCCATATTAGGAGGATCTTCTGGGTCATGTCTGAGGAAGAGTTCAAATTCTAGAGGGGTGTCGATCTCCACCAAGGCTGTCGACCAACCATTCTTGAAGCATGTCTCTTCGCAAATTTAATTTGCAAAGAAGAAGCCCCAATGTCCTTATCCCAACCCCTCTTAAATCCAGACTCCCTGGATTTTTCTCGTTTGGCCTTCTCTACAGTAAATTGGGCCCTTTCAGCATCCAGGTCTTTCTGCATTTTGGTAACCTGGCCCCGAGCAGTAGCAACAGCTTCTTCAGTAGACTTTATTTTTTCCTCCCACTTCTTTTGTTCATTAGCCAGTGCCGGCTGGGAGTCAATAACTAACTTCTTCAGTTCGTCAAAGGCCTCCTTAACCTCATTTGAAGAACGCCACGGAGCATCATCCTTCTCCAATATGTTATTGAAGTTGACCAAAAACTACAGCAAGAAAATAGAGCAAATCAACATAAAGAGTAGCAAAGAAATGAATAAAAAGAAGAAAAGATGATAGTATTTACCAGAGCGAGGCTTTGAGTAGCCCTTTCATAAATTTTTGGTAGGGGCATTGCAGAAGTAACACCCCTGTGGTCTAGCATAGTACCAGACCTTATTAGTTATCTGGCCAAGGCATGGCCAAGGACCACTGGTGATTTAGAAGTAGATAAATCAACCAACTCTTATTAGTCGGTATTGACTAAAGACCCTTTTGCCAGCCTAGAAGGGAGCCCTTTCCTCAAGAGCTTGAGATGACCTTCATTAACCTTCTTGGCTGGGGGCTTTTTTCCAGCATCCTCTTTATTCTTGGCTCCATCATTAGTTTATTTGGAGGATCCAGTAGCAGCTATATCACCCAAAATGTTGGGAAACTTTCTCTTCCCTATGGTAGCAGCAAGAGGTAAATCTGGGTCTAAAGAGGAGGGGGAAACAACAGTAAGTTCACCACTGCCAGATGCAGTGGCTTAAGAAGTGGAGATGGGATCTTGGTCAATTTCAATCAGAGGTGAAGGAACAGTAATATTGGGGAAAGCAACAAAAGAAGTAATGGTATTTCGTTACCGCAATAGGTATGAAGCTGATCTAGTATGCTCCTCCCCAATTTCCTGGTGAATACCCCAGATGAACTTCAATTTTAGAAGTTTGATGTCACTCTCTTTCGGATATTTTCTTTTTTAATCAACTACAATAAGAGGTTATATGGTAATAACAAGTATTATCATTTAAAAGGGTATGCAAAGAAAAATGTATAAGTAAATGCAACATATCCTATTGCCATATGGTGGGCACCTAGGCCCAGGGGACTCAGCATTCCGAGTCAAGGGAGCATGTTACCAATTTTTTACAATTACTCCATGATCAAAGTAATATCTATTGGAATTAGAATATTAACCACTAAAGATTTGTTTACAACCCTAGTTTTTAAATAGAAACTGGTATCACTGGTAACCCACTTATAACAAAACATAATTTGCTGGGATTACTATATGGGTCCCATGGAGTTGATTTAACCCCTATACCCCAGTAACCACGCTCCCAAATATTGGGTGATACTATAGAAGGGACAACATCAAAGTATTGACAAAATTCAAGACAAAAGGGGTTTGGGGGAAAAATAAATCCACATTCAACAATAAAAATGGAAGGAAACCAATGACCTTCATCTAAAGAAAAAAGATCAGCGTGGGAAGACTAGGAAGTTCCAACTCTACCCACGAAGGGATATTACATTCATTTATGAATTATTCAAGATAAGTAACAGAATAAACCATATTTGATGAAGAAGAACAAGAGAAAGTAAACTATTCTTACAAAACTTAAGGATTTAGCAATAACTGAAGAACATGGTAAATGATCGCACGAAAGAGAGAGCTTGAAGACAGAACACCAAAGAAAACTTAGAAAATTTGAGGTAAGAGGCGATCGTGGTTGTTTTTGCCTTTTATAGGTTGCCTTGAAACATGAAAGGTAATGATTAAAAGGAAGCATCGATTGAACTATTGGCAGCTAAAGCCAGAAAAGACACATTTGCCCCAAAATGATTCGTTTAAATTATGGATAATTACAAAAATGCCATACGCATTATTAATAGATAGTTAAATCATTAATTTTACAAGTATGGGAAATCGGTAACCGACCAAAGCCTCAAAATTGTTGCCCGAGCAACTTTAAGAGCTAAATGTTCCATACTCTTGTAAAATCCTTAAACGTGAAACATTGGAGGCCTGTGTTGATACCATAAATTATCTTAATACGTGGAATAATAAGATGTGAACACATGTCATTTATTGGGGCATTAGTCCAAGTCAGCAAGGACAATTCACCAACTAACTGAAAGGATGTCGACCAACAGGTTAAAGGACCCCGACCAACACCAGCAAGACAAACCAACAATGATTGTAAATCATCAACAATAGTATACAATATGAGCAATGTACAAATGTAAATGCCTATAATATAAAGGCATTTCATCGTTTAATATTCCGACTCTTGTACACCCTCCGGGGCTATAAATAGATTATAAACCCTACATCCAAGGGACACGAGACCAGGGATAACTGAACAAACACAAGGCAATACAAAACAGTGGACGTAGGCATTTCTCTTCTAGCCGGACCACTTTAAAAATCATTTATGTCTCTAACTTATTTTTATCTGTGATCAATTAAATTAGACCAGTCTAGTTTTTTACACCAACACCATGAAAGGGAGACAGTCAAATTAAGGGTGAGTTTAGAGAGGAAAAAAATTATGGTAATGACTGGAAATGATATATGGATACATAGACAACCTATTTGGAACCCCTCAAACTTCCGGGTCCCTTAACAAATGCTATTACCTATCTTTCCATGCTAGCACGACATCTAAAAAGTTAAATCTCTTCTCCGCCTTGTTCTTCATTTATGAATTCAAAAATGTGTGGAAAAACTTCCCTTCTAACTTCACATGAAACTAATCATTAATTAATTGGTCTTGCTCTTTCAGCATGGTGACGGACCTCTAGTATTATGACGCCGCTCCTATTAGTATAAACGAACTAACCTATATTTGTGACCTATTGTCCATTATCACATCCTCAATTTCTCTAAATGTCTTCCTCTTAGTTACTAGGCAATAGATTTCATGAACTTCCCAGAACTGTGGTGGGTGACCTTTTACGAAGGTCTCTTTGGATCTCTTCCCACGAACTAAACCCCTTGTCCGAATGGATAGTAACAGATAACAAAGAATACAATGATGTTGAATGTGAGTCCAAATAGAGAAACCACCGAATGATGGAAATTTTAAATCCCCTGAAACTTTTAAAAGATTATTTAGGACAGTTTTTACAATTCACAAAACTGAAATAAAAATATTCAAAATACGAGTATAAGTGCAAAGTAACAACATAAAGACTAGTTAATAGGTTTTTTGAAATTAATTATTTTTTTATTTGACATTTTTCTATAGAACCAGCATAAGTTATTTAAGACGGTTTTAATAACTTCTTATAACTAACATGCAAATTAAATGTATAATTCTTTATATTGTAATATAATTATTCTGTGCCCAAAGTATATAAAAAATTGCAAAAAATGATATGAATGTGTAATAGTGTAATAAAGTGTTATCAACTCTTATAGACAAATGTATTGTACAATCAGGTTGGACATAGAGGCAAGGAGAGAATCCATCACTATGGGCCACAAATTTTGACAATTATATGGCCCCCAGAAAATATATAAAAAAAATATTTATGATATTTTTTACAAAAATAAAAAGAAACGAGTTTATAGATTGGCATACCCTAAAGGATATCACTAATTACGAGAGCAGCCATCACTATTTATGCCACATGTTATGCATACCCTACGGGATAACATCAATGTCCGTTGTGACAATACAAAATTTATGAACTAACACTAACTATATATAAAAAAAACTCATTTCCCTGTACAAACCGCTAATAATGTACGAGCTACTGTTAAAAAAATCTTTATTTGGATTATAGGCTACAATAAATTGCAAGATTCTTTTGAAACAAAGTATATTTATCTTTGTTATGCTGTATTGCAGCCCAAAATAGTCTTCATTTTACGCATAGTGTGTCACCGGGATTAAGTTTTATGTGGATTTCAAAAATTTATATATGGGCGTTATTTCTGATTTAAATAATAACGAAAAATCATGATTGGTTGTTTAGACAATTATCAATCGGTGATAGCTCAATTTAGATGTTGTTCTAAAACCTAACAGTTCACAATTCCCCGTTGCAAAATATAAAGTTATATACTTTATTTTGTAGTGAAACACCCCTATTTGGGTAAATCTTGGATTTTACTTTCAACTAATCCAAAATACACGCCTTACTAAAAAAAATATTTAGAAGTCCCCACACTATTTTTAGGAACCCCAAATATTTATCTCCAAATAATTTTAGCCTTTTATTTTTCTAATTTCCGAGTGCATTTCCGAGTTGGTGATTTCACCCCGAAACTGCCATCTTATAAAAATCATAACAATTCGAAAAAAAATTAGAAAAATACGCGGATAGCGCCCACGCGACCGTATAAAAATTATCTACAACTTTTGTGTTTTGACCGAGAGCTGAATCGGTAGTCTTCCTATCCGAAACAGTCCGGAAGTGACGCTGGTCACTATTCACCTTCTTCTACAAAAATCCAAACCTCCATTAAAACACCTCCAAGCTTTTTATCTCCTCTCTCATCATCATTCAACCTCAAATAACCATAAATACACACATTCAAAGATTTCTAATCATCCTAGAATCCAGATCCAACAATTAATTTCAATTAATTTCAAGTTTCTCAAATTGGGTATAAATCGAGTTATATCCGTTTTAATCTTTCGAAAACCCGTTTGATCCACGAAATTTCAACCCAAAAATCTTTAGTTTTATACTAACTACCATATGAGAAATTAAACACACTAACTCATAAATCAAGTTAAACACTTGCCTCGTGGATTAAATCCGACGACCACGAGTCGAATCCCGCGAATTTTGGCCGGAAATCTCTTCTTTTCTTCTCTTTTCTTTCTTCTTCTTTCTTCTCTTCTTTCTCTCTTATATCTCTCTCTCTTAGGGCTGATATTTGGGGGAAATGAGGCCTTCCACCTCTTTAAATCCGAAATTGAATATATACCCAATTATTAAATGACTCATGTACTCATTTACGAGTCCCTACTAGTCCAAAAATGCCCGGAACCCAAATACTATCCCTGAGTACTCTATTTTGACTACTCGGCCATTCTGAACCCAATGGAGGAGTCGAAATCTCCATCCGAATCACTTAACTAAAATTCACTATTTTGACCCAACACGTTCAATACGCGTATTTTCCAATTTAAAATATTTTCCTTTGTCGCTTTACCCAACTGACTCATGATTGTAACACAGAGTGGTGCGACATAATGACGTGTTGCACCCGCATTGATTTGTGTCTGGGCTCCACTAAGGTTAAGTCCAGACACGAGCCAATACGGGTGCAATACTTATTATTCTGTTTTTCATATTGACAGAAGTTTGATTCATGAAAAAAGAATATAGCAACGAAAAAAATTCAAAATGGTGGGTAATTTTAGATAAAAACAAAATAAGGATAACTACGTAACAAGTAAAAATTGAATAGCAAAAAATATATATAAAAAAGTTTCATTTTCAACGAAAATCATATGTTCAACCTCTTTCACTTTACACACAATTATATATAATTTTAGTAGCTTATTTATTATATCACCTTTAGACATAAATTAGTTAGTCACCAACACATGCTATATGTAACTATCAATTACCCCAAGCACTGCGATAACATGTTTTCTAGTTGTATATCACCAAATAAGTGAGTTTTTTGTCCAATCACCATAATACTAAGGTCACTTAAAGAAAAATAAAATGAATTTTACCAAGCGGTTCATTTGATTTATCTCTTCCAATTTAATCATTAATAGATTAACCATAAGAAAATGCAATATAACAAAAAATAAAGTAATTTTACCAAAAAGATGCATTTGATTGATTTATTCGAATTTAATCATTCCCTTCATCTTTTGAATCCCATGAAGATCTGCAACATCTTTTTGGAATCATAAACTTCAGTCCACCCCATTCTTTCTCGTTAGTCAAATGGATTCCCCCTAAAATTCCTTTACTCAAATTGAATTGTAATGGAGCATCCAAGGGAAATCCAGGCATTTCAGGGTTAGGTGGTATCATTAGAGACACCATAGGTAGATTTATTCAAGTTTTCTCTTCCCATGAAGGCATCACATCCAATAATAGAGCAGGGTGTTCAGCAATTTTTAAAGGTCGCAAAATTTGCCTAAGTCTAAACATCTCTCATATTTCTGTTGAATCACACTCTCCAATGGTGATTGATATCCTCAAAGGAAAAATCTTGAAACCTCCCTGAAGCATTGTTGACATCATTAATGAGTTTAAAGGCATTAATATTCATATGGACTTTTCCCATTGTTGGAGGGAAGCAAACAGTGAGACAGACAGTTTGGAAAATCATACTACTCAAATATTAGATCAAAAATTCATCTTTAAAGCCATGGATCTTCCAAAAATATCTAGAGGCTGCTATAGGATGGATCTCCAAAGTATCTCCTCAATTATGGTTTTTAAATAATCCTTTTAGTTTTGCAAGTTTATTCTTTAATTCTTTCATCTTCTGTTGTAATGCCAACAAGGTAGGGCCATTCTACATATTTCTAATAAATTGGGGGTCTCCCCCCCCCCAAAAAAAAAATACTTGTCGAAAATAAAAGGCAGAGAATTGATAGAGAGGGAGTATTTTATTTCTCAATAGTAATGGATGAAATAGTTGTATAAAACCATATGAGGATCCTCCTATTTATAGGACATAGTGAGGTATCCCAAAAGACAAGAATATGAGTGGACATCCATCCAAAAGCCAAAAGCCACATTATTTAACACTCCCCCTTGGATGTACACCATATCCACCATTTAATGATTGTTGCCTCATTAAAACCTTATTAAGGAAAAACCCAATGGGAAAAAACCAAAGTGAAGGAAAAAGAGTAGAACTTTTATTATCATCGAATTGGTGTTGGACGTGCTTAATGCTTCCTCGTTAAAACCTTTACTAGAAAAACCCAATGGGAAAAACCTAGTTAAAGGAAAAAGAGCACAACACACTTATGTCCTAAAAGAGTTTGCTTTTTTATTCTCCTCCTAAAAAGAATCTCCCCCTAATCTGCATATCTCAAATTAACTGTTGATGAAGTCTCTGCATTCCAATCCCATGCACAAGTTTCTGGAATATTACTTTTTGAAGTGACTTAGTAAACAGATCATCTAGGTTTTCAGTTGAATGCACTTGCTTGACTTTGATTTCATTTTTCTTTTGAAGCTCGTGAGGGAAGAAAAACTTTGGTGAAATGTGCCGAGTTTTGTCTCCATTGATAAAGCCTTCCTGAATTTGAGCTATGGATGTTGCATTATCTTCATATATGATACTGGAAACATCTGTAATGGAAGACAGTTGACAAGAACTAAGAACATAATGAACTAAAGATCTCAGCCATACATATTCACGACTTGCTTCATACAGTGCTAAAATTTCAGAATGGTTAGAGGAAGTATCTACTAAAGTTTGTTTAATAGAGCGCCAAGAAATAGAAGTATTACCACTAAGAAATACATAACATATTTGTGATCGACTTTTATGAGGATCGGAGAGGTATCCAGAATCTGCATAACCTACTAACTCAGAACAATTAGAATGATTAGAATAATATAAGCCCATGTCAGTGGTTCCTCATAGATATCTTAGGATATGATTAACCCCAATCCAATTCCTTTTTGTTGGTTCAGAACTATATCTAGCAAGCAAGAGCCAAGTATAATAATTCACCAATTGCACTTAAATAGGGTACCTCTAGACCCAATATTTCCCCATCATCGTCTTTAGGACGGTATGGATCTGTGTTTATATTTAAAGATCGGATGACTGATGATGCTGGAAATAGTAGCAACTTTCAAGGTGTTTATGAGCTTAATTCAGTGTTAACAATGGCAGCATAAGAGTATGTAAACACATATAGGAGAAGGAGGTGAGGAGAAGAAGATGAACATAATCGTGTAAGTGGTTCAGCCAATCAGGCATACGTCCACTGTGAAGGTGTGTGGTTAATATCACTGTATGAGGGCTCTAATGGCCATGGATACAAACTCTCAAGATTTCTCTCTCTACTGTGTAAATTGACAGAGTTTCAGCTAGGGTTGTATTTTTAGTCCCCTTTACAAGGTAGAGGATAACCTCTATATATAATGCCTGGGGGGTGTAGTGTACCCCCCAAGCATGCAATGAACATGTGCATAAGGATTAAACCAGTATGAGAATGACACCTAGCTGATCTCATGCAGATAATAATGACCTCAATATTCCCTCACGTGAGGGGAATGATTTGGTTATAATTGATTGTGTACACGTGTTCCCAACAGTACATATGCTGATAAGGACTCGACCATCTGTGATTGGTCCCAACCTCGGCCTAGAACAGGACGAGGTTGGTGTAGTAGTATGACTTCTTAATCAGGGGTGACCTTGGCTCAGCAGCAGAGCCGAGGTAAGGCAGGTGGGGCTGCAACGTCGGCCTGGGCCGAGGTAATGGTGAAGTAGCAGGAACGTCAGCCGATCCTCAGCCGAGGCTGGTTATGATGATGAGATTGTCCGTGTAACCTCGGCCTGCACCTAGCTGAGGTTGTTATACTTGGATGGCCTGATGAATAACTCCCCATGGATCATAAAGACCTCTTTTACCGAGGTAGCTAGTAACGTCGGCCATGGTTGACCTTTCTTGGGACGAGACCGCTGGTTGTTGATCTAAGGCTCTTCCAACATCGGCCATCTCCATGGCCGAGGTTGATGTTGCTGAGCCGAGGGGGTACATTTAGGGCTTATTAATCACCCCTAGACCTTAGTTACCTGTGTGATCAGGTGCCTAAGGGGTATATTTGCCCGAGGTTGGACTTCTTTAGGTGTTAATACCTTTTTCACAAGTGTCAGCTGATGAAGTGGCTTGCGTGCCAGTTAAGCTCAATGATGTCAGTTGTCCTTTAAGCTCCCAAGTCAATGATGGGCCTTGGGATGCGTGTAAGGCTGTTTGACTGTTAAACCCCTTTTCCCTCTCTTTCTTCCCCACTTCTTAATTTCTTCGTCTGGAATTTTCTGCCTATCTCTTTCTATAAGAGCTCTGGTTAGAAGTGCACTGAGTGGACTTTCCTTGCAATCCCTACTGTTCTTCTTATTGCCTTCCTTCAGGTATCATTTACCATCTCTTCTTCTTCATTTTTCCTGCCTTGACCCTGTTTTTGCATTTTTCGGTGAGGTTTAAGAGGTTTCCGGTTATTTTATTAGTTTTTTGGTGAGTTTATCTATTTTCTAGTGAACTGTTCTTGATCATTTTTCATTCAAAACCCTAGTTTGATCCTTGGCCAAGCCAAGTCAAGTTATTTGTTTAGAAGAGTCATAAGTGTAGGGTCTGCCTCATATGCTCAGACCCTTATGCCAACTCCTAGAGGAACTCCCCTCTCTTAGGGAGAACACCTTAGATAAAATTAAGCAGATAGAAAGAGCCCAAGAGGAGGCTCGTAGGGCAGAGGCATTCCCCCAAAGACCTATCTTTCCACCCCCTTTGAAGGTCATATACCCTGAGCCAGCCAAACCAGTTAAATCAACAGAGGTCCCAGTTGAAACTTCCCCATATCTGAGTCTGAGTTATCTACCTCAGACCCTATGTCTGTGGACTCTTATCAAGAGGCCATGGACTTTTCCACTCAGCAGGATCAGGTCCCTGACCAAGCCGAGGTTTCTAGTCGCGCTACGTCTCACAACAGTTCAAGCACATCGCACTCTTCCTCTGACGTTGAGGTTGTAGGTCCTAGCGTTGCTGTTCCACCAATTCTTAAAGCCATTCCCCTGTCAGCTGTCACATGGGGCTGAGTTTGCTTAGAGGTTTCCAAGTGGCACCCCATCGTCTGCTAAGGCCGACGTTGAGCAGGATGATGATGATGGTACTGAAAGTGATGTTGATAATTCTGAGGCGGCCGAGATAGAGAGCACTATCAGCGAGGTCGACCTTCTGGCATTCATACATCTATATTTTATAAGTCCCTCTATAAAACTCAGGAGACCTCTGAGGGACGAGAGAGCTTATAGAGACCGGGATGGTGAGATCTTCCTATATGAGCAGATGTTCAAGTTAGGATTTCGTCTGCCCATTCATCCCATCATCAAGGCTATATTGTCCTACATCAACTTGGCTCCTTCCTAGTTGTCACCCAATGCTTGGAGGGTGATAATTGGAGCTATTGTCTTATGGAGTGTTGTCCATCACTCAGACCTTCCTGTCCAAGTCTTCATAGGGTGCTATGACGACTCATCTGCCAGGAATCATCCGAGCTATTACCATTTTTTAGCTCGAAAGTTAAATAAAAAGATGTTACAGGTCACCCAAACCTCGAACCATAATTGTAAACCACGCTACTTCTGTGCGTCAGGGCTATGGGAATTTGGTCCATCTGCCCCCTCTTCCTCACTAGAGCCAAGAAAACCCCTGAGATGGGGAAAGGTGACAATGGCCACTAGGGCCGACCCTGGGCTAAGCCAACACAATCTTCAAAAGGTCAAAGACCTTAAGGATCATGGGGAGCATGGTTTTCTTGTCAAGTTTGAACACTTGATGACCCCCAACTCTCTCTCTGAGACTGGGCTTGGGGGGAGTCCTCTGACAGAGCTCCGTAAGTCGCTTTATTATTTCCAAGTTATACCTCTGAATTTGTGTATCTCTGATTTTCTAACTCAGACATTTATGTTTTACAGAGCGCCCAAAAGGAATATCTGACGAACTCTAGGAGATGGAAGCCCCCAATATCACAAAGCTTATCAAGAAAGCTGGTTTGAATGCGCCTCCTCCCCCTCCATCTACGTCAAGGGCTGAGGCTACTAAGAAGAGCAAACCTGTCAGCCCTGCCCCTGAAGATCAGAGGTAGAAGAAAAATAAGAAGGGGGATCGTGCCATCCCCATCTCTTCTGAGGATGAATTGATTGCTCGTCTTTAGCAATTAAAGATTGGTGATAGTCTCATCGGCCATAGTCCGATGGCCCTGGATGTCATAGGCGATGCCATGACCGACTCTGATAAGCGCTTTTGTCTTTCTCTGGATAGGCCTCTCTTTGCTGAGTTCTCTCTCCATCGTTCTATCCAAGTAAGACCTTGAACTTCTTCTTCTGAATTATACACGTGTAACATCGCTATATCTTAGACTAACATCTCTGCACACGTTCTACAGGGTCTCCTCACCATGCATCACTTTGTTAATTGGACCTCAGGAAAACTTCCTCTGATTGAGAAGGGCCAATAGGCCGAGAAGACCTAGGCCACTTTAAACGCTAAAGTGGAACGTCTGAAGTCTGCTTTAAAGAAGTTTGAGACCAACGTGAAGGGGTTGTAGAAAGATATGGACAAGTTGAGGGAAGACCATAGCACTGCCCTGAAGACTCAGGCTAACTCCCTTCAGCATAAGGTCGATGTGGCTGTAAAGGTTACCTTGGATGATGCCTCTGAGAAGATCTTCGAGGAGTACAAGGTCTCTGATGAGTTTGTTAGTTTCATCTTCGAATACCTAGAGAGAGGGGTAAAGGCCACTAGCAAATGGGCTGCTATGAAGGAGAAAGAATCAGGAACCTTGCAGCCTCTAACTTCGTCAGCTTGGGTTATTTTGACCCTCGGTTTGCTCAGGCCTTGTAGGAGGTTGAGGAGGAGGGAGGTGTTGCACCTACAGAGACTGCCCCTAAGGTGACACCATGACTGAAGATGTTGGTGCTCAATATGATGGGGTGGAAGTAGCCACCCTCGGCCAAGGAGATGCAGACGTGGTACCTAACCCTGAGGCTGCAAATACTTGATTTCTTTGTGAAGATTTTATCAATTTTAATTTCTCTGAAGATTTGTAACCTCTGACAAACTCTGTTATTTTGTATTTTGTAACTCCCAACTTTAATTTGTCAACCTCTGAGGAGGGCTTTACTTCTTTAATTGCTGAATTGTTTATTGAATGATTTTCTTTGCCATGCGATGTGTTTTCAGGTCTGAAATCTCATTACAATGATGTCTTTGTAGACCAACTTAATTATGTCTAGGGTATGAGGTCATCCAAGTATGATATCTGACCTCGGACCTTGTCACCATCTCATGATGTTACAAGGTCTAAGGTCATCTACCAAGATGTTATCCCCATAAATAATTTCAACCAAATTAATGATGTTAAGGGTATGAGGTCATCCAAGTATGATGTCTGACCTAAGACCTTGTCACCAAATCATGATGTTATAAGGTTTGAGGTTATCAACTAAGATGTTATCCCCATATATAATTTCCACCAAATTAATGATGTTAGGGGTCTGAGGTTATCTAAGTATGATGTCTGATCTCATAACTTGTCACCAAATCATGATGTTATAAGGTCTGAGGTCATCAACCAAGATGTTACCCTCATAAATAATTTTCACCAAATTAATGATGTCTTGGGTCTGAGGTCATCCAAGTATGATGTCTGACCTCAGATCTTGTCACAAAATCATGATGTTATAAGGTATGAGGTTATCAACCAAGATGTTACCCTCAAATAATTTTCACCAAATTAATGATGTCAAGGGTCTGAGGTCATCCAAGTATGATGTCTGACCTCAGACCTTGTCACCAAATCATGATGTTATAAGGTCTGAGGTGATCAACTAAGATGTTATCCCCATAAATTAATATCAACCAAATTAATGATGTTAAGGGTCTGAGGTCATCCAAGTATGATGTCTGACCTCAGACCTTGTCACCAAATCATGATGTTATAAGGTCTGAGGTCATCAACTAAGATGTTAGCCCCATAAATAATTTCAACCGAATTAATGATGTTAAGGGTCTGAGGTCATCCAAGTACGATGTCTGACCTCAGACCTTGTCACCAAATCATGATGTTATAAGGTTTGAGGTCATCAACTAAGATGTTATCCCCATATAAAATTTCCACTAAATTAGGGGTTTGAGGTTATCTAAGTATGATGTCTGACTTGAGAACTTGTCACCAAATCATGATGGTATAAGGTCTGAGGTCATCAACCAAGATGTTACCCTTATAAATAATTTTTACCAAATTAATGATGTCTTGGGTCTGAGGTCATCCAAGTATGATGTTTGACCTCAGACCTTGTCACCAAATCATGATGTTATAAGGTCTGAGGTCATTAATCAAGAGGTTACCCTCAAATAATTTTCACCAAATTAATGATGTGAGGGGTCTGAGGTCATCCAAGTATGATATCTGACCTCAGACCTTGTCACCAAATCATGATGTTATAAGGTCTGAGGTCATCAACTAAGATGTTATCCCCATATATAATTTCAACCAAATTAATGATGTTAGGGGTCTGAGGTCATCTAAGTATGATCTCTAACCTCAGACCTTGTTACCAAATCATGATGTTATAAGGTCTGAGGTCATCAACTAAGATGTTATCCCCATAAATAATTTTCCATTCAAGCATAATGAACCAAGTATTGACACGAGAACTGATCTTCTCATTAATAATCTCTTCATATGATGATATATTTACCTGAAAGCCCTGGTAACATCATATGTAATACTTTTTTAGATGATCAGCATTCTCAGGATTAGAAAAGGGTTCCCCTTCGAGGTTCTCTAGCCTGTAAGTCCCGAGTAGAACCTCCTCAGTCACTTTGTAAGGACCATGTCAATTTGGGTGAAGCTTGTTTGCCTTTTGCAACGTCTTTTTCAAAACTAGGTCTCCTACAGCTATGGGTCTTGATTTTACCCTTTGATTGTAGAATTTTGCTATTCTCTGCTGGTAAGCTGCCTGCCTAACTTCTGTATCTTCCTTTCTCTTTTCAATCAAATCTAGGTCTAGTCTTCTCTCCTCCTCATTCTTCTCAGGGTCATAGGTATGAACCCTATGAGTAGGGAGTCCTACCTCTGTTGGTATGACAGCCTCTGAGCCATGTGACAACATAAATGGGGTCTCCCCTGTTAGCGTCCTAGCCGTTGTTCTGTAGGACCATAGCACAACATAAACCTCTTCGATCCATCTACCTTTATCTTCTTCTAACCTCTTATTGATCCCATCAAGGATCGTTCTGTTTGTGACTTCGATTTGACCGTTTGCTTGAGGTCGGCCAGGAGAAGAGAAAAATTGCTTTATCCTAACTCTTTCGTAGTATTTTTCCAGGGAAGAATTCTTGAACTGGGTTCCGTTATCCGAAATGAGGGTGTTTGGGAGGCCATGTCTTCATATGATGTTCTTCAAAATAAATTGGAAGGTCTTCTGCTCTGTAATCGTGATCATCGGCTCTGCCTCTAACCACTTGGAGAAGTAATCAATGGCAACTATCAAACATCGGTAATTATTTATAGCCCTTGGCAGGGGACCCACTAAGTCAATTCCCCATACTGCGAATGGCCAAGGGTAAATGATAAACGTCATGGGGTGATAAGGTTGATGGGGGATAGTGGAGAATCTCTGACATTTGTCGCACCTCTTTACGTAAGCTGCAACATCTTTGGCCAAGGTCGGCCACCAATATCCTCGCGTGATAATCCTCTTCGCCAAAGGTCTCCCTCCTATGTGACTGGAGCAAGAACCCTCGTGTACCTCCTGTAGGACGTGGGGAACTTCGGTGGGATGAAGGCATCTGAGTAGAGGTAATAGGAATCCCTTCTTATACAGGACGCCTCCTACTATTGAGAACTTTGCAGCTCTGTACCTCAATTTCCTCCTCTTTAACTTTAAATACGATAGCACACCCTCTCTGATATATCTAATAAGGGTATCCATCCTTGAGTCCCCTACATTTAAATTGAGGTAAGGGTTACTGACCTCTTCTTCTTTAATGGTTGCTCTGGGCAAGATCTCAACAGGGACTGCTGAAAGAGGTGCGCATGCGCTTAAATTAAGAAATTATATAATTAAACACAGTTTAACCCAATTAAATCCTAAACGTGCATCTAGGTGTGATTGAATAAGATGTAAAGCATGCAAGAACATTCAAACACACACAAATGAAGAAAAATCCCCCAAAGGGGCAAAACCATTTATTTCACTATAATTTTGTAAAGTACAATTTACACGAATTACAATGAAATATAAGGGTGACACAGAATTACCCTCAGGCATCGGATCTGTAGTCAGCGGCTGGAAGTTTCCCTTTCCAGGAGGGCAGCAACGAAGAAGAAGGTCGGTCTTCTCCACAATAGTATGAACAACAAAAGAGTTTGTGTTTTAGGGTTTCAAAAATGTTTCACAAAAGATTTGGAAATTTGTGTGAATCAAAACATGAGTCTTAGGACTCAAAAGGTGAAGACTTAGGGTATTGGAACTCTGAAAAACATGTGTAGAAGTCTTGTCAACCCAATCTCCGAAGTTGGTTTATAAAGGAATAAAATGACCTAAAAAATATCTGCACGATTTGTTTAATTTATCCCAGGCGGACCGGTCCGGGTCTGAGGTGAATCGGTCCAAGGAGGCGGATCGGTTCTTTTTAATTTTGGCATTATTGGTTAACTGCCGGTCCGGGGTCTACTGGATATTCAGCAAGAGGATCGGTCCGTGTGAGTGGCAGATCGGTTCGGGGTCGGATCGGTTCTTTTTCTCTAGGTGGACTGGTCCGGCCTGTCAGAATTTTGAATCCTCCTCTTCTTTGATATTCGGATCCGTTGATGACGATTTGAACCTTGAATTTCTTCAACGGTGTAATGGCGTATGACATAACAAATTGATAATGGAAAAAAATGTCCTTACAAATCTCCCCCTATGTCTATGTCGGTACATACATAAAAACAAACATCCGATTTATCAAATATCAAAATGCCTATACAAATATACCCTTCCATGAACTCAAAACTGGAAAGATACAAATGAATAAGACTTCAATGTTTGTTCTTCAAATCTTCAAAAATATCAACGCTTTGCTCATTAGGGTGTGCAATTTCGAGATCGTCAACGAAGTACCTACACACATGAGATAAAGAAAAATACCAAGTGACGTATCGAGTTTGAAATGAGATAGATATAGATATTAAAACTCCCAGAATATGATAATTCTTTCTCCCCCTTTTTATGATGTCCCCAAATAGACAAATGAGAAGAATAAATCAACCAAGCAAAGCAAGGGTGTCACATGGAACAAACTACTATATTTGAATTTATCAAAAACACACCATGAATGAACACAAAATAACCAAGTCGATGATAGCGTAAATAAATGGGTGTGATCAAATTCGATAGGAAAAGCAATGCATACAATCATGACAAATGTGCACGATGAATATCGAATACTCCTAACGAATGAACTCAAATGCTTCATTTGGTGTAAGTAAAAAATGAACGAGACATTGACTTAATCAAATCAACAAATCAAAGCTCAAAGTGATTTCCACACCAATAACGTTCAAAATGAATTTCATACTGTTTTAGGACTTTCAAGGAAGTGCAAACCCATTTAAACATTCTCCAACCAAACTCCCTCAGATTTATATTTTGAATAGATGCAATCTAAATTATCAAACTTTGGAGAATTGAGGGTGAAACCTAATGGACCATATTTGGTATATATATCGTTTTATTGCCTTTACAATTTTTTTCGGGGCTCTTTTAACCTCTTTGGACCTCGGATAATAAAATTCCTCCATTTTTAGGTCCTGTTTAACGGTGGCTTTTGCGCAAAGGATAGATAATTACCTTTCGCAACCCCTCCCCATTCTCAATAAAACACACAATCTCACCAAAACGATTTTTATATGCAGTCCAATCTTGTCAAGTTTTATCGCATATTGAACGTTGTATAGACAGAATTGAGATGGAAACACTCAAGCCAATATGTGATAGACAAGTACAATAATCAAGTAAAGTTGTGCATGTGTGCAATAAAGGATATAGGAGTTAAACATGTAGGAAAATATCACTAATTACGTCTCAAAGACTCCAAACAATGTAAAGCACATGGATGAAATGATGTAGCGTCTCAAATCTCTATCAAACAGTCACATGGATAAATGGAATGAATTTAGTGACTTGGTTATCTTAAATGCTCATCCATAAAAGGTGCAAAACATAAATCTTTTTGGATTTTCAAAAAAATTTATCAAAAATAAAATCTTTTTGTGCTTTTCTCAAAAATTTTCTTAAAAGAAAATCTTTTTGTATTTTTTTTAAAAGAAATATAAAAAGTAAAAAGAATAAATACACTAGAGATACAATTTAGCAATAGGAATTAGAGGATATGAAAATGACAATGCATCCTATGCTAGATACGGACCAACACCTCAGTCAACTGTGCAAATCCCCAAAGACTTCCTAAGACTCTAGAATCTAAGGGCATCTAAAGATTTCATGAAAATATCGGCTAACTGACGGTTGGTAGGAACGAAACTCAGGAATACGACCTTCTCCTCAACTAACTGACGTAGGAAGTGCTCGCGTAACCTGATGTGCTTTATGCGCGAATATTGTACGGGATTGCGGGATATATGAATCGCGCTCATGTTATCAAAGGAAATGATCATGGTGTCCTATGAAATCCCATAATCCTCCAACATTTGCTTCATCCACAAGAGTTGCGTGCAATAACTCCCGGCAGCGATGTACTCAGCCTCCGTAGTGGATAAAGATATGGAGTTTTAATTCTTTATCAACCAAGAGAAAATAGTAGAACCAAAATAGAAACACCCACCAGAAGTGCTCCTACACTCATCTGCATCCTCGGCCCAATCAGCATCCGAATAGGCGGATAAACGGTCATCGGTATCAATGGAATACCAAATATCGTATGAGAGAGTCCCACTCACGTATTTGATGATACGTTTTAGAGTGAGTAAGTGTGACTCTTTCGAAGACGCCTGATATCGCACAAAGACTCCAACACTAAAGGCTATGTCGGGACGACTGGCAGTCAAGTAGAGAAGACTACCTATCATACTCCGATATAAGGTTTGCTCTACGTCCTTGCCTGAAGTGTCCTTACTAAACTTGATAGAAGTACTCATAGGTGTACGTGCATGCTTAGCGGAGTCTAAACCAAATTTCTTCACTAGGTCTCTAGCATACTTGGATTGGGAAATGAACATCCCATCCTCTAGCTGACGAACTTGAAGACCTAGGAAGAAAGTAAGCTCACCTACCATGCTCATCTCAAACTCACTTTTCATCTCCTCCTCAAAGTGGTGAGCATGCTAGGAGCATGTGGATCCAAAGACTATGTCATCCACATAGACCTGTATAACCAAAATAGTACCATCATCTCGCCTGACGAACAGCGTCATATCAACTCCCCCTCTCTTGAAGCCACGGGATAAGAGATAAGAAGTAATCCTTTCGTACCGAGCACGGGGTGCTTGTTTCAAACCATACAAGGCTTTCCTCAGATAAAAAATGTGCTCAGGGTGCTTAGGGTCTTCAAACCCTTTTGGTTGTTCCACATAAACCTCATCCTGTAGAATGCCATTCAGAAAGGCACTCTTGACATCCATCTGATATAACTTAAAGCGTAGATGACATGCGATGGCGAGTAGTAAGCGGACGGACTCAAGCCTCGTAACAGGAGTAAATGTCTCCCCAAAGTCTACACCCTCTATCTTTGTGTAGCCTTGAGCGACCAACCTAGCCTTATTTCTGATTATGGTACCATTTTCATCCATTTTGTTCTTGAAAATCCACCGGGTACCTATCACATTAGTATCACTAAGTCGGGGACAAGTTCCCAAACATTGTTCTTTTTAAATTGAAGCAACTCATCCTACATGGAAGATATCTAGTGTTCATCCTTGAGTGCTTCTTTGTGATTCTTGGGTTCGACGTTGGACGTGTAGAAAAGATGACTAACAACATTCTCTAGCTGAGCACGAGTCTTAACCCATATAGTGGGATCGCCAACAATGGCGGAAGGGTCATGACTCTTGCGAACTCAAGAAGGTGTGTCCCCTAACACAGGAGTGGGGTCCACAGAGTGTGAGTGAGGAACTAGTAAGTCACTCCCAGAGAAGTCCTCATCCTCACACTGGAGGTTAGAATCAATAGCCATCGGAGGTTCGTCATCTTGTACGGTGACGTTTATTGATTCCATAACCTTAGAGCTCTTCAGGTTAAAAACCCGGTACGCTCTACTATTCGATGAATATCCTAGCAATATTCCCTCGTCGCTCCAGGAGTCAAACTTTCCTAATTGCTCTCTATCCCGTAGGATGTAGCATTTACTCCCAAAAACATGGAAATATGCCAGGTTGGGTTTCTTACCAGTCCACAATTCATAAGGCGTCTTAAGTGTGTGTGGACGCAAGTAAACCCTATTCATCATGTGGCATGCAGTAGACACTGCCTCTGCCCAAAATATCCTAGAAACCTTACGACCTAGAAGCATAGATCTAGCCATTTCCTGGATCGTTATATTTTTTCTCTCAACAATCCCATTTTGCTAAGGAGTCTTGACAGCAGAAAACTCATGTTTGAGCCCAAGGCTATCACAATAAAGATCTACCTTTGCTTCCTTAAATTCTGTGCCGTTGTCACTACGGATCCTATTAATAGTGACTCCGTGTTGGTTTTATAGGACACGACACTTGGTCGTTAAAAACTCTACAACATCGGATTTCTCCCTCAGAAAACCTATAATAGAATATCTGGAGAAATCGTCTACCATCACGAGGATATACCTCTTACCACCCAAACTCTCAGTACGAATAGGACCCATAAGATCCATGTGAATCAACTCAAGAACTCTGGAGGTGGTAATGGAATGCAACTTCCTATGAGGGCTCCGAATTTGCTTTCCCAACTGACAGGGTCCACAGACTGTGGAAGTTAACTTTCCAAGAGATGGTAAGCCACGTACTAGGTACTTTTTGGCTAAACGAGTCAAATCTCTAACGTTCACGTGACCTAGACGTTGGTGCCACAAATCTATAGGAGTGATCGTGGCGCTGTTACAGACAAGTGAGGAAGTAGGCATAGTCCCATAACAATTATCCTCGGTCCCCACCCCTTACATCAAAAGTTTACCGGCTTGATTGTAGACATTACACAAGTCCCGGTCAAACTTTACTGCAAAGTCAGTATCGCACAGCTGGCTAATGCTGAGAAGGTTTACTTTTAAACCTTTCACGTACAACACATTCTCTAGCTTAGGAAATCCTGGTAACTCTACAGTACCTCGTCCTACAATGCTAGAGTTGCTCCCATATCCAAAGGTGACTCTTCCATCCTTATAATCCTCAAGGTGGGTAAAAAAAGAGACATCACATGTCATGTGTCTGGAGCATCCACTACCAAAATACCACTATGAGGTATTATGTGCTTTGAGAGCAACATGAACAACAAGGGCTTTCTTATCTTTCTTAGGCATCCAAGAAGTGGTAACCTTTTGTTTACCATTGTTGTTGTTGGTTTTAGCCGGAATGTGAGAAGCATTTACAGATGACAATGACATCCGTCGTAATTCCTTCATCAAACTTTATGATGTGGTGGCTAAAAACTCAACATGCTCTCTTAGACTGGAAAATTCATCAGTATGACGTGGTGGAGCAGAAGTACGTCATGTTTGACCCAAACTATAGCAAAACTCCCTAAGGTGGCCTTTTCTTTTGCAATATGTACAAAAGAACACAGTCTTAGGCGGACCTTGGTTTCTTTTTCTTGATCGAACTCTCCTTCGTGGATTTTGTCGATGACCATAAGGAGTAGTAGTAAACTCAGGGACTGGTTCAGGTGCAATTTGGGACGTGGAAGCACCATCATAGCCAATTCCTTGCCGATCACCAAAACCTAAAGCGGGGTCAAGGATCATCTTTCCCATCTTTCCATATCTGTCCTCGATTTGTACCTTGACTTACCGAACTCTCTCAAGATCATGAGTAAGATGAGCAACAAGAGCTTCAAGTTTCTTCCGAGTCTCCACGGAGGAATGGAGCTCACTCGTAAGACTAGCCATTTGTTTAGTCAAGTCCCCTATCTCTTTCTCAAAATAACTCTCTCTCTCTCTCTAAACAAACTCTCTTTCTGAACACAGGCAGACTCTCTCTCTCTCTCATGGCAGTGTAGGTGGAAGACTCTCTCTCTCTTTCTTCTTCTAACTCTTCTTCTAACGCGGTGATCCTAAGAACTAACGCTTTGTTATGCTTTTTAGTTTTAAATGACTCATTATATAACTCAGCGTAGGCGCGTTGAAGATTACTCTCTCTCTCACTTGTGTCATCCTCCCCCACACTCACATCATTCTCACTGTTGAGGTGTCCCTATGAAGTAGCATCCTCATCGTCGTGAGGTGCACCAGGAGTGCTCACATGACTAGCCATGAATGTGGTGAAGTAACACTCATGCGGTGACTCATTTTCTGAGTCCACCGACTCGACCTCACTGTCGTCACTAAGGGTAGCATTAAGGACAACCTTGCCCTTTTCTCTATTTAGACGTGTGGCACACTCAAAGTCTCTATGACCCCTACCGTCTCACTCAAAGCATCTCTCACTTTCTTTCTTAGGTGGATCTTTAAAAACTTTTTCATTTTTCTTTTCAAACTTATTTTTCTGAAAATTCTTCTTATCTTTAAAATTTCCACTTTTCTTAAATTTGAGAATTTTCTTAAAGTTTTTAGCAAAAAGACCCAAATCATCTAAGTCAAAATCACACTCAGAATCAGAAGTTTCACTCTTTCTTTCTAGATGACTCTACTCTCTTTCTTTCCATTCCCTCACTTTTTCTCTCTTGGGCATTAAGTGCAATCCCTTTATCTTTAGACTTCACAGATTTAGGAAACATGTCACTTTCATATGTTTGCAAGTCTCTTACAAGTTCCTCCAATTTTAGCGTATTTAAATTTCCCATAGAATTTAGCACAGTGACTTTAGGGATAAAACGCTTAGGCAAGGATCGAAGAATCTTTTTCACAACTCTTGCATTAGGAATATGTTCACCAAGATTAAAGCTAGTATTAACAATATCAGATAACCTAGCATAAAAATCATCAAAACATTCAGTTTCAAGCATGGTGATGGTCTCAAATTGAGTTGTTAAATTTTGCAATTTAGATTCTTTCACAACATTAGTTCTTCGTGGGTAAGTTGCAAAACATCACATGCCTCTTTTGACGTGGTGCACGTCATGATACGTCGGAACTCATCAGGAGTGATGGATCTGAAAATAGCACTTAAACCCTTAGAGTTAAACGATGACCATTTAAATTCTTCTTCAGTCCAAGAAGTGACAGGTTTTAAACTGGTCACATTTTCAACAGTGATGGAGGGAGGTGTCCACCCTCTTTCAACCAAAATCTAGACACGTTCATCAATGGATTTTAATGCAGATCTCATGCGGGCTTTCCAATATGCATAGATTGTCTCGTAAAAAACTGGCATTTTATTATATGATTTCTCCATTGAACACGCACTTTTTGAAAAATCAATTTTTTCAGAAAAATTGATATCTTAGAAAATTTTTGCGGAAACTAGGAATACGCGATAGATTAGTGTAGCCTGCTCTGATACCAATTTGAAAGAGGTGCGCGTGAGTTTAAATTAAGAAATTATATAATTAAACACTGTTTAACCCAATTAAATCCTAAACATGCATCTAGGTGTGATTGAATAAGATGTAAAGCATGCAAGAACATTCAAACACACACAAATGAGGAAAAATCCCCTAAAGGGGAAAAACCATTTATTTCACTATAATTTTGTAAAGTACAATTTACACGGATTACAATGAAATACAAGGGTGACACAGAATTACCCTCAGGCGTCGGATCTGTAATCAGCGGTTGGAAGTTTCCCTTTCTAGTAGGGCAGCAATGAAGAAGAAGTTCGGTCTTCTCAACAAGAGTACGAACAACAAAAGAGTTTGTGTTCTTGGGTTTCAAAAACGATTCACAAAAGATTTGGAAATTTGTGTGAATCCAAACATGAGTCTTGGGACTCAAAAGGTGAAGACTTAGGGTATTGGAACTCTGAAAAACGTGTGTAGAAGTCTTGCAAACCCAATCTCCGAAGTTGTTTTATAAAGGAATAAAATGACCTAAAAAATCTATGCACGATCTGTTTAATTTTATCCCAGGCGGACCGGTCTGGGTCTGAGACAGATCGATCCGAGGAGGCAGATCGGTTCTTTTTAATTTTGGCATTATTGGTTAGCTACCGATCTGGGGTCTACTATATATTCAGCAAGCGGATCGGTCCGGTTCTCTTTCTCTAGGCGGACCGGTCTGGCCTGTAGAATTTTGAATCCTCCTCTTCTTTGATATTCAGATCCGTTGATGAAAATATGAACCTTGAATTTCTTCAACAGTGTAACGGAGTATGACATAACAAATTGATAATGGACAAAAATGTCCTTACAACTGCCCTTTTGATATCTGTCCTCATTGTCGAAGCTAGCCTTGCTAATGCGTCTGCATGACTGTTGTTTTGCCAAGGTATTCTCTTCATATTTACCTCTTCAAAGCCTTCGAGTATGGTTCTCACCCTCTTTAGGTAATTGGCCATCCTTTCGTTCTTGGCCTCATAAGCCCCTAATACTTGATTAACAACGAATCTTGAGTCACTGTGAAGGAAGAGTCATCTTATACCAATAGTCCTTGCTAAGGAGAGGCCTGCTATCATGGCCTCGTATTTTGACTCGTTGTTTGATGCCTTGAAGTTAAACTTTAGGGCATATTCGATGTTGGTACCATCCGGGGCTGAGAGTATCAACCCCGCACCGCTCCCACTTTCACAAGAGGACCCGTCCATAAAGAGGTTCCAGATGTCTCTATCTGATGAGAAGCCACCTTCTAACATTATTTCCTGCCTGAAGAGGTACCGGTCTTCCTCATTCTCAGCTATTCCATCTCTGGCTCCCTTGGTCATAACCTCTTCCGGGTGTCGATAGACATTGTTGTCTGACCCTTCTGCAGTCTCTAGATTGTTCTCAACTTTGTCCTCTTCCCATGTGAATTCTGTGACAAAATATTCCATCACCTGCCCTTTGATAACCATCCTAGGCTGATAAGTGAGGTCATATTTCCCTAACTCACTGGCCATGTCATCAACTTACTCGACTTCTCAGGTTTATGGAGGTCCTGTCTTAGCGGGGAGTCGGTGAGTATGAGCATGGAATGGGCTTGAAAGTAGGGCTTCATCTTCCTCGAAGCATGTATCAAAGCGTAGGCCAATTTTTCCATCCGAGGATAATTCTGTTCAGCCCCTTGAAGGGATTTACTGTTGAAGTATACGGGCCTTTGGATCCCAACGTCTTCCCATACTATGACTGCACTTATAGCTGATTCAGAGACTGCTAGATAAACATATAATTTCTCTCCTACTATGGGCCGAGATAATAGCAAGGGAGACCCGAGGTAGGACTTGAGTTGGTTAAAAGCCTCATCACACTCTTTGTCCCATTCGAAGGCCTTTCTAGGCACCTTAAAGAACGGAAGGCACTTGTTCGTCACTCTGCAAACAAATCTGTTGAGTGTAGCCACTCTTCGAGTGAGCCTTTGAACATCCTGGATGCTCTTTGGTGTCTTTATATTAAGCAAAGCCTTGATTTTCTCAGGGTTGGATTCTATTCCTCTTTGATTGATGATAAATCTAAGAAATTTCCCAGCTCCTACCCCGAAGACACACTTTTCTGGGTTGAGTTTCATTGTGTATAGGTCCATGGTATTGAAGGTCTTTTCCAGGTCTG
Organism: Sambucus nigra; assembly: GCA_949130495.1. Classification (NCBI taxonomy): domain Eukaryota; kingdom Viridiplantae; phylum Streptophyta; class Magnoliopsida; order Dipsacales; family Adoxaceae; genus Sambucus; species Sambucus nigra. Next base: position 648,162,916 of record OX422215.1, on the reverse strand, counting down.
CCACATGAGTGCAGGCCTTTAAGCTCTTCGTCAATATATCGTCTACATACACCTCCATAATCTTGCCTATTTTGTCTTCGAACGTCTTATTCACAATACGTTGATACGTTGCCCCCGCATTTTTCAAATCGAAGGTCATCACCTTGTAGCAATATGTCCCTTTGTCAGTAATAAAGGATGTATTTTTTAAGTCTTCAGCATCCATGAAGATCTGATTATAACTTGAATACGCGTCCATAAAGCTCATGAGCTCATGCCCTACAGTAGCATCTACCATCTGATCTATCCGAGGTAAGGGATAGCTGTTTTTTGGGCAAGACTTGTTCAGGTCATTAAAATGTATGCACATTCTCCATTTTCCATTGGCTTTGGGCATAATGACTGCGTTTGATAGCCACTCTGGATATATGACTTCCCTAATAAACTAAGCCTCTTCTAATTTTTTGACCTCTTCCCGGACGACATCGTACTTTTACCTAGAGTAAACTCTTCATCTTTGTTTGGTTGGCTTAGCATCCTTAGTCACGTTAAGTTTGTTACACATAACCTCAGGGTTAATTCCAGGCATGTCTGCGTGACTCCAAGCGAAGACACTCTGCCTCTTCCTTAAGAAGTCTATCCGCTCTTCCTTGATTTCCGCTTTTAAGGCTTTGTTGACCTGGATGGTTTTTTCGATTCGTCCTCATTGAGGACAATGGATTTTACCTCTTTCGCGGCCTCTCCTTTCTTTAAATTTGTTTAGTCTCTAGGGTCAAGTGTGTCAATGTTATAAGTGGTAGTTGCTCTCTTATGAACCTCTCTCTCTTCAGTCGAGTTGAAGTAGCATTCTCGTATAATGGTCTGGTCACCCTGCACTTCCCCTACCCCATAGGGGTTAGGGAATTTCAGCATCTGGTGGACCGTCGACAGCACCGCTTCAAACTCCTTAAGGGCTACTCTTCGTATGATGAGGTTATAGGCCGAGAAGATATTTTCTTCCATAACAAAAAAATTGATCTTCCGGGTTAACCTCTTAGGCCACTCATCGCCCATTCGTACATTCATCTCATATATGCCCAATTGATTGACCTTTTCACCGTTGAACCCCATTAACGGATGATGATAGGGTACCAGCCTAGCTCTGCTAAGGCCTAGGCTTTTAAAGTAGTGCCAGAAAATAACATCTGCTGAACTTCCTCCATCTACAAGAATTCTCTACACCTCACATCCATGAACTCTTGTTGTGATCACCAAAGGGTCATCATGTGGAGCTAGGATGCCTTTAAAGTCGATTCGGGAGAACCCAACTATGAGAGTGTCCATGTCTATCTTCTTTCTCTTCTGCGTAGTCTCAAAAGACGTCAGGTTTACCAATTCAAGTTTGGCCACTAATTTAGCCTCTGCCACATGAGCCTTTTTGTCAGCAACCTCAGAACCACCCTCTGCAAGTCCTCCGCATATGGTTCTAATGCCAAAGGAGATCATACCAAACCTCTTTATTGGGGTGTTGTCATCTTTTGGCGGGAGGTATGGATAGTCTTTATCATCTCTGACTGAGTCACCATCTCTTCTTGCTGGTGTATCGTCACGACATCTATCGTTCATCTTCTTTTTGGGGTAATCTTTTCCCCTTTTGGGAGCTTTTCCATCAACATATTTCCTCAACTTTCCTGGCTTCAACATCTTCTCGATCTCATCCTTCAAGGCGAAGCACTTCTCTATTATATGGCCATGGTCTTGGTGGAATTCACACCATAAATTTTGGTTCCTCTTATGTGGAGGAGCCTTCAGATTCTCTGGCCATCTTAAGGATTGATCATTATTGATCTCATTGAGGATGTGTTCGCAGCTTACCGTAAGAGGGGTATAACGCGCAAACCTGTCATCAGCTGACCTCTTCTTTCATTCCTTCTTTCTTTGGAACTTTACTCTCTTATCGTCGTTCTCCTCTTCATACTTAGAGACCATGGCCTCTTCAGCGTTCATGACCTTCCCCACAGTTACCAATAGCTTCGCCATGGACTTTGGTGGGTCTTCCGTAAGTTTCCACAATAACTTCCCCTTCTGAAGACCTCCTATAAGGGAGGTCATGGCAATATTCTCTTCGTAATCTTCAACCTCAAGTTTTTCTTTGTTAAACCTGGCGATGTAGTCTCTTAGGCTCTCATGCTTGCCTTGCTTGACATACAACAGATGGGTGGTCTTCTTTTGAGGTCTTACCCCAAAGAAGAAATTGTGAATGAACCGTTCAGCCAATCCCTTAAAGTTGAATTCTTCAATAGATAAGTAAACCAGATGTGCGCAGCTCCCATCAAGGTCTCGGAGAAGGCCTAACACTTCATCTCATCTGATATTGAGTAAATATCCGCCGCTGACTGGTACATCTCAATATGATGTACAGGATTGGTGCTACCGTCATACTTAGGAGTCACTGTGGGTGGCTTGAACTTGGCTGGGGTAGGGAAGCTTACTATTTTAGCCACGAACGGAGATCCCTTTGAGAAACCTCTTTATAGTGGATCCCAAATTTTGATGAGGTCTCCTATCTTGTCCTCAAGATGTTGGATGGAGTCATTCCATGGTCTTGCAACGTCATCCTGGCTGAGGTTATCCCTAGCCACCTCTAAGGGGTGGACTGAGGGTTCCCCATCCATGACACAACGTCTTATGTTGACCTCTTCTTGGTCTCTTCCTCATCCCTGATGAGGCCGACGTTGTCTATCTTCCCTTAGTGAGCTGACTTCACTTCTCGACCTTGACAACCTTTATCTTAGGTTATTTATGGGGCTGAGCCTTTCAAAGGCTGAACCTCTGCTCAGTCGATCAAAAGATGATCCTCGTTGTTGAGCTTCTCCACCTCTTCTGGCCCCACAACCTAGGCTTCATTTGATAGGACGAACTATATTGTTTGAAACCTCATACGGCTCCCAATAATCTTCCGAGACATCTCCGCCACTAGATCATCATACATGTCCTCAGGGCAAGGGTTTCCTTGCCTCCCCTGGCGCAAGCACCTAGGGTCAGCAATGTCCCTCCTCCGCTAGGGTGTAGGTTGGTCTTTTTGCGGTGCCTGGGGTGGTCCCCTGGCATCAGGATGAGGCTGAACAACCGCCAGAGTGATCATTTTCGGTGAGACTCCAGGTGGCCTCATCATATTTTGGATGAGCTGTGCAAATTACTCCTGCATTACTTATTGTGTTGCAGCCAAAGACCTCAAGGCTGCGGCACCTTTGCCATTTCAGATTGGGGCGGTGCCTGGCTGGAGCTAGGTCCTCCCGCACCAGGCGACGGAAGAGGTAGTGGTAATTTCGGTGCCATGTGTTAGCACAAAAGAGCTGGTGTAGTAAATGAGCTTAATGCCTTACAGGACCTCTTTCAATGGTGAGACAGCTCCACGCAAGGGGTGAGGCCTGGTTCACCACCAGAGTCTCCGGTGAGGTTAAGCGAATAATAAGGAAGAGACAGCTTCTTAATTCCCACAGACGGTGCCAAAATGATGATGCTGGAAATAGCACCACCCTTCAAGGTGTTTATGAGCTTAATTCAGTGTTAACAATGGAAACATAAGAGTATGTAAACACATATAGGAGAATGAGATGAGGAGAAGAAAATGAACACCGTTGTGTAAGTGGTTCAGCCAATCATGCCTACATCCACTGTGAAGGTGTGTGGTTAATATCACTGTATGAGGGCTCTAATGGCCATGGATACAAACTCTCAAGCTTTCTCTCTCTGCTGTGTAAATTGACAGAGTTTCAACTAGGGTTGTATTTTTGGGCCCCTTTACAAGGTAGAGGATGACCTCTATATATAATGCCTGGGGGTGTAGTGTACCCCCAAGCATGCAATGAACATGTGCATAAGGATCGAACCAGTATGAGAATGACACCTGGCTGATCTCATGCAGATAATGATGACCTCAATATTCCCTCACGTGAGGGGAATGATTCGGTTATAACTGATTGTGTACACGTGTTCCCAACAGTACATATGCTGATAAGGACTCGTCCATCTGTGATTGGTCCCAACCTCGGCCTAGAAGAGGATGAGGTTGGTGTAGTAGAGTGACTTCGTAATCAAGGGTGACCTTGGTTCAGCAGCAAAGCCGAGGTAAGGTAGGTGGGACTGCAATGTCGGCCTGGGCCAAGGTAATGGTGAAGTAGCAGGAACGTCGGTCGATCCTCAGTCGAGGCTGGTTATGATGATGAGATTGTCCCTGTAACCTCGTCCTGCACCTAGCTGAGGTTGGCATACTTGGATAGCCTGATGAATAAGTACCCATGGATTATAAAGACCTCTCTTACCGAGGTAGCTAGTAACGCCGGCCATGACCGACCTTTCTTGGGAGGAGACCGCTGGTTGTTGATCTAAGTCTCTTCCAACATCGACCATCTCCATGGACGAGGTTGATGTTTCTGAGCCGAGGGGGTACATTTAGGGCATATAAATGACCATGGGTGTACTTAGTGGATATGATGTGTCCATACCAAATCTTTTCAAGACTTTTTTAGTATAATTAGACTGATGGTTAAGAATTCCAGTAGAAGTTCTCTCAATCTGCAGGCCGGGACAAAATTTAGTTTTCCCGAGGTCTTTAATCTCAAATTCGTTCTTCAAATAGTTAGCAGTTTTCTTGAGATCTTCTAGAGTCCGAATTAAATTAATATCATCCAAATAAACTGCTACTATCGCAAATCCCATTGGGAATTTCTTTACAAAGACGAATGGGAAAATTGGATTGTTTTCATACCCTACTTAGACAAGTATTGACTAAGACGGTTGCACCACATCCTTCTGAATTGCTTTAAAACATATAATGATCGTCTTAGTCTAATTGAGTACGTACTTCTTGAATTTTCTTCTAGAAAAGAAAATCCTTCAGGTATTTTCATATAAATTTTTGTGTCTAAGTCCCCGTATAAATAAACAGTCACAACATCCATGACTCTCATATCAAGATTTTCAGAGACCAATAAATTAATCAGATATCAAAAAGTTATACCATCCATAACGGGGTAGTATGTTTCATCATAATCAATCTTGGGTTTCTGTAGGAAACCTTGCGCCACAATTCATGCCTTATATCGAGTGATTTCATTTTTCTCGTTGCACTTTCTTACAAACACCTATTTGTAACCTACTGGTTTAACATCTTTTGGGGTTTGCACTATAGGTCAAATACACCATGTTTATTTAGAGACTCAAGTTCTGCCTTGATGGAAATTTTCCATTTTGGCCAATCTTCTCTTTATCGACATTCATTTATAGTACGTGGTTCATTATCATCATCAATGCCCTTTGATATTTGTGTAGCTATTGCATATTAAAATATATCATCGATGACTGATTCATTACGATCCCACATTTCTCTTGAACATGTATAAAATATAGAGATCTCATTATTATTCTTAGGTACCTTTGCCTCTTCAGGGGCTTTTATTGTCACTTCAGGGACTTGTCTCATTTCAGTGACACTAACCTCTTCAGAGGTTTTATATAAAGGGGATATTCTATTCATAACCTCTTCTGGAGCATTATGAGGGCATGATTTTTCATTTAATCTCCGCTTCCGGGGAGTTGAATCTTTGGAACCTATAGGTCTGCCATGCTTCTGGCATGCAACAGAATCATTTGCTGCTGAAATCAAATTTTGTCCCACTATTGGTGCATTAGTTACGAGTACACGAGATTTGGTTACTTTTGTAGCATCATTGAATGCATCGGGTAATTAATTTTCAATTCCCTGAAGATGTATTATCCTTTGCACTTCATTCTCACATTATGAGGTACGGGGGTCTAGATGAGACAAGGTGGAATTATTCCACGTGAATTATCGCCATTATTCTGGAACAGACCGTACTTAAGGTACATTCTTCCCTTCCCCTAATGGCGGGAAGATGGTCTCATCAAAATGACAATCCACAAATCTAGCGGTAAACACATCACCTATCAATGGTTCAATATAATGAATAATGGATGGTGAATCATAACCAACATGTATGCCTTAATGACGATAGGGCCCCATTTTAGTACGTTGCGGAGGTGAGATAGGTACGTACACAACACAACCAAATTTACGCTAGTGGGAATGTTTGGCTGATATCCTATTATAAGTTGGGAAGGGGAAAAATAATGGTAAGCAATTGGTCAAAGTTGAATTAACTTGGCAGTGTGTAGGATGGCATGACCCCAAGATGAGATTAGGAGTTTTAATTGTATAAGATAAGGTCTGGCTATGAGTTGTAAACGTTTAATTAATGACTCAGCTGAACCTTTTTGGGTATGAACATGGGGAACTGGGTGCTCAACATTAATGCCTATGGATAAACAATAATCATAAAAAACTTGAGAAGTAAATTCACCCGCATTATCAAAGCGAATGGATTTGATGTGATGATCAGGAAATGTGCTCGGAGCTTAATCATTTGAGAAAGTAATTTTACAAAAGCCAGATTGCCAGTGGAAAGTAAGCAAACATGTGAACATCGAGTGGAAGCATCAATTAAAACCATAAAATATTTAAAAGTTCCATTAAAAGGGTGAACAGGGCCACAAATATCCCCTTGAATTCGTTGTAAAAAGATGGTTATTCAGAGGCTATTTTGAGAAAAGATGGTTTAGTAATTAATATCCTTGCGTACATGGGGTGTAAAAACGATCACTTGGTAGAGTGAGTTGTTGATTTTCCAAAAAATGTCCATTCAAATTATTGATTATTTTTCGAAACATGTTGGATCCAAGGTGACCCAAACGATCATGCCATACTATCAAGGCATTGGGATCATTAAGATTTCGATCCATGACAGAGTGTGATTCTATAACACCAAGTGTTGTGTAGTATAACCCCATGGATAATGCAGGGAGTTTTTCTAGTGCGAGCTTCTAGGTTCCAACACTAGAAGTAATGCAAAGGAATTATTTGTTATGTTTATGACTTGTTTCCATATGATACCCATTCACTTTGATGTCTTTAAAACTCAGCAAATTTCTTCTATAAGTGCTTGAGTATATGGCATGTTGTATCAATAAGTGTGTACCATTAGGTAGCACCACATGGGCTCTTCCAGAGCCATCAATAATTTTAGCAGGACCGACTATTGTGGAAATATTTGCCATATCATACACCAAGTCAGAGAAAAAATTCTGAATTTTCAAAATAGTATGAGTTGTTCCACTATCAATTAGACACGTGTCATAGCTTGTTTGAAATTTAGGATCCATACCTTTTATACGAGTAACACAATTAAAGGTTGCAAACCATATAAGCATTTAAAATAAATGTAAAACCATGCAATTTATTACAATAAGAAGTTAAAGGGAAAAGAAAAACATAAGGATGTCATAAGACAAACATTATTGTAGCCATATGAAGAAAATATAAATTATATAGTTTTGGGGGGTTTGCCAAGCATAGCATCAAATGTATCATTACCAATGGGATTGCCATCTTCATATTCAAAAAACTATTAACATTAAGCTAGGTATTATCAATGTTCCAGCGGTCTTCAGGACCTTCCATCTTCCAATGGTCTTCTGGACCTTCCATCATATTTGTCTCCACTCCCCTTTTGGAAGCTTGATATTTTTCCACAAATTTCTTTGACGTACGACAATTACGGGTCCAATGACCATTGCCACCACATCTATAACAAGTGTCTCAGGGTTGTTCCATGTTTGAATTTTGATTTGCCTTTTGATTTGGGCCATTCTACCTTTGGCGGCTTTTGAAATTTGTATGTTGTTGAGGCCCTTGGTTATGGTAGCCACCTCTTCTGGGGTGGCGACGACGTTGCCGTATATTCCTCGGCCACTTTCAAAATTCCGAGATGAATTAGCATTCACTTCAGGGAGTGCTGCAGTTCAAGTGGGTCATGAGGAATGATTCTTCATCAGCAAATCATTATTTTGTTCGGCTACTAGGAAACATGAGATCAAATCAAAATATCTTTTTAAACCCTGCTCTCGATATTGCTGCTGCAGGAGCATATTCGAGGCATGAAAAGTAGAGAAAGTTTTCTGTAACATATATGCATCATCTATCTTTTCTCCACAAAGTTTGAGTTGCGAGGTGATTTTAAACGTAACAGAATTGTACTCTAACACTGTCTTAAAATCCTGAAATTTCAAATCGAGCCATTTATGGTGTGTACATGGAAGTATGATCGATTTTTTAAGGTCATATCTCTCCTTCAGGGAGTTCGATAGATCTAATGAATCTTTCATAGTTAGATATTCACTTTTCAAATAACTATGTAAGTAATGCCTAAGAAATATGAGGGCTTTAGCCCTGTCCTGCCAGGACATAGTGTTATCACTAGTAATGACATCACCGAGATTTCGGGCTTATAGATGGAGTTCTGCATCTTGGGACCAGTTGAGATAATTGTTTCCATTTATATCAAGTGCCTCAAATGCAAGTATAGAGATGTTGTACATTTTGAAACTGTGCATTTAAGCAATAATAATTAGAGATAATGCAGAATTTAAATAATGGAATGAACAATTTACATATAAATAAAATTTCAAATATTTGATTTTGAATCTGTGATAATCAAAATTTCATATAGTTGCTATTTATTTGTGTATTCGGGGTGCAATACAAAAATTTATTGATCTTCAGGTTCAAGAAATATTTTGGAACATATATTTGGAACTTCAGGTCCGAAACTATAAATAGCGATTCAAGTCCCAAATTTAAAGGTAATTAAGAACTTTAGGCCCCAATTATTAGGAACTTTGAGTCTCAAAAATTAAAACTTCAGGTTTGATTTTACGGCAGATTTTATCATGTCCAAAAAATTAAACATCAATTGCGAACTACAAGCCGCAAAAATTTAAATAAGAATTGGGAACTTCGGGCCCCAAAATTATTAATTATTGGAGAACTTCGGGTCTCAAACTGTAATTATTTATTCACACACTAATATGATAAAAAAAACATTATTAATAATAATAATAATAATAATAATAATAATAATGAACACAATAAAAACTGTGACATGTACGGAGCACAGTTAAAATAACATATTCTTTATGTTTTAGGTATGAAAGCAGTTGTTGCCCAAATTGAATAAAATAGTTACGAAATTTATCAGAGTAAAAAAAATTGCATATTAATTAATCTGATTCTCTAATCACAACTATGTAAACCAACCAATTATTATACAACAATAAAAATCATTTATGCCTTAGAAAGCTAAGATCATATATAGCTACGCATATATGTGTGAGAATAGATTATGAGCTTATCACTTTGTGTATGAATGGTAGTGTGAAAGATTGACTTTCTTATCATATAAATCTCTCTCTCTCTCTCTCTCTCTCTCTCTCTATATATATATATATATATATATATATATATATGCCATGGTATATATATTCTTCAAATGAAGAAAAAAGGCTGGATATGGGCCAACCATATTCATTAGTTATGACTTATGTCATATAGCACGTATACAAAAAAAATGACAGATAACACATTTATACACATGGAAGGAAACAAAATAAAAACAAAAAAAGGGTACAGACCTCTTTCGGTGATTGATAGAAAACTAATATTTAAGGCGAGATTGGTGAGATATCCATTCAAACCCTTGTGATTTATCTTTTGTTTTTCCGAAGAAAAAGTATTTGATTTGTCGATCAAAGTTTGTTGGGTGGAGAGATATCGTCCTAATAACGTGTTGAAAATAAAAGACAGAGAATTGATAGAGAGGAAGTATTTTATTTGTCAATAATATTGGATGAAATAGTTGTAGAAAATCATATGACGATACTCCTATTTATAGAATATAGTGAGGTATTCCAAAAGACAAAAATATGAGTGAACATCCACCCAAAAGATAAAAGCCACATTATTTAACAATACTGTCATTATAAAGTAATATCAACTATAGACTACCTCTTATATTTTTTGAACATAAAATAATTTTTATTTATATTTACGATAAAATTGACGTAGAGTTATTTTGAAAATGTCATAATAGCTTCCTACTACAGACATATAAATTAGTCACATATATAAATTTGTTAAAACATTCATTATTTTTTAATAAGAATTCCCATTTCAACTAGTAAAATATGGTGATATTGGTGTATACTGTTTATAATTAATGAAAAGGACTAAACCAAGAGCGGTTTCATCAATAAGCTCACATTAAAATGTATCTACATAATTTATGTATATTTTTATGTTTGTTATTTGTCAAAGGATTTCATCACATGAAAAATATTCTGGTCTAAAATCAAAATATATGTATATTTGTTACAACATTGTCATTAAATTAAATTTTTTTAAATACTTACCAACAATAAATGTAATTATATTACAATGGACACATTTTGTTTCAAATCTATTAGTTTTTCTATAAAAATGTATTTACTAGTTTGTAAACATGTACATGTTAAGTATGTTTTGGGGTTATATATATATGCATAGTCAGACTCTAATGCGAACGTAACTTGTGAACAAAACTTGCAAATGGATTGTTTTACGATTTTTAAAAATAGCAAACAAAATGTTTTGATCGATTTTTTAAAAATAGCAAAATAATTCATTTTGAATTGAATTTTTTTTTGAGAAATTCCTTGAAATGTTTAAATACTACAAAAAAAAAAATATTATGTTTGCTATTTTTAAAATATACAAAAAAAATCCATCCACAAATTAGGTCCGCTCAATGTGATTCCCGATTGGCACAAAAAGTCAAAAAAGCCGTTGACAAATCACACCTTTCAACTATTCACTTTGGGTATAATACTATTAAGTCTGAAAACATTATTTATAGTATTGACTGGAACTGAATTTGAAGCTTTACATGTTTTGACTCATCCAAAACTAACAACAAACATTTTCATTTTCCACTCCAAAACAAAGCCCGTGATATATCATGCATCATTACCTTAAGTAGATTCCGTAGTCAATGCGTAACACTAAGGCCCTCAATCTAATTCAATCACTAGCAATTTCCTTGAACCCGCTGAGAAAAAAAAGACTTGAAAATAAGCACATCAACACTATGCATAACTAATACAAATTTATAATGACAAACTCAAGAAGAGATGGGGGGAAAAATCACTTTGAAACGTCAAATAATGATATTTTTAACCAGATCGTTTATTGTTCCCAAACGATGAATTGTCAAAAAAAAAACAATCACAGTCATATTTGTTGCTGATATGAGTTGTGTCCATGCGACCTGATTTTTTTCTAGAGGAATATATATTTACTGGTGAAAATTACCACTCGAATGTTTTTAAGGACAATCACAAATGTATTGTAATCTCTTTTAATTATAGGATTCGTAATTTCTAGTTTCTGTATTACAATACACAAGTGTATATATATATATATACAAGTGGTGACCCATACGATGCACGGCGGGTGTAACGCATTCTGAATTATTTTGTTTAAATATGTAAATTAATATATAATTATTATCGTTATTTCAAAAGAAGATCGTAACCATAGCCATGATCATGTAAATATAAGTAATGTGGTGAGTAAAGAGTACGACTTGAAATGAGTAAGAGGAAATAAATGGTAAGAACCATAATATCGTAGATCAAACCATAGTCAGAGAATCCAAGTTAGAAAAAAAAATACATTACGAAGTGAATTTTAAAATGAAGTAGTAGTTAAAACTGTCGGGAACTAATTTTTGTAGAAATGAAAGCGATATTCATTTTCTTTGAGCCACTCCAAATATGGATTATCTGCATACTCGTAGTGGGTAAATCCATATTTCCTGAACATAGCCTTTCGAAATTCCCATGTCTTGATGTGAATGCATCTCTTGAGTTGCGAGATGAAAACTGCAATCTGTTATGTCATCGTTAGTGGAGCAGACATTAGTATATTTTAATGCGAAGTAAATATTAATGCACCATATGGGATTACAAATGTTGTAACATGTGTGCAATTCATACATCATTCTTCATGACGGGGAGTTTATCAGTCTATTTTGTATATTTGGGAATGAAAAAAATAAGTTAGATTTTTCACATTAATGACATCTAATGGTAAATAAAATATTGGTTCAATATTATTTCACCACACACCTTAGCAGATCGTAGTGAAGGTTAAAAAAAATAGAATGTGGTATATTATTTATGCGATTGAAGCACTTTATTATTTGTTTAAAAGTTAATGGCATGAGGTATTGTAACTAATTAATCAATATTACCGTTTAATATTTATGTTCTTAATATATATGTCATCATTATTATTTTTATTGTGATATAATAAAATATGGTTTAAGCAATTATAAAATCATTTCGATAATAATAAATTTTTTATAGCAAATAAAAAATATTTCTAGGAACAAAGAGATTATTTAACAACATATTAAAATATTTCCAGGTTATAGAAATGATTTATAGCAAACAAAAATTTGAATTTTAGCAGTAAGAAATTAGTTTTAGATTATAAATATAATTTCAGTCAAGTAAAAAATGATTTTTAACAATAGTAATTTTTGAAGCAAATAGTAATTATTTTGAGGAGTTTAAAAAAGATTTGCAGCTATATAAGATTGTTTGTAGCGTATAAAAATGTATTGCATCAAATATGAAATGGATTCATCAGTAACAAATAATTACTGGCAAATGATTTCAGGCGAAAATAAAATGATTTTCTAAAGTATTTAATTATTTCGAGGAATTTTTTTTTAGGAATATAAAAAAATTACAATATGGTAATTTATTTATGTCATTGACGAAATTTATTATGTGATTAAAATTTAATAGCGTGAGGCGATGTAAGTAATTGATCAGGAAGGCTATTATGTGCACGTTCATGTGTTAAGCGTTACAATGTAGGCAGATAACCTATATGTGTTTATCTATTTTCGGAAAACTTTATAAATTATACTTTCTTTATATATATATATATATATATATATATATATATATATATATATATATATATTCGAGGAGTAAGTAACATACCGTGTCGGGGGAGACTGTACGTAATATGAGATGTAGAATGCAATGGAAAAGAAGATGACACCTGCGTATTAAAAAAAGAAGATATGAAAATAATATAGATAAAAAAATTAGTAAGACATTAATTATTTATAAGAATAAGTAATTGATTTTTCGAAATCAAAATACACATAAATTATGATTTCAAGTTTGGAGCATCGTGGGAGATGATATATTACATGTTCATGTGCAAAATCAATGGTGATTAACGAAGAAATAATATCTGTGATGGCGAAACGTTTTTCAACGGTAATAATTTTTTTTCAGTAATAAGAATTATCTCTAGGAGTAAAAGAAACAGATTCAGCAAAGAAAACAGAACAGGTGTTGTGGAAATAAAAACATAATAAATCAACACAATTTTTTTCAAAAGAAACCATTCCAATGTAGGCAGATAACCTATATATGTGTATAAAATGTGTTTATATATTTCGGAAAACATTATAAATTATACTTTCTATATCTATATATATTCGAGGAGTAAGTAAGATACCGCGTCGTGAGAGATTGTACGAAATATGGGATGTGGAATGCAATGAAAAAGAAGATGACACCTGTCGGTCATGTCCAGTATCAGTGGAGATTAACGAAGAAATAGTATATGTGATGGCGGAGGTTAACAGACCCGTAAGTGAAAAAAAAACGATCTAATAATTTGTTTTTTTTTTTGTCTATTTCATTACTAATTTTTTTGTCGAAATTGACACGATATGTCGTGTGCGTATCGTATTTTTTTTACACGAAGTCATGTTGTGTCATTTTCGTGTATAAATTATGAGTCGTGTCGTGTCGTGTTATCGGATTTTTTATGCGTGACATTTAAGAAATTTTGGTATTCGTGTTGGGTCGTGTCATGTTGTTTTTTTATTCGGGTTGTGTTTTTTTCAACTAAAAAAACGAATTCGTGTCGTGTCGTGTCATGTTCGTGTCCAAAAAAATATTATCGTGTCGAATCGAAACACGACACGTTAACCCGAATTTCCACCCCTACTTACAAAAGAAAGAAATCTCACGAACCATAAATGAAAAAAAATAGGTGCATTATCTCGATTAATTCCTACTGAGACATACTAAAAAAAAACACATAAAGCCATTGCGTTAACATAGATGCGTGTTTAACCGCGCTAGGCAAAAAAATCATAGATGTTTATATATATAAAACAGGCAGTTGAAAAAACAAATACACACGTGCATTCCTTGATAAATTCCTCCTCACGCAGAATAAAAAAAAAAACCATAAAGCCATGCGCTAATAGATATGCATGTTTAACAGAGGTAGGCAACAAACATTAGGGGCATCTATATATATTGATAAAACAGATAGTTGAAAAAAGAAGAAAACAAACGTGGAGACATATATACATACGTCGTTTGAAGACCCATCACTCTCCAAAGCAAAAAAAAAAAAAGATGTATATATCATGGTCCTTAAAAACCGTTGCATCAGTGGCATATTAGAATAGGTAAATCTATTGTACTATTTGGTATATTTGGTTGTTCATCTCATATGAGGTAAATAAAAACTATCAGGGGATGTGTATATGTGTATGTTTATATACTATCAATATATATACTAAGATATGATCTGTAACAATTTATAAACAACCTTAAATTTTTTTTGTGGATTAATGAACATGAAGACTCTTTTTGTTGAGAGAAAAATATGCCAGCCCAAGAAGGTTTTTTAAACTTATAGAAAAAGCAAAACAGATGTGTTTCAAGTCATGATGTGACAAAAATACACATAGGTTTTAACAGTCGCAGTGTTTTTTTTAGTAGCCAAGATGGACACTACGCACAATGAATAAAACATTAACTACAATGAGATAACAATAGAAAGAGATGGGGTGAAAATTATTGTAGAGGGAGTGAGATAACAATACTCATTTGTCAAAAAAATTCAGTGAGCAAATAGATAGAGGTTTTAGTAGTCTCATTCGTTGAATACAAAATTTAATAGCTACAGTGTGTTTTTCTTTTTTTATTACCCACGATGAAGACAACACACAACCAATAAAACATTAATCAAGACGTCAGCACAGTGAGAAAAAAATTAAAAAAAAACGTGAATGAGAGAGCAAGCAGAAACACAAATAGATAGAGAGAGGCAGAAAATCATCTTTCATGTATATATAACATCACTCATGCACCTTACACCTTATTAATTGCTGGCATTAACAATCGCATAGCAGTAACATCTTTCATGTATATATAGCATCTTGGTTAGATAGTATATAAATATATGAACGCATACCTGCTTATATGTGGACGTTGCTTTGGTACGTGGAGGTGCTATTGTCTGGGTGTGGAGGCGATCGCTAGGTCTGTGTAGAAATGACACAGCGAGAGAGAGAGAGAGAGGTCATAAATCGGAAAATAGTGGAGAGGTGGGAAGGATGGAAGTTGATGAAAAAATGAATCAGTTATTCTTGTCCTATGTTGAACGTGCATGATGAGTGGGAGAAGTGGGTTAATATGTAACTGCAACAATTTCAAATATAGCAGGCATATATTGGAAGAAGACGAGTGTGATTTGTTTTTAAAAAAGAAAAGTCAAAAATCTGAGAAAATTTGGTTTAAGGTTTCGAGGCTTCTTAAGCAGCCTACTACATACGTATATAATATAAGATATATATATATAATAATAATGCTCTAGTGCGGACTAGTCCGCATATTAAAAATACGGACTGGACATGTGTCATCTAACGGTGCGTCTAGAAATTATCGCTTAAATTATAGACACATTTTCTCTCTTTTTTAGTCTCACCGCCAGGTGACACATGTCCGGTCCGCACAAGAACAACACTATATATATATATATACATATACAGAGAGAGAGAGATTTTAATACCCCATAATTTTTTAGAATAAAATATTTCGATTAGATGGATTTAATGATTTCGAACTTTAATTTTGAGAGTGAATTAAAATGGAAAGATTTAAAATTAAGTGAATAATTTTTTTTTTAATTTAAGTAAGCACTTATGATTTTATAAAAATAAAACTCAATTGGACATAATGGGTTTGCGAGTGAGATATAATTAATTTATAAATAAATTATAGAACGCGCGTCGTTGGAACATATTAAAAATGTTTAAGTAAAATTAAAACGTTTGGGATGCATTTTTTGGGAGCGTTAGAAACTCGGTCTAGTGTTTTAAATATTGAAAATTGATCTCGGATCATATGTATATGAGTTAGGAAACTTTTGGAGTAGTTGGGTTATGATTTCGGGGTTATTTGAAGATCCAAAAGTTAGGCTTTTGACCCAACTCGGAATTTGCATTAATTGAGAGGTTAAGTGGGGGTTAACCACTCCCCCACTAACACAAAGTAAAATCTAAAAGAGCATCCACAAGAGAGAGAAGGAAGAAATACCAAGATAAGGACTAAAGGGCTGGAATTGAAGAGGAATCAAAGAGGAACACCAAAGGGGATATTCTCTACACTTACAGGGCAAGAATTTCTTACATAATTTATGTCTATAATTTATTTCTCAATGCAGAATTTTATTCCCTTATGTTTATGAAAAATAGGGTTTATTAGATTTGATCTTATGTTGAATACCCACATATAGAGGAATGATAAATTGAATTTGATTATGATATGCATGTAGAGGAAAGAGTCACATGTAGAAATTATTTTCAGAAATTAGGAATCGATAAATATGAATATTTGGGGGTTAAATTCCTTTAAACTAAACCGAACCCATAGAGAAGAAAACGAATCGGTCTGGTGTGGGCCAAATTTTCTGTAAATATAGAACCAAACCGATTGAAATGAAAAACGAACCGATCTGGTAGAGTAAAAACTTTATGTAAAGGGCAAACCGAACCGATGTATCTGGACCGGATCGGTTCGGCTGAGTAGAAATTTGGGGATGAATTTATGGCTATTGTGGAAGTCCTCGATGATGAATAGTGAATCGAAAGTTATATAAGATTCTTGATAAATAAAAATTTGGTTCTGGTGATTAACTTATGGGTGTCATTGTGCAAGTTTTGAAATTAATTTGGGACTTAAAAATGCTATGGTTGGGTATATAAATTATGGAACAAAATTTTACTCGTATCCAAGTTAATAATAATAATTACATATAACTAGATGGCTAAGTAATTAATTGCTGGATATATTTAATAATTTATTAGACAATAAATTATTAATGGGTGATTGAGGGTATGAGAATTGGATTGGAACTTTATGGTAATTTATGAACATTTACCTTTACATGTTATTGAAAAAATAATACGTATTATATTATATTCGTGTGTGGACATGCCAGTAGACTTTCCTATCGGCTCGGGGTTCATGTGTTCGAGCTACTGACCACACGTTGGCATGGGTGGGCTTGACGTTGTGTAGTCATATAGGTACTACGCAGTGGCTCCACCCTCGAGAGGTAGGTCTGTTGTTGACTGTTCTTGTATTACCGCTGGGTATGGACCGTATGCAGGTATCGTGCGTAGGGACCGCCCTAACTTGTGTGTATTTTTTGGTGTCTCCTTAGGATGTCAGGATTCCTTCGGAGTGTCTGATTTGGATGTTAGGATTCCTTCGGACATGATAGAGCATGAATTTGACACCAACGGTTAGGTGTGGCAATTCGGGTTAGGTGTGTCATTTTCGGGCTGCGTTGAATTTTATTTTAGTATAAGTTTTGTGTACTCTTAAATCTATACAAGCTAATCGGGTCATGTTCTGGTCATTACCGTAAATGGTTTGTCGGGTCAAAAATTGCCAGCTCTACCAACGGTAGATGCCCTTGTGTGTCACATATATGGAAGGACAAATATTATTATTTACCCGAATTTTATGGAAATTAAATTGAAATTGCCTAAGGATATCGGCACTGAATAATATTTAGATCCTATAATGCACATTAGATATTTATGCCTTATCCTTAATATTTAGGAGGCTAGAATTAATGTATGTTAGTAATTTAAATGAAGGTATCGCATTTAATTGAAATTAATTAGGAATGAATTTCCTTCTAGAATTGAGATGATGTCATAAATCATTATTTGAGATGTATTAGGGTGCTATTATTATCAGACTTAAATGAGAGGTAAGGCGTTATATGCATGTGAGTGACAAAAAAGGGGATACTTATTATTCATTGACTGTATTATTTTTATTTTAAATTATTCAAGTTAATTATTACACTCCTCGAGCTCTTACCCAAATTATAAATGTTTTCCCCCAGGTTATTTTTTAGATATGGATAGCAGGATTGTTGTTGTACCAGCCTTGCGATCTCTCGGTGCCTAGTAGTGTTCCAGACCATTGACTCTAGCCTTAGTGCTTTTCTGCCGGAGTTATTTCACTTGAGAGAGAAAAATTATAAGGGCATAAGCCCAAGATGTATTTTATCCATTTACTTCATGTTGAAGTGTGACATTTACTTGATGATTTAAATAATCATTTTAGTTGGTGTTGGATGACTTTATTCATTGTTAAGAAAATATTCATAAAGTTTTAAAGTATCGGCCTTTTTGAATAACCATATTTATAAATGTTGTGCTAAAATTGTATAAATTGTTGATAAGCCCCATCTTCGGCGTATCGAGCGTGACCAACCTTTACGCAAGAAAATGGGGGTTGTTACACACACACACACACACACACACACACACACACACACACACACACACACAGAGATGTAAATCAGTAAAACAATTTTTTTTAGTTATATATATCTAATCATTATTGGTTGCTTATTGGATGAAAGTGAGTTATTCACATTTCAGTGGTGGTTTGGCTCAGTTTCTTTACATCCCTAGAATTATAAATTCATACATTAAAATGTAAAGTTTTAGTGTAAAGAAATAAAGTGATATAATACATTTGTCGAAATTAATAGTCGCTATTTGAAAATTCCAAATTTTAAGTACTCACTCAACGGATATGATCAAGCCTTGTTTACTATTATAGACTTTGATACATTGATTATGTTAAAAAAAAGAAAGTGAGCTATTAATTACGGACGTCCCAAAAAGGAACGGAAAACTATTAATTTAAGAGGAATGAAATTGTATTTTAAAACTCTTACCACGCGATCCATATTTGTAATAGTCATATGAAGTAACAATCTAATTTTGAGTAGTAGACTAAAATAAAATATTATTTTACTTTTTAAATTTCTTCAATAAAAGCTACGCAGTGTGATTTTTAATTATAATATCTGAATTGTACAACAGAAGATGGATTGACCCCTTACTTATCCTACAATTTTTTTTCTTATTTTATAGGTTTAATGGAATTTTTAATTGACAAAGTTTTCCAACAACGACATATACACACAAGAGGCTAGTTATCATGGACCTCGGTGGTTCGTTGCTCCCCACAATTTTCTCCTCATGTGGATGATAACAAAAAATTGGAGTGTTACGACTCCTGTTTGGATGGCTCTAGGTGCCAAAGGCCCTTTTTTATCATTCAAGTGGGTGAAATTAAAAAACAAACGGGGATGTGTGAGTGAGACATGGTTTCTCGTTGGATCTGGTTGGTTAAGAAAGTGAAATTATTTTCCACAAATGGTATCAAATGTTAGTCAAAAATCATAATATGAAAATGATAATGAGCCGGGTTGGACTATATGGCTTTGGAATGTAATGGTGATCAGGTCGAGTGAATTCAAGCCCCAAATTTTGCTGATGGGATCTTCTGTTGTTCTTATCTACCAACTACGATTACTTTTCAAGCCTATCAAATGCTTGTCAGTCTGTCTCCCATTAGGCTAGATAATTTCCTCACAATCAGAATTTCCGCATTATATGCTCCTACCCATTCTGTACATGCACTTTATCTACTTAAAGTATACCGCATTTGGCGAATGATTTAATAATATTAGTTAGTGTATGAGTGTTGTGCGATTCTGAATTTATATTTTTTTAGTACGGTGTTGAGCATCATAAACTTAACTATCTTTGAATTGTCACTAAAATAAGCTAGTTTGGTAAGATTTTAAACCCAATCTTTAATTTCTATAATAATTACTTGATAAATTTTTGTAATCTTATATCTTGAAATTAGCTAACATAATATTAGCTTAGATTTAAAAAAAAATTGAAATTTAGAGTTTAACAATTTTTTTTTACATATTTACAGACGTCACAAAATTTTCTGGCCAAATTGGCAGTTATAGGTGAGGCACTGTTGTATAGCCTTTTATATTTTTTAAATCAGCAGTTGTTCCATTAATTTATCCTTTAACTAGCATGCAGGCCACACGATGCGTGAACGGATTTATCAAAATTATTTGTTTTTTCTTGTTTAACACAATATGTTTGACGAATGAAATAAGATTTAAATTTAAAATAAAAATAAATTAGTATGATGACCAATATTTTTTAAGAAATTACAGTAATTCCGTACAAAAAAATAAGAGAATAGCCAATTTTATGGATTACATGTTGATTTTCATTACATAAACCCACTAATACCTTCTCTTACCTTGGTATTGTTGATTTTCCTTGAAAAGTATTTTTAAATGATAATGGATGTAAATTAAATTTACGATAAAAAATTGTAAACGCACAAAGAACAAAATTAGCATAAAATCATATGATCTTATTTCAATACCTACATTTAAATTTATAGCTATGGTGGGATTCATGAGTAGTTGAAGATCTTAATTTTAAGCAATGGCAATAAATTTCCAACCAAAATTTCTTAAGTTCATTAATATTCCTTTCAATTTTCTTTAGTTAGAAAAATTTATTGATAATTACAAAAAACACTTTAAGGATAAATAATAGCTTAAAGTTAGTACTAAGGTCAAAAGAACTTAATAATTCTAGTCAAAGGGGGCCACAAAAGTTGTATTATGGAATAGGAATGGAAAAACAAACTTACAATTGATATGGATTATATACCTAAACAACGTTGTTCTCTCACACATTTGGAATTGTGTTATAGATACATACTACCTTAAATTGCATCAGACGAAGGAAAAAAAGCACAAACTACAACGGGTTACTCGAAAACAATAGACTAAGGGTAGGAGAAACAATGATCTATAGATTTAACCACAATATATAGTTGGAAAAAGAGTCTCCACATACAGCTTAATTCCCAAAAATACCACAAAATCATAATGTCTCTACTATTAACCCTCTCATATAGTGCCAAGAACCACTTATTTTAGTAGCACGGTTCACATAAACACATATCACCTATAAGCAAAGTAATCTAATTGGAGGAATTAAGAAATTTAAGGAAGGGCATGTCATTTGTTTATCTATGGAGTTAAATTGTAAGGTATTACCTCCCGAGACAATGTAGAATCCATAGGTTTCTCCGCCCATTATTTGAAGAAATACTCATGTGGATTGGAGGTTCCATTTATATAATTTATTAAGGGATAATAAGTACATGAGAAATAGTAAATTTTGTGAGTAAAAGTATCTAAAATTAGGATAATACCAAACACCTTATGATATGTGTATGCAATGCAAAGTCCATGCAAAGTTCATACAAAAAAAAAATGAAATCAAACAAACATGACGTACTTAAGATGAACTTCATAGGGTCTTTTGGGTTTGAAATAGAGTTGGAGATAAAAACTAAGAATAAAGCCAAATGAGTGATGAAAGAGGTCTTCATCTTCATTTACGAAAAACTGGATATCGCAAATGGAGGGATTTTCACTTCATGGATTTGATTGGGTTTGTAGAAAGAGAGAAAGGGTAAATATATTCTCATGTATTTATTGCATGTGAACAGAGTTGGGGAAATTCATAAGCCTTGCCTTTATTTTATTTTTTTATTTTTTTTTGGGAGGGTGGGGTGGAGAAACGGTTCTAACATTTGGATATTAGATGAAGCTAACAGATGAGTAAATTTATTGAGTTGTCCACGTATAGGAGTCGGAGGATTTAAAATGCTTTAGGCTACAATTTTATGAGTGATGATACTCTTACCAATAGTCAGTATCATGTTAATACCAAATATGTTTTATTGACTTGTACCATGATGGGACCCACATTATAGTACAATCCATATAGAGCATATTTGGTACTAAGTATTGATAAGAATAACATTTTTCCAATTTTATATATATACATAGATTTCTATACAATCCTCTTCAGTTACCACCTTCTTGGATTCCTTCTGTGATATTTAATCGCTTATGTCATTTTCACACACTTAATGCATCAAGTTTAAACATTTTATATCTTGATTCCGTAAAAACAGTATTAAATTTACTTTTTTTCCATTTTGTTACCATAAATAAGTAATGTTTTGGTTCAGTGATTTTACACACTTATTATGTCAGGTTTGGAAATTTTATATCTTGATTCTATAAAAATAATTTTAAATTCACTTTTAAAGTTTTTTAAAAGTGCCATAAGTAATGTTTTATTTCGGTGAAAAATATCATAAATAATTTTTGAGAGCATAAAATTATTCAAAAATTTAGGGCGACATTTTAAGAGTTACAGTTCCCACCCTTTTGCTAAAGATCCTCTTGAATTCGAGATTACATTTTCTTGCATATTGTCCCACCATTTTCTTGCATAATTTAGGGAGACATTTTTTTACATTTTCTTGCACAATGTCCATTCAAAGGCAAGAACACAGACACTCAGGCCATTCAAGATTTCAAACCCTGGACGGTCTTAAGATGGAACTATTAATTTGATGCGTAAGGTCGATATTGTGGGGAAATTTTGTTGATCTCACAGAATATTTCTAAATACCATAAATAGTATGTTAAGATCCATCAATTATTCATTTTAAAATTCATTTTAATTGTTAAATATGCACCACCGAACTTATACCCTTCTACCAAATTACATGCACCAAATTCAAGGGAATTGAACTTTCAAAGTAAAAAATATCTAGTACACGAAGAAGGATAACATAAAGGGTGATGCTCCACTCCTAAACATAAAATACCCAAACATTCCTAAAGTGCGTTAAATATTTATACATCTAATGGAATTTATAGAAAATATAAGAACTTAATGGAATTTGAGAATATTATATGTTTATGATACATATCATTATTTAAACATAATTGATATGATGGTGTAATAAAGTGTTGTGCGCTATTATAGATTAATTTATTGTAGGGTGTATGAACAGTTAGTTCCATAATATGAGATTTCCATGTATTTCTATTTTGCCAGCCGATCGTTTTTTGAGAATGTTAAAAGCTATGTGGGTAGGTGGGAACAAGAATATATACGAAATTACAGGGGGTAATTCTATCATAACAGGACAACAGTTGCCTATTAAAAATGTGAGTCCTTATAATAAGGAGCAGTTATGGGATTATTTTAAAAAAAACACTTGGGAGCGATAATTTACAAAACTTAATGAACAAGACTTTTTCCCAAAAAACTATTTATTTTACAATCACGTTGAACGTAAGAAGTGTTGGGTATATTGGTATATATATTTATTTTGAATGAACTAAATAAGTTGGGGTAAGTATCCTAGTGGTAAGTTTATGGTGTTTGGTGCTTGACGTCATGGGTTCCATATTTAGGAGGGTCACTAAACATTAATAGTCTTTGGTTGGGCCTTGGGGTCTTAGGGCTTCTCTTGAGTGCCCAGAATTTTTACCATTTATTAATTCGTTTTTAATTTTTGACTTAGTCTCCTATTCAAAGTAAACTACCCGTTAGTGAAGATATTAATGGGTTAGTTGGTTAAAACCTCTACCCACGTTTTTACCAAATTCTGCAAAATAACAAAGGCTACATCTTTGAGAAAATTACACAGAAAAATTCAATCTCCCTCTCATTTTCTCTGCAAAAATAATTTTCTATTTCTGATATACACTTATGTTCGTCATTCGTTTGGGAGTGCTGGAGTATCCTGAGAGTTCAAAGATTTAACACAAAGCTGGTGTGTAAATCTGATCATTGAATCCAAGAAGGTATATGTTCACGAGACTGACAACTACATATATCGGCGAGCACTTTCACCTTTAGTACTTTGTGTCAAACACAAACCTAGATCGATAAGTCCTAATTTTATCTATTTTGAATTTGGATTTTTTAATATATTCGACAATAATTATTTCCAACAATCTAAACGTGAAATACCTTTTAAGAATAATGATAAAACTCCTTATGAAATGTGGAAAAACGAAAACCTTCTTATAAACACCTTAAAGTGTGGGGGTGTATTGCTAAGGTTTCAATAACATTACCTAAGAGAACTAAACATGGCCCAAAGATTGTTGATTGCATTTTTATAGGTTATGCTAAAAGTAGTAATGCTTATAGGTTTCTTGTAATTGATTCTAAAAATTAATATATGGATAAAAACACAGTTTTTGAGTCAAGAGATGTTGACTTTTATGAGGACAAATTTCGTTTTAAAGTGAGAAGTGAAGGAAATAGTAGTTATGTTCCAGTGGGTCCTAGTGTTAGAAATGAATCTCCAAATTCAGAAGAAATTGAAATTAGGAAAAGTAAAAGACCTAGGATATCTATTTCTTTTGGTCCTGAGATTTTAACGTACTTAATGGAAAATGACCCCGTCACTTTTAGTGAGTCAATGTCCTCACCCGTTCTATTTTTTGGAAAGAAACTATTAATAGTGAATATGATTCTATTAATTCTGACAACACGTGGGAGTTAGTTGGCTTGTCTAAAGGATGTAAAATTATTAGATGCAAATGGATTTTTAAAAAGAAATTAAAAGTTGATGGTACTACTAATAGATTTAAGGAAATATTGATAGCTAAAGGCTATAGTGTAACAACCCTCGCTTTTGTAAGCCCATTTTATACTTATTCACTATGTGGAGTAATTATATATAAAATGCCTGATGTGGAGTAAGTATTAATTTGATGAAATAAGTTAATATTTACTAAAAAGTTGCATAACTACCATGTGTGTACGTGACTAATACCATGTGGTGTTCTATTATGTCATGAAAAATTTGAAATGGCAATTTGGCTTAAAATGGAACCGGAACTTAAAATGACTTATAGAATTTCCAAATGATAATTTGGAGGGTGTAGTTAGTTCCGGGAGGTGAGAGACAGTCAAATTGTATGCCATATTGTATTTTGAGATTTTGGGCACTTTTGACTGGTTTTGGCATATTGCGTATTAGAAATCATATTATTGCGCTATTGACATTTAAAGATTGGAGACTTTTAATTTAAGTCCACGTCTTAGTCTTCTTAAGCCTTTCATTTTCTATTATTTCCCCTAAGTGTATTCTATCCCTAGAGTGAGAGAGAGAGAGAGAGAGGAAGAACTTGTGGAGTGAGGAAGAGGTTGAAGATTAGTGGATTGATCATGCATTCTTCTTCATCCAAGTCTGAAATTGAAGCCCCGAGGCAAGTTTTCTACTTGCTATTATATGGTTTAAGATGGATAACTAGTATGTGTAGTTATGTAATAGTTTTGGTGTAATGTAGTTATGGTTTTTGGTTGGATTTATGGGTATTAATATCCTTGGAAGAGATTTGATTGTGTATTGAGGTAGAAAAATGTTGTTGGAAGAATTTATGATCTATTAGTATCATTAAATGAGGTTGGTTGGCTTTGGTTGATATGTGGTTTTGGGTTTATATTGGAAATAGGAACAATGGGTCTAGGTCTGCAATGACCGGTCAACCGCGGTTCTCAGACCGGTCGACCGAGCCTTCGGAAGAGGGCACACTGCTTTCTATCAAAGGCATAAAAATTATGGCGCGATCGATCGCGTCCCCCTTACCGGTCAACCGGCCCTGCCGAATTGAGCTTTCTGCTTTTCTTTTTTTGTGACGCGGTCGACCGCGGTCTTGGGACCGGTCGACCGGTCCCCTGTTTTCTCTCCCAACTTTCTACTTTTGTTTTTAAATTCTTTTCTTCTCATAAGGACTTAGGACTCTTCTTGAATGAAGTAAACCTTGGCTTTTAGAGTCCTAGTTGAGTTGGTTGTCACCCTAGAGTTGAATGGGTTTCACTTGGGGTTAAGTCCGGGGGAGGGGTTGTCTAAAGTGATGTTTTGGCATCACTTCTCTTTCTGTATCTTCATTGGTGAATAGGGGTTGTAGGCCCATGCTTGGAGACTTTAAGGACTTGAATTGAGGTATATAAGACCTTAATTCTTGGGGAATAATTGTGATTCCTTAGAGAATGATGCGAGGTATACACTATAATGAATATTAATGAAATACTCGGTAATTATGGTTTCTAAAATAATGAAACACACTTATGAAAATGGAAAAGAGAAATGTGACGTTTTAGTAAATGCTAATTTACTTAAACACACCTCTCTAAATGCTATCATAAGGGAAGCTCGTGCATGAGGTGATGTCCCCTGACTAGTGAATGCAAGGAGACTATAGTTCTCGGCCATATGCGGGTTTATTATATGTATTTTTTTCTACGCTAGTGAGGTAATTCCGGGTGTGGTTATGACTCACTCGCAGGCATATGGCCACTTCCTGACGTGTGTTAAGTGCCCAGGATGCCTTGTTTGATAGGCCCCTGGAAGATGATAGTCATTTAGGGGCGCGCCCAGTGGGGAAACTCAGAGGGGCGGTCTTAGAATCGTTATATGTATAAGAATATGACTTTTCTAAACTCAAGTGGGACTTGAGAGATGCATATTTCCACTAAAATGTATGATGACAATTATATTCCTGCTAAGGAATAAAAAAAATCGGAAAGAAACGAGAAAATGATGATATTGTATTCCTGTTAAGGAATTGAAATTGGATTAAAGTGGAAATTGAGGATAGAACGTTTTAATTTAATAATGCATAACTTTATTCTCTTGCATAATTTTATTTGTAGGCATGTCATTTTAATAGTCTCGTTTATGATTCATAATTAGGTTGTTAGATATTTGATCATCATCGTTCATGATTAACTGTTCATATCAATCATGCTTTTTGTTCATCTGGGAACTATATAAAAATCGGGCCCTGACCCGTTCATTCTCCTATGTGTGCATGCTATTGTATCCGCCCAGGTGCTCCTCCGCAAGGACGCCCGTGTTGATATTCCTACTCTTTTGCTTTTAAGGAGCTGTAAGAATTTGCGAATATTACAGGATGTTTTGCTAGACGCCATCATTTTTGAAATCTAGTTATGATCGGGTCTATCTTTTGGGCGAGGGGCCCAAACTTTGTAATTGTTTAATGAAT
Source organism: Sambucus nigra (assembly GCA_949130495.1). Taxonomy (NCBI): domain Eukaryota; kingdom Viridiplantae; phylum Streptophyta; class Magnoliopsida; order Dipsacales; family Adoxaceae; genus Sambucus; species Sambucus nigra. The sequence continues at coordinate 648,135,846 of OX422215.1, read as the reverse complement.
GTATTACGTAACATATTAAACTGTTATGATTCCTTTTGTGTAGCTATGGACTGACAGCATATTCGGTCCTCCCCTTGTATATATTCGTTTTAGATGTATGATATATATGTTGCTTTGGAATTCCACTATCTTTTAGAATGCGTTGTTTAAATTTTTTTCTTAACTTCAATTTTAAATCAAATAAATTGTTTTGGCAACCCGTTTTCTGAGTTAATGGGTGGTTTTCCCGTATACTCTTACTGTATATGTGATGCTGAGAATGATTTCCATCAATGATTTCTGTATATGTCGGAGTACCGGGCTGGCCACCCCTTATTTTGAAATGCGGGTTGTCACATATCGGTAAAAGGAGGGAATAGATTTCTCTGAAACTTACTCTCCCGCTAATAGAATTACATCTATCAGGCTATTAATTGCTATTGCTTTATTACATAATCTGATAATTCATCAAATGGATGTAAAAACAGCTTTTTTGCATGGAGATCTTGAAGAAGAAATTCATATGGATCAACCCGAGGGGGGTATAGTCCAAGGCAGAGATAAAAAAGTGTGTAGAATTAAAAAAATCATTATATGGACTGAAACAAGCTCCTAAACAACGACATGAAAAATTTGATCAAATAATGATCTCTAATGATTTTAACATTAATGAACCGAATAAATGTATTTATAGCAAATTCAAAGATAATTTTGGTGTGATTATTTGCTTATATGTGGATGATATGCATATTTTTCGAACTCATATGGATGTGGTTAATAAAACAAAAATCTTCCTTAATAAGCAATTTGATATGAGAGATTTGGGTGTTGCTTATGTTATACTTGGAATTAAAATCATTAGAAATTCCGAAGGAATTGTTTTAACCCAATCTCATTATGTAGATAAAGTTCTTAGAAAATTTGAACAATTCAATTGTATTCCTACTAAAACACCATATGACCCTAGTTGTCACTTAAGGAAACATTTGGGTCCTGGTGTTTCATCATTAAAATATTCTAGAGTTATTGGTAGTCTAATATATCTTATGAACTGCACTAGACCTCATATTGCATATGTTGTGGGTAGACTCAACAGATACACTTGTAATCGTAATAATGAACATTGGGAAGCTTTCATTAGAGTTTTGAGATATCTAAAATACACAATAAATTATGGTATTCATTTTATTAGATATCCTGCCGTTATTGAAGGCTTTTGTGATGCTAATTGGATTTCTGACAATGATGAATGTAAGTCTATGAGTGGCTATGTATTGGCCTTGGCAGGAGGCTCTATATCTTGGAAATCTACCAAGAAAACGTGCATAACTAGATCGACTATGGAGTCAGAGTTCATAGCGTTGGATAAAGCAAGTGAAGAGGCAGAATGATTAAGGAACTTCACATTAGATATTCATTTGTGGCTTAAACCAGTTCCAGCCTTGACCATTCACTGTGACAGTCAAGAAGCGATCGCAAGAGCACATAATAACTCGTATAACAGAAAGTCTAGACATATCAGGAGAAGACACAACACGGTGAGACAACTATTGAAAGATGGAGTTATAGGAGTCGACTACGTCAAGTCAAAAGAAAACCTGCCGGATCCATTGACTAAAGGGCTAGCTAGAGATCTAGTTTATCAAACATCGAGGGGAATAGGCCTAAAGACTATTAATATCTAAATCACCTATAATGGAAACCCAACCCATATGATTGGAGATCCCAAGATCTGGGCTCAATGGGATAACAATGTTATACGAGTTATTTGTGGGGGTATAAATTTAAGTTTGACTTAAAACCCATTCTTATGATGTAGTACCTATGTATCGATGGAGGATGAGATTTAATCTCTTAATGATTTCTATAGCTGTTATTCAGTGGGGTGTGAGATACAGTACACTCTTGATAGAAGCACATATATGAGTGAGATAGTGGGGCTGCTTCCTATGAGAATTAAGGCTGATTCTCTAGAGCCCTTAAGAAACCTGGGCATGCTCAAGGCCAAAACGAGCACAACTGTGGGAACTCAATGATGATTTTTAGGAGTCACGTGTGTATTCTATTGACCTAAGTTTACAACAACGGTGAAATAGTTCAAGACATCAGTTCACTATCAACCGATAAACTCAATAGATTAAAACAAACCAAAGGTTCAAGTCGAATGACACCTTTGTTATTTACGTCACTCATTTTGATACTCCAGAGCGTCGTTTTATTTTATTTTATTTATTTATTTCATTCTTGTGGGGGATTATTAGCTATATTGGTATATATATTTATTTTGAATGAACTAAATAAGTTGGGGTAAGTGTCCTAGTGGTAAGTTTATGGGATTTGGTGCTTGAGGTCATGGGTTCAATCCCTAGGAGGGTCACCAAACATTAATAGTCTTTGATTGGGGCTTGGGCGTAGGGGTCTTTGGGGCTTTGGTCTTCTCTTGAGTGCCCTAAATTTTTACCTTTTATTAATTCGTTTTTAATTTTTTACTTAAGCTCCTTTTCAAAGTAAACTACCCGTTAGTGGAGATATTAGTGGGTTATTTGGCTAAAACCTCTACCAACATTTTTACCAAATTCTGCAAAATAACAAAGGCTACATCTTTGAGAAAATTAGACAAAACAATTCAACCTCTCTCTCACTTTCTCTGCAAAAATAATTTTGCTATTTTCTGATATACACTTATGTTCGTCATTCTCTTAGGAGTGTTGGAGTATCCTGAGAGTTCAAAGATTTAACACAAAGTTGGTGTGTAAATCTGATCATTGAATCCTGGGAGGTGTATGTTCACGAGGCTGAGAGGTACAAAAATCAGCGAGCAATTTCACCTTTAGGACTTTGTGTCAAACACAAACCTCGATCAATAAGTCCTTCTAATTTTATCTATTTCGAATTTGGGTTTTTTCATCTATCCTCCAATAATTATTTCCAAAAATGTAAAGGTGAAATACCTTTGAAGAATAATGATAAAACTCCTTATAAAATGTGGAAATATAGACTTGGCCCAAAGACTGTTGATTGCGTTTTTATAGGTTATGCTAAAAATAGTAATTCCTATAGGTTTCTTGCAATTGATTCTAAAAATCAGTATATGGATAAAAATATAATTTTTTAAGTCAAGAGATGCTGAATTTTATGTTGACAAATTTCCTTTTAAAGTGAGAAGTGAAGGAACTAGTAGTCATGTTCCAGTGGATCCTAGTGTTAGAAATGAATCTACAAATTTAGGAGAAATAAAAATTAGGAAAAGTAAAAGACCTAGGATATCTACTTCTTTTGGTCCTAAATTTTTAACGTACTTAATGGAAAATGACCCCGTCACTTTTAGTGACGCAATGTCCTCACCCGATTCTATTTTTTGGAAAGAAGCTATTAATAGTGAATATGATTCTACTGTTTCTAACAACATGTGGGAGTTAGTTGACTTGCCTAAAGGATGTAAAATTATTGGATGCACATGGATTTTTAAAAAGAAATTAAAAGCCGATGTTTCGACTGATAAATTTAAGGCAAGATGGGTAGCTAAAGCTTATAGGCAAAAGGAAGGAATTGATTTCTCTGGAAATTACTCTTCAATTACTAGAATTACATCTATCCGGCTATTAATTACTATTGCTTCATTACATCATCTGATAATTCATCAAATGGATGTAAAAATGGCTTTTTTAAATGGAGATCTTGAAGAATAAATTTATGTGGATCAACCCGAGGGGTTTGTAGTCCAAGGCCTAGATAAAAAAAGTGTGGAGAATTAAAAAATCATTATATGGGCTAAAAAAAGCTCCTAAACAATGGCATGAAAAATTTGATCAAATAATGATCTCTAGTGATTTTAACATTAATGAAGCGGATAAATGTATTTATAGCAAATTCAAAGACAAATCTGGTGTGATTATTTGATAATATGTGGATGATAAGCTTATTTTTGGAACTCATTTGGATGTAGTTAATAAAACTAAAATCTTCCTCTTTAAGCCATTTTATATGAAAGATTTGGGTGTTATTGATGTTATACTTGGAATTAAAATCATTAAACATTTCGAAGGAATTGTTTTAACCCAATCTCATTATGTAGAGAAAGTTCTCAGAAAATTTGAACAATTTCATTCTATTCATGCTAAAACACCTTATGAACCAAGTTGTCACTTAAGGAAACATTTGGGTCCTGGTGTTTCATCATTAAAATATTCTAGAGTTATTTGTATTCTAATGTATCTTATGAACTCCACTAGACCTGATATTGCATATGTTGGGGGTAGACTTAGTAGATACACTTGTAATCCTAATAATGAAGATTGGGATTCTTTGATTAGAGTTTTGAGATATCTAAAATACACAATAAATTAAGGTATTCATTGTATTAGATATACTTCTATAATTGAAGGATTTTGTGATGCTAATTCGATTTCTGATAATGATGAATGTAATTCTACGAGTGGTTATGTTTTTGGCTTGGCAGGAGGAACTATATCTTAAAAATCTACCAAGAAAACGTGCATAGCTAGATCCACTATGGAGTTAGAGCTCATAGCGTTGGATAAAGAAAGTGAAGAGACTGAATGGTTAAGGACTTCATATTAGATATTCATTTGTGGCCTAAACCAGTTCCAGCCTTGTCCATTCACCGTGACAGTCAAGCAGCGATCGCGAGAGCGCATAATAACTCCTACAATGGAAAGTCTAGACATATCAGGGGAAGACATAATCCGGTGAGACAACTATTGAAAGATGGAGTTAATACAGTCGACTATGTCAAGTTAAAGGAATACCTGGCGGATCCATTGACTAAAGGGCTAGCTAGAGAGCTAGTTTATCAAACATCGAGTGGAATGGGCCTAAAGCCTATTAATATCTAAATCACATATAATGGAAACCCAACCCATATGACTGGAGATCCCAAGATCTGGGTTCAGTGGGATAACAAAGTTATACTAGTGATTTGTGGGGGTACAAATTTAAGTTTTACTTAAAACCCATTCCTATGATGTAGTACCTCTGTTTCGATGGTGGATGAGATTTAATCTCTTAATACTTTCTATAGATGTTATTCTGTGGGGTGTGAGATACAATACACTCTTGATAGAAGCACTTATATGAGTGTGGTAGTGGGGCCGCTTCCTATGAGAATTAAGGTTAATTCTCTAGAGCACTCAAGAAACCTGGGCATGCTCAAGGCCGAAGAGAGCACAACTGTGGAAACTCGATGATGATTTTTGGGAGTCATGTGTGTATTCTATTGACCTAAGTTTACAAAAACTGTGAAAGATTTCAAGACATCAATCCACTATCAACCGGTAAACTTGATAGATTAACCCAAAGCAAAGGTTCAAGTCGAATGACACCTTCGCTATTTACGTCACTCCTTTTGATACTCCAAAGCGTCGTTTTATTTTATTTATTTATTTATTTCATTCATGTAGGGGATTTTTGGGTATATTGGTATATTATTTATTTTTAATGAACTAAATAATTTGGGGTAAGTGGCCTAGTGGAAAGTTTATGGGGTTTGGTGCTTAAGGTCATGGGTTGAATCCCTAGGAGGGTCACTAAACATTAATAGTCTTTGATTGGGACTTGGGCCTGTAACACCCTGTCTAATTAAATATCGAGTAGCTACTCCTTTATTAGATTAATACAGAATATGAAGTTGGTTTAGTCTTAGCATGACTGTCGAAAAACATTTAATTAATTACTAACCACCTAATATAAAAAAAAAGAGAGAGAGATGTCAAATTTTATTAATTAAGTTATCAAATAATTAAGAATAACCAAAGAAAAGAAATCAACTCAGTCTGGAGTAAACACTCCAATAATAATAATGCTAGAGTAAATAAAGTCCCAATACAAGAGTCTGAATAAATAAACCCATAAATGAAATAATGAAAGTCTGTAACTACAACCTCTAAATAAGAATGGGTGACATGCTCTAACTGATACAAATCACTCTGAATGAACCAAAGAGGAATATGATGGATTCTAATACAAAGATCATGTAGCTTCCACAATATCTACAGCACGTCATCGTAATCGAACTACTAAGCTCGGCATCCTTGTGGCTGGGCACCTAAAATGTTTTTACAAAACAAACTTTTTTTTGGAGGAAAACGGGTCAGAGCCCGAGGTGAAACAGTTTAAAAGTTAAGTAAGGGTTTAAATTACAATTAAACAACACATATTATAAGCACGTTAGCTGCTTACTCTCACATGAGTTTCTCGCCTCTCAACTTATGTGCACGCCTAACGTATGCCCTTAACCCATCCTAGTTATGTCGCTAACTAGCCAGTCTGTATCACTTTCGCTTTTGCATTCTACCATAGGATGTCTACTCTTAATATCCCAACAAGTTATATTCATAATCTATATTCGCATTCATTAAATTACTTATCTCAAGTGTTAATCAAATTCCCATTCTTAACCCATTCAAATATCTTAGCTTATTCACATCTACCAAGCAACAATGAACCAGTCACAAGTATATCACACTCAGTACATAAATACATGTATGGAACCCCTAGGCTAAGTTGTGGTACATGCATACTATGCTATCAAATCCATGTACATCACGTACGTAAGGATCACGTGTATCGAATCACTCAGGAATCGTCTAAATACAAATCACACATATTGGAGGCGAAGATAGTTCACATACCCATGGGTCACGCACATATCTACGCTCCCATGGTCAGCTTACTTATCAACTCACAAACACAGTCCTATGTCCTTAAGTTACCAATCTAAATCCCCCCCGAAGGCACACAAAGATAAGATGGCCCTTTTCTGAAAACTAACCTCCCGTGATAGCAAGTATGGTAGGTATTTCATACACATAATAAATCCATACACTGGGAATTCACACAACAAGTATATATATACAATTTCAATATAGGTATACTCATCACCTATATATTATCTCTCACCCATAATATATACGTTCCAGATATTCTATATAATATTTATTTAACGCGACAAGTCTCCTCATACGGATTCGGTACCTATACCTATCCCAAGTGAATACTAGGTCTCCCATTTGTTTCTAAGGTTATCTTAGCAAATATATATAATCCCTTAAATTGTCTTTCATTCCAGTTTCAGTTCCAAAATCGAAAGAGCTCACATAGTCCTCACTCGGTAACCGTTCGTAATTATAACACTCGATCCCATAAGTTATAACATTTTCCGACAATAACTAAGACACTACTGACCTTATCTAAGTCCCACAATATTATATTAATCACCCTAAGAATCAACATCGGCTTTGGGATTTTCATTAAACTTTAAGGGAAAATAATTGCCAAAAATCAGGAGGGTCGATCGATCGAAGAAGAGGGGTTGATCGATCGATCGTCGATCGATCGACATTCTTGAGTCGATCGATCGATCAAGCAGGTTTTTGGCCAGAATTGCTTCAAATGTTACGGGTTTTCCTCTTTTTACATCTCTAATTCCTCATTATAATTTCCTAAACTCCCAACCAAGTATACTAATAATCATACCAACATGTTTGCATAATTTCCCACATTTTAGAATCATCAAATCAAAATGGAACATCAAATTCTTGGATAAATTTACCTAATTTTTATATAAAAACCCTAGTTCCCCTATTTCTTCAAGAACACTATAGAATTCAATACAATATCATAATTCTCTACCCATAAATCATAATTTCGTGGTTGCTATTATCTCCAACATTAAACTACATGCAAGACCTACCCAGATTATGATTTAAATTCTTCAAATCCATTAAATTTTCATTATTTAAGGTTATTCTTCAGTTCTAACCTAACATGAATGATATATTCGCTAAATCATTGCAAGTTAAATCACTTGTCTGGTAATGAAGATTTTGATCCAATGAATTAGACGGTATGGGGATGATCCTTGCTTTCCGATCTATTTGGTGGTGGTGTCGGTGGTGCAAAAAGCCTCTAATTGGTGGTTCTCCTTTGAAAACTCCCTTATTCTTCACTTAATGGACGTTTATGATTTTTGGTTGTGAAACCCTAATGGACTCAAGTGTTGGCCGATAATAACTATCTAAAATCCGTGGGTCACTATTCACCCAAAAATAGGAATGACTAAAACCCATAACTGTTTAGCAATTCTGGGCAAATACCTGCTTGATCGATCGATCGACTCAAGAATGTCGATCGATAGATCGACCCCTCTTCTTCGATCGATCGACCCCTCCTAATTTTTGGCAATTATTTTCCCTTTAAGTTTAATAAAAATCCTAAAGCCGATGTTGATTCTTAGGGTGATTAATATAATATTGTGGGACTTAGATAAGGTCAGTAGGGTCTTAGTTATTGTCAAAAAATGTTATAACTTATGGGATCGAGCGTTGTAATTACGAACGATTACCGAGTGAGGACGATGTGAGCTCTTTCGATTTTGGGACTGAAAGTGGAATGAAAGATAATTTAAGGGATTATATATATTTGCTGAGATAACCTTAGAAACAAATGGGAGACCTAGTATTCACTTGGGATAGGTATAGGTACCGAATCCGCATGACGAGACTTGTCGCGTTAAATAAATATTACATAGAATATCGGGAACGTAAATATTGTGGGTGAGACTTAATGTATAGGTGATGAGTATACCTATATTGAAATTGTATATATATATATATATATATATATATACTAGTTGTGTGAGTGCCTAGTGTATGGATTTTTTATGTGTATGACATACCTACCATACTTGCTATCACGGGAGGTTGGTTTTTGGAAAAGGGCCATCTTATATTTGTGTGCCTTCGGGGGGGATTTACATTGGTACCTTAAGGACATAGGACTGTGAATGACTTATTTGTGAGTTGATAAGTCATCTGACCATGGGAGCGTAGGTATGTGCGTGACCCATGGGTATGTGAATTATGTTCACCTCCAATATGTGTGATTTGTATTTGGAAGGTTCCTGAGTGATTCGGAACACGTGATCCTTACGTACATTATGTACATGGATTTCATAGAAGAGTATGCATGCACCGCAGCTTATCCTAGGGGTGCCATATATGTATTTATGTACTGAGTGTGATATACTTGTGTACTTGTGACTGGTTCATTGTTGCTTAGTAGATGTGAATAAGCTAAGATATTTGAATGGGTTAAGAATGTGAATTTAATTAACACTTGAGATAAGTAATTTAATGAATGCGAATATGGGTTGTGAATATAACTTTATGGGATATTATGAGTAGAGATCCTATGGTAGAATACGAAAACGGAAGTGGTACAGACTAGCTAGTTAGCGGCATAACTAGGATAGGTTAAGGGCATACGTTAGGTGTGCACATTAGTTGAGAGGTGAGAAACTCATGTGAGAGTACGGAGCTAACGTTCATATAATATGTGTTGTTTAATTGTGATTTGAACACTTGCTACACTTTTAAACTGTTTCACCTCGGGCTCTGACCCGTTTTCCTACAAATCTATTTTTGTTTTGTAAAAACATTTTAGGTGCCCAGTCACAGGGACGCCAAGCTTAGGGGTTCCATTCCGATGATGTGCTATAGCTGCTATGGAAGCTACATGATCTTGGTATTAAACGCCTTCATATTCCTCCTTCGTTCCTTCATAGTCATTTGTCTCAGTTAGGGCATGTCGCTCACTATTATTTAGAGGTTGTAGTTACAGAATTTCGTTATTTCAGTTATTGGTTTATTTATTCCGACTCTTGTATTCGGACATTATTTACTCTGGCATTATTATTATTGGAGTGTTAACTCCAGATTCGATTGATTTATTTTCTTTGGTTATTCTTATGAGATTGTTTATGCGATTGATGGTTAATGATTTAATTCTTAGTTATTTGTTAACTTAATTAATAAAATTTGACATCTCTCTCTTTTTAAATATTAGGTGGCCAGTAATTAATTAAATGATTTTCGACAGTGATGCTAAGACATAACCAACTTGATATTATGTATTAATTTAATAAAGGAGTATCTACCCGGTATTCAATTAGATGGGGTGTCACAGGGCCTTGGGGTCTTTAAGGCTTTGGGCTTCTCTTGAGTGCCCAAAATTTTTACATTTTATTTGTTCGTTTTTAATTTTTGACTTAGTCTCCTATTCAAAGTAAACTACCTGTTAGTGGAGATATTAGTGCATTAGTTGGCTAAAACCTCTACCCACGTTTTTACCAAATTCTGCATATAACAAAGTCTACAACTTTGAGAAAGTTAGACAGAAAAATTCGATATCTCTCTAACTTTCTCTGCAAAAATAATTTTGCTATTTTCTGATATACACTTATGTTTGTCATTCTTTTGCGAGTGCTGGAGTATCCTGAGAGTTCAAATATTTAACACAAAGCTGGTGTGTAAATCTGATCGTTGAATCCTGGGAGATGTTTGTTCACGAGGATGACAACTAAAAATATCAGCGAGCAATTTCACCTTTAGGACTTTGTGCCAAACACAAACCTCAATCGATAAGTCCGTCTAATTTTATCTATTTCAAATTTGGGTTTTTTCATATATTCTGCAATAATTATTTCCAACAATATAAAGGTGAAATAACTTTTAAGAATAATGATAAAACTCCTTATGAAATGTGAAAAAATAGAAAACCTTCTTATAAACACCTTAAAGTGTAGGGGTTTCTTGCAAAGGTTTTAATACCAATACTAACAGAACTAAACTTGGCCCAAAGATTGTTGATTGTATTTTTATAGGTTATGCTAAAAACAGTAATGCTTATAGGTTTCTTGTAATTGATTCTAAAAATCAATATATGGATAAAAATACTATTTTTGAGTCAAGAGATGCTGAATTTTATGACGACGAATTTCCTTTTAAAGTGAGAAGTGAAGGAACTAGTAGTTCTGTTCCAGTGGGTCCTAGTGTTTGAAATGAATATCCAAATTCAGAGGAAATTGAAATTACGAAAAGTAAAAGACCTAGGATCTCTACTTCTTTTGATCCTGAATTTTTAACGTACTTAATGAAAAATGACCCCATCACTTTTAGTGAGGCAATGTCCTCACCCGATTCCATTTTTTGGAAAGAAGCTATTAATAGTTAATATGATTCTATTATTTCTAACAACACGTGGGAGTTAGTTGACTTGCCTAAAGGATGTAAAATTATTGGATGTAAATGGATTTTTAAAATGAAATTAAAATCTGATGGTTCTACTGATAAATTTAAGGCAAAATTGGTAGCTAAAGGCTATAGGCAAAAGGAAGGAATTAATTTCTCTTACACTTACTCTCGTGTTACTAGAATTACATCTTTTAGGATATTAATTGCTATTGCGTCATTACATAATCTGATAATTCATCAAATGGATGTAAAAATGACTTTTTTGAATGGAGATCTTGAAGAAGAAATTTATATGGATCACCCCAGGGGTTTGTAGTCCAAGGCCTAGATAAAAAAGTGTGTAGACTTAAAAAATAGTTATACGGACGGAAACAAGCTCCTAAACAATGGTATGAAAAAATTGATCAAATAATGATCTCTAATGATTTTAACATTCATGAAGCGAATAAATGTATTTATAGCAAATTCAAAGATAATTCTGATGTGATTATTTGCTTATATGTGGATGATATGCTTATTTTTGGAACACATATGGATGTAGTTAATAAAACTAAAACCTTACTTAATAATGTGACACCCGACTAATTAAATACCGGGTAGCTACTCCTTTATTAAATTAAATCAAAATGCCAAGTTGGCCCAGTTAATAGCATCACTGTCGAAAACATTTTATTATAACTAACCACCTAGTATTTAAAAATTAAGTTGTCAAATTTCACTTAAAATCTGATTAACATGCAACAAGTGTAATGAAGAATAATAACACCATTCACCATAACGAAAGTAAATAGGGTAACCATCACATAATATAAATAAATCGGGAGGAAAAACTCCTCACAACAAAATCACGCAACTGAAGTAAGTAACGAAATACTGAATACAGAATCAATACATGCCAAAGTCTAAAAAAAATTGAAATGAAAGTGTCTCTAATAGAAATTGGGCAACATGCCCTACAACTGAGGAATACTGAGTATGGAATCCAAATGATATAAGCGTCTAAAAGCAAATCCCTGTAGCTTCCACAAGCAGCTACAGCTCGTCATCTGCGTGAGAATCCTATGCATGGTGTCCTTGTGGCTGGGCACCTAAAAATGGTTTTACAAAAAAATAGATTTGAAAGCAAACGGGTCAGAGCCCGAATGTGGAGATATTTTAAAAATCTGCAAGTGCTTTAAAAACGTTAAAACAGTATATGCAAAATACATGTTAGGACGTGCTCTCACATGAGATACTCACCTCTCGTCTAACTGTGCACTCCTAACGTTCTTGTACCCATTCATGTGTTATCTAATTCTGAAGAGTTTTTAACACTACTACTCGGTTCACGTTTAATTTTCCAACCTTAACAATTAAATAGAGAGTTCTACTTTAATTCTCGGATTCCCAATTATTAACAAAACCATTTATTGATATAAGTTGCCTTTTTATCTTTTCATAGCATGGCCGTAACTATACTCACAATTTAACATAGTAAATTCCTTCTCATATAACCGTATATTTTCACATCATAAATATACAATACAAGCACCCAAAGGCTAAGTTGCGGTGCACACATACTCTGCTATCCATCCCGGTACATCACGTACATAAGGATCACGCATTCCGAATCTCTCAGGAATCGTTCAGATGACAACATCACAAATAGTGGAGGCGAACACAGTCACATCACATGGGTTACGCACATACCTACGCTCCCACGATCAACAAACTTATTAATATCCCAATAAGTCCTTCTATGACCTATGTTCATCGAGGTAACCAATCTAAATCCGGGAAACACAAGGATAAGAAGGCCCTAAGCAAACGTAAACCTCCGGTGATAGCAAGTATGGTAGGTATGTCATATACATATAATTATATACTAAACATTCACACATCTTAGATATCTCGATATTAATAAAGGTATACTCTACATCTTTATACCATTATTCCAAATTCATATATTTCAAGTATTCCGATAATATAGAAATTAAATTGTCGACATGTCTCACGTCGTAGTTCCTTAAACTTAAAACCTATCTCAAATAGACTATTAAGTTCCCATTATTCCCACATATAACATCTTTACACCTAAGGTCTTGACTTCTGCCCCAAACCTTATTTCATCAATTTATTCAATTTTACACTATTAACCCAAATATTATCTCACTTATCGAATTTCATTTATATAGAATAATTCCTCAAATTGAATTCCAATTAAAGTCCAATCTCATATTCATGCCTACTGGTCTTCCTTAAGGTTAAGGGTATTCATAAGGTCTCCAATAATATCATTCAAGGATTAACACCATTAAAATTTAATTAGGTAAAAACTTTACTCATTCTGGGAAGGTCGATTGATCGACCTTTACCTTTGATCGATCGATGGTGGTTGATCGATCGACTGAAGAACATCGATCGATCGATCGCACCAGGTATGGTTACGGACTGCTTCGTTTTGCAGTTACCAAATCGTCCCAAAACACCATTTTAAGCATGAAACTCTAAGACAAGGTTACAATAACATCATACTATCATCCTACAACAGTATTAACATTCTAAAACCCATAATTCATCATTCAAAAGCTTTGTTTAGATCAAGACTACATCAAAATTTCCAGATTTCTTCTTCATTCAAGAACATCAATAAACTTCTTCTAAACTCCATTTTTAAATCATCAAAGGTTCTGTTTAGAACATATAATTCGTTTAGAATATTACTACATGCAATTCCTAACATATTTCATATCTTTTAACTTCCAATTTATGGGTCTAAATTATCTTCCAAGATCAATTTCGAAAATTTCCTAAACATGGAAAAGCATAGCTTGTATCAAATGAATTTAAACCACTTGCCTTAATCTTTCTCTGAATTTGGTGTTGAATCTTGAAAGCTAAGTTATTCTCCCTCTCTCTTTCTGCAGAATTCTCTTCCTTCTCTCTCTCTCTCTCTCTCTCTCTCTCTCTCTCAAGTTTCTCTAAGGATGATGACAATGGAGGTGATGGGGGTGTGTTTGGTTTTTGGTAAGTTGGGACTATATTTCAACTTCTCCCGTAGCCCATTAACTCTCTTAGTGTAGTTAGTGGGTTTAGTGGGTTAAAGAAGAAGTCAGATTTCTATTTCTAATTTTCGTCACTTTTAATTCCCAAAAATACAAAATTACCAAAATACCCTTTATGATGCCGGTATGGCCTAAAAATACCCCGAGACCCAAACTAAACTCCCGGCTAGTGTTTTCTGACTATCTCGACCCTTCCGGACGCGTTGGCGCACTCAAAACGACCATACGGTTAATGTAACTAAAATTAACTTTTTAATTAAAATAATAAAATACCATGACGCGGCGGTCACACGCGTCTCAACAAAATTCCCAAATTGCCGTATTTAAAACTCTTGACAATTTCAATATTACCAATATTCATATATTGCCAAGTATACACATTATAATAAAATACTAACTCACATCTCATTAATATTTTTATCCGGATTAATTTCCAATATAATAAACATTTAATTCAATTAATCCCCAAAAATAAATATCACAGAAAATACGGGGTATTACATACTTCCCCCCTAATAACTGAATTTCGTCCCGAAATTCGGAACTAGAAAGTACCTGATAAGAATAACTCTGGATAACGTTCACGCATCCCATCCTCGCGCTCCCATGTGGACTCCTCGACATTATGGTGTCGCCAGTGAACACGCACTAACGGAACTATCTTTGACCGCAACTTCCGCTCACTTCGGTCCAGAATAGCAATCGGCCCCTCCTCGTAGGAGCTATCTGGCTGGAGATCAATGTCCTCCACAGCAATGAGAGAATGAGCCAAATTATCTCTAAGGTATTTCCTAAGCGAGGAAATATGTAATACATCGTGAATCCGATGTAAATGCTCCGCTAATCCAAGCCTATACGCAACCGGTCCAATCCGCTCAATAATAGGGAATGGTCCCACATATCTCGGTGCCAACTTCCCTTTCTTCCCGAAATGCATAATCCCCTTCATAGGAGATACTCTGAGAAAAACCTGGTCCCCCACTTGGAACTCTCTGAAGAATCTCTTCGCATCAGCATAGCTCTTCTGCCTATCCTGAGCTACCCGAATGCGACTCCGAATCAATTCTATCCTTGCCGAAGTATCCTGAATCACTTCCGGCCCAAGTAGTTTGTTGTCCCCCACCTCCAACCAACATGCTGGGGAATGACAAGGTCTACCGTACAACGCCTCAAATGGAGCCATGCCAATGGTGAACTGGTAGGAGTTATTGTAAGCAAACTCCACCAGTGGAAGATACTGCTCCCATCAACCCTCAAAATCAATGGTGCACATACGTAGCATGTCCTCCAACATCTGATTTGTGCGCTCGGTCTGCCCATCGGTCTGCGGGTGGTACGCCGTACTCAATCGCAACTCCGTTCCCATGACCTTCTGAAAACTCTCCCAAAACCGTGAAACAAATATCTTATCTCGGTCGAACACGATATTTAGGGGCACGCCGTGAAGTCTTACTATCTCAGAAATAAAGAGCTGGGCATACTGTCCTGCAGTGTAGTCTGTCCTCACGGGTAAAAAATGAGCGACTTTGGTCAACCTATCCACTATTACCCAAATGGAGTCGTGACCTCTCTGTGACGTAGGCAACCCCGTGATAAAGTCCATGGATATGCTCTCCGACATCCACATCGGGACCTCCAACGGCTGTAGTAGACCTGCCGATCTCTGATGATCCACTTTTACTAGCTGACAAGTGGCGCATTTGGAAACAAACTTGGTAATATCTCTCTTCATACCGCTCCACCAATATTGACGTCTCATGTCTTGGTACATTTTGTCCCCTCCGGGATGTACCGCGAACCGTGAGCCGTGCGACTCTGCCATCACTTCATGTCGCAATTCCTCCCCTTCCGGAACCACCAATCTCCCATTGAAGCGTAATCCCCCGTCTGAGCTAACGGTATAGGATTCGGCTCCCTCTGCCAATAATCGAACTATCTGCTCCTGACAGAACGAGTCGTTTGCCTGTGCCCTCACTACCTTCGTGACAATCTGCGGTGTAACAGTCACCACAGACATGAATGATCGAGCCATTGCATCTTGGTGTCCCAATTCCTTCCACTTAGCCTTCCACACTTCCGCCACCTCATCTACAGGTCTACGGCTCAACGCGTCTGCTACTACGTTAGCCTTCCCCGGGTGATACTGGATATCGAACTGATAATCTTTCACGAATTCAAGCCACCTCCGTTGACGCATATTCAACTCCTTCTGCATGAATAGGTACTGTAGGGACTTGTGATCCGTGAACAATCGGAACTTCTCCCCCAAAAGGTAATGTCTCCAAATACGAAGGGCAAATACCACTGCCGCTAACTCTAAGTCATGGGTAGGGTAATTCTTCTCGTGAGGTTTAAGCTTACGGGAAGCATAAGCTATGTCCTGACTTTCCTACTGCAGTACACCTCCAAGTCCTTGTAAGGACGCATCGGTGTAAACAAGATACTCAACTCCCGGTCTCGGCAATGCTAACACAGGTGCTGAGGTTAACTTGTCCTTCAACTCATCAAATGCCAACTGACAGGCATCACTCCAAATGAACGGAACACCTTTACGAGTTAGGTGTGTCATGGGACCCGCTATCGTGGAGAAACCCCGAATAAACCTCATGTAGTATCCTGCTAGGCCCAAGAAACTATGGATCTCCGTCGGTGTCGTGGGCTGTCCCCACTCCCTCACCGCGGATACCTTCCCCGGATCAACCGATATTCCCCGGTCGGAAATAATATGCCCCAAAAACTGAACCACCTTCAGCCAAAACCCGCACGTCTCATATTTCGCATACAACTCATTCTGGTGCAGTGTCTGCAAAACTTGCCTCAAGTGCTCGGCGTGCTCCTCTTCTGTCTGGGAGTAAACCAAAATATCATCGATGAAGACAATGACAAACTGATCTAGGAAATCTCTGAACACCCTATTCATCAAGTCCATAAATGCTGCTGGAGCGTTGGTCAAATCAAATGGCATAACCCGAAACTCGTAAGAACCATATCTCGATAAGAACGCAGTCTTCGAGACGTCCTCCTCCCTGATACGCAACTGATGGTAACCAGATTGCAAATCAATCTTTGAGAAGCAAGAGGCTCCTCTCAACTGGTCGAATAGGTCATCGATTCGAGGCAACGGATACTTATTCCGTATCGTGACCTTGTTTAACTCCCGATAGTCCACACACAATCTCAGTGAACCATCTCTCTTCTTCACGAACAATACAGGGGCACCCCACGGTGAAGTACTTTTCCGAATAAACCCCTGTCCAACCAACTGCTCAATTTGATCCCGTAACTCCCTCATCTCAGCTGGAGCCATACAGTACGGTACGCGTGCTATAGGTCTCGTATCTGGTAATAAGTCAATAACGAAGTCTATCTCTCGACTGGGGGGTAGGCCTGGTATCTCCTGAAACACATGAGAATACTCCCTGACAACTAGGATCGAATCTAAAGGAATCACAACCTCCTTAGAGGTATCCTCCTCTAGGTAATATAAATGAGCGGTCGAGCCTCCCTCTGGGCGAGGCATTGCCACTACAAACATCTCTTGCCCCGGAATGGCAAAAACAATGCTACCACCGAAATAATCAATCATGGCTCTATAATCAGCGACCCAATCCATACCGATAATCACATCGTGAACATGCATATCTAATACCAACATATCTGCAGGTAATACCAGACTACCAATCTCTACCCCTACTCCCCGGCATATAAAGAAAATAAGTGACCCACTCCCCAATGGTGAGTCGACACACGTCAGTGTGCTCTCCGCTGTGGCTAACAACCCTAAAGCCTTTGCGAAATGTGTAGCTATAAAACAATGTGTAGCCCCCGTATCAAACAGTACCCGACCCATAGTGCCATGGATAGAAAACGTACCCTCAATCGCGGGCGGTGCCTGTGGGACTGCTGCCTGGTGGACGTTATAGACACGTCCATACTGTAGTTGCCCCTGCTAAGACGGGACTGCTGGAATGGGTGGCAATGCTGCCATCTGTGGCGGTGCAGGGAGAACGGCGGGAAACATAGGCCTCTGCGGCTCCTGGCGAGCTCCCTGCTGCTGCTGCTATGGGGCCCTGCCCCTATCAGGACAGTCTTGGCGTTTATGGCCACAAACGAAACATTTCCCTGGGAAGTTCCCTCCTCTCTGCCCTTGATGTCCCCGGCCCTGGTGGCCGTTACCGTTCCTCCCTTGGCCCTGCTGGCCCTGCTGAAACTGCTGATGTTGACCATTTTGACCCTGCTGGCCCTGATGGCCGTTATGACCCTGCTGACCATTTTGGAATCCTCCCTGACCGTTCCTGAGACCCCCTGATCGGAACCTCTTATGATCCCCCTGCTGGGAACCCTGATCACTCAGCCTCTGCCCCTGAACAGATTGTGCCCCACCGGCACCATGTCCTCCAGTCCTGCCCTGATGGCTAGACTCTCCCGATCTCTTGCCCTCAACCATATGAAATTGGTGATCCTGGCAATGGAGCAATGCAGTGTTAACCACATCAGAATCAGTGGCCAACGAAAGGTTCCCTAACAGATGCTGACGGATTCTCCATGTCAACCCGTCGGTGAATTTCTCAATCTTCTTCTTTTCTGTTGGTATCTCATCCGGAACGATATTCAACAGATTAGTGAATTCGGCCTCATACTCGGCCACGGTCTTACCCTCTTGCTTCAGACTCATCAATTTCCTCCTCATTTCCATATGAACAGCTGACGGAAAGTACTTGCGGTCGAACCGCACCCAGAACTCCTGAATAGTGAGAGTATCCCTCTCCTCTACGGTGGTAATAGACTCCCACCACTGCAATGCAGACCCAACTAGCTTGAAAGTAGCTAGCACCTGCTTCTGAACATCCGTGCACTCATACATCCTCAAGTGCCGCTGTATATCCTTCCTCCATTGGCTCGAGACTACCACATCTGAGCTACCTGCAAACTCTGGCGGATGCGCTTTCTGGAAAGTGTCACGTACACGTTCCCAAGAAGACGGGAATGCATTTGCCTGTACTGGTGCGGCAACCGGCGCCTGAGGCGGTGCCTGCTGAACTACTGCAAGTGCGGCATTTACCGCTTGGGCAACTATGGTTGCAACCTCAGCGGCATTCATCGTGCCCTGAACTGGTGCGGGCTGTGGTTCTGGCGTTGCATTCCTGGGAACTCATCGTGCACGTCGTGGAGGCATTCTGAACTAAGAATAAAGTCTATAAGTTCACAGTTATCAACTTAAAATAGCTGAAGAACGTAGCATATACAAAAGAATACAACAGTCCTAAAATATAGGGCTCTACATCAAAGAAAGCTCTGCGGAAACATAATAAGTCGTTCAGATCCTAAAGGACACTAGAACCTGATGCTCTGATACCACCTGTGACACCCCGACTAATTAAATACCGGGTAGCTACTCCTTTATTAAATTAAATCAAAATGCCAAGTTGGCCCAGTTAATAGCATCACTGTCGAAAACATTTTATTATAACTAACCACCTAGTATTTAAAAATTAAGTTGTCAAATTTCACTTAAAGTCTGATTAACATGCAACAAGTGTAATGAAGATACCAGGAATCACGTACATAAGGATCACGCATTCTGAATCTCTCAGGAATCGTTCAGATGACAACATCACAAATAGTGGAGGCGAACACAGTCACATCACATGGGTTACGCACATACCTACGCTCCCACGATCAGCAAACTTATTAATATCCCAATAAGTCCGTCTATGACCTATGTTCATCGAGGTAACCAATCTAAATCCGGGCAACACAAGGATAAGAAGGCCCTAAGCGAACGTAAACCTCCCGTGATAGCAAGTATGGTAGGTATGTCATACACATATAATTATATACTAAGGATTCACACATCTTAGATATCGATATTAATAAAGGTATACTCTACATCTTTATACCATTATTCCAAATTCATATATTTCAAGTATTCCGATAATATAGAAATTAAATTTTCGACACGTCTCACGGCGTAGTTCCTTAAACTTAAAACCTATCTTAAATAGACTATTAAGTTCCCATTGTTCCCACATATAACATCTTTACACCTAAGGTCTTGACTTCTGCCCCAAACCTTATTTCATCAATTTATTCAATTTTACACTATTAACCCAAATATTATCTCACTTATCGAATTTCATTTATATATAATAATTCCTCAAATTGAATTCCAATTAAAGTCCAATCTCATATTCATGCCTACTGGTCTTCCTTAAGGTTAAGGGTATTCATAAGGTCTCCAATAATATCATTCAAGGATTAACACCATTAAAATTTAATTAGGGAAAAACTTTACTCATTCTGGGAAGGTCGATCGATCGACCTTTACCTTCGATCGATCGATCGACTGAAGAACATCGATCGATCGATCGCACCAGGTATGGTTACGGACTGCTTCGTTTTGCAGTTACCAAATCGTCCAAAAACACCATTTTTAAGCATGAAACTCTAAGACAAGGTTACAATAACATCATACTATCATCCTACCACAGTATTAACATTCTAAAACCCATAATTCATCATTCAAAAGCTTTGTTTAGATCAAGACTACATCAAAATTTCCAGAATTCTTCTTCATTCAAGAACATCAATAAACTTCTTCTAAACTCCATTTTTAAATCATCAAAAGTTATGTTTAGAACATATAATTCATCCAGAATATTACTACATGCAATTCCTAACATATTTCATAGCCTTTAACTTCCAATTTATGGGTCTAAATTATCTTCCAAGATCAATTTCGAAAATTTCCTAAATATGGAAAAGCATAGCTTGTATCAAATGAATTCAAACCACTTGCCTTAATCTTTCTCTGAATTTGGTGTTGAATCTTGAAAGCTAAGTTGTTCTCCCTCTCTCTTTCTGCAGAATTATCTTCCTTCTCTCTCTCTCTCTCAAGTTTCTCTAAGGATGATGACAATGGAGGTGATGGGGGTGTGTTTGGTTTTTGGTAAGTTGGGACTATATTTCAACTTCTCCCGTAGCCCATTAAGTCTCTTAGTGTAGTTAGTGGGTTTAGTGGGTTAAAGAAGAAGTCAGATTTCTATTTCTAATTTTCGTCACATTTAATTCCCAAAAATACAAAATTACCAAAATACCCTTTATGATGCCGGTATGGCCTAAAAATACCCCGGGACCCAAACTAAACTCCCGGCTAGTGTATCTGACTATCTCGACCCTTCCGTACGCGTTGGCGCACTCAAAACGACCATACGAATAATGGAACTAAAATTCACTTTTTAATTAAAATAATAAAATACCATGGCGCGGCGGTCACACGCGTCTCAACAAAATTCCCAAATTGCCGTATTTAAAACTCTTGACAATTTCAATATTACCAATATTCATATATTGCCAAGTATACACATTATAATAAAATACTAACTCACATCTCGTTAATATTTTTATCCGGATTAATTTCCAATATAATAAACATTTAATTCAATTAATCCCCAAAAATAAATATCGCAGAAAATACGGGGTATTACAAATAAGCAATTTGACATGAAAGATTTGGGTGTTGCTGATCTTATAGTTGGAATTAAAATCATTAAAAATTCCGAAGGAATTATTTTAAACCAATCTCATTATGTAGAGAAAATTCTTAAAAAATTTGAACAATTTAATTGTATTCCTACTAAAACACCTTATGACCCTAGTTTTCACTTAAGGAAATAGTCGGTTCCTGGTGTTTCATCATCAAAATATTCTAGAGTTATTGGTAGTCAAATGTATCTTATGAACTGCACTAGACCTGATATTGCATATATTGGGGGTAGACTTAACAGATACACTTGTAATCGTAATAATGAACATTGGGATTCTTTGATTAGAGTTTTGAGATATCTAAAATAAACAATAAATTATGGTATTCATTATATTAGATATCCTATTGTAATTGAAGGATTTTGGGATGCTAATTAGATTTTTGATAATGATGAATCTACGAGTGGCTATGTTTTTGCCTTGGCAGGAGGCGCTATATCTTGTAAATGTACCAAGAAAACGTGCATAGCTAGATCCACTATGGAGTCAGAGTTCATAGCATTGGATAAAGCAAGTGAAGAGGATGAATGGTTAAGGAACTTCATATTAGATATTCATTTGTGGCCTAAACCAGTTCCAGCCTTGTCCATTCACTTTGACAGCCAAGCAACGATCGCAAGAGCACATAATAACTCCTATAACGGAAAGTCTAGACATATCAGGAGAAGACACAACACGGTGAGACAACTATTGAATATGGAGTTAGAGTAATCGACTATGTCAAGTCAAAGGAAAACCTAGCAGATCCATTATCTAAAGGGCCAGCTAGGGAGCTAGTTTATCAAATACCGAGGGGAATTGGTCTAAAGCCTATTAATATCTAAATCACCTCTAATGGAAACCCAACCCATATGACGGGACATCCGAAGATCTGGGTTCAATGGGATAACAAAGTTATACGAGTGATTTGTGGGGGTACAAATTTGGTTTTACTTAAAACCTATTCCTATGATGTAGTACCTCTGTATCGATGAAGGATGAGATTTAATCTCTTAATCCTTTCTATAGCTGTTATTCAGTGGGGTGTGGCATACACTATACTCTTGATAGAAGCACATATATAAGGGTGGTAGTGGGGCCGTTTTTTATGAGAATTAAGGCTGATTCTCTTGAACACTCAAGAAACTTAGGCATGTGGGAAACAAGCACAACTGTGGCAACCCGATGATGATTTTTGGGAGTCACGTGTGTATTCTATTGACCTAAGTTTACCACAACGGTGAAATAGTTCAAGATATCAGTTCACAATCAATCGGTAAACTGAATAGATTAACACAAAGCAAAGGTTCAAGTCGAATGACACTTCGCCCTTTACGTCACTCCTTTTGATACTCCAGAGCATCGTTTTATTTTATTTTATTTATTTATTTCATTCTTGTGGAGGATTGTTGGGTATATTGGTATATATATTTATTTTGAATGAACTAAATAAGTTGGGGTAAGTGGCCTAGTGGTAAGTTTATGGGGTTTGGTGCTTGAGGTCATGGGTTCAATCCCTAGGAGATTCACTAAACATTAATAGTCTTTGATTGGGTCTTGGGGTCTTTGGGCTTCTTTTGAGTGCCCATAATTTTTACCTTTTATTAATTCGTTCTTAATTTTTGACTTAGTCTCCTATTCAAAGTAAACTACCCGTTAGTGGAGATATTAGTGGGTTAGTTGGATAAAACCTCTACCCACAGTTTTACCAAATTCTGCATATAACAAAGGCTACATCTTTTTAGAAAATTACACTAAAAAATTCAATCTCTCCCTCACTTTCTCTGCAAAAATAATTTTGCTATTTTTTGATATACACTTATGTTCGTCATTCTTTTGAGAGTGCTGGAGTATACTGAGAGTTCAAAGATTTAACACAAAGTTGGTGTGTAAATCTGATCGTTGAATCCTGGGAGGTGTATGTTCATGAGGCTGACAGCTACAAATATCAGTGAGCAATTTCACCTTTAGGACTTTGTGTCAAATACAAACCTCGATCGATAAGTCCTTCTAATGTTATCTATTTTGAATTTGGTTTTTTTCATATATTCTGCAATAATTATTTCCAACAATATAAAGGTGAATTACCTTTTAAGAATAATGATAAAACTCCTTATGAAATATGGAAAAATAGAAAACCTTCTTATAAACACCTTAAAGTATGGGGGTGCCTTGCTAAGGTTTCAATACCAGTACCTAATGCTTACAGGTTTCTTGTAATTGATTATAAAATTCAATATATGGATAAAAACACTATTTTTGAGTCAAGAGATGCTGAATATTATGAGGAAAAATTTCCTTTTAAAGTGAGAAGTGAAGCCACTAGTAGTTCGGTTCCAGTGGTACCTAGTGCTAGAAATGAACCTCCAAATTCAGAAGAAATTGAAATTATAAAAAGTAAAAGACCAACTCTCAACTTACCTTATCATAGGCTTTCTCCAAATCAATTTTAAAGATCATACACCTTTTTTCGCCTCTTTTATTTTAAAGAGTATGAAGGATTTGCTAGTTGATAATAATATTATTTGTGGCTTACCTACCCGGGAGGAAGCTTGATTGGTAAGTGATTATGATTTTCATAAGGATAAGTCTAATTCTATTAATCTTCACTTTGGAGATGATTTTATAAGTAACATTACAAAGGTTGATGGGCTGAAACATATTAATAACCTTTGACTTATCAATCTTCGAAATGAGGGTGATATGGTTAGTGTTCATATTATTCGAGATCTCTCTTATTCCAATAAGATTTAACAGACTCCTATAAGCACTAAGGGATACTATCCTAATACTTTGATAAAACATGTGTTGGATACCATTCGGTATACTAAAGAGGGCCCTTTTGATCTCACATGTGGTCAAGTCAAAATCCATCCTTTACTTATCTAACATTACTAATAATTGCCAAGATGCTCGAGTCAAAATTATTATCTAACTCCGAGTGATGATCGAACGAGAAAAGGTTTATAAAGTAGTCATTAATATGATTACCTATGATATTTAGATCATCCACCAATCCTTAATTAATATAGAGTCTATCAATTTTGTTTCTTCTTCTTCTTCTAATGATGGTTGGTGTGTGGAAACACTTTGTGTTTTTCACACCCTCCACTAACCATTGGATTCTAGATTTTTGTTTTCAAAATAATTCTTCCTCTCTAAGAATGCCATTATACTCGGCCCTAAGATGGTTTTCATAGATGTCCATGTTATGCGAGAACTTATGTTGTTAAGAAATTTGTATACCTTTAAGGAGGTTTAGAAACTTTCTTTTATTTTTGAAAATGTGGTTGTTGTACATAAAATTTGCTCATCTACATTGACTAATGAGAAGTGGACACCTGGTCTCCAACAATGCAATCTTCATAGTGCTTACTTACTTGGTCAGCTCCTGAGATAGTTAGTCAGCCAACATGCCGACAAACCTAAAGAACATGAACTGCCAAGAATATCAAAAGCCATTTGCATGGAGTCACTAATAGTCATTGTATACAAATATCAATTGTCATATTTATTATATACAGATTCAAATTCATGAATATATAAAGGCGTCCCATCTCTTGCATTACCAATAACTATAAATACGTGATCTCCCTTAGCTAAAGGGGGCACCAAAATCATTCCCGGCACACCATATTGTGCTATTGTAACTACTATAAATAAAACAAGCAATGGACGTAGGCTTGCTTCATAACCGAACCACTCTAAAAATACTTGTCTCTTTTGTGTTTGTTTATATCGCATACCATAAATCTGGATCTATTTCATTTTTTGACATCAATAGATTAGCACCGTCTGTGGGAGTCGACATTAAAAGTCTTCCCTACCTACCAGAAGAGACAAAGATTTATGATACAAGCCGATGATTTATGTAATCTAATCAAGAGCTAAGTTTTTTTTCTCTCTCTTTTTATATAATGTACCTTTTACGTGCATATTGTTTCATTCATTTTTGTTGATAAACTGTATAATTAATTCTTATACATCTTTCAATCTAGACAAGTGTGTCAATTTCACATAATTTTCATTAATTGATTTTGAGATGAATTCCATAATAATTTTTAGATAAGAAATACTGTTGTTCATCAAATTTTTATATTTGCAGCTGCAAAATAGAAAGGGATAAATGTAAAAAACAACTTTCTTTCTCCTAAAAACTAATTACACACCTCCATAAAAAGGATGCAATATGAACCGTTGCTCCTGATTATCAGAGGTTGTTGGTTCCATGGTTCTTGTTTCCCTCAACTTATTCCCGGACCATCTTGGTCAAGGTTCCAAAATATTTATCACCATTAGACGTCACCTATTCCTGGTCGGCGTTAAAAGACAAAACCACCTCCCTATTCTTTCTTAATTCACCGCTTTTTAATCAAATAAATTTTTAAAAGGAATTCACGTCTAGATTCTATTAGACATTTTTTTAGATATTTTAGGTTCATCATATTTTTCCCTTACATACAAGTTTCACTCCTAATTTTTTGGAACTTTTTTTCACAATTTTTACTCTTTTAAAACCAATCATCCGTAACTTCCTTAAGAAAGTTACATAAGTGTTTGAACTTTTTTTTTAATCTTTAAATGATCATAACTTTTGATTCACAAATCCGTTTTTCACAAAATTACTATTTTTGAAATCTGCTCGACGAGATCTATCAAACAAGATCCATGAAAGCTATAAAATTCGAAAAAAAAAAATTTACACAAATAGTAAACTTTACTGTATACACTAGAATATGAAATAGTTTTATATATGTGATATTTTCACAAACAGACAGTAATACTGTAATAATATTACGCAGTATATATATATATATATATATATATATATATATATATATATATATATATATATATATATATATATATCCGTGGATCCAAACCCTCTTTTTTCAAAATTACCTTATATTTAAAGGTTCGAGCTAGTGGTATTCAATCCTTACCACCATTGTTGGAGCTTCAACGACCTTCGTCAGAGCTTCGATTTGGGGTGGGTAAGTGTAGCATGTAGTGCCGCTGGCGCGGACCTTTCAAAATAAGAGACTTTTGAATAAATGGATTTTATATCCACCGGAGTATCATGGGGTGCCGCTAGCGCGGACCTTTGAAAATAAGATTGGATAAATGGGATCGGGATCCTCTGGAGCGTCGGTTTGGGGTGAGTAGGGGTGGCATTAGGTGCCGATGGCGCGGAACTTTAAAAATAGGAGCATATTGTGTGTGTGTGTGTGTGTATATATATATATATATATATATATATATATATATATATATATATATATATATTAGCTCAGTAAATATTACTGTTTGTGAAATTATTATATATATATTGTGTAATATTAACTCAGTAAATGTTACTGTTTGTGAAAATGTCACAATTATAAAACTTACTGTATTAATATAAATTAGGAAATAGTTTTATATATATGTAGGGTTGTAAACGGATATTCGAAAATCCGCATTCGTCCGATATCCGAATTCGAATTTGCGAATATTTATTCGAAAATATGGAAACGGATACGAATATGGATACTCTTTAAAAATATCCGAGAAAACGGATATGGATACGGATAGTACTAGTATCCGACACGGATAATTCGTATCCGATGCGGAGTATCCATTTTATCGGATATCCGTTTTACCGGATATCCGTATCCGTCAAACATATGTTAAAATATTACTAATAATATTAGTATTAGTATTACTAATAAAATAATATTAAAACAAATCTTAATCGTTTATTCCCAAAACAAAATAAACACATACTCCAGTCAAAACAAAAACACCCTAAAGTTTTTGTTTTATTGGGTATATTATAAAATGTCATGTATTATTATTTAATTGGGTATATTATCATGGAGTTACACTAAAATTATAATACACCTTATCACACACAACATACACCGACTAAAGAACATCTACTCCACTAAAAAAAACTAACTTCCTTTCACTTCTCCTTCATACAAAAAAAGAGAAAAGAAACTCTCTGTGGTTGTTCGTTAGTTTCCTTAATTATAAATAAATGTAAGAGAGAAACATAATAGAATGTATGAGAGAAACATAAAAGTAAAGAGATGGTTTTGATTGTACTGAGAACTGAAGTTAACAACATGCATATTATATACAAAATAAAAATGTATACTTATTAAAATAAAAATATCAGTATGTTTGGAAGACAAAAGGTCCACGAGGTTATCATTCTCAATAAATTTGATTAATCTAAAAGGTGCATATTTATTTCTACTGTCATGGAATGCGTCTGTTAATTTTTTTTTGGATGACTCTAAGCTTATATGGTTGTAAAGTATGGATGACTTTAAGCTATATTATCATTATGGAATGATATTATTATTATGGAATCCATAATTGTTGATGTTAGGAGGCAGTAATTTTGTTACATATTTATTTGGATTGGATTTGATTTCATTGGATTGGATATTTTAAGTGTTATTTTTTGAGATGGATAAATAATGTAAACGGATACGGATATTATCCGAATCCGAGGTATCAGAGCGGATACGGATATGGATAGTTGTTTTAACTATCCGGGCGGATATGAATACGATACGGATAGTACATTCAGATAGCGGATACGAATATAGAAAACATGGTATCCGATCCGTATCCGTCCGTTTACCACCCCTATATATATGACATTTTCACAAACAGTAACATTTACTGAGTTAATATTACACAATATATATATATATATATATATATATATATATATATATATATATATATACACACGGTAGATTCAAACCTCTTTTTCTTCAAAATTACCATATTTTTAAAGGTTTACGCTAGCGACATTCAATCCCCACCACTACCCACCCCCATTGTCGGAGCTTCAACGACTTTCATCAGAGCTATGATTGGGGTGGGTAGTAGTGGCATAGGGTGCCGCTGGTGCAGACCTCTGAAATTAAGAGAATATTAGATAAATGGGGTTTGGATTCACCGAAGCTCCGATTTGGGGTGAGTAGGGGTGGCATTGGGTTAGGTTTATATCTATAATATTTTCACAAACGATAACATTTACTGTGTTAGTATATATATATATATATATATATATATATATATATATATGGTGGATCCAAACCTCTTTTTTCTGATATTGTCTTATTTTTAACGGCCCGCGCTAGCGGTATCCAATCCCGACCACCACCAACCCCAATTATCGGAGCTCCAACAACCTTCATCAGAGTTCTTATTTGGGGTGACATGGAGTGCTGTTGGCGCGGACCTTAGGAAATACGAGAATATTGAATAAATGGGGTTTGGATCCACCGAAGCTCCAGTTTGGCGTGAGTAGGAATAACATTGGGTTAGGTTTATATATGTAATATTTTCACAAATAATAAATGTTACTGTTTGTAAAAATGTTACATCGGCATTCCATGCCACCTCAAATCAGAGCTCTGATGAAGGTTGTTGGAGCTCCGACAAAGGGGGTGGGTGGTGGTGGGGATTGGATACCGCTGGAGCGGGCCGTTAAAAACAAGATAATATCAGAAAAAAGAGATTTCGATATATATATATCCAATCGGCACCTAATGCCACCCCTAATGCCAACGGCACCTAATTTCACCCCTACTCACCCCAAACCGGCGCTCAAGAGGATCCAGATCACATTTATTTAATCTTATTTTCAACGGTCCGCGCCAGCGGCACCCCATGACACTCCAGTCGATCCAAAACCCATTTATTCAAAAGTCTCTTATTTTCAAAGGTCCGCACCAGCGACACCACATGCCACCCTTACCCACCCCAAATCGGAGCTTTGACGAAGGTCGTTGAAGCTCCAACAATGGTGGTAATGATTGGATGCCTCTAGCGCGAACCTTCAAATATAAGATTATTTTGAAAAAAGAGGGTTTGAATCCAACGGATATATATATATATATATATATATATATATATATATATATATATATATATATATATATATATAAGGAGTAGAATTTGGACACTATTCAATAAGATCATCAGCTAATTAGAGGTTGAGATTCAACCAACAAGGCAAGAAATCAAGGGTGGAGATTGAAAAACCTAATTTTTCTCTTTTGTCCTTTCATTATTTTCTTTCCCCCTCTTTTTTTACCTTTGATTTTCTTTCCCCCTTTTGCCCAAAATTCAAAATAATGGGTAAAATAGGAAATTGCACACTTGGGATCCTCTTTTCCTCCGACCAGAGTACACCTCTCTCTCTCTCTCTCTCTCAATTTTTTCGAAGGTTTTATATGGATGTGTTTTTGTCCTTCCTATGAATATTTTTGGTTTGATTTTGTACAGCTAACAGTATTTTTCATGTTATTAGTGTTTGTTGGTTTGAATCTTGCAAGTGATAAACTGCTGTTTGTTGGTTCAAACCTGTTTCATATATTGTTGGTGTATATATATTACGTGTATTTGGGTTTCACCTTTTCTAATTTGGTGTTTTTAATGGTGTGAAGGATCCATCCAAGAAAAAAGGTATTTGGAGATGAGGAAGAATGTATGCATGTTTCCTAGGTATTTGATCATATGACCCACTTGATCAAGAATTTTGTTTGTTCATAACTGATATATAACTCTCTCTAATTGGAAAATTATGAGATTTTTTTCTCTAAATTTTCTAGATCTAACTTTTTTTGGATCTGATTGGAACTTGTGGGACTATTTTTTTCATTTCTTAATAGGTATAGTAGAGTTGTGATTGGTAGTTTTTGTTCTAATTATCTTGCATTTTCCAGCTATACTCTAATTTATGGGTTCACCATCTAAGTAGACTCTAATTTTTGTTCTCTTCTATAATTTTTCCATATTATTTTTTGTTTAACATAGGGGTGTAAGCTTAATTTTTTTCCAAGTTTACTAATTTTTGTTCTCTTCTCTATCAGACTTTACTATAATATTTGAATTGTTCAACTCTGTTATAAATATAGGTATAGTGATAGATGACGATTTTGGCGATCTATACGCCGACGTTAAAGTTCAAGCTAACTCTCCCATCCATAACGTAGTTGCCACTGCCACCTCTAAATTATCCACTGAAGAAAACGATATTGATAATAAGAAGAGGTGATTGTGGATAATGGAAGTGATAACGAGGGCGATTTGAATATACTGTTGAATAGTGATACCTTTTCCGGTTACGTGTGGTGGGTTTGAAGATGATGATGTTGATGATGAGGAGGAAAATGTTGGTTTGGAGGATAAGAATAAAAAGTGTGTTGATCAAGATGGTTTAGAACAGAGCTTGAATGGAGGGAAGGGAAGTTATCGTTCACAGTATTCGCTATATAAGGTATTATGGGATGTTCTTTGATTTGTTTTAAAAGTTATTTAAGGCTTTGTTTATGTAATGGAATTGAGAAAACCATTAGGGAAGGGCAGTTATCGTTTACAGTATTTCATCGTAAACCATTAGAGACCCCTTGGTGGGGCAAATTTTTTATTTATATAAATTCGTCAATTTGGAATTGAGAAAAAAAATAAGTATGTGTCTTTACCCATCGCTAATCTAGATGGGCCCATACCATTTTGACCTCATATTTACGCTTTTATACACCTCAACCTCTCTACACAACCCTATTTTTTTTAGTTTTAGGTAGTTACTTAGTGGTGGATAAAGTTGAGAAGGAAATATTGTCATCTAGCTGTGAACTGACCGATTTATCTTTGTGAGCTAAGCTCTCAATCTCATATAACTTGTTATTATTGTCATTTTAGGCTACTTTGTTTTTATATATCAACTCCTTAACCATGTAACGTTCTGCTACTTATCTTACTGATTTATATATTATATGCAGGAAAACGAGAAAACATAAAACACTTCATTGATTTAAAATGCATACTAATATTGGTTGATAATCCGATGATAAAGATACTTTGGATTTGTAGATTGTTCAAAAGCAATGAGAGTGAGTTTGTATGTTCTCTGCTCAGATGAAAGATGAAATAGGGAAGACTTAACTTCTTCGGTGCTTATGTTGATTCCCATGAAGGTATACTATTTTATAAGATGATTTCCACCGTAATTTTGTTACTATTTAATTACTGTGAATATGTTGGAATTATGGATATTAAATTCGGTTTATTTGTTTGCATCACGTGCATGTAGGAGCTATGTTGTCAAAATTAGAACATTTGTGAATTTAATTTTTGAAGTATTAGAAGAGTATCACGTATATCAATGCAGGTAAGAATGTCAGCTAAATACATTGATGATAGCTATTTTTGTTGACCAGATGATCATAAATGCTAGATCAAGTGGGAGCTGGGATTATCAAAGAATTCTCATACACGAGCCTTCTTAAGACTCATTATCAGTTGCTACAGCAATAGAGAATCTTGGGGTAAAACATTATTTTGCAGAACTGATAGGAGGTTTAACATCTCAGCTCTGTGACTGACCTAAAATAAAGAGGGTACTGACATGTTATGGATGCGTCATACAAAAGGGTTTTCTACCCTGATATAGAATATATAAGACACAGATCATAATGTAAGAATAATGCAGTTGGTAGGTGGTTTGGGTATTGGTCATTGGAGTATACTAGCTGTCCAAGTCAATACCTATACTCGGTAAATAAATAATCGCATACCCAATACTTTTCTTTGATATAGATAGGTTCTTAGACACATTTACATTCAAATATTTGTTACATTTAACAAAATTTCTTTTCGATACACATTTGTATTCAGATATTTGGGAGATTGGACCTATTGAGAATCATATATCTCCACAAATTGGAAGCTTGGTCCTGCATGAATTGCAAATAGATCTTTATTATGAGCTAATATATATGAAGTTATATTTATATAAAGCTTGGACCTATTTAAACTGAAGTTTTATGGTTTTTATTTGAACTCTTATGTTTTTTTTGGTAGATTTGTAAGTTTAATGTTTGAATCACCACCGTTGTGGAAGATCCCCATGACTGAACCTCCTCGGAACCTCAGAGAACCACCACCATAGGGTATACATCCTTTTCCCTTCCATTTTATCACTCGATTTATTTATTCTTTATTAATGTGTTCAAAGTTAGATATTTGAAATTGATCTTTTCTTTCTTTAATTGTTATTTTTTTCAGAGTATTGAGTAATTTGGCAAGAGAGAATCGACATATTTATCATTTGTATCGTGCTTTAATTTCATGTAATTTTTCAGTAAGAGTTTAAATGTACGGTTTGATAAAAATGCAGAGTAGTTGCATTATAATAAGAGTTTATATTTCGTTCTGTTGTGATCAATGCTGAATTTCGTATCTCAGAAACTCATGTGAACCCCTTGGGGTTAAAATCATATGCTCATATGAATGTCATTTGGGACATCATGCGTTGTTGAAGTACTAATTTAAATAATTTAATTCATGCATTGTACATTTAGTAATATGGAATATCGAGTGTTTTACCGTATAAAATTAACGAAGAACGGGGAAAATTAGGGCATGGCTAATTCTTTGGCTTGCAGGAAGAAAAGTTGAGTTTTAAAGAAGATGTGAAGGAAGAAGAGCTTACTCACTCCCCGAGTCCAGTAGTCCATTTAACTGAGTCCAAAGAAATGATTGAGGATAAGCCAATCTCTCCTTCGATAATTGAAGAGGAGATGAATAAAGATGATGAGGTCGAAAAGTCAAAACATGACTTACCGAGCCCAACAGTAATTTTGGCCGAGTCCAAAGAAAGTAATCATGATAAGCAAATTGCTAACTGCAAGAACAGTTCAGCCATTGTTTGGGGGTTTCAATTCTAATAATGGTGAGTTTGGTAATGATGATAATAACACCTTGGTTGACAAGCGTAAGCACCCTCAAGAATTGAGCCACGGGACTAGAATCTCTCCTGAAAATCTCTACTTTGTAACACCTAATTTGGGTGTTAGTGATGTTCAGCCAGCATTTCCTTCTATAACACAATTTGATTTCCATTAGACGTTATGAGGAGAAATCTGAGGTGCGAAGTTCACATAGTGATAAGAAAGATATTTAATTATTTCATGAACAACGTGTTTGTTACTCTCAAAAGGAAAAAGGAGAATCTTGAATGGAAGTTTGAGGTGGAAATGCTTCAAGAATTCGCGAGGGATGATGAGAAGTTTGTTTGAATGCAGTATTTGCTCTGTATCAACAGCAACTCTCTAAGGAGACATCTATGAAGAATCCCATATCTTCCAACAGTCGAGGATTTAGCCCGTTTAATGCACTCACGGGAACAACTTTGGCCAAATATCTTATTGATAGTGATCCACAATGCAAATTGAAAAAAACTGTTTCAGAGGTTCGAGCATATGATCCAAAAGCTATTATATTACTGCATTAACACCACCACGTTTCATCTTTTCCAACTAATCTCTTCCTTATCGCCCTTTCTTTTCATCTACACAAATTATCATTGATGTCATTGTTGATTTCTTACCGTCTTTGTTCAGGTACACATAGTAGATAATGTGTTACAAGCCCATATTTGAACCTATACTACGTGATTTCAGGTCTATGCACGTGTCTCTTAATTGCATTACACTTATATTTTGTTATAATTTTAAGGCATCGTCTCTCTCCACATGCGCACACACTTTTGAGGTTATATTTTGTTTTTAGAGGAATTATTTTTTATTTAATTTTTTTCTAATTCATTATATTTTGTTTTATTTTGTAGCTTTAATCGTTGCTCGCTCCTGATTCCATCTCTCACCTTCAAACACTTATTTGATAATGGGATAATTGCCTTGCCCTTTTCCATTATGGCATAAAAGCCATATATCTGTACTTATAGGTATGGCATTTTTGTACAGATTTCATATAAATTATGTATATGAAATCTATGTGGTTGCAATTTATTTTTAGTATATGCATTTCCCCTGCACAACAATCTGCAAAGTTCCAATTTCTTTTTCAGTATATGACATTTTTTAGTCTAAAAGATTGCATATATAATCTTTACAGTTTGTAAATTGCATATACAATCTTTTATATGTATATGACATATAAAAGATTGTATTGCAACTGATATACAATCTTTTAGCACGTTGGCTTCCTGTATAAATTTGAGAATTTATCACATGGTCAATTATATGTGTACCAACGAATTGCACAAAAAGTGAATTAAATAATGTAGTGGATTTGTCGTGAATTGTTAGATTTGTCGTTATCCCTTAAGGAGGGTGGATAGTCCGATAAATAAAGGAGACTCTGCCCATTTTTTTAAAAAAAATTGACACTTAAGTTTTTTGAGACACAATGAGAATTAATTTGATGACTAAAGGTGTAAGTTGAGTAGGAAAGGATTTATGTGGATATAAAATAATTTTTTTATGACAGTATGGCTCCTAACATGTCTACTAATTTTTTATTTATTTACTGATCTGCGGTGTTTTTTGTTCTCCAGAAATATGGAAGATATGAGTGCATTTGGATGCGCTGGGTTGCTATTACAAAATCCAAATAGAAGTTTATATTTCATTGGAGTCTCATTTGCTTTCATGAGAATCTGTCAAATCCGAGGTGCGTTTATTGTCCAATTTTTCAACGTTTCTTAGTTTAATTTTGGTCAAACTCCACCACAATTCCAATTTCTACTATGTGTTTTTTAATTAATTCCACCCCCACCCCACCCCCCAATCCAACTTTTATGTTATTCCCCATTTTTTGAAAATTTGAGATACATTTCTAATGTAAGGTATTACTTAACTCTTAATGTAAGGGATAAGTTACAGATCATCTTTGTATTTTATTTTCAATCTCACATGATTCAATATTTCGCTAGAGACACGGTGCATTTTCTATATAATTAATAATTAGTTTTGTTTATATAATATTTGACTAGGTCTTTCAATTTACTAACTATATTTTCTTTTTTGTATCAGGTCGCATTTGGAAAAGAACGAACAATAATTATAGTGGAACATTGAAGCTTCTGTTATGCGAATTTGTTTTTTTCTATTTTTTGGATTTGTCATTGTTGATGTAAAAAATTAGATCGCTCTAATCATTCAATCACAGATAAATAAATAAGACAAAGAATTTTAAAGTGGTTCAGCCTTATAAGAATGGCCTACGTCCACTGTTATGTTATTGCTGAGTGTTTTGGGAATTCTCGATTACAAGTTCTATCAAGAAATTCCGGTCCCTTTGAATGAGGGTGATACAAGGTATTTATAGCCCTTAGGCTGTACATGAAAGGGTGATACATTAAATGATATACATATGAAAGGGTGACTCATTTAATGCTCTTCAAGCGTGTGCGTCAAGATGATAAGCATTCAATGAATAGTTGAACTGTTGATTATCTGGAAATCAATGCTGTGGTCAAGATGAAGCTCGAACCGCCTTAGTTGCTCATAGTCCAAGAGTTCCTCGGAGCACTGGAGTTCCTCGGAGGACAAGAGTTCCTCGGAGGGCTGGTGTTCCTCGAAAGACTGGTGTTCCTCGGAGTACACCTGTTGCTCGGAGTGAGTATGTTGGTCGGGGGAATGATCTTCCTCGTTGCTATTATGCCACGTAGATTGACATGTGTCTTCTTATTATTCGTCCACATCAGCATACTAATTTTAGTATCAACAGAAGCCCCCAATGTTTCATATTTCGAACTTTGAGGAGTATGGAACATTCTTTCTCGGTATATGGCAATATTAAATGACCTTCCTGGGTTTTAGGAGCCTTTTCTTCGTATTTGAATTTCCTTCCAAATTCGCAGAATCCGCCTTTTTGCATTTTTATAAGCGCTTCGATCTTCGTGCACTTTTTGTCCTTTTAGCCGTCGGTAGCGTAATAGTTTCCTTTTTGTAATCATTTCTTTCGCCGTTTCCCAAGGCAAAGTATTTAAGCTTCAGAGGCAATCCCATCGTCTTCTACCTTTTCAATTTATGCTTTCGAGTTTTCTATAGCTTTTCTCTCTCCTGTGCGTTCATCCCTTTCTTCGTTTGCTTGTCAACAGATCTCCTTTTTCCTGTAAGATTTTCTTCCTTCTTCTTCATTTCTTTTTATTCACCATGGTTTATATTATCGAATCTCTTGAGAAATTCCGTTCTGACTTTTCTATTCCTTCTTGGGTAA
The DNA here is from genome assembly GCA_949130495.1 of Sambucus nigra. Taxonomy (NCBI): domain Eukaryota; kingdom Viridiplantae; phylum Streptophyta; class Magnoliopsida; order Dipsacales; family Adoxaceae; genus Sambucus; species Sambucus nigra. The sequence goes on along the minus strand of OX422215.1, from coordinate 648,099,209 downwards.
CTTTGGAGAGTCTTTGTGAGCCTTCAAATTATTTTAATTTGGTTGAGGGACATTGGTTCCCTAGACTTTTTATTGCTGAATGTGGATTTTCTTTTCCACCAAACCCTTTGTGTTTAGAGTTCTGTCAGTATTTCGATGTTGTCCCTGCAAAAATAGCCCCCAACACATGGAGAATAGTTAATGGGGTGCATAGGTTAAATCAAACTCATGGAACTCGTATAGGAATTCCTGAGATTATGTACTGTTACAGATGGGCTGTTTTAGACAATGTTTTTTATTTAAAAACTAGGTTTTTGAATAGGGCCTTAGTAGTCAATCTCCCTGATGCAAATAGGGATTATTTTGAACATGGGGTGGTTATAAAAAATTGGCAACATGCCCCTTTGGTTAGAGATGCAGTATATGAGGGTCCCAGATGCCCCCATACGGCAATGGGATAGGTTATTTTCATCTTATTTTATTTTTGAAATTACGATTTCATTGTGTTTGACAAAATGTATGACTGATATTTCACTATGTATTTGTTTGCAGTTGATAGTAAGAGAAAAACTCCCAAAGAATCAGAATTAATATAAAGCATTTGAAACATATCTTGAATTTGCATCGAAGAGTTGCAGACGAGCACATCATGTTTGCTTCATATTTGTTGCAGTACAGGAGCTACACATCATCCTTTACGGCTCGTCCTGTGGTCAGCATTAGTGAGCCATTGCCAGCTTCTGAGGAATCTTCACCGGAATCTCACATTCCTCTAAGTCAGAAGATGGGCAAAAGAAGAGTTCCTGCTATCTTCGAGGAGACTTCCTCTGCTGGAGATGGAAAGAGAAGCAAGAATGATGTCCCAAAGGGGACAAAGAAAGTAGATGTTGCCCCTTCTGTTGCTCCTCAGGAGGCTGCCGAGAAGCCCCCAGTGGCTCCGAGCAAGAAAAGTGCACCTGTGGAAGTGGTCCCAACCAAAAGTTCTTTGGTTGAAACTGCTGAAGTGCCATTGAGGAGATTGAAGAAATCCTCCTCGGTCGCTTTGACTGAAACCATTCCCCAGCTCCAAGCTAGTGGAGCTGGTGTCCCAACCATTATTCCCCCGAGTTCTGCAATGAGCTCGGTAAAGACTTGGACTATTACTGAAGTCCAAGGAATTGAAGAAAACATGTCTAGGGATATGCTGACATCCCTAGCTACTCGTCACATTGCTTCAGTAAGTTTCTCTTATCCTAAATTTTTCTTTCTTTCAGTCAATATATGTATCTAGGCACTGACTTATCATTATTTTCTTTTCCAGCTGGTGAGTTGCTTTAACACCATAGTGAAGAAAGATGAAGCAATCAAGGCTTCCAACTCCTCGTCTGGAGTAGAGGATGCTTTCCAGGGCTTGGCCCAATCTTTGAAGGATTCTCGTCAAAAATATGACGAGGATAGGGGTGAATGGGAGAAGAAGATGGCTGCGTCTGAGGCAAAGAAGATACAGTTGGGAAATAAGGTGAAGGACTTGGAGAGAGAGAATAAAAAATATGCCGAGAAGCTCACAAGTTTTGGGGAGCTTGAGAATAAATTGAAATCAGCTGAGGAAGAGCTGACCCTTCTGCGAGAAGTAAATCGCCAGAAGGAGGAGGTGGAGGCTAAGTTGAAAGCCACCGAGGATCTTTTATCCAAGAAGCTCTCCTCAGAGAAAATGAAGAGAAAAATGGCTGTGAAAAAATCCTTTTGATCTGGTTGGGACAAAGGATGGGATAGGGGGTCGCAGCAATGATGACCCAGGTGCAGTATGGGAGTTTGAAATACTTCCGAGATGGTTGGGTTGCTGCCTTGCAAGAATTGAAAGTGAGCGAGGACTCTAAATTATTTCAACAACATCTTCCTGGCCCTCCTCCTGTAATTGAAGATGAGGATGAAGACGAAGCTGCATCTGAAGAGTCTTCAATGACAGTGGGTGATCAAGTCCTTGCTCCACAACCCAACCAGACAATCACCGAGGAGATTTCGTCCTTGCCTGCTCCTCCTGAACAAGTCCCCGCTTCTGCCAATCAAATCATTGTTCCCACCGAGCAACCAAGCTCCTCGTCCCAGCCTCCCGAGAAAGTCTTGGGAGACAAGGAAAAGGTGTGAAGTTATTCGGTATTCTCTTTATGTTTTTCTTTTACTTGTACTTTATATTCTGAACGATGTACTCTTTTTGATGATGTAATAAAATCACCTCTTTTTGCTCCTCTACATTGTTGATGCTCTGTCTGCTTTTTATTAACTCTTGCCTTCTCTTCTTTACTAGTTTGTGGCTAGAATGGAATTATTATCTGCCAATGATATAAAGTTGATGCAGCAATGCCATGAATATTATAAGGCTGGTCACACAGAATTGAGTGTATCAGAAGTTGCTGACATCCTCGGTCATGATGCTTCAGAGCAGGCAGTGAAAGCTTATCCATACCTGAAGGGCTTACTTGATCGAGCTGTGGCCAATAACGTGGCTTACTATGACATGATCGAGGAGCTTCAATATACTCTAGAAGATCTTCAGACTCAGTACAAAGAATCAACTGCCCTTCTGCACGAGGGGTATGAAAAGAGGTGTCAACAGCTTTCTACCGAGACAGGCCACAAAAAGATCCTTGCTGGGTACGATGTCAGGGAGAGAACCCTAAAAGGTGAAGTTGAAGCTTGTAGACAGATTGTCGAGCTTCTAGAGCAAGAAAATAACAATTTGCAGAAAGAGGTGGCACAGTATAAGTCTGCAGCATCTTCTTCAACAGCTGTAATCCCAGTGACCGACGAGGGATTTTCCTTTCTAGAGGTTGAGAATGCCAAATTAAGGCAAGAGTTGGATACCTTGAGAAGATCTGGTACTTCTGCTGTTACTCGGGGACGAGGAAGAGGTTCTCGTGGTCGAGGAAGAGTTGCTCAGAATGTCATCGAGGAACCAAGTTCTCGACCTGCTCGGGGAGGATTAAGAGCTCTTAGTCGTAATGTTGAAGAAGCTCGTACTCGATCAATGTTGGAAACTCAAGCGTTCCAATTGAATGCAAAAAATCGGGCTTTGTCTGAATTGTCCAAGAAAACTAGAGAATTGGAACAAGAACTCTCTGCCAAGAAATCAGAGTTGGAGAATAATGGACTTTTCATCCAGAGTCTTCACGATAAGCTTCAGAGGCTAACATTTCAATTCCATAAACAGCCCAGGGAGTTTTCGATGGCTGGATATAATGAGGCACTATTCCATTTAGATGCTCGTATCTAGAATGCCAATAATGAGGGCTACAAACAAGGCTGACTGAATGCCTTATGTGTGTTGAAACTCGAGCAGGGACACTATTTATGGGACTACTATGAGCCTGGATTGCTTGACTTGCCTGTGCCACCGTTCAAGTTGGACATGGAATGGATACCAGCTCGTGCCATTCCTCGGAGCTTAATTGCAAATTATCTTGGTGACTACAGTTTGCAATCTCATTTTGAAGTATCTCGCCCTGAGCATCTGCTAGATCGTCCTTCTGTGATGAACGTTAGAATGCTGAAGGACTTGAACTTTATTAACTCTCCTCAGACTTTAAATGATCCGCCTGCTGGCGAGGAACCTATTTCAAAAACAGAGGGAAAGAAACCAATAGAGTAGGGATCTCAATGTAATAGTTAGTACACATATGTAACTTGTAATTCATTTTGAATTGTAATGAAAGGCTTTCATTTTCAGTTTGCAAATCATTATTGCTATTGTCTTGTGATTATCAGACATTCTATATTTGTGCTTGCATAACAATATTGTATGGTTCCTCGACCAACTTAGTAATAAAAAAAATTACAAGTATTAGTAATATTGCTCGATCACTTAATAATAAAGTAATGAGTATAAAAATGTTAAAAATTCTTCCAACCAACCAAGGTTGTTAAATTGTGTTCGTCGACCAATTATAGTTAGTGAGAGTTTTTATCCCCGACCACCTATACTTGATAAATTTTTGTCTTTTTCATAAAATGTGCCTGACCAACCAAGGTCGATGATTTTTCCTCGTCGACCAACTACAATTAGTGGGTTTTACCAACTATACTTGGTTCAGTTTGGAATATTTGTTCTTCGAGGAACTTTTATCTAATAAACTTACTTTCCGACCAACATAAATTGGCATTTGAGATAATATCTTACTTCTCGACCAACATAAGTTGGCATTTGAGTGCATATTTTGTTTCCTAACCAACCGAGATTGGCGTTTCGTCGATCATCTTGTGTTCTTGCTCTTTTACCAACCGGAGTTGGTCTGAGTTAGAACTATCATGTCCACTAGCTCTTTTACCAACCTGAGTTGGTCACGCTAGTGTACGCCTCCTAACCAAAGGAGTATAGTTTGTTCTCGCCCTTTTTCCAACCGGAGTTGGTCGTGGGTTTGAACTATCGTGTCCACTAGCTCTTTTACCAACTTGAGTTGGTCACACTAGTGTACGCCTCCTAACCAAAGGAGTATAGTTTGTTCTCGCCCTTTTACCAACCGGAGTTGGTCGTGGGTTTGAACTATCGTGTCCACTAGCTCTTTTACCAACCTGAGTTGGTCACACTAGTGTACGCCTCCTAACCAAAGGAGTATAGTTTGTTCTCACCCTTTTACCAACCGAAGTTGGTCGTGGGTTTGAACTATCGTCTTCTTTTTACTGCCGAGTAGCGTAGTGTTAAACACACTAGTATTCCCCGAAAAACTTTCAATAAAAGGAGAGAAGATTGTGAAATATCATCGTTTTATTCATATTGATGGAACTGCTTTACATTTTACATTACTGATAATACTTGCGTAGGTGTTCAGCATTCCATGCATTCTTAAATTCCTCTCCTTCTAGAGTTGCTATTCGGTAAGTTCCTGGTCGGACAACTGCAGTAACTCGGTAAGGTCCATGCCAGTTTGCTTCCAACTTATTGTGCTTCTGAATTACCTTCTTTAGAACATAATCTCCTTCTTTTAAGTCGCATTTTTTCATCCTCTTGCTGTAGAACAGGGTTGTTCGCTGTTGATAAGCAACATTCCTAATGGCTGCCTCTTCTCTAACTTCCTCGAGCATGTCCAAATCTAATCTCCTCATCAAGTCGCTTACTGGGGAATTGAAATTCAGCACTCTGTGTGTTGGAAGACCCAACTCGGCAGGTATTATAGCCTCACTTCCAAATGCCAGCATATATGGTGATTCTCCAGTTGCTGCTCGAGGAGTTATTCGGTAAGCCCACAATACTGACTGTAGCTCATTAATCCAATTAGCTTTAGCCTCACTTAGCCTCTTCTTCAAACCATTTAGTAATGTTCTGTTCGTCACTTCAGTCTGCCCATTGCTTTGAGGATGGCCTGGTGCTGAATGAACTTTCAAAATGTTTGACTGATGACAATAGGCGGCAAACTCCTCATTATCAAATTGTGTTCCATGGTCTGTGATGAAGGCATGAGGGAGACCATATCGGCAGATGATGTTCTTCCAAAGGAATTGGTATACCTTCTCGTACGTCATATTAATAAGTGGCTCAGCTTCTACCCACTTAGTAAAATAATCCACTGCGACGACGAGGTACTTGAATCTTCCTCGGGTCGTTGGCAGTGGTCCAACCAAATCAATTCCCCACATGGAAAATGGCCAAGGGGAAGTTATGGGTGCCAACAATGCTTGTGGAGTTCATCGGACGGAGGAAAACCGTTGGCATTTATCACATCTCTTAGCATAGGCTATACAATCAGCCCTCATCGTTGGCCAGTAGTATCCCTGCGTCATCACCCTTTGCAACAGTGTCCGACCTGCTACATGGGCTCCACAAGACCCTTCATGGATATCTTCAATCAATTCTTTCACCTCGGAGGGATGTACACATCTTTGCAAACCTGCCATAATTCCTCGTATATACAAAACACCATTAGTTAGTACATACCGAGCAGCTTTAAAATTCAATTTCTTGGCAGCGATCTATCCTCCGGTAATTCTCCTTCCTCGACATATGCCCTGATGAGATCCATCCAAGATGGTCCTAAATCAAGAGTAATAATATTCATCGTCAGGTCTTCATCTATGCTTCGACTTTCTAACACCTTAATTGGTATCGTTCTTCGCAACTCGGTACGAGTAGCTGATGCTAGTCGGATCAGTGCGTCTGCTTGTGCATTCTCCATTCTTGGTATTCTGATCAACTGAATGGCATCAAATTCTGCCAACAACTCCATCGCCTTTGCATGATACTTGACCATTAATTCTCCTTTAACTGCATACGTTCCCATCATCTGATTCACAATTAATTGAGAATCACTGAATACCATCACTTGTTGCGCTTCCATAATCTTTGCTAAATTAAGACCTGCTATCAAGGCTTCATACACAGCCTCATTATTGGAAGCTTTGAATTGGAATCGTAAGGCATATTCCACGTCAATCTCGTCTGGGGTGTTCAAAACAATCCCTGCCCCACAACCTGTTGTGCAAGATGACCCATCTACGTATAATCTACATGTAGGTAACTCGTCTTCAAATTTCTTATCTGACAGAGTTCCTCGGTGAAATATCTGTTGTTTCCTTTCATCCTCCCCTGGTATTTTTCATTCTTTGTCGACCATCTCTTCTCGCCCTTTTACCAACCGGAGTTGGTCTGGGTTTGAATTTGATGGTCTTTCTACATCCACAAGCCCTTTTACCAATCGGAGTTGATCTGGACTTATGTCTGTTGATCCTGTAACATCCACAGGTTGGTCAGCGAGCAACTTTTGCTCCTCGGGGGTATCAGGATATGTAAATTCTGCTATAAAGTCTGCTACAGCCTGCCCTTTTAATGACGATCTGGGTTCATACACAATATCATATTCACCGAGCTCTATTGCCCAATACATCAGTCTTCCTGATTTTTCTGGCTTATGAAGGACTTGTCTCAATGGCATGTCGGTATATACGACGATGGTATGGGCCTGGAAATAAGGCCTCATTCTTCTACTTGCTTCAATTAATGCCAATGCCAATTTTTCCAGCTCTGGGTACCTGATCTCTGCACCTCGGGAAGCCTTACTTGTGTAATAAATTGGCTTCTGGATTCCATTCTCCATTCGGATCAATGCCGAGCTGACTACATTCTCTGATACTGCCAAGTACAAGTACAATTTTTCTCCCATTACTGGCCTGGACAACAGTGGAGGGGCTCCCAGATATTTCTTCAAGTCTTGAAAGGATTTTTCACATTCACCATTCCACTCGAAAGTTTTTCAAAGTGTTTTGAAGAATGGGAGGCATCTATCAGTTGCTCGGGATACAAATCTGTTGAGCGCTGCAACTCGTCCTGTAAGACTCTGCACCTCTTTCTTCGTCGTTGGAGATCGCAACCCTAAAAGAGCTTTGATCTTTGCTGGATTTGCCTCAATGCCTCGCTGGTTGACGATGTACCCAAGGAACATTCCTTCTCGTACTCCAAAGGTGCACTTCATCGGGTTGAGCTTCATCTGGTATTTATCCAGTTGATCAAAGGTCTGACCTAAGTCAACTAGATGATCCGCAACTTTCTTGCTCTTTGTCAGCATATCGTCGACATAGACCTCCATATTACAACTGATTTGTTCGGCAAAAACCTTGTTCATCAGCCGCTGGTATGTCGCTCCTGCATTTTTCAAACCAAAAGGCATAACATTATAATAATAAGTTCCCCTAGGGGTAATGAAAGAAGTGCTTTCCCTGTCTTCAGGTTTCATTTTAATCTGGTTGTAACCAGAGTAAGCATCCATGAAGCTGAGTAGCTCGTGTCCCGAGGTAGCATCCACTAGTTGATCAATTCTAGGCAATGGAAAATGATCCTTTGGGCATGCCTTGTTGAGATCAGTGAAATCAACACACATTCTCCATTTATTATTTTTCTTCTTCACCATCACCACATTTGCCAACCAGTCTGGATACTTCACATCTTCAATGAATTGGGCTTTCTGGAGCTTCTCGACCTCCTCTTGTATAGCTTGATTCTTCTCGGGACTAAATACTCTTCTTCTTTGCTTTACAGGCTTGATCTCTTTATTCACATTGAGCTCGTGACATAAGAAGTTTGGATCTATTCCTGGCATGTCTTCATGACTTCACGCAAACGTTTTCTTCCTATTTCTCAAGAATGTTATCAACTCCTGTTTTATTGAAGCATCTAACGACGAACCTATCTGGGTTACTCGTTCAGGATGCTCGTCGTCCAAAATAACATTTTCTGTAGATTCCGCCACCTGTCCTTTTACAAGTTGGGATTCATCTCTAGGATCGAGTGTTTCGATTTCTGTACCTTCATCCACCTGGTAGGTAGTAGTCTTTTTCCTTGATTCTTCAAGCTCCTCTTGCTCGGTAGACAAATAATAGCATTCCCTAGCTACCTTCTGATCACCTTTCACAACTCCTACTCCGAAATTTGTAGGGAATTTTAAGCACTGATGTACTGTAGATGGGACTGCTTTGAAATTATTCAAACCAACTCTTCCCATGATGATGTTGTAAGCTGACTGCACATTCTTATCCATCACAAAGAAGCGTATTCTCTCTGTTCGACAAGTAGGCCAAGTTCCAATGAATATATCCAACTTGATCGTCCCAAGTGGAAAAACTTTCTCGCCAGCAAAACCCAGAAGAGGTTTGTGATAAGGTTCCAATTGAGATAATTTCAAATTTAAACTGTCAAAGCATGAATAGTACATGATGTCTGCCGAACTACCATTGTCTACCAGCACCCTTGAAATCACTACTTCTTTCATCCTCATTTTGATCACCAAAGGGTCGTCGTGAGGGTAAAGAACACTTGCCAGGTCGTTTTTTGAAAAGCCAATGACTAGTTTCTCTTTGTTTACCTTCCTCGGACGATCCTCCTCGGCCAAATTTATTTGCTGAATGTACGAGCAAGCTTGGGCCTCTCCGAGGTAAGCCTTTCTTTCTGCAGTAAGGTCCCCTTCTCCTGCATCTCCACCTGTAATAAAATTATAATAAAATGACCCAAAGCTTATTGAAAATACCTCTCGTTCTGGCTGTCTTGGTTTCTTGGGAAGATCGGGGTCATCTTCTGTATCATCTTCATGATCCCTTTTCTTTTTCTCCTCTGCTCGACGAGGAGATCTAGACCTTTCTCTAGTTCGATCATTATTCCTTCTTTCGCCTCCCCGATCAACATACTTTGCTAGTTTCCCTCTTCCGATGAGTGTTTCAATCTCGTTCTGAAGAGCTATGCAATTTTTGGTCATATGGTCGTGATCCTTATGAAACTCGCAATATTTACCCTTGTTTCTCAGGTCAGGGTCTGACCTCAGTTTCTTTGGCCACTTTACTTCCTCGTTATTCTTGATTTCTTCCAAGACATGATTAATACCCATTTTCAAAGGAGTATAATTATCGAATTTCTTCAGGACTTCCCATGACGGTTTATTATTCTTGGAATTCTTGTCACCGCCATTGCCCTTATGCTCTTTCTTTTTGGATTTGTCGACTTCCACCTTGGTCTCCTTATCCATGTTCTTCTTCGCAGCCATAGCCTCCTCGGCATTCATGATTTTGGCCGCTTTTGCCATCAACTCTGACATAGTTGAAGGTGGATCTTTGTCCAAAGTGTAGTACAACTTGTTAGGCAACAACCCACTCATCAAGGCAGTGATTGCTGTCTTTTCTTCATAATCTATGACTTCTATCTTCTCGTTATTGAAACGAGTTATGTAATCTCTAGTACTTTCGCCAGATTTTTGTCTAACACTTAACAAGTGTGCTACTCGTCTTACTGGTTTTGCCCCAAAACAGAAATTGCCAATGAATAACTCGGCCAACTGAAAGAAAGTTGAAATATTTCCCCGAGGAAGATTGTTGTACCATATTTAGGCAGATCCAGTAAGAGTTCCAGAGAATGCTCTACATCTCATCTCGTCGGGGACAACATAGATGTCGGCAGCAGCCTGATATTGCTCTATGTGTAGAACAGGATCTGTCTCTCCATCATACTTGGGGGTCACCACGGGCGCTTTAAATTTCGACGGTGTAGGAAAATCCACAATGGCCTGTACAAAAGGTGTCCCTCGAACAAAAGTTCGTTGTAGGGGATTCTTTGCCTTAGCCATTTCTCCCAATCTATCCTCCAAGCGCTGAATGGAACCTTTCCACGCATCATTTCCCTCCTCGGGCCTATTAGTTCGAGCAATTGATTGTTCTGAAGTAGCCTCCTGAGATCTATCTTGACGAGCAACTGGTCGTGATTGTGCTGATCCTTCTCTTAGATCTGATGGTCGTCAAAAACTCCTCGACATGGTCTTAGGTGGACTCTTATTCCTCCTAGGGCCTAATCGACTGAAAGGAGACACCCTACTCAGTCTTTCCAAGGCACTGGGTCTTTCTGGAGAGAGAGTGATACGTTGATCAGTATCTGTAGCCCTTATTGACGAAGTTCGCCCAGGTTGATAAGAAAAATCATCAGATTCCTAATTACGATATGACTTAGTACGCCTGGATCGTGAAGGAAGTAAATAAGTTTGCCTCTGACCACTTCGCTGTCCTGAACGTGAAGGTGCACCTCCATGAAGGGTTTGTATGAGTTGCCTCATTATTTCCTGCATGGCGGTTTGTCCTTAAGCCAGATTCGTCATAATTCCAGCCAGATCTGGAGGTGCAGAGGGATTTGGAGGATTTCCAGCATTTCCAGCGTTTCGATTGCTGGATTCCGGGTTATCTTCCATTGATCATGAATGATTTTCAGTGAAAAACGATAATAACAATCGTTCCCACAGACGGCGCCAATATGTTAATGTAAAAAATTAGATCGCTCTAATTATTCAATCACAGATAAATAAATAAGACAAAAAATTTTAAAGTGGTTCAGCCTTATAAGAATGGCCTACGTCCACTGTTATGTTATTGCTGAGTGTTTTGGGAATTCTCGATTACAAGTTCTATGAAGAAATTCCGGTCCCTTTGAATGAGGGTGATACAAGGTATTTATAGCCCTTAGGCTGTACATGAAAGGGTGATACATTAAATGATATACATATGAAAGGGTAACTCATTTAATGATCTTCAAGCGTGTGCGCCAAGATGATAAGCATTCAATGAATAGTTGAACTGTTGATTATCTGGCAATCAATGTTGTGGTCGAGATGCAGCTCGAACCGCCTTAGTTCCTCATCGTCCAAGAGTTCCTCGGAGGGCTGGTGTTTCTCGGAAGACTGGTGTTCCTCAGAGTACACCTGTTGCTCGGAGTGAGTATGTTGGTCGGGGGAATGATCTTCCTCGTTGCTATTGTGCCACGTAGATTGACACATGTCTTATTATTATTCGTCCACATCAGCATAATAATTTTGGTATCCACGGTCATTATCCCTTGAGAAGGGTGGATAGTCCAATAAACAAAAGAGACACTGCCTAATTTTTTAAAAAATTTGAGACTTTGTTTATATAATATTTGACTAGCCCTTTCAATTTTTTTTAAACTTTGACACTTTGTTTTTTTGAGACACAATGAGAATTCATTTGATGAATGTTGTATATTTCATATTATATGTTAATTTGTTTGATGAATTTAGACTATTTGAATGTTAATGGACTATTTGTTGTTTGTTAATCATGGTGAATAGTTTATAAACAACGGAGTTTATGGCCAATTGTTTTAAAATTACACTTTGTTTTGTTAGGAACTATATTTTTGCCATTTTGCAATTACGTACTTTGAAAATTTTCGCCGTTTTGTAATTACGTGCTTTCGAAATTTTCACCGTGCCTTCAAGCACAGGCATTCCACTAATATATATATATATATATATATGTATGCATGTATGTATGTATGTATGTATGCATGTATGCATGTATGTATGTATGTATGTATGTATGTATATATACTGTGTAATATTACCACAGTAAATGTTACTGTCTGTTTGTGAAAATGTCATATATATAAAACTATTTCATGTTCTAGTGCATACAGTAAAGTTTACTGTTTGTGTAAATTTTTTTCTTTGGAATTTTATAGCCTTCATGGATCTTGTTTGATAGATCTCGTCAAGCAGATTTCAAAAATAGTAATTTTGCGAAAAACAGATTTGTGAATCAAAAGTTATGATCATTTAAAGATTAAAAAAAAGTCCAACCACTTATGTAACTTCCTACGGATGATTAGTTATAAAAGGGTAAAATTGTGAAAAAAAATCCTAAAAAGTTGGAATAGGACCTGTATGATTGTTGAAAAGTCAATAGGACTTATATGAATGTTGACCCAACAAATGGGACTTAAATATAATTATCTTTTTTTAAAACCTAAATAAATCATACTGCAAAGGTTTATGTGAGAATAAATTTTTAAAAAACTGACTTAGAACTAAGTATCTACTTGGAGTGCACATAATTTTTCAAAAATTCTGAATTATACCTTAAGTCTTGAATCTGGTATATATTTGACAAAGATCTAGTTATTTGACACGTATTCAGCATAAAACCTATTATTTCATATTTTGAAATTTTTATTGAGCAACATTGGAGGAGATACATATCATATATTGTTGGGCGGAATAAAATAATATCAATAATAATTGTATTTGATTTAGCCTCAATAGATGGTCGAACAATTTTTCAACTTCACCGTGTACAAGATTCAGTCCCGACGAATGCTCGTTCATAATCTTAAGCTCTTAGAAATCTTAATAATGCTCCCACGGATGGTCAAAGAATGCTACTACACTTTAAGACCTGACAAGTTGTTGTGCAAGATTATTTGTTATAATCGAAGAATGCTTAGGCGTTAATATTTCTTCAAATTCATTATTAATTACCCGACTCCGATTCTCAACCTGAAGGATGATGATACATATTCGAGATTCATCTCGGCAGAAGATCGATAAAAAAAAATTCCATATATTTAATCTTGAAGATATATGCGATACAAAATGTATTTTATCCTCAACAGATTATTGGTCAAAATAATATATATCTGCGTTCAGTCTCGACAAATGGTCGACAGAGTCTATTATTAATCGACATTAAAATTACTATTGATATTCAACCCTAATGAATGGTGTGGAAAACCATTTTTCTCTAACAATGCAGGATCATTCGTAATATTTACTCGATCCCTTCAGGCATTATTTAAAGGCCCATACAGATGGTTGTCCCTTTTAGTATTTCTCTAGATTTCTCAATAGCTTCGATAGATAATTAATCCAATTTATATTTTTTTAATCATCACAAATTATCCCAAAGGACCATTATTCTTATTTGATTCAAACCTTAGCTAATGAGTGCATGCTCATTCATTATATCACAACAAAGTCCCGACAAATGATCGAGAATTATTACTCTTATTCAGTTTTCTCTTGAAAAAATGGGGGTTCCGGCCATTTACCCAGTGACCGATTTCATAATAGAATTTACATATGAAGAAATGCAGCTGAGCTGACTTCTCAAAAAAAAGCTTAGCATGAAAGGAACCGCGCAGACTTCTCAGCAAGAGAGCTTATCATCAAAGCATCCGAGCAGAATTCTACAAAAAAGATCTCAATAGTTCAGGTATTCGAGCAGACTTCTCCGAAAGAGATCTCACAGCTTATCTCACGGTTCATGCAGATAGATTAGACTTCGGAAGAAGAGAGCTCACAGTTCACCTTGACAAGCGGACTCCCATGGGAGATATATCAACCATTAAAATTACGCCTCATTTTTTGTTTTAATTTCGGGGTATGGCAATATAAACATCTCACCAGCAGCTCACCAACAACAGTATTAGCAACTGGAAACAATATAATACTGCTCCAAATTCAGAAATAAAAAAGTAACTTTTCCACCTTTCAAAAAAATTTTAGACTTCATGTATAACTTCGTCTTTGACAAGTTATGAACAAGAAGTCTCAAAAAACTTTTACAAGTTCAAACAAGTCATTTTTTATTCAGTCATCTCTCCATAACCCCAAATGGGAGCTCCATAATTATGTTCACTGCAATATTAGTCAAGCAAGCCGCATCACATTAATGCTTCACATGCCTTTGGTTGGCCTCTTCAATTGACCATTTATATGAATTATCAGTCAAACAAGAAAAACTGCACAAGAAGTGCATCTCAGTAAAAATTGGTCTAGAACTGAAAACACATCAGTAAAGCACCTCACCTGCTCGACTAAAATCAAAATTCTTATATGACCTCGTCCCAGGTCAGATCATGAACAATAAGTTCACCAAATCTAGGATATTTGTTGTAGACTTATAGATAATAAGATCCAACCATACTTGACTAATGCACACACAAGATCCAAACATCAAACTTCATATATGACTTCGTCTTCGACAACTTAAGAACAAGAAGCCTGTTAAACTTCATGTATAAATACAAGAAGTTTTACCCAACAGGGTTAAACACTGGAATATATATACATTCCTAAACATAGGAATACATATATACATTCCTAATATACTTGGTCACCTCTGATAACCAATTCTACGACTAAAATCAACAAAACTACTTACAATTTTACCTAAGTGCATTAGTACAATCTATGGCATTACAAATTAGGTTCAGTATTGGACCAAAACTTTATCATTTAAGCAGGTTACCTAGTCAGTAAGACCGATTAACTAATCATAAGATTAAATAAATACTTATCCTTTAAGCAGATTACTAGTAGACAAGACTGATTAACTAATCACAAGCTTAAATTAACTAATCATAAAATTAAATAAAGATCAAGTAATTATTTCTACACCAATGGCTTTAGCACGAAAGTAGAGAGACATAAACATTCATTATAATGAAATGACAAAACTCTTATAAGTCTTTTCATGGGGAATTTTCCCTCGGCCTTATCCACCCCAGCAAGAGGGATATTAAGGGAAGAAAAATAAGAATACCTTTTAGCGATTCACATCTTTTTAAACTATTCACAAAAATTCCATAAATAGTGAAATATTTTACAAAGTCCAGTAAGTCGTCTACCGACGACCAACACACATAAAGGCCAAAAAATTATTTAGATCACATACTCAATCCTTCCAAAAAATCTCCAACAGTAATGATACATGAAAATTTATCATATGTTTATAAGAAATTTCAAATGATACATAATGGAAAGTCGAACTGATGATATCAAATAGTGTCAACCAAGCATCAGGACACTTGTACTCCTAAAGTAGACACCTCAGCACTTCATCAGCACTTGATCGGCTCCAGAGCCTAACATGGTCGGCACACCAGCCGAATAACATCAGAAGGTGAACCATGAAGATGAAGAAAGGTCATACACATGGTAATAATCAAGAGTCATGAGGGTAAATAATCTTATTCATTATGTTATGGCATCAAGAAACATTCAGAATAAATACTCCATACTTTCATTCAATTATCAAGCATAAAGCGTTGGGGACTTTTATGGTATTCAAAAGTTTCTCATCTACATGGACCAATGAGAAATGGACACCTGGTCCCTTAGGTGACAATCTTCACAGTGCTTACTTACTTGGTCCGCTCCTGAGATATTTAGTCGTAAACTAGGTCGACAAACCTAAAGAATATGAACTATCAAGAATATTAAAAGCCATTTGTATGGACTCACCAACAGTCATTGTATACGAATATCAATAGTCATATTTATTATATACAGATATAAATATACGAATATATAAAGGCATTCCATCTCTTAGACTCCCAACCACTTTGAATACATGATCTTCCTTAGCTTAAGGGGATAACCCTGTCATTCACAGTATACCATAATGTGCTACTATAACTTCCATAAATAAAATAAACAGTGGATGCAGGCTTTCTTCATAGCCGAACCACTCTATAAATATTTATCTTTTGTGTGTTCTTTTATATCTCATATCATAATTTATCTGTGATTAGAAATCTGGATCTAGTCTATTTTTTTACATCAACAATGGCCAAACACATCTTTATTCTAATGTTTAGTCTTTTATAAAAACGTGTTAATATTAACGTCAATAATAGAGTTTATTTTTAAACTGAGATTAACTAGTTCGTCAAAATTTTCCCTATCAAACCAACTTGCAAGGAGTCTAAAAGGTTTATGAAGGAGTTTAAGAGTGTGTTTATCTTTCCCATTATGAACATGGGGCTATGATTAGAGGCCGTTATGGGGAGGTTATCGACCACTGAAGCTTGGAACATAATTCTCCAATCATTATTATCAAGGGACCTATCAAGTCTTACTATGGTATTCGAAAAGCAGTGATGACTATTCATCCAAGTGAGCTGGGATCGGTGCTTCCTAAGTTCAAGAGTTTGCAAGCATCGATGTTCTTCGTAAAAAGAGAGCAGCTGCTACATGATTCATTATTGGAGAAGATTTTATTCTCACTAATCTCAGTGTGGTCATTAAAATATCCTATGATAAGCCAAGGGATTTTGGAATCCTGTGTTATAGTCTAGAGGTTTTCCCAAAGCTTACATAAACTGCAATAAGGAGCCTGTTGTCATAGTTTTTCTATATAATAAGGAGATGGATGGATTCATTACAGACCCCAATGGGTCGGAGTGAGATGAGGGGATCCCTCCAGAAAACCCATATGCAACCAACTTTAACGAACATATCAGACTTTTCATTATCATTGAACCCCAAGTCGTCAAAGAACGAGCCTATATCCTTTAAGGGTGTTCAAGTCCAGAGGATAATTAGCACTTCGGGTGCATACATTTTATTTAATTCAATAATGGAGGGTTCAAATAAGGATTTCTCAGCACCCCTTGATGAGAATAACGAGTACAAAACTCTTATGTTCGCAAGAAATGATTATAAGGAAGTACTCAATAGAACACTATTTCAAAACACTTAAAGAAGACCAACTCATAAAATACTACACTCAAACTAAGATACAAATGCTAATTTCCTTGTTTTACTTCTTCTTGGATGATTATACAAGCTTATGAGATGGGGTATTTATAGCATGGAAAATACATTTTAAGCCACACATTAAACAAGTGAGGAAAAATTACATTCACACTTTTCTACCTAACACACACTAATTTATCACTAGTGAATATAGTTAAGCAATGACATAACACACACTAATTTACCACTAATGCAATATATGAAAGCAGTGACATCATATGGATTGTGATGTTGAAACTTAATACTCCCCCTCAATATCTACTCTCATTCCTTTCACTATGCTAAACTAACGACGAAAGTTTTCAAACTTGCTTATACTTAAACCTTTTGCGCACAAGTCTGCAATTTGATCATATATCTTGATCTATTTTATCTTAATATTTTCTTTAAGAACTTTTCTCTGATAAATTTAAGTGAACTTCCACATGTTTAGTTCTTGCATGAAAAACTAGATTCTCTACTAAACGAACTGCCAACTGGTTGTCACAACACAACGGAACTACGTAGTCTAGTGGTTGATGTAGATCGTTCATCAACTGTAACATCCACGTACTCTCTTGAGCTGCCATTGCTGCTGCTCGATATTCTACTTCCGTAGTTGACAAAGATACTGTCAGTTTTCTTTTACTACACCAAGAAATTGCTCCAGATCCAAGCTTAAACACTTACCCGGTAGTTGATCGGTGAGTGTTATGATCTCCTACATAGTCATCATCACAATAGCCAACTACCTTGAAATATTCACCTTTTTTGTACAAAATACCATAATTAGTTGTACTTTTCACATATCTCAATATTTACCGAACTACTTCTAAATGAGACTTCTTTTGATTTTGCATGTACCGACTCATCACACCAACTGCATAAGAAATGTTAGGTTGAGTCAAGGTTAGGTAGTCAAGGTTAGGTAGATAAGACTACCTACTAATTTTCGATACATCGTGGCATCTTCCAAATCTTTTCCTTCATGTTCACACAGCTTGCCATTTGGTTCCATCGATGTCGAGATTGGCTTGCATTCGAGCATCCCAAACTTCTTCAATAAATCTTTGGAGTAATTTTGCTGACAGAGAAATATTCCTTCTTGTGTATGGTCAACCTCTAGACCAAGAAAGTGCTTGATTTGTCCAAGTTCCTTCATCGGGAAACAAACTGAGAAATTCTCCTTTGTTCGAAAGAATTTCTGCCTCATCATCATCGATTATAATCAAATCATCCACGTATACCAGTACGATAGCTAACTTTCCTCCATTAGCTTTGAAAAACAAGCTAGAATATACAGGTGTTACTGAATAACCACTTTGAGTTGGAAATTCAACAATCTTACCATACCAAACCCTTGGTGCCTGTTTCAATCCATAGAGTGCCTTTCGCAACTTAAACACATGCTCAGGATTATCTTAATTATGAAAACCCATTAGTTGAATCATGTAGACCTCCCGATCTAACTCCCCATGAAGAAATGCATTCTTCACATCCATTTGCCATAAATTCCAGTCTTTATCGGCTGCAAGTGCAAGTAGGACTCGTACAGTTTTAAGATTTGCCACTGGACTAAATGTTTCATCATATTCTAGTCCATATTATTGAGAGAATCCACTAGCCACCAGTCGAGCTTTGTATCTCTCAATTAATCTATCTGGATGACGCTTTATCTTGTAAACCCATTTACATGATTTGGCTTTCACATCTCTTGGCTTCATCATGAGAACCTAAGTTTGATTTTGCTTTAGTGAAGCGATTTCTTCTTCCATAGCTTTAATCCACTAAGAATTTTGGGATGCTTCTTCAAACGTATCAGGTTCTTTTACACTTGCTTCTTCTGCTATGACTGTGTTGGCATATTTGGGATTTGGCTTTCTGATTCTTGTTGACCTCCTGAGTTGTGATTGTGGAGTCGATACTTCCGTTTCACTAGGTCCACCTTCTTCATCTGGTTGGTAATATACACCATTTGCCAAGGATTTTGAGTTACATCTTGCTCGATATTATCATCATCATATGAATCTTCAGCTTCGTGTGAGCTTGATAGGATTTGAGGAGTCTTCTCTCCCATTTTCTATTACAACTTCTCTTCAAATTCCTTTGAGTTTCATAACACCTCCTTTTCTGAGGACCACCAAAAAGATGCTTCATCGAACACCACGTCTCGTGAAGTATAACACCTTCCAATCGTAGGATCGTAATATTTCCATCCTTTCCTCTGGCTGTCATATCCCACAAAGATACATCTGACGACTTTCTTGTCAAACTTGTTATGTAGATGGTTATCAACAAACACATAGCATACACAGCCGAATACTTAAAAGAAACTAACCGTAGGTTTCATGTCCCATAATTTCTCAAAGGGTGAAACAAACTCTAACCTTGGTTGAGGAAGTTTGTTAATCACATAGGTTGCGGTTCTCATAGCTTCAACCCAAAATCTTCCCGATACATTCTTAGCATGTAGCATACTCCGACAAACTTCTGTAAGATGATGATTCTTTCTCTCTGCTACTCCATTATGTTGGGGGTGTTGGCATAAGTAAATTTATGATGTATTATATAGTCTCATATATACTGGAAAAACTCATTTGAGGTATATTCTCCTCCATTATCTATGAGTAGATAAATAATCTTCTTCCTCACTTCTCCTTTAATAATCTCTCTAAACTCTTTAAACTTTTAGAACGTGTTAAATTTTTCTTTCATAAAGAAAACCCACACATACCTGAAGAAGTCATCAATAAACGTTACCATATACTGCATCCCACCAACTAATGGTTGCTTGACTAGTTCGAACACATCAGAGTGAACTAACTCTAATGGTTCCTTTGCTCTAAACTTTGATTCCTCGTATGGTAATTGATGTGCTTTACCATACTAGCATCCCGCACAGACTGTGTCTGTCCTCACATAAAATTGTGGAAGCCCCTTGAGCATCGACTTCTTCATCATCACGCTTAGCTTAGAATAGCTAGTATGGCCCAATCGCATATTCCATAAATCTGCTATCTCATTTTTTCTTGTCTTGTCTATATATGCAGACTTTGCTGACATCATATAGACTGACTCCAACCGCCGTCCCTCCATTATTGGCATTCCTGAGATCTTATGGTCTTGATATACCTTCACATATCATTGACCAAATAAGACAAATTGGCATGATGATGTTAACTGTGCCACTGAAAGAAGATTTTTCCTCATACCCGAAACATGGTAGATATTTTAAAGCGGCACCTAGTTAGAACTGTATTGAGGTGCTACTACCATCTTACCGATATGAGATATTGCTAGCCTTGTGTTGTTGGATGTTACCACAAATCTATTTTCCTTGTATTTTGACAGGCTCTATAATTCTATTTATCACCTGTCATATGATTTGAGCAGCCTTAGTCGATGATCCAATCATTCTCGTAGTCGATCCGCTCAGTTATCGAGACTGTGAGAGCTAACTCCTCCTCTTGCACAACAAAAGATACTTCAGCATCCCAATCATCGTCGCTTATCTCCTTTGAATTAGAAGTAGCAACATTGCTCTCAGCGGGACTTTTATTGGACCAACAATCTTTTTCCATATGCCCCTTCTTGCTGCAGTTATAAAATTTTCCCTCAAATTGTTTCCCGTTGCCACGATTCTTTGAATCTCCCCCTGGACAAGAACCTCCCTCTCCTTGATGACTTTTTATCTTATCATCATCCTTTTTATATCCACCTCCGACGTGCTGCTTGAAGTAGCCTTTTCTTTTATTGGTGTAGAGAACTTCCTCCTTACCCTTCAGCAAGACTCCACCCATTTACTTAGCCATGTCTTCTTGACTGAAAAACAAATTTTCAAACTCAACAAGTGATGGTTAAGTTGGCCATCCTTGTACGGCAGCAACAAAACTTCAATATTTGGACCTCAAACCATGGATAATTATTCTTTTTATCCAGGTTTCACCAATAGCATCGATCAGATCGAAATTTGAAATTTTGTGGCATATTTTCTTCACCTTGCGAAAGTACTTGGTGATAGTTATGTTGCGTTGCACCATCGATAGCAGGTCGTTCTTGAGAAGTTGTAGTCTTGTGTCGTTCTTTTTTGAAAAACGTGTAGTGAAAGTGTCCCATGCTTCTTTCGGTATTTTGGCATCCCGAATGTGGTCCAACATTTCTTCTTCAATTGTGGTCTTTAAGGCAAGCATCGCTTTGCCCGCTTTAATCTTCCATTTTCGCAAAATGCCATTAGCGTCATCAACCTCCGGTTGTATAACTTTACTACCGCCAGTGACCTCCCAAAGGTCTTTCCCTTGCATATAAGACGTCATACATGTCGCCCACGTGTTGTAATTTTAGTTGTTGAGCTTCTTGATTCCTCCAATTACTTGGAGATCACCCATTGTGTCGGTAAATTTTTTATAATACCAAATACGCCTGATTTCAAGATACAAACTTGTAGAATACGAATTTCTCACGACTCAATAAAACTCACTCGAAAAATACTAGTAAACGACCGTCTGGCTCTGATACCAATTGATGAGAATAACGAGTACAAAACTCTAATATTCTCAAGAAATGATTATAAGGAAGTACTCACTAAACCACTCTTTCAAAACACTTAAAGAAGACCAACTCATAAAATACTACACTCAAACTAAGATACAAATGCTAATTTCCTTATTGTTTTACTTATTCTTGGATGATTATACAAGCATAGGACATGGGGTATTTATAGCATGGTAAATACATTTTAGGCCACACATTAAGCAAGTGAGGAAAAATAACAATCACACTTCTCTACCTGACACACACTAATTTATCACTAGTGAAATATAGGTAAGTAATGACATAACACACACTAATTTACCACTAATTCAATACATGTAAGGAATGGCATCATATGGATTGTGATGTTGAAACTTAATACCCGTCGCATTCTAGATGAGAATCTTCATTTATAGGAGTTTTGGGTGAATCGAAAGTGGGTAATATTAGACCAACGTAGTCGATTGTTTAACATTTTAATCATTTCTTCTGTACTACCGCCACTTTCTCATATTTTAAATATGAAGACGGTATTGGAAGGATTCTCAGCTAGACTTGGGCAACGTCTCATAATGTTTTCACCTCTTCCACTTGTGAATACACTAAGAAGTTGCATTTTTCTACTTGTAGTACATTTTGCTTCACTTGGGTATCCCCAATCAGGGCCATGGGTATTTTTTTTCCCACTGTACTGTATGTTTTCGTGGCTATTTAGGTTTAGTAGTGGCGTGATAGCAATTTTGTAAATGAGAAATGTGGTTCTATTTGATATATCACTATCATTTCTATTATTATTTAATAGGCTCTAATTTTTCTGGCTATGGGTTCCAACTGGGTGAATTATTTTTGGGGGGTATACTAAGCATGGCCCTATTGTTGGATAAATTCCAATATCATATAATATTTTAATTATATTATTGATGTTTTATTTTTTAGTTGTTAATATTTTATTATATTATTTGTGTTTTAATTTAAACATAGTTTGGGTTTATTTTAGAAGGTAGAAACATGAGCAAATGGGTGTGAATGATATGGGAGTGCTCAAAATCCCATATTGTCCCATATTGGAAGAATACTATAAAAAGTAGTGGTATATCAACTAAAGGACAACTAAGATTCTTAGTTGACAAGTCAAACAAGAGGCTTTGATCCTACGCATTACGGTGGTGCTTAAGCATCACCAGTCGCGACACACGTAAGCGTGACACGCGGCCCGCGAAAGTGCGATTGGGCGACTTAGGGCGCATTGCGCGCTTTGACATGCACTTGGCACTTCGCACGTGCGCATCGTCGCTTGGAGCGTGGGAGCCTAAAGTTTTGACGAGGTAAAATAGATCACCAGTTGTGATTAAACAATCAGATCAAAAGGTTTTAAATTCGAAAAAACTTGATCTGAACCGTTAGATGAACTCATAATGTTTCGTGTAGGGGATGTCCATTCGCTTACGATGGGACACCTAATCTGAACCATTTGATCAAACCTGTTCCAAATAGGCACGATCCAATGGCTGTTGAGTCGCTACATGAAGAGCTGTAACTGTTGAAGAATAGTCACAGAAATGACTATAAAAAGAGTTCCAAGGCTCTGTTTTGGACACTGAAAATTGTTAATTTCTCCTATGTTCGTCCTCTATATTTTGGCATTATCAGGTTACAAATTTAAGGTGTTCTCGGTTAGATAAAATAATACATAGTTTGAATCAAACAAATGTTCATACACTGAATTGTATCCTGAAGGAAGATTCTATAAAACCCATAGTGTACTCGCGGTTCTGTCTTAACCGGATTAGGAAAAATGTTGCCTAAAAGAAAGAGTTCCCATAACGTGCCTTGCAGAAATTAATTATTATTTCATTCTTTCCATTATAAAATTCCAATAATTTAAGGCGAAATATTCTTATTTCTCCACTCAAATGGAAGGAACAGTGGAACAATCCATCCAAGTGATGAGTCAAGACTTAATTCGACTCGATCATTTTGATGGAGGAAATTTCACCCGTTGGCAAGAGAAAGTTATGTTCTTCCTCACATCATTAAAACTAGCATACATTATAGGTGATAACCTTAAGAAAATTTTTGAGCCCACACCCGAAGACACTGAAGAAATAAAGTAAAAACGATTGAAGAGGAAAGAAGATGAATTTATGTGTTGAGGACACATCCAGAATTCTTTGTCTCAAACTGTTTATAGAGCTCATCGAATGATTCCGATGGGAAAGGAATTATGGAAGACTTTGGAAATAAAGAATCAAAACGAGGAAGCGAGCAACCGTAAGTTTCTGATATCTAACTATATGAATTTTAGAATGAGTAATGACAAATCTGTCATTGCACAAGCACATGAACTCCAACAAATTGTTGGTGACCTTAAAGCCGTTGGAATTAATCTTCAAGATGAATTTCAAGTAGGGGTGATTGTTTCAAAACTTCCATCCTCTTAGAATGGATTTAAGAAGAAAATTAGTCATGATGAAAAGACTTATACTGTGGAATACCTTCTTTGTCACCTTCATATTGAAGATGATACTCGTATTCGAGAAAAGAAGGATGAACAAGGTGAAGGTCATTCAAAAGCTAATATGGTTGAGGATAAAAAATACAAGATTATCAAAGAATCAAAATTTAAAGCAAATAGTGATTCAAAATTCAAGAACCAAAGTGAAAATAAGAAAAAGAAGGGAAAATGTTTCTTTTGTGACAAACCGGGCCATTATTCTAGAGAATGTCATCTTAAAAAGAAGTAATTTAAGGAAAAATAAGGGTCGAAGGAAACCAATAATGTTGAAGATCTTATTGTTATTTTATGCGAAGCAAATTCAATTGATAATGAAAGTGTATGGTGGCTGGATACCAGTGCAACAGTCCACATATGCAAAGACCGATCTTCATTCAAAACATATCAAGAAATTTATGGGAAAAAAGTGAAGATGGAAAATAATCTTCGCACAAATTTAGTTGGGAAAGTCACTGTGGAATTAAAGCTAACTTCTGGAAAGACACTTACTTTAATTGATGTACTTCATGTACCTAATATGTGTAAAAATCTTGTGTTTGGGAACCTTCTCAATAAGAGAGGTTTCAAATTAGTGTATGAGTCTGATAAGTTTGTCTTGTTACAGAATGGACAATTTATTGGCAAAGGGTACTCTTGTAACGACATGATCAAAATTAATGTAATCAATGATATTAGTTTTGCTTATATGGTTGAGTCTATTTCTATATGGCATAGTAGATTAGGTCATGTGAATTATAAAAATATACAAAAATATGACTAATCTCGGCTTAATCTCAGATTGTAAATTTTATAACCTTTCTAAATGTGAAATTTGTGCTCAATCGAAGATAACAAGAAAGTCGTTTAAATCTATTGAGAGGACATCTGAAATGCTTGATCTTATTCATAGTGATATATGTGATATGAAGAGTAATATGACTCTTGGTGGAAATAAATATTTCTTAAATTTTATTGATGATTACTCAAAGTATGCATATACATATTTGCTTAAAAATAAAGATGAAGTTTTCGAGAAATTTCTTATTTTTAATGCAGAAGTTGAAACTCAACAAAATCATAAAATTAAAGTCCTACGATCCGATAGGGGTGGTGAATATTACTCGAGTGAGTTTATACAATTTGGTAATACTCATGGAATAATCTATCAAGTTACGGCGCCTTATACGCCACAACAAAATGGAACAACGAAAAGGAAAAATAGGACTTTAGTTGAAATGATAAATGCAATGTTAATCAGTTTTGGTTTACCTTTGTCGATGTGGGGAGAAGAGGTTTTATCCGCATGTTATATTTTGAATAGATTTCCATTGAAAAACAAGGATATTACTGTAATACCCCGTAATTTTATTGATTTTTATTTAAGGGACTAATTAAATTAAATGAGGATTAATTGGGAATTAATCCGGGTATAAATACTAGCGAGATGTGAGTTGGTATTTGATTATGATGTTAAAATTTAATATTTCTGAGTATGTATGGAAATACATGAGTATTGAAAATATTTAAATTATCACGAGGCAGAAATATGACAATTTGGAAATTTAGTTGGGACGCGCGTGTCAGTCGCGTCAGAAATGAAATTATTTAAATTAAAAAGAAAATTTTATTTTTTTCAACCAAATGGTCATTTTGAGTGAGCCAACATGTTTGGAAGGGTCAAAATAGTCAAAAAACACTAGTCGGGGGTTTAATTTGGGTCCCGGGGCATTTTTAGGTCAAACCGGCTACCTAGAGGGGTATTTTGGTCATTTTAAAAATTAGGGAATTAAAACCCACGAAAATTAGATTTAATATTTATTATTTTAAAGTGTCCACTAAGTCCATTACCATCAAAAAGATTTAGAAGTGGGCTACGGGAGTTAGAGATGAGTTACCATAGGGTTCCAAACCAAAAACACTCACCACCATCAAATTGGAGAGGATTTGTGACCGGATAAAGGAGAGAATCAACCTCGAATCATCGACAAAACATCTGAAGAATAAATCTGATGCAAGTGATTTAATATTTTTAAGTGCATTGAATATTTCTTCCATGTTTAGTGTAGAAACTATTTTGTCTTGAAAGTTTTGAGGAAAACTAATAAAATTGTTGGAGAAACTCTAAATTTGGGATAGGATTTGCATGTAGAATGACGATGGACTAATTTAGTCTTCGAAGACTTAAATATGATGATTTAAAAATGGATTTATGATGAGTAATTGGGCACAATCAAATTCTGGGTTCATGTTCATAGGGTTTGGGATAATATTTGGGGATTTATGTTAATTACATGTTGATTTGGAGGATTTGACCCCAAAAATATGTTAACAAACGACCTAAGAGGATTTAGAGAAGTTTAATAGCATTAAAATGCGATTGGGATGATCTTAGGGTGAATTTAGAGAAGAGAAAAATTGAGAAAAACGAATTGAGAAATTTCTGGGCGCAAACTGCCATCTCGTTAGAAGACCTACCCAGGTCGTTCGAACGACCTCGTTCGAACGAGCTTCTAACGTGATGATAGTACCCCTTCTAACGAGTTGGTAGTTCATTCGAATTCATTCGTTCGAACGACCTCGTTCGAACGAGACTTCTAACGAGTTGACAGAATGGCCTTTTAGGCCTGATTTTATTTCAAATGTTCCGTAGACTTATTTAATGGAGTAATAACCTTCCCTTATTGACTAGTGGGTATATTTGGGAGATTTGAGTACGTTGAGGAGTAAAACTTAGAATCTTGTAGTGAATCTAATGACCTTTATGAATTAAGAAACGAGTACCTAATTACAACATGAGAAGTGTGACAACTTAAATGTATATAAATAGGGGACTTATAAGCGTATGATATTAAATGATGATACAGGAATGAGAAGTATACCTCTATTAATATATTATGATATCTAAGATGTGTGAATTCTTAGTATATGTAGTTATCTATGTATAACATACCTACCGTACTTTCTATCATGGGAGGTCGGCGTTCGATCTGGGTCATCTAATCTTTGTGTGCCTACGGGGGGATTTAGATTGGTACCTCGAGGACATAGGTCAGAGAAGGACTTATTCAGAAGTTAATAAGTCTGTTGATCAAGAGAGCGTAGGTATGTGTGTGACCCATGTGATGTAAACTATGTTCGCCTTCATTATGTGTGATTGTTGTCATTTGACAACGATTCCTGAGAGATTCGGAATGCGTGGTCCTAATGTACGTGATGTACCGAAATTGGATAGCAGAGTATGTGGGCACCGCAGCTTAGCCTCGGGGTGCTAGTATTGTATATTTATGATGAGAATAATATACTGTAAATTGAAATGCACTGTCATGTATAAATGTGAGTATAAGTAATAATAACGTTTTCGTAAAGATAAAAATGGAAATCCTCTAGTAAGTAGTATTACTAATATGGGAAACCGAGAAGAAATGTAAGGCACTCTGTTTAAATGAAGATGCTGGAATTAAATCGTGAATCGTATAGCAATGTTAGATTTATATTAGACTAATTAAGTATGGGAATAACTACAATGGGTACGGGTAAGATAGGAGTGCACAATTAGTTGAGAGGTGAGGAACTCATGTGAGTGCACATACTATCATGTACTTTATATTCACTATTTAATGATATTAAACACTTGCTATTTTAACTTTTTTCACAATCAAGCTCTGACCCGTTTGCTTTCAAATCTATTTTTGTAAAACCTTTTAGATGCCAAGCCATTAGGACACCAAGCATAGGAGTTCCATTCAGGTGACGTACTGTAGCTGTTGTGGAAGTTACAGGACCTTGACAGTAGACGCCTCCATTTTCGATCTTGACTCTATATTATCAGACTCTCTCAACTTTTGGGCATGTCGCCCTATTTCCTTTTAGAGATACTTTATTTATTCAGTTATTCTAAATTTTGGGTTGTAATTAATTTAGTGATGCGGACTTGGTATTTGTTTATTTCAGTACTCGGATTGTTGTGAGGAGTATTCCTCCAGATTCATTATTACTTTATGGTTATTCTATTGTGACTATGTTGTGGTGGTTATGTTAGCATTTCATAATCTACTTATTGCATGTTAATCGAATTTTATTAAAATTGACAACTCACTTTTAAATATTAGGTGGCTAGTAATTGTTAAAACGTATTTCGACAGTGATGCTATGAACTGAACCAACTTGGCATTTTGTATTAATTTAATAAAAGAGTAGCTGGCTGGTATTTAATTAGTCGGGGTGTCACAGGTGGTATCAGGGCATCAGGTTCTAGTGTCCTTAGGATCTGTACGGCTTATTATGTTTCCGTTGAGCTTTCTTTGATGTAAAGCCCTATATTTTAGGACTGCTGTATTCTTTTATGTATGTTTCGCTCTTTAGCTATTTTGAGATAATAACTGCGAACTTATAAGACTTTACTCTCATTTCAGATGCCTCTACGACGTGCACAGCGAGTTCCTAGGGATGCTCAGCCCGAGCAACAACCTGCATCAGTCCAGGGCACCATGAATGCCACAGAGGTTGCAGCTATTATAGCCTAAGCAGTAAATGCCGCCCTCGCAGTTGTGCAGCAGGCACCACCTCAGGCACCGGTAGCTGCACCAGTTCAGGCTCATGCATTCCCGTCTGCTTGGGAACGCGTTCTTAATGCTTTTCAGAAAGCACAC
The DNA here is from genome assembly GCA_949130495.1 of Sambucus nigra. Lineage (NCBI taxonomy): Eukaryota > Viridiplantae > Streptophyta > Magnoliopsida > Dipsacales > Adoxaceae > Sambucus > Sambucus nigra. The sequence continues at coordinate 648,070,752 of OX422215.1, read as the reverse complement.
CCTCCGGAGTTTGCAGGTTGCTCCGACGTTGTTGTGTCCAGTCAGTGGAGGAAGGACATTCAAAGGCACTTAAGGATGTACGAGTGCACGGATGTTCAGAAACAAATACTGGTTACTTTTAAGCTAGTAGGATCAGGGTTGCAGTGGTGGGAGTCCATTACCACCCCGGAGGAGAGAAATGCCCTTTCCATACAGGAGTTCTGGGTGCAGTTCGACCGCAAATATTTTCCATCAGCTGTTCACACTGAAATAAGGAGGAAGTTAATGAACCTCAAGCAGGAGGGGAAGACCGTGGCCGTGTATGAGGCCGAATTCACTAATCTCTTAAACATTGTTCCCGATGAGATTCCGACTGAGGAGAAGAAGGTTCAGAAGTTCATGGATGGATTGACTTAGAGGATCCATCAACACTTATTGGGAAATCTCTCGTTGGCCACTTACTCTGATGTGGTTAACGCAGCACTGCTTCACTACCAGGATCACCGCTTTCACATGTCTGAGAGTAAGAGATCAGGAGAGTCCAGCCATCAGGGCAGGACAGGAGGAAATGGTGCCAGCGGGGCACAATCTGCTCCGGGTCAGTACAGGCAGGGTGATTAGGGTTCCCAACAGGGGATCCTAAGAGATTAAGATCTGGGGGTTTCAAGAATGGTCAGGGAGGTTTCAGACATGGCCATCAGGGTTAGAACGGCAATCAGGGCCAGCAGGGACAGAATGGTCAGCAACAAAAGTTTCAGCAGGGCCAGTATGGTCAAGGTAGGAATGGTAACGGCCATCAGGGCCATGGGCAGTAGGAACGGAGAGGGGGAAAATTCCCGGGGAAGTTCTTCATTTGTGGCAAGATTGGTCATAAACGCCAGGATTATCCTAATAGGGGCAGAGCCCCACCGCAGCAGCAGCAGGGTGCTCGACACGAGCCACAGAGGCCTATGTTTCCCACCTCCCTCTTAGCACCACCACAGATGGCAGCATTACCACCCATCCCTGTGGTCCCAGTCCAGCAGGGACAACTTCAGTATGGGAGAGTGTATCAGCTCCAGCATGCCGCAGTCCCACAGGATCCACCTGCTATTGAGGGTATGTTCTCTATTCAGGGGACTATGAGGAGTATTTTATTTGATACGTGGGCCACACATTATTTCATTATCACGAGATTTGCATGCACTGTTGGGTTGTTAGACACTGCAGAGAGCACGATTACTTGTGTAGATTCACCGTTGAGTAGGGGTTTCGTGATTTCCTTTATTTGTAGAGGTGTGGGTATAGAGATAGGGAGATTTACTTTACCCGCTGATATGCTAGTATTAGAGATGATAGAGTACGATGCGATTGTTGGTATGGATTGGCTAGTTGCTTACCGAGCCATGATTGATTGTTTTAGTACGAGTATTATATTTGCCATTCCCGGGCAGGAGATGTTTTTAGTGGCGATGCCTCGCCCTGAGGGAGGATCGTCCACTCATTTGTACTACATAGAGGAGGATACCTCTAAGGAAGTGGTGATACCACTTGATTCGATTCCAGTCGTTAGAGAGTTCGCTGATGTATTTCAGGATATACCTGGATTACCCCCAGTAGGGAGATAGATTTTGTTATTGATTTGACGTCGGGAACTCGGCCCATTGCCCGTGCGTCGTACTGTATGGCTCTAGCGAAGATGAGAGAGCTAAGGGATCAGATAGAGAAATTGTTGGGTCAGGGGTTTATCCGGAGGAGTATTTCGCCGTGGGGTGCCCCTGTGTTGTTCGTAAAGAAGAGCGATGGATCGTTGAGGTTGTGTGTATATTACCGGGAGTTGAATAAGGTCACGATACGGAATAAGTATCCGTTATCCCGAATCGATGACTTATTCGACTAGCTGAGAGGAGCTTCCTTCTTCTCAAAGATTGACGTGCGATCGGGATACCATCAGTTGGGTATCAGAGAACAGGACGTCTCGAAGACTACTTTCTTGACGAGATATGGTTCCTATGAGTTTCGGGTTATGCCTTTTGGCTTAACCAATGTTCCAGCCGTGTTTATGGACTTGATGAATAGGGTGTTCAAGGAGTTCCTAGACCAGTTCAACATCGTCTTTATTGATGACATCCTGGTTTACTCCCAGACAGAAGAGGAGCACGCCGAGCATTTGAGGCAGGTTTTGCAGACGCTATGTCAGCACGAGCTTTATGAAAAATATGAGAAATGTGGATTTTGGCTTAAGGAGGTTCAGTTTTGGGGGCATATCATTTCAGACCGGGGGATATCTGTTGATCCAGGGAAGGTATCCGCGGTGAGGGAGTGGGGACAGACCACGACACCGACTGAGATCCGTAGTTTCTTGGGACTAGTAGGATACTACAGGAGGTTTATTCGGGGTTTCTCAAAGATAGCGGGTCCTTTGACACATCTGACTCGCAAAGGTGTTCCATTCATCTGGAGCAATGCCTGTCAGTTGGCATTTGATGAGTTGAAGGACAAGTTGACCTCAGCGCCTGTGTTAGCATTGCCCAGACCGGGAGTTAAGTATTTAGTTTACACCGATGCGTCCTTGCAAGGACTTGGAGGTGTGCTGCAACAGGAGAGTCAGGCCATAGCTTATACTTCCCATAAGCTTAAGCCTCACGAGAGGAATTACCCCACCCACTACTTGGAGTTAGCGGAAGTCGTATTCGCTCTTCGGATTTGGAGACACTATCTCCTGGGGGAGAAATTTCGATTGTTCACAGACCACAAGTCTCTATAATACCTTTTCACGCATAAGGAGTTGAATATGCGTCAACGTCGGTGGCTTGAGTTTGTGAAGGATTATCAGTTTGATATCCAATATCACCCGGGGAAGGCTAATGTGGTAGCAGACGCGTTGAGCCGTAGGCCAGTAGATGAGGTGGCCAAGGCGTGGAAAGATAAGTGTAAAGATTTGGGACACCAAGATACAGTGGCTCGATCGTTTATGTTTATGATGAATGTTATACCGCAGATTGTTATGAGGGTGATAAAGGCCCAGGCAAATGACTCGTTCTGTTAGGAGCAGATAGTTCGATTACTAGCAGAGGGAGCTGAGTCCTATACCATTAGTTCAGACGGGGGATTACGCTTCAATGGAAGACTGGTTATTCCGGAAGGGGAAGACTTGCGACACGAGGTAATGGCAGAGTCACACGGCTCACGGTTCGCGGTACACCCTGGTGGAGATAAGATGTATAAAGACATGAGACGACGGTACTGGTGGAGAGGGATGAAGAGAGATATCTCCATGTTCATTTCAAAACGTGCCACTTGTCAGCTAGTAAAGGTGGACCATCAGAAACCGGCAGGACTTCTACAACCATTAGAGGTTTCGACGTGGATATGGGAGAGCATATCCATGGACTTTATCACGGGGTTACCTACGTCACAGAGGGGTCACGACTCCATATGGGTAATTGTGGACCGGTTGACCAAAGTTGCTGAGTTTCTACCCGTAAGGACAGATTACACTACGGGACAGTATGCCCAGCTTTTCATTGCAGAGATAGTGAGACTTCACGAGATGCCTCTAAATACAGTGTCTGACCGAGACAAGATATTTGTTTCACGATTTTAGGAGAGTTTCCAGGAGGCCATGGGTACAGAGTTGCGGCTGAGTACGACATATCATCCACAGACTGATGGGCAAACAGAGCGGACAAATCAAATGTTGGAGGACATGTTGCGTATATGCATCCTAGACTTTGGAGGTGGTTAGGAGCAGTACCTTCCACTGGTGGAGTTTACTTATAATAACTCATATAAATTCACTATTGGCATGGATCCATTTGAGGCGTTGTACGGTAGACCTTGTCGTTCCTCAACATGTTGGTTAAAGGTGGGGGATAACAAACTCCTTGGGCCGGAAGTGATTCAGGACACTTCGACAAGGATAGAGAATATACGGAGCCGTATTCGGGTAGCTCGGGACCGACAGAAGAGCTATGCTTATGACAAGAGGTTCTTCAGAGAATTCAATGTGGGGGACCAGGTGTTACTGAGAGTATCTCCAATGAAAGGGAACATGCATTTTGGGAAGAAGGGGAAACTGGCACCAAGATACATGGGGTCATTTCCTATCATCAAGAGGATTGGGCCATTCGCATACAGACTTGGGTTACCGGAGCACTTGCATAGGATTCATGTTGTGTTTCATATTTCCTCGCTAAGGAAATATCTGAGGGACGATTTGGCCCATACTCACATTGCTTTAGAGGACATCGATCTTCAGCCTGATAGTTCCTACGAGGAGGGGCCGATTGCTATTTTGGACCAAAGCGAGCAAAAACTGAGGTTAAAGATAGTACCCTTAGTACGTGTTCAGTGGCGGCATCATAATGCCGAGGAGTCCACATGGGAGCGCGAGGATGAGATGCGCGAGCGTTATACAGAGTTATTTTTACCAGGTACTCTTTAGTTCCAAATTTCGGGACGAAATTCTGTTATTAGGGGGGAAGTATGTAATACCCCGTAATTTTATTTATTTTTATTTAAGGGATTAATTAAATTAAATGAGAATTAATTGGGAATTAATCCGGGTATAAATACTAGCGAGATGTGAGTTGGTATTTGATTATGATGTTAAAATTTAATATTTCTGAGTATGTATGGAAATACATGAGTATTGAAAATATTTAAATTGTCACGAGGCAAAAATACGACAATTTGGAAATTTAGTTGGGACGCACGTGTCAGTCGCGTCAGGAATGAAATTATATAAATTAAAAAGTGAATTTTATTTTTGTCAACCAAATGATCATTTTGAGTGCGCCAACATGTATGGAAGGGTCGAAATAGTCAGAAAACACTAGCCAGGGGTTTAGTTTGGGTCCCGGGGCATTTTTAGGCCAAACCGGCTACCTAAAGGGGTATTTTGGTCATTTTAAAAATTAGGGAATTAAAACCCACGAAAATTAGAGTTAATATTTATTATTTTAAAGTGTCCACTAAGTCCATTACCATCAAAAAGCTTTACAAGTGGGCTACGGGAGTTAGAGAGGAGTTACCATAGGGTTCCAAACCAAAAACACTCACCACCATCAAATTGGAGAGGATTTGTGACCGGATAAAGGAGAGAATCAACCTCGAATCATCGACAAAACATCTGAAGAACAAATCTGAGGCAAGTGATTTAATATTTTTAAGTGCATTGAATATTTCTTCCATGTTTAGTGTAGAAACTATTTTGTCTTGAAAGTTTTGAGGAACACTAATAAAATTGTTGGAGAAACTCTAAATTTGGGATAGGATTTGCATGTAGAATGACGATGGACTAATTTAGTATTCGAAGACTTAAATATGATGATTTAAAAATGGATTTATGATGAGTAATTGGGCGCAATCAAATTCTGGGTTCATGTTCATAGGGTTTGGGGTAATATTTGGGAATTTATGATAATTACATGTTGATTTGGAGGATTTGAACCCAAATAAATGTTAAGAAATGACCTAAGAGGGTTTAGAGAAGTTTATTAAAATACTATTGGTATGATCTTAGGGTGAATTTAGAGAAGAGAAAAATTGAGAAAAATGAATTGGAAAATTTATGGGTGCAAACTGTCATCTCGTTAGAAGACCTGCCCTGGTCGTTCGAACGAGATTCTAACGAGATGACAGTACCCCTTTTAACGAGTTGGTAGTTCGTTCGAAGCCATTCGTTCAAACGATCTCGTGCGAACGAGATTTCTAACGAGTTGACAGAATGGCCTTTTAGGCCTGATTTTATTTCAAATGCTTCGTAGACTTATTTAATGGAGTAATAACCTTCCCTTATTGACTAGTGGGTATATTTGGGAGATTTGAGTACATGGAGGAGTAAAAATTAGAATCTTGTAGTGAATCGAAAGACCTTTATGAATTAGGAAACGAGTACCTAATTACGACGTGAGAAGAGTGACAACTTTAATGTATATAAATCGAGGACTTATAAGTGTATGACATTAAATGATGATACGAGAAGGAGAAGTATACCTCTATTAATATATTGTGATATCTAAGATGTGTGAATGCTTAGTATATGTAGTTATCTGTGCATAACATACCTACCGTACTTGCTATCATGGGAGGTCAGCGTTCGATCTGGGCCATCTAATCTTTGTGTGCCTACGGGGGGATTTAGATTGGTACCTCGAAGATATAGGTCAGAGAAGGACTTATTGAGAAGTTAATAAGTCTGCTGATCAAGGGAGCGTATGTATGTGCGTGACCCATGTGATGTGAACTATGTTCGCCTCCATTATGTGTGATTGTTGTCATTTGGCAACGATTCCTGAGAGATTCGGAATGCGTGGTCCTAATGTACGTGATGTACCGGGATTGGATAGCAGAGTATGTGGGCACCGCAGCTTAGCCTCGGGGTGCTAGTATTGAATATTTATGATGAGAATAATATACTGTAAATCGATTTTTGATCTTGACTCTATATTATCAGACTCTCTCATCTTTTGGGCATGTCGCCCTATTTCCTTTTAGAGATACTTTATCTATTCAGTTATTCCAAATTTTGTGTTGTAATTAATTTAGTGATGCGGACTTGGTATTTATTTATTTCAGTACTCGGATTATTGTGAGGAGTATTCCTCCTGATTTATTATTACCTTATGGTTATTCTATTGTGGCTATGTTGTGGTGGTTATGTTAGCATTTCATAATCTACTTATTGCATGTTAATCGGATTTTATTAAAATTGACAACTCTCTTTTAAATATTAGGTGGCTAGTAATTGTTAAAACGTATTTCGACAGTGATGCTATGAACTGAACCAAATTGGCATTTTATATTAATTTAATATAGGAGTAGCTACCCGGTATTTAATTAGCCGGGTGTTACAATTACACCATACGAATTATGGTTTAATCGTAAGCCTAATCTTAGACGTCTTAAAGTTTGGGGATGTCTTGATTATGTAAGAAAACCCGAACCTAAAGACCTAAACTAGGAAATAGGACTTACACATGTGTTTTTATTGGATACTCTAGTAACAGTACGACTTATAGATTTTTAAATTTTGAAACTCAAGAAATCATTGAGTCGGTAGATGTGCAATTCTTTGAACATCTAACAAAGTTTAGTACTTGGAATCAAGGTTTAGAAAATAATAATTCGATTGTTGACTCCTCAACTTTACAAGAAAATTCACAACCAATATCTTCTTCGAAAACAATGAATGACGTTGAACCACGAAGGAGTAAAAGGCAAAGAACTGAAAAAACATTTGGGCCTAACTTTGTTATTTATTTAGTTGAAGGGGATTTAACTGAGACTAAGAACAAAACTAAATTTGTTCTTAATGTAGAAGATGAACTGACAACATTTCATGAAGAGGTAACATCTAGGGATGTTGTCTTTTGGAAAGAAGTAATAAATGATGAAATGAACTCAATTTTGTCAAATCAAACTTGGATTATTTCCGATCTTCCCCCGGGAGCTAAACCTATTGGGTGCAAATGGATATTTAAAAGAAAATTAAATCTAGATGGTTCTATAAATAAATTTATGGAAAGACTAGTTGCTAAAGGCTATACGCAAAAACATGGAATTGATTACTGTGATTCATATGCTCATGTTGCTCAAATCACTTCCATTAGGATATTAATATCTCTTGCTTCTATTCATAATTAAGTTATTCATCAAATGGATGTTAAAACTGCATTTTTAAATGGTGATTTAGAAGAAGAGATTTATATGGAACATCCCGAAGGGTTTGTTTTGCCTGGCCAAGAAAAGAAAATGTGTAAACTAGTTAAATCTCTTTATGGCCTTAAACATGCTCCTATGCAATGGCATGAGAAGTTTAATAATATTGTTATATCCCATGGATTTAAAGTTAATGATGCCGAAAAATGTATATATAGTAAATTTGAAAAATGGTTTTGGTGTTATTATTTGCTTATATGTGGATGACATGTTAATATTTGGGTTTTATCTCAAATATGTTGAAGAAACCAAATGGTTTCTTTCATCAAAATTTGATATGAAAGATCTTGGAGAAGCTGATGTGATTTTAGGAATCAAAATTGTGAGAAAAGATAATTCTTTAGCATTATCTCAATCTCATTATATAGATAAGTTCTTAAAAGATATAATCATTTTGAACTTACGCCAGCTGCTATACCAGTGGATCCTAGTATCAAATTAAAGAAAATTACTGTGCGTGCTATGGACCAACTTAAATACGATAGTATTATTGGGAATATAATGTATGTCATGCATTGCACTAGACCAGACATTGCTTATGCAGCGAGTGTCTTGTGTAGATTTACAAGTAATCCAGGACAAGAACACCGCAATGCGATTTCTAGGGTACTTAGATACCTAAAGAGGACTTTGGATTATGGCTTACATTGTGTAGGATATCCATCTGTTTTAGAAGGATGTAGTGATTCAAGTTGGAATAATCTTGAATCAAAATCCAAATCAACTACATGATGGATTTTTACACTAGGAGGAGCAGCTATCTCTTGGGGATCCAAGAAACAAACATGTGTATCAGATTCAACAATGCAATATGAATTCATAGCCCTAGCAGATGCATGTAAAGAAGCAGAATGGCTTAGAAATGTGTTGTATGATATTCCTTTATGGAAAAAGCCATCTCCTTCTATTATGATAAGTTGTGATAACCAAGCCACAATTTATAAAGTTTCAAACAAAACTTACAACGAAAAATCTAGACACATTAGTTTAAGGCATCAAATAATAAGAAAATTACTCAAGGAAGGAGTAATTACAGTCGACTATATTAAAACTAACAAGAATTTAGCAGATCCTCTGACTAAAGGTCTTGTTAGGGAGATGATATATATCACCTCAAAAGGAATGGGGCTAATGTCTATTAAATAAACACAACTATATTTAATGGGAACCCAACTCATATCATGAAAATATAGATAGAGTTCAATGTGGTACAAACAAGTTAAATTATAGTTATGGAACACTAGGAATTTTATACAAAAGTTCCATTGCTATTTACCTAGTGTTGGTTTTCTGCATGTTAGAGGATGAAGGTTACTTATTAATAAATCATATAAGTGTGACTTGCAGAGTCACTAAAGTTGATTTACCTATACGAGTGTCGAAAATGTGGCCATTTTCTATGGAATCAAGACCGATCCTAAAGGGCTCGTGAAATCAGGATTAACACAACGCCATAAAAGTGCATGCTAGAAGAACACTCAGAAACTCAGAAATTGGTATGTGTGATAGTTTCGGCTAGTCTTAAAAGGTCATTGGTTCAAGACACGTTCACCACAATACCTTGATGAAGCTTTAAATTATTTACACTATATGGAAGTTCAAGTCCGAAAGATAATTCTCATTTATATACTAGATTTTAGCGATAATGCCAAAGTTATTTATTGTTTTTTTTGTTTTGCTCTCTTGTGTATATTGAAATTGGTGGGGAAATGTTGGATAAATTCCAATATAATATAATATTTCAATTATATTCTTGATGTTTTATTTTTTAGTTGTTAACATTTTATTATATTATTGGTGTTTTAATTTAAACATAGTTTAGGTTTTATTTTAGAAGGTAGAAACATAAGTAAATGAGTGTGAAAGATATGGAAGTGCTCAAAATCTCATATTGTCTCACATTGAAAGAATAATACAAAAAATAATGATATATGAATTAAAGGACAACTAAGATTCTTAGTTGACATATCAAATAAAAGGTTATGATCATATTCATTGGGATGGTACTACAGTAACTATTAGTCACTTCTAAATACACTTTCCCATTTAAAACATTTTTTTCTGCCCAAAACAGGCCATTCTACTATACTCCAATAACATTCATAGCAATTTATGATACATTTCTCTTTAACTCAATTTGATGCAAGTAACCCTTCGAGTCTCTCGTTCAAAGGTAAGAATATGCATCTCCATATGGCCCGCCAGACCAAGACCAATGAGAAATATTATTATTTTACTTAGTCAACACGTGACCCTAAGCCCCTCATTTTGCTTCAAACACTAGCAATTTAATTCGTGCTGCTGAGCAAACTAGTCTTCAAAATAAGCTACTCATATAGACTTACCGTCAGCGGTTGTTTTGCTTTTCTAGTTTCATAAATTTGCATTAGAAGTTTTGTAAATTGGTACATCCAGGTGTAATGTTTGAATTTTAAGAAATGAATTAATTTTTTATCTCCAAACTCTTTCAAGCAATTATGAGAATTTGTCGTATATGTAAATTTATTATTCTAAATTTTTAATAAATAGAAAAATTGGAATCGGATGAGCGGGTCAGGTGTTAAAAAGTACTCCCTCTGTCTACCATTAATAGTCATCTTTTGAAAGTCAAATATTTTAAGAAGAAAATCTACACTTGGATCATTGATCCCATGGATAATATTATGGTGGATTACTTTTAACTTCAATGCATTGTTAATATTACTATATATAAGTAAAATTATTAATTTGGGATAGACTAAAGATAAATGCTCAATATTAATTTGGAAAGTTTTTTTGTTCCATGACTTGCATATTTTTGCACATATATGAATCTTGGTAGAAGTGATAATGGACTTTGACCACGACTACATGAGTCGTGCCAAACCAAATTGAACATTTAGAGTTTACTTTTCAATTATTGCATGCTTTTTATTTCAAACAATGTGATAAAAAATTGGATATAGCTATTAACACTAAAAAAAAATCTTCTAATACTTTACTTTTTTTTAAATAAAAGTTAAAGACTCTTATACCCTTATGATTAATTCTTTCCATTTTTCTCACTCACAAAAAGATATAAACCTCTTTTTTACCCCAAAAATTATATACATAATTTTAAAAAATAAACTATAAAAAAACAAGGACTGTAAAAAATATTATATAATTTAAAAAAATGAACTATTAAAAAAAAGCAGAAACTTCTTTTATACCTTGAAATCATTTTTTTTAAACAAATAAGAACACGACTCAATTAAAAGAGACACGACACGTGACAAAAAAATAAAAAATTCTCCACCTAAAACGAGCACCACCCAAATAAAAACAATACGACACAATTTTTTTTTTTTTTACCGAACATGAAAACGATCAACTAAAAATATTGTCCGACATGAAATCTAATTTTTATTTGGCTAACACAAATGCAACACAAATAATAGTGACACGAAACAATACGACATGCCACAAACTTAAAAAAAAAAAAATAAGATACGAACAAGACCTAGTTAAAATGCGGCATGCCATAAAATATTATTTTTTTTTACCTAACACGAACATGACTCAAATTAAAAATATAAAATAAACAAAAAAAACTTTAGTAATTAGATTATGTTAAAAGACACCATAAATAGAAAAATGGAATAAATGGTTCTTGAATTTTAAAACAAAAAAAAAGTGTTAATATTTTATTTTATCTAACACGAACACAGTCTAATTAAACTACAACACGATAAGACATGGATTCTGATTTGTTTACCTAACACGATCCAAATAAATGTAATAATAAATTAAATCTTATTTTTTAATCTAACATGAACATGATCTAATTTTTGTTTATCAAACAGTTTTTATCAAGAAAAAAAATCTTTTTTTTAATAAAATTGTATTTTATTAAAACTGTTTGTAGTAAAAATTGTTGTTATTAAAACTGTTTTTTATTAAAAATGCAAAAATGTGTAAAAGGTTTTAAACTGTTTTAAAAAAATAAAATTTTAAAACTGTTTTGCATTTTTAATAAAAACAATTTAAAACTGTAAACAGTTTGAAAAAATACAATTTAAAACTGTTTTAAAAAAATTCAATTTTAAAACTGTTTTACATTTTTAATAAAAATAATTTAAAATTGTAAACAGTTTAAAAAAATACAATTTAAAACTGTTTTATAAAAAAACAATTTTAAAATTGTTTTACATTTTTAATAAAAACAGTTTTAAAAATGTTTAATAAAACACAGTTTTAAGACTGCTCTACATTTTTAATAAAACATTTTTTTAATAAAAGGCTATTTCTTTAATTAAAACTGCTTTTTATTAAAATTGTATTTTGTTAAAACCATTTTTTTAATAAAAGTCTTTTTTTTTACTAAAACTGTATTTTATTAAAACTGTTTTATAATTATTAAAAAAAATAGATTTGAGGGACTACATTGGCCAAAACAGTTTTGAAATGTTTTCATAAACAGTTATGAAAAGTAAAAAAAATGTTTTTATAAAAAAATATTTTTAGTTGTTTTTTAAATATATTTATTTTAATTGGAGACAAAAAGTAAAAATTTATATTTTATAAATTTAAGAGTATAATTAACATTTAGTTAAAAATTAAAGTGTAAGAAGAATTCTTTAGAATGTTAATATCTACTCCCAAAAAATTTATAGAACTGGGAATAGAACCACAATACCACTAAAATCAAACCGAGAAGAAATGAAAACACACAACAATCTTGTGCTCTTGCATTAACTCCGTCATTAAGGCGTGCTACAAGTGGAATGTGGGGGCCACATTTATAGCCAAACTTTGTTGGACCACATAACCGATCTGTTGAGCCCGGGTAGACTAATAGATACGACCCTTGCCCTCGTATGACCCATATTTTGGGTTCATCATTGGTGTTCTACGGTAATTCTAAGGATTTTCTAAGATATTTTCTTGGTTTTTTTCTTAGTTATAGTTTACCCAAAGTGTTATGGTTACCTCGCATAGGGGAGTGTCTACACCAAGTACTAAGGTAAAGCTGTTAGGAATATTTTATCCCTTAAATAATTTCAAAATTATGAAATTTGAAATTAATTAATGGGTTAAATAAAAGAGCCCTACTTGATGTGGTCCAATTAAGAAATCAGATTTGATTAGGAGACATTTAGATAAGTCAGCAGGATTTATAAGAGATAAAGTGGATTAGTCTCCTAATGCAAGTCTAACCGTGATGGATGGTAGAATTGCATTTTACATAGGAGATTTGGGTTCTTTCTCACCTTATATGTAGTAGGTTATTCTCTATCAAATAATCAACATAAACACACAATATATTGGGCTAGAGAAAGAAAATTCTGAAATTCCATTCAAGTGCAATTTTTTAAAGTGAGTGATTAATGAAGCAATTTACCAAGATGATCAACAAGACCTCTACAATAAGATTGATCAATGCGTTGAATGAAGGTAAGTCTTATTTTCTATCATTTAGGCATATTTTGTGAAAACATAAAGATCCAAGATTCTTTTATTCAAAACAATTGTATGCTAAAGTTTAATCCGCTGACGTAGATCAATTATGTGGAGACACGTGTCACTCTATATGGCGCCTACAAATATTTTTGAACAACACCCTGACTTCGAGGAACTCAATCTCCCCGGCCAACTATGACTCTCCGAGCAACAAGTATACTCCGAGCAACTTGTACATACCGAGCTACTTAGGCGGTCTGAGCAGCTTAGGCGGTCTGAGCTGCACCTCGATCAGAGCATTTATTACCAGTCAATTAAGAGGATTAAATGCGCATTAAATGTTGATTATTATCATACAGATGTATACGCATATTGGACAGCTATGTATTACCCTTTCACATGTACAGCCTCAGGGCTATAAATACATTGTATCATCCTCATTGTAAGGGGACTCGAAATTTCTTGGTAAAAACCTGTTATCGAGAATTTCCAAACAGTCAGCAATAACAAAACCAGTGGACGTAGGCCATTCTTATAAGGCTGAACCACTTTAAAATTATTTTGTCTTATTTATTTTTATCTGTGATTGATTAATTAGGCATAGTCTAATTTTTTACATCAACAGATTGGCGCCGTCTGTGGGAAACGACTGAAATTCTCGTTTGTCACCAAAATAATTTATCACCAATGGCTGATAATCCTGAATCCAGTAATCGAAATGCTGGAAACCCCCCGAATCAATCCGCTCCTCCAAATGTCCAAGATCTAGCTGGAATTATGGCCAGTTTGGCTCAAGGCCAGACGGCTATGTAAGAGACTATGCGACAACTCATGCAAACTATCCAAGGTGGAGCGTCGACCTATTCAGGACAACGAAGTGTTCAAAGAAATACCCGTTTAGTTTCTTCGCGCATTAGGTAAAGCGATTCATATTGCACTGAGAAATCTGATGATTTTTCTTATCAACCGAGTCGAACTTCGTCAGTACGAGCCACGGATACTGAACAACACATCACTCTCTCTCTCCAGAAAGGACTAGTGCACTGAAAAGATTAAGTAGGGTCTCTCCTTTTGATCAATTGGGCCCTAGGAAGAATAAAAGTCCTCCTAAGGCTGTGTCGAGAAAATTTCGACGACCATCTGATCTAAGAGAGGGTTCTTTCCAATCACAACCAGTTGCTCGACAAGATAGATCCCAGTAAGCGACTTCAACACGATCAATTGCTCGAACCAATAGGCCCAAGGAGGGAAAGGATGCATGGAAAGGCTTTATTCAAAGGTTGGAGGATAGACTAGGGGAAATGGTTAAGGCCAAGAACCCTCTACAAAGAACTTTTGTCCAATGGACGCCTTTTATACAGGTAATTGTAGTTTTTCCCACACCATCGAAGTTCAAAGCACCTGTTGTGACCCCTAAATATGATGGAAAAACTGACCCTGTCCTTCATATAGAACAATACCAAGCTCCTGTCGACATCTATGTCGTGCCAGACGAGATGAGATGCAGGGCATTTTCGGGAACTCTTACCGGATCTGCACAAATATGGTACAATAATCTTCCTCAGGGGAAAATATCAACTTTCCTCCAATTGACCGAGCTCTTCATTGGAAATTTCTGTTTTGGAGCAAAACCAGTTAAACGAGTTGCACATTTGTTAAGTGTTAGACAAAAAACAAGTGAGAGCACCAGAGGTTTTATAACTTGTTTCAATAACGAGAAGCTTGGAGTTATTGATTACGAGGAAAAAATAGGAATAACAACTCTAATGAGTGGACTGTTGCCCAATAAATTGTACTACACTTTGGCCAAAGATCCACCCAGAACCATGTCAGAACTAATGGCAAAAGCGGACAAGATCATGAATGCTGAGGAGGCTATGGCTGCGAAGAAGAACATAGACACCAAAGAGACCAAGGTGGAGGTTGATAAGGCTAAGAAGAAAGAACATAAGAACAATGGTTGTGACAAGCAGTCAAAAACAAAGCCATCATGGGAAGTATTGAAGAAATTTAAAAATTATACTCCTCTGAAAGTAGACAAAAACCATGTCCTGGAAGAGATCAAGAACAGCGAGGAACTAAACTGGCCTGAGAAAATGAAGTCAGATCCTGACAAGAGAAATAAGGCCAAATATTGCGAGTTCCATAAAGACCATGGTCACACAACTAAAAATTACATAGCTCTCCAGAATGAAATCGAAGGACTCATCAGACGAGGAAAGCTAACCAAGTATGTTGATCGAAGAAATGAAACAAAAAGCAACGACCGAGCAAGACAGAGGTTTAGATCTCCTCGTCGATCAGAAGAAAACAAGAAAAGAGATCATGAAGATGATCCAAAAGACGACCCTGATCTCCCCATGAAACCAAGACAGCCAGAACGTGAGGTATTTTCAATTCGTTTTGGATCATTTGATTGTAACGTTATTACAGGTAGAGATGCAGGAGGTGGGGACCTTACTGCGGAAAGGAAAGCTTACCTCAATGAAGCTCAAGCTTGTTCATACATTCAGCGAATAAATCTAGCTGAGGATGATCGCCCAATGAAGGTGAACAAAGAAAAATTGGTCATTGGTTTCTCCAAGAACGACCTCGCAGGTGTACTATATCCTCATGATGATCTACTGGTGATCAAAATGAGGATGAAGGAAGTAATAATCTCAAGAGTACTGGTGGATAATGGTAGATCGGTGGATATCATGTTCTACTCATGCTTCAATAGTTTAAATATGAAGTTCTCTCAGTTGGAACCTCATCACAGGCCCCTCCTTGAGTTTGCTGGCGAGAAAGTTTTTCCACTTGGGATGATCAAGTTGGACATGTTCATCGGCACATGGCCTGCTTGTCGACAGAAAGAGTACGTTTCTTTGTGAAGGATAAGAATGTCCAGTCACCTTACAATATCATTATGAGAAGGGTAGGATTGAAGAAGTTCGAAGCAGTACCATCTACGGTACATCAATGCCTGAAATTTCCAACCAATTTTGGAGTAAGAGTTGTAAAGGATGACTAAAAAGTAGCTCGGGAATGTTACTACTCATCTGCTGAGCAAGAAGAACTGGAGGAATCTAGGAAAAAGACTACGACCTACCAAGTGGATGAAGGTGCAGAGATTGAAACATTAGATCCTAGAGACGAATTGCAGCTCGTGAAAGGTCAGGTGGTAGAAGCTACTGAAAACATCATTTTGGACGACGAGCACCTGGAACGAACAACTCAAATAGGTTCGTCGTTAGATGCCTCACTAAAACAGGAATTGATAGTTTTCCTAAAAAGTAGAAAACAAACTTTTGCTTGGAGTCATGAGGATATGCCAGGAATTGATCCAAATTTCTTATGTCACGAACTCAATGTGAATAAGGAGATCAAGCCAGTGAAGCAGAGACGAAGAGTGTTAAGCCCCGAGAAGAACCAATCCATACAAGAGGAGGTCGAGAATCTCCATAAAGCTTCCTTTATTGACGATGTCAAATATCCAGACTGGTTGGCAAATGTAGTAATAGTGAAGAAGAAAAACAACAAATGGAGGATGTATGTAGAATTTACCGACCTTAACAAGGCATGCCCAAAGGATCATTTTCCTTTGCCCCGAATTGATCAATTAGTGGATGCTACATCGGGACACGAGCTATTGAGCTTCATGGATGCTTATTCTAGTTACAACCAGATTAAAATGAAACCTGAAGACAGGGAGAGTACTTCTTTCATTACCCCTAGGGGAACTTATTGTTATAATGTTATGCCTTTTGGTTTGAAAAATGTAGGTGCAACATATCAGAGGCTGATGAACAAGGTGTTTGTAGAGAAAATTTATTGCAATATGGAAATTTATGTTGATGATATGCTGACAAAGAGCAAGAAAGATACTGACAATCTAATTGACTTAGGCCAGACCTTTGATCAACTAAATAAATATCAAAGGAAGTTGAAGCCCACAAAGTGCATATTCGGAGTACGAGAAGGCATGTTCCTCGGGTATATTGTCAACCAACGAGGTATTGAAGAAAACCCTGAAAAGATCATGCGATCTCCAACGTCGAAGAAGGAAGTACAAAGTCTCACAGGGCGAGTTGCAGCACTTAATAGATTTATATCACGAGCAACTGATAGATGCCTTCCATTCTTCAAAATACTCCGAAAAATGTTTGAATGGAATGAAGAATGCGAGAAAGCCTTTCAAGAGTTGAAGAAATATCTTGGAGCACCTCCACTGTTGTCCAGGCCAGTGATGGGAGAGAGATTGTACTTATATCTGGCAGTTTTAGAAAATGCAGTTAGCTCGGCATTAATGAGAGTGGAGGATGGAGTACAAAAACTAATTTATTACACTAGTAAGGCCTTCTGAGGAGAAGAGATCAGATATCCAAGACTGGAAAAGTTGGCACTGGCGCTGATCGAAGCGAGTAGAAGAATGAGGCCATACTTCCAGGCTCATACCATAGTCATATATACCGATATGCCATTGAGACAAGCTCTTCATAAACCAAAAAAATCAGGGAGATTGATGTATTGGGCAATAGAACTCGGTGAATATGATATAATTTATGAGCCTAGATCATCACTAAAAGGGCAGGAAGTAGCAGATTTTATAGCAGAGTTCACCTATCCTGATACCTCCGAGGAGCAAAAGCTGAATACCGACCAACCTCTGGATGTTACAGGATCATCGAATTTAAACCCCGATCAACTTACGTTGGTCGACGAACAAAAGAAGTTGGTCGACGAGCAAGAGAAATTGGTCGGCAAGCAAGAGAAGATGGTCGACGAGCAGCAAGAAGTTCTAGAGGAGGACAAAAGGATGTAACAAATATTTCACCGAGGAACTCTGTCCAATCAAAAATTTGAAGAAGAGGTACCTATATGTGGATGGCTCATCTTGTACTACAGGCTATGGGGCAGGGATTGTTTTAAACAGCCCGGATGAGATCGATGCGGAGTATGCTCTGCGCTTCTAATTCAAGGCTTCTAATAATGAGGCTGAATATGAAGCTATGATTACAGGTCTTAATCTGGTAAAAACCATGGGGGTAGAGCAAGTTATTGTATTCAGTGACTCGCAGTTGATCGTAAATCAAATACTGGGAGTATATGCAGCCAAAGCAGAATTAATGATCAAGTATCATGCAAAAGAGATGGAGATTTTATCAAGTCTGATGGCAGTGCAGATAATTAGAATACCAAGATTGGAGAATGCTAGAGGAGATGCCTTAGCTCGTTTAGCATCAGCCACACGCACCGAGCTACGAAGAACAATCCCAATTGAAGTCTTGGCTAGTCAGAGTATAGATAAAGATCTGATGATGAACTTTATTACCCTTGATTTAGGATCATTTTGGATGGATCCTATTAGTGCATATATTAAAGAGGGGTATTTGCCAACTGATAAACTCGCAGCCAAGAAACTAAAGTTTAAAGTTGCTCGCTATGTATTGACTAATGGTGTTCTATATAGACGAGGAATTATAGTTGGCTTGCAGAGATGTGTACATCCCGCCGAGGTGAAAGACTTGATCGAAGAAGTCCATGAAGGGTCTTGTTGAGCCAATGTAGCAGGTCAGACACTTCTGCAAAGGATAATGATGCAGGGATACTATTGGCCGACAATGAGGGATGATTGCATAGACTATGCCAAAAAATGTGACAAATATCAACGCTTCTCCACCATCCGAAGAACTCCCCAAGCATTGTTGACACCCATCACTTTCCCTTGGCCATTTTCCATGTGGGGAATTGACTTGGTTGGGCCACTTTTAACAACCAGGGGAAGATTTAAATATCTCGTCATCGTGGGTGGAAGCCGAGCCTCTTGTCGATATGACGTACGAAAAGGTGTACCAATTTATTTGGAAAAATATCATCTGTATATATGGTCTTCTCCATGCATTCATCACTGACCATAGAACACAATTTGACAACGAGGAGTTCGCTGCATATTTTCATCAGTCGAACATATTAAAAACCCACTCTGCACCAGGCCATCCCCAAAGCAATGGGCAAACTGAAGTGATGAACATAACGTTGCTGAATGGCTTGAAGAAAAGATTAAATGATGCGAAGGCAAATTGGATCAACGAACTACATTCTGTACTGTGGGCTTATCGTACTACTCCCCGAGTAGCAACTGGAGAATCTCCAACAATGCTGGCATTTGAAAGTGAAGCTGTTATACCTGCCGAGATGGGCCTCCCAACACACAGAGTGATGAATTTCAATTCCCCTGTTAGAGGCTTGATGAGAAGGTTAGACTTGGACATGCTCGAGGAAGTTAGAGAAGAAGTAGCAATTAGGAATGCTGCATACCGACAACGGACAGCTCTGTTCTACAACAAAAGAGTAAAGAAATGTGATCTGAAAGCAGGGGACTATGTGCTAAAGAAAATAATTCAAAAGCACAATAAACTGGAAGCTAACTGGCATGGGACCTACAGAATAACAGAGGTTGTTCGACTAGGGACATATATGATTGAAACTTTAGAAGGGGAGGAGTTTAAGAATGCATGGAGCGCAGAGCATCTTCACAAATATTATCAGTAGTTAGGGATTCCTATGTAATGCAGTTTTCTTCAATAGAAATAAAAGTTGTGGATGTTTTTCCCAATTCTCTCCTTTTGTTGAAAACTTTTCGGAGTACTAGTGCTACACACTACGCATCAAGCCCAGAAATACCAACTCCGGTTGGTTGGGAAGAAAATCCATCAACTATAAGTTGGTCAGGAATAAAAAAATTCCCAGAAATACCAACTCCGGTTGGTTGGGAAGAAAATCCACCAACTATAAGTTGGTCGGGAATAAAAAAAATTCCTAGAAATACCAACTCCGGTTGGTTGGGAAGAAAATCCACCAACTATAAGTTGGTCGGGAATAAAAAAAATTCCCAGAAATACCAACTCCGGTTGGTTGGGAAGAAAATTCACCAACTATAAGTTGGTCGGGAATAAAAAAATTCTCAGAAATACCAACTCCGGTTGGTTGGGAAGAAAATCCACCAATTATAAGTTGGTCGAGAATAAAAAAAATTCCCAGAAATACCAACTCCGGTTGTTTGGGAAGAAAATCCACCAACTATAAGTTGGTCGGGAATAAAAAATTTCCCAAAAATACCAACTCCGGTTGGTTGGAAATGAAATCCACCAACTAAGGTTGGTCGGGAATAAAAAATTTCCCAGAAATACCAACTCCGGTTGGTTGGAAAGAAAATCTACCAACTATAAGTTGGTTGGAAATAAAAAATTTCCCAGAAATAACAACTCTGGTTGGTTGGGAAGAAAATCCACCAACTATAAGTTGGTCGGGAATAAAAAAATTCCCAGAAATACCAACTCCGGTTGGTTGGGAAGAAAATCCACCAACTATAAGTTGGTTGGGAATAAAAAAAAAATCCCAGAAATACCAACTCCGGTTGGTTGGGAAGAAAATCCACCAACTATAAGTTGGTCGGGAATAAAAAAATTCCCAGAAATACCAACTCCGTTGGTTGGGAATGAAATCCACCAACTAAGGTTGGTCGGGAATAAAAAAATTCCCAGAAATACCAACTCCGGTTGGTTGGGAAGAAAATCTACCAACTATAAGTTGGTCGGGAATAAAAAATTTCCCAGAAATACCAACTCCGGTTGGTTGGGAAGAAAATCCACCAACTATAAGTTGGTCGGGAATAAATTTTTTTCTAGAAATACTAACTCCGATTCATTGGGAAGAAAATCCACCAACTAAGGTTGGTCGGGAATAAAAAATTTACCAACTAAGGTTGGTCGAGAACTAAAAACACCAACTCCAGTTGGTCGGAAACAGTTGGTTAAACAAATGAAAGTCATTTCAAGGCTTAAAATTACAAAGTGGTAAATTTCTTGATATTTATGGCATTTTAAATTACTAACATAGTTCGTCAAAAAACGAAATATCACCAACTCTGGTTGGTCATCAGATGATTATCGTCAATTCAAGATAGTCAAGAATAAGTTTTCACCAACTTTAGTTGGTCGGCAATTTAAAATAACACAAAATATTTCTATCTTTTTAACAGATATACAGGCACATTCATTAGTAAATAAAAAGAAATGTCTTACAGAATATTTTCAAGACAATCGAAATTGCAAATAAAATTAGAAATTTTTCATTAAATCCAAAACAAAAGACATTGAGAATGAAATACATATTTAAAAAATTATTACATCAAGATTCCTATTCTATTAGTTTCTTCCCCTCTGCCTTTGAAACAGGTTCTTCTCCAGCAGGAGGATCGTTTAAAGCATAGGGGGAATTTATGAAATTAATATCTTTGAGCATCCTGATGTTCATCACAGATGGTCGATCAAGAAGGTGGTCCGGGCGAGATATCTCAAAGTTGGAATGAAGGCTATAGTCACCGAGATACTTTGAAATCAGACATTGAGGAATGGCCCGAGCAGGAATCCAGCTCATATCCAGTTTGAAAGGTAGCACAGGAAAATTGAGCAACCCACGGTCATAGTAATTCCAGAAATAGTGACCCTGTTCCAACTGCAGCACGCCCAAGGCATTCAACCATCCTTTCTTGTAACCCACATTATCTGCATTTTGGATCTGATCATCTAGATGGTAGAGGGCTTCATTATAACCAGCCATCCAAAACTCCCTGGGTTGCTTGTGAAATTGATAGGTTAACCTCTCCAATTGCTCGAGGAGGTTCTTCGCTAAAAGTTCTTTACTCTCCAAGGCAGACTTTTGTGCAGAGAGCTGCTCATCCAGATTCAGAATCTTCTTGGACATCTCAGCTAATGCTTGATTCTTTGCCACCAACTGGAATGCTTGATTCTCTAAGGCCGCCTGCGTTCTAGCTTCTTCAATAGTAAGTCGAGCAGCCCTTGCTCGTCCCCGAGAAGCTCTTACTCGTCCGTGAGCAGAGCTAGAAGGACCAGCTCTCTTCAAGGTTTCTAATTTGTCTCTCAGATTGGCATTGTCAGCCTCTAAGAAAGAGAAACCCTCATCGTTGATAGGGACCAAAGTGTTCGAGGAAGACGCTGCAGATTTCAACTGAGATATCTCTCCTCGCAGGTTATTATTTTCCTGCTCCAACAACTTAGCTATCTTCCTGTGATCTTCGACCTCGGTCTTCAAAGTTCTCTCCCTCACATCATAACTAGCGAACAACTTATCATATCCCTTATCAGCACTTAGTTGCTGATACTTCTTCTCATATCCCTGGTGCAAAAGGGCTATAGATTCCTTGTATTGTTGTTGAAGCTCCTCGAGAGTGCCCTGGAGGTCTTCAATCATCTCATAATATGCTACATTATTATCCATTGCCCGGTCGAGCAGACACTTTAAGTACTGGTAGGCTTCGACTGCTCGCTCTAAAGCATCTGGACCGAGGATATCAACAATTTGAGCTTCAGTCATATCTGTATGACCAGCTTTGAAGTATTCATTGCATTGTCTCAATAATTTTGTATCATGAGCTGATAACAATTCCATCCTGGCCATAAATTAGTAAAAGGAAGAAATAGCAAGAATCGATAAGAGTGCAAACAGAGCAAGAAGAAGAGAATCAACAGTATATACAATCGAAGTCTCAAATTTTATTGCATCATAAAGGAGAAGTACATAATTCAGAGTTACATTTGATAAAAATAAACAGAGAGAAAAGTCCGAACAACTCTACACCTTCTCCTTATTTCCCAAAACTTTTTTGGGAAGCTGGGACGAGGAGGTAGGTTGCTCGGATGGCATAGAAGGTTGTTCAGGGGGTGCTGGAAGCTGCTCAGCTAAAATGTGGGTTGATTGAAGCTGCTCGGTAGGAGTAATAGTTGGTTGGGGTTGTTCGTAGCAAAGTTCAACAGTAGGGACCTGATCCCCAACCATCATAGAAGATTCCTCGGAGGCAGCTTCGTCCTCTTCTTCTTCCCCGGGAGTAGGAGGAGGGCCAGGAATGTGTCGTTGAAACAGGTCGGAGTTCTCATCGATATTCATCTCTTTCAGAGTAGCCACCCAACCATCCTTGAAATATTTAAGGCTGCCATACTCCACTTGTGACACCATGGCAGCTAAACCCTTATTCCAACCTTTATCCAGCCATCACTAAAGGACTTTTTCACAGCCAATTTCCTTTTCACTTTCTCCAAGGAAAGCTTCTCAGATAGAAGTTCCTCGACAGCTTTCAACTTCCTTTTTGCCTCTTCCTTCTGACGACCAACTTCACGAAGTCTACTTAGCTCTTCCTCAGTAGATTTGAGCTTGTTTTCAAACTCTCCAACATATTGGAGCTTCCCCTCGAGCTCTTCGTTCTTTCTCTCCAAGTCTTTTATTTTCTTCTCCAAGCCCTTGGAGACTTTAACAGCCTGATCCCTCTCCTGCTCGGTGGAATTAAGCTTCTTCTCCCAAGAAGCTTTATCATCGATATACTTCTGAAGAGAATCCTTTAAAGACTGCGTCAGACCTACAAAATCCTCCTCTACGCCACCCGAGGAGATGGACGACTTTATGTCATCGTCCTTCTTCAGAATAGTATTAAAGCAGGTTACCAACTGGAAAAATAAAATAACTGAAATTCAGTGCAAGGACATAACACTGAAAAATGAAAATTTAGATTAGCAATACTTACTGAGGCAATGTGTTGAGCTGCCAAAGTTTTAACCCTATCCCGAAAAAGATTTCTTCAATACCTTGGATCTCGGGGATGATCCAAGACTTCACCGAGCTCATGGCAGAGCTCGGAGCAACGAAAGTGGGAACACCACTTCCAGTAGTTATAGGCTGAGAGATGGATTCAGCCAAATTGATCGAGGAGCTCTTCTTCAACTTCCTCGTAGGAGCATGAGCATTCTCGACCAAGGATGTCGTCTTGGTCGGTGATGTAACTATAACCTCACTTGGAGGTAAAACAGCTGCAATCTTGCCTGGAGCCACATGGGGCTTCTCTGTAACCTTCTTAGTAGCAGCGGGAGGAGGTGCATCAAGTTGTCTTGTCCCTTCTTCTGGGATATCCTGCTTGCTTTTCTTTGCCTCTCCAGCAACAGAGGAAGATTTCTCGAAGAGGGAAGGAGATCTTCTTCTCTTCATTCTATCACTAAGAGGAATATGTGATTCAAGAGAAGAACTTTCAGAAGCTGGTACTGGTTCTCTGTCACTTATCACCGGGCGAGCAGTAAAAGAAGAGGTGTAACTCTTGTACTGCAACAAGTATGAAGCTGATTTGATATGTTCGTCAGCGACAGTCTGATGCAAACCCCAGATAAGTTTCAGATGCTTTAAATTAACTTCTGTCTCTTTTGGAGACCTTCGTTTGCTGTCAACTGAAAATAAATGAAAATTAAAATATCAGTGACACATTTTATCAAACACAGAGAAAGCATAATTTCAAAAATAAAGTAAAAACAACCTATCCCATTGCCATAGGGAGGACATCTAGGACCCTGATACACATCATTGCCAATTAGTGGGGCATGTTGCCAATTTTTTATAACTACACCATGTTCGAAGTAATCCCTGTTGGCATCTGGGAGATTGACGACTAAAGCCCTATTTAAAAACCTAGTTTTCAAATAAAAAGTACTATCACTGACAGCCCATCTATAGCCAAAACATAATTTCTGAAATTCCTATATGAGTTCCATGAATCTGATTTAACCTATGGACTCCATTAACTATTCTCCATGTATTGGGGGCTATTTTTGCAGGAACCGCGTCAAAATATTGCCAGAATTCCAGACTCAAGGGGTTTGGGGGAAAAGAAAAGCCACATTCAGCTACAAAGAGACTAGGGAACCAATGTCCCTCAGCCAAACAAAAATAATCTGAAGGTTCAGAAAGTTCCTCCAAAACGACCCATGAAGGAATAGAGAAATCAGAACGAAACTTATCAAGTGACTCAATAAGGTAAACCATGATGAATAAAGGAAATACAAAAAAAGGAAAGAGATCTTACAGAAAAAGGATGGATCAGTTGACAACGAACGATGGAAGGAATGAACTTACAAGATAGAGAGGAAATGAAGAACTCAATGATACAAATTTGAAAAAGTAAAAGACGATAGGATTTTCTGCAACGCTTAAATACCTCACCTTGGGAATGGGTAAAAATAATGATTACAAAGAAAGACGTTTGCACTACCGGCGGCTAAAAAGACAAAAAGGGCACGGAGACCAAAGCAGTTAGAAAAATTTGAAGAGTCTGATTATATGAATTCGAAAGAAAAAATAAATACAAGGAAAACACTCCTAAAATTTAGG
The DNA here is from genome assembly GCA_949130495.1 of Sambucus nigra. NCBI lineage: Eukaryota > Viridiplantae > Streptophyta > Magnoliopsida > Dipsacales > Adoxaceae > Sambucus > Sambucus nigra. The sequence continues at coordinate 648,045,441 of OX422215.1, read as the reverse complement.
ATGACCATTTAATCCCGCCATATTTCGAGAAGAATGTTCCACACTCCTCAACCTCGAACTGTGAAACATTGGGGGCTTCTGTTGATACCAAAATTAGTCCGCTGACGTGGATCAATTATGTGGAGACACGTGTCACTCTACATGGTGCCTACAAATATTTTTGAACAACACCCTGACTTCGAGGAACTCAATCTCCCCGACCAACTATAACTCTCTGAGAAACTTGTACATACTGAGCTACTTAGGCAGTCCGAGCAGTTTAGGCGGTCCGAGTTGCACCTCGATCAAAGCATTTATTACCAGACAATTAAGAGGATTAAATGCGCATTAAATGCTGATTATTATCATACAGATGTATATGCCTATTGGACAGCTATGTATTACCCTTCCACATGTACAACCTCAGGGCTATAAATACATTGTATCATCCTCATTGTACGAGGACTCGGAATTACTTGGTAAAAACCTGTTATCGAGAATTCCCAAACAGTTAGCAATAACAAAAACAGTGGACGTAGGCCATTATTATAAGGCTGAACCACTTTAAAATTCTTTTGTCTTATTTATTTTTATATGTGATTGATTAATTAGGCATAGTCTAATTTTTTTACATCTACAGTAATAATGGTCATCAAACGCAGATGCCATAGTTTCTTTCATTATGATATCACCAATTAAGTTTATGAAAAACATAAACATGAATAATTTAGTTCATTGATCATGCGATATTTAATGAACATAAGTGAAAAATTTATTGACTTGTGTATGTTAGTCTTTACTTAATGTAATATTCATATTATGAAATGTTTGGTAGTCACCACAGTAACACGACTAGAATGGCAATGCATATTAAATGTAAAGGTGATGGTAATAGTAACTCATGATGCTTACAGTTGTAAAGATATTAATGAGATATATTGAGTTTATTTCTTCAAGCAAGATTTATTCTCTATTGGGAATTGATTTTGAGTGATTAAATGAACATTAAAAATCAGTTGTCCACAAATAACAAATAGATCTAATGAGATAACTTTATACCCAATAAGGTAATCTACAAGAATTATTAAATTGATATTTCGCGATTACTACTAAAGAAAATCCACGGTTATGCACACAATGTATTATTATGTTATCGATCTGTGTGTTGTTAGATTAAAGCATTAATAAAGTGAGCAATTTATCTCATTATCTTATCATATTATTGTATCCCATTTTGTTTCTCTAAAATTTCATATCACATATGTTTAACTCTCTCGAGACTAACATCTTAGAATGAAGCAAAGAGTTAAGTTTCAATCATTGTATTAGATCCTTATATGTAACTTTTAATTATGAACCCACTATTGGAGATGAACAATGTGTGGAATGTTACATATAAAGTTTGAAGATATTAAATAAATTAAGTGTTATTTTAATGCAGATAATGTTTTACACTCGGACTAATAATGCTAAATATTAAATGTATATATGATACATCATTTTCACACTAGTAGGCACCTGTCATGATACATATATAAGAATGTTAGGATAGACTATGTGAAACATAAAGTATAGTTCGAAAAAAAAATTATTACGTATATTTCAAATTAAACTTAGGGTGTTACAAAATGTTTAAATTCGATGAAAGAATTATCTATAGTACTAAATAGAAATGATTATTTTTCATTTGTTCTTGGGGAATCAAATCACCAATTGCTTTTCATACACCCTAAATTTTTTATTTTTCCAAGAAAATGTTTATCTAGACTAGATCGGGAGGGATGAGTTCTAAAGAATCGTTCGCTGTATATTTTTTCAAAGATTATTGTATTCCTTTTAATGTTTTGTATAAAATAAAGTTTGGACGTATTTATTTTAAAGATCATTTTGATTCTGGATCATGATCGTAGTGTTATTGATGAGACTATTTAATCTTGTGCTAAATCGAATCTAGACTCCCTTTATTAATTTTCGTGAACAAGATTTTTTTAATATATCTTATAAATCTTGGTAGTCGAGTTGTTCTCTTAAGGTATTATGATGTCTAATATCAGGATGACCTATGTGACCCAAGTAGGATATTATGAGAAACTTCCCTTAAAGTGGCCCTAAATAGAGCATATAATTATCATTGGCAAATACTTATTGCATTAAAAAAAATGTCAACTTTAATATGAATGGTCAAATTAGTGGGAGTAGTAAATCATGAATTACTGTTATAAAGGAAGGTAAGGTACTTATCCCATTATCGATAACTTTCTTGAATACTTGTTCTTTTAGTTGTTAGATTGTCTAAACAATAAAGCGCAAATAAGTTATCAATTACTAAATGATTGTATTGTCACCGTGAGACAAATGTAGATAAAATAATAAGGAATAGTATTAAGAAGATCCTAAAAGATCTACTATCCTAAATGATTACATAGTGTATTTGCATGAACATGAATTTGGCATAGGGATAAGTAATAATCTGATTTTATTGTCACAAGTCATAGAAGTGAAACTAATGGACTACAACTAAGCTTATGATCTCATTAGATTACATAATTGATGCACTGAAGTCGGGTATGAGGGGGTCATCAAGACCAAACGTGACACTAATGATAATTTAATGCTATAAATCAAAATTGTAGTAAAATATTTCACTATTAACAAAAAAAGGTTTTAAATGTACCTTCTCAATTCTATATAAGGATATTGAATTCTAATGACATTAGTAGCTCATTATGATTGAGAGTTACATTAAGTGGATGTGAACATTGCTTTTTGAAGTCTTATAAACCATGTGTATTTGTATAAGAGATCATTGTATAAACATAAATTTCCCGCATTACGTATTTTAAGAAATAACATCATTATTTTTTTGACACTGCCGGTCCCAAGCCCAGAAAAAGGAGGAGGGTTGCGTTAGGTAGCTGACAGCCAGCGTAAAGCTTTATCAGATCCTTATGAACATGAATCCTATGAATATACGTGCTAATGCTAGGGAACTCCCCTTAAGCGATGCGTTGCGCCTGCCACCGGGTGTCTCGAAAAATAGGCAAGGGGCGTTGCGCCTGCCACCGGGTGTCCCAAAAAATTGGCAAGGGGCGTCGCATCGGCGCTCGGATGCGACGATAAATACGCAAGGGTTCCTGCAACAAGCTGGACGTGTGCGGGTAAAGAAGCTATTCCATGATACTAGACTTAAGTTAGCGACTTGGAACATAGGGACTATGATAGGAAAAGGGATGGAGTTAGTAGAAACCATGATAAGAAGAAAAGTTAACATAGCTTGTTTACAAGAAACTAAATGGGTCAGTGAGAAAGCTATAGAAATAAAAAATACAGGATTTAAATTATATTATACAGGAAACATAGAAATAAGAACGGAGTTGGAAAAATAGTAAATTAAAACTTTAAGGACGATATCGTAACCGTTATTAGGAAAGGTGATAGACTTATACTTGGAAAATTGGTATTAGGTGAAAACATAATTAATATTGTTAGTGATTATGCACCTCAAGTAGGATTAGGTGAGCACACTAAAGTACAATTTTGGGAACAAATAGATGAACTAATTCAAGAAATACCCCTAGGTGAGAAAATCTATACAGGTGGAGATTTTAATGGCCATGTAGGAGAAAATCGTGTAGGATATGAGATAGTGCATGGAGGGCATGGTTTTGGAGATAGGAACGATGGGGGAGAGTCTATCCTAGATTTTGCGATGGCTTATGATTCTGTACTAGTAAATACATATTTTAAAAAGAGGCTTGAACACTTAATAACTTATAAAAGTGGAACACATAAGAGCCAAATAGATTTTTTCATTACTAGGAAAGGAGACCGATTAACGTGTAAAGATTGTAAGGTTATCCCGGGAGAGAGCTTAACCTCACAACATAAGATAATGGTGTTGGATATAAATATTAAAAATCAATCCCATGTGCGAAAAGTGAAGATTAACCCACGAACTAGGTGGTGGAATTTAAAAGGATAGAAGTTAGAACTATTTAAAGATAAAGTATTAAATGAAGAAACATGGAAAAGTGAAGAAGAAACTAACATAATGTGGAATAAGATGGCGACATGCATTAGGAGAATATCAAAAGAAATTCTTGGAGAATCAAAAGGCAAAGGGCCACAGTCAAAAGAAACTTGGTGGTGGAATGAAGAAGTACAGAATATAGTAAAAATTAAAAGGGAGTGCTTTAAAACATGGCAAACAAATAGAAATGAAGAGAATTTTGAGAAATATAAATGGGCTAAAAAGGAAGTTAAGAAAGTGGTAAGAGATGCTAAGTTAAAAGCGTATGATGATCTTTATACAAAATTAGGAACACAAGAAGGGGAAAAAGTATTTATAAGCTTGCTAAACTTAGGTATAGGAAAACAAAAGATTTTAATAACGTTAAGTGCATCAACAGTGATGATTCGAGAGTCCTAGTCAAAGATGATGAAATTATGGAAAGATGGAAAAACTACTTTGAGAGGTTATTAAATGGAGATAATGGGAGTAGATTGGATATAGAGGAACTTAGGGAGACTCGAGAAGATATATTTTTTCGTAGAATTAGGACAACAGAAGTCAGGATTGCTCTAAAAAAGATGAAAACAGGGAAGGCTTTAGGACCAGATGGTATCCCTATTGAGGTTTGGAAGTGCTTAGGGGAGGATGGAGTATCATGGCTTACAAAATTATTTAATAGAATTTTAATGACTAATAGGATGCCCGGTGAATGGAGAAAAAGTATTTTAGTACCAATTTATAAAAATAAAGGGGACATACAAAGTTGTTCAAATTATCGTGGTATTAAGTTAATGAGTCATACAATGAAACTTTGGGAGAGAGTGATTGAATATAGATTGAGATTGAAGACAACAGTATCTGAGAATCAATTTGGGTTTATGCCTGGGAGGTTAACAATGGAAGCAATCTATTTATTGAGGAGATTAATGGAGAGGTATAGAGAGAAAAAGAAGGATCTTCATATGATTTTTATAGATTTGGGGAAGGCGTATGATAGGATACCTAGAGATATAATAAGGTGGGTTCTACATAAAAGAGGAGTGAATCGCAGATATATTGATGTGATCAAGGATATGTATGATGGTGCGATGACTACAGTAAGGACATCGCTGCAGAAAGTAGTGAATTTTCAATTACGGTAGGGCTACACCAGGGTTCAACATTAAGTCCTTATCTCTTTGCTCTTGTTATGGATGAGTTGACTGGACAAATACAAGATGAGGTGCCATGGTGTATGCTATTTGCATATGATATTGTTTTAGTCGATGAGACTAAGATGGGGATAAATGCTAGGTTGGAATTGTGGAGAGAAACTTTAGAAACAAGAGGATTTAAAATAAGAAGAACTAAAACAGAATATGTGGAGTGTAATTTTAGTAGTAATAGGAGGAAAAATGGATATGTGGTGAAATTGGAGGGTCAAGAAATACCTAGAAATGATCATTTTTGTTATTTAAGATCGATTATACAAAAAGATGGAGATATTAGTGATGATGTTACGCATAGGATTAGAGCAGGCTGGGTTAAGTGGAGAAGTGCGACCGGCGTTCTGTGTGATAGGCGTATACTTTTGAAGTTAAAAGGAAAATTTTATAGGACGGCCATTAGACTCGCCATGTTATATGGGACAGAGTGTTGGGTAACCAAGAAACAAAATGTGCAGAAAATGAGTGTGGCGGAAATGCGAATGCTAAGATGGATTTGTGGTAAAACTCGAAAGGATAAAATTAAAAATGAACAAATTCGTGAAACGGTAAAAGTATCTCCTATAGAAGATAAATTGAGAGAAAATCGACTTAGATGGTTTGGACACGTCAAGCGTAGACCAATGGATGCTCCTGTAAGGAAGAGCGATTTAGTTAGTATTGATGGTAACCCAAGGGGTAGAGGTAGGCCTAAATTAACTTGGCGGGATATTATAAAAAAGGACATGATATCATGTGGTTTAACCGAAGATATTGCACTGGACATAATGAAATGGAAAAATAGGATTCATGTAGCCGACCCCTAATAATTGGGAAAAGGCTTTGTTGAGTTGAGTTGAGTTGACAAGCACGGATTTAGATAGAGAAACAAACTAATTTTATATGGGTTTAAAAGAGCTTTGTATGAAGTAATGAGATACTTAAAAGACTATATGCTCACATTTATGATGTATGTATTCATTTAAATATGAGCAATTATTGTGACTCAAATTTACTAGTTGTACGAATAGTATGAAGTTTACTCTTGCTTAAGTATGTTTGTTTTGGTTATTTGACCAATATAATGAATGAGCGCAACATAATCCATCCATTAACTATTGTGAAATATGAGTTTGTAGCATGATTTAATGCTACAACTTACGTATTTTGGCAACGTAACTTCATTTTGGGACTTGGAGTTGTCGACACTATTATCAAGGTGCTAAAATATTATGATTATGTTACTGCAATCTTCTTTATGAAGAAACATCATGTAATCCATGAGTAACTAAGCACACTGAAGTTAAATACCTTTCAATTAAATAAGAAATTCTGAAACAACGATTTTCACTTGAACACCTTAGTACAACTGTTGATATAGCAAATACACATAAATGGCCTATCACAAAAGACATTAATGAAGATTGGTTAATATATGGGTCTTAAGTGTAGCCAATAAAATTTAGATGTAGTGGATTGCTAATGGTTATTTTGACACTACATTATGATATCACTAAAGTGAATGAATAAATAAATGTGATAGAAATAGTCTACTTTATTGTAATTTTGTCTTTATTGTATACATGCATGTGAATGAATTAATGTGATTGAAATAGTCTTTTTATAAAGACATTATGGGACCATAATATACAATCCACATTTTATGCCTAATTGAATATGACATTAGTGGTAGTACATGGAAGGAGCCATGATTTTAAATTAGTGTGAAACTTCCATGACTCACATTTAGTGGAGTATTTAATTAAGGTGAATAATTATTAATGATTATTCTAAAGATTATTGCGTGCCTAGTGTTCCTCTAATCAAATAAATTTGTGAATTCTTATTAGGACCAAGTGGGAGACTGTTAGGAATATTTTATCCATTTAATAATTTCGAAATTATTAAAATCAAAATTAATTAATGGGTTAAATAAAACAACAATGATTCTAATCCCATTCAATTACCTTCGGATGATGATACATCCATGGCCTCTGTCAAGAATGATAATCCTTTCTTTTGCCTTGCCGGAGAATCTCAAAACTCAAAAGATGATGAGTTTATTGGTTACATGTTCGACACCAACTTACCTACTGAGCAAACAATGGAGGCATTCTTCAACTCACTGAGTTCTTCCTTTCCAACTCGGAGATTGGATGGTACCTTTCCTAATCCGAACCCAGAGGATGGCCTAGATGATTTGAGATAAATGGCCCACCTGGCCCCACAAAGATGCTCGTCGACGCTTGAAGACAAAGTTTGGCAGACTCGTCGATAGTGGTAGGACCCACTGGCCCATCAGCCAACAACACGTGATGAATGGAGGGACCCATTACACACCAGCCGACGCTTCATGACAAAAGAATTTGTCAGCCTCAAATAATGGAGGGACCCAAGGGTCGATTTCTCAGGAATTATTTATTCCTCTTTATGTAATATAAATAGAGGACTATGATTCATCTTTCAGACACCTCTATCTTTACTCTCTCTTTCTCTCTCTAATATTGTAATAAGCTTGTGGACTTTCTGGCCTTACTCCGGTGGACTGTTATTCCGTTTGTAAGTTTTAAGTTTGTTTCAATTTCAGTTTATAATAAAAGTCTGTAATATTTCCGCTTATATTGATCCTCTTGTTTATGGTATCAGAGCCATGATTGGCTAAACTGTGTGTTAATGTTTAGGTTAGTGATGATTATGGTCTGAAATTTATGTCGTAACAGTAAGTTACTATTCACCTGAATAGTAAATTACTTTTTACCGGCATGAATAGTAATTTACTATTCACATTAAAACCCTAATTTAAATGATATTAATAAGGAGATATAGAAATCTGGTTTTGATATGGACTAGTATTTGTCGCGTAAATGGGTTGCCGTGTGAGGCGTTGAGGCTTATTCCCGAAGTAAATCGTTGACCAGTGGGTGTCAGAAGTGATTTCAAATTCGGCTTATTATATTCCTTTAAATCTAGATTTTTGATTTGTATAATATTTTCCTATTTCAGATCATAAGGCTATTACTATCCTAAATATTAACATTTGTATTATGGATTTAAACACCATTGATACACACAACTCACAAGAGTTCATGAAGAACTCTTCTTTAATTGAATTTGATGTTCAAAAGGATTTGAACAGGTGGACTATTCCTAAAGTCCAGCCTAAAACCATTTATAATACTAACTGGTATAACTTTCGTAGCAAGTACGCTATAAAAACTATGGAACAAACCATTAGTCTAAATGAGCAAGATAAGTCTATCGAGCTCTTCAAATTGGACGATCTCAAAGATCATATAAAAGATAAAAATTATCATTTTATTCATGTTGGTTTAATTCAAATTGCTTTTAAACCCTTGACCCTTTCTGGTATGAACGCCTGTCTGCAAGCTACTCTTCGTGATGGTAGGTGTACTAATTTTAGACTATCTTTGATGGGAGCAATTGAAACTAGTCTTTGTAATGGACCTGTTTATTTTGACGTGTTTCCAAATATAACTTTGTCTTTGTCTGACATGCACCTTTGTAAAGCTTTGAGTCTTAGGGTTCAAACTAAAGGTTATAATTTTCTTCCCGGATCGAAAACTATTGCTATTATCTATAGGATTTATTATTTAGGTAATGAATACTATGGCTCCCAATATTAAACAATTTAGTCCTTTTGGTAAACTGTGTTAATTGACACACATCTTATAGATTCTAACGTGCACACACCTAGAACTATAAGTTGGGACGAAATTGATTTCCCAGAGACTTGGGCTATAAAACATGTTGTTCCTCCCCAGCCAAGACAAAATGAAGATATTGGGGATATAATTGAGGATAAAGATGGTGATGTTTTTCTTAACTTTAGAAAATTTAATAGGTGTCAATCCTCTAGGAGCCAGTCTTCTAAACCTTTTGTTACCTATCCTCCATTTACTTCATGACACTCTGTATGTGAAGATCCTAGAAACCATCCATATCACGATGATATGCATCTTCATGGTATTTTTACCAATGAACAAATACCTCTTGGTATTTATGAGAAGAAGGATACTTCTCAGCGTAGAGAATCTCCTACGCCATCTGAAATGAACATCAGACTTTAACTCTCTTTCCTTTTTTATGGTTTTTACAGTTAATAGGAAAGAAATTAATGCTGAATTTTATCTACCTGGTTAGGCTAAATTTCGTACTTCGTACTTTGCCAAATATAGCAAAACTGAGTTAGATAATTATAGAAATGAATTTTATAAATGGATAGAAGATAACCAGCAAGTTACTTCTTTTGTTGTCTGGTTTCAAATGTTTTTTATAGATAAGCATCTTTTTGTTCTTGAGGATAAACATATTCTTAAAATAGAAGATAAACATTTAAAAACCTGGAAAACATCGAACGAACAGATTATATCTGCGGTTCATTCTCCTACTGAACCACTTTCCCTAGATGTTGGAAGCACCAGCCAGAGTAGCAGCGCTCCTAAGTTAGAAGCCAATGCCTTCCTTAATATCGAGACTAGGGAGAGACTTCTTACACATAAGAAAGAATTGAATCCTCTTTACAAACAAGGTAATTACACCAACCTTATGCTTAATACGATAGGAAACCAACTCAATAGGATTGAGCTCCAGGTTAATCTTACGGCTAAGAAACCTGAAGACTTTAAGAAAAGCCTTGACCAACCTTTAGTCCAACCTCCTATTGAGGTTAAAGGTTTTAAAATGGGAAATAAAACTGATTTTATATCCCAACTTAAAGAGATTGAGAACAATCTCAAAGGGTTAAAAATCAATACTTTATCCCATGTTGATTCTGATTCAGAATTTGACATTCCTTTGAAAGAAGCTCATGACTTTGAAGATTCTTTCAAAAATTCTAAAGATTATGTCAATAAGATTACTTATGGTAATAAAATTGGCTATGTTGGACCTGTGAGAAATTACTATCACAGACCAACCCCTCAGGATCTCCTTTTTGAAGAAAGTATTGTGATGCACCCACAGTTTAACTTCCAGGGTAAAACCATTTATGAATGGAATATAGATGGTAAATCTGAATATCAAATCTATGAAATGATTCATCAAATGACCATGTATTCCACCATTTGTAAACAAAATCAGGCTTTTGATCAAAGCATTGCTCAGATGATCATAGCTGGGTTTACTGGTACTCTTAGGAATCGGTGGTCGAACATTCTTACTGACAGTCAAAGAAATGACGTCATTAATGCTGTCAAAATTATAAAAGATGAACATATGCAAGACATAGGAGCACCAGATGCTGTCTACACCTTAATGCTTACAATTATTCTTCATTTTGTTGGCAATAAAGATCGAAAGTGGTGCCCTTGGTTCAAGTCCAATGGGGACACCACAATGCCGAGGAGTAAATTTGGGAACAAGAGGATGATATTCGAGAAAAGTACCCATATCACTTTTTACAAGCTACGTCTAAATTTTGAGGAGAAAATTTCCTTGTAAGGGGGGAGTATGTAATACCCCTTAATTTTGAGTAATTATTTTCGTATAAGTTGCCATGTGGGTTAGTCCTTTAAACTAAATGAAAATCAAATTAAATATTAACTTGTTTGATTTAAGAGTTAATATTTATGAGATTGAATATTTACTGTTACATGAATGTAAATAGTGTAATATTATGTTATGATGCGTCGTTGCGCTTTAAAGAGATGGTTATGGCTTATATCCCAATCTGATTATTTAAGAAAGGTAATATGACATTGGGATAGGAAATTATAAATGATATCTAAGATGTTATTTTAGAGGGCACGGTTAGTCCGGGAATAGTTGAGATAGTCAAAATAAGTGTCGGGTGTGTTTTTGGGTTCCGGGGCACTTTTGGCTAGTTACGACTTAAATATGATGTTACGTGTCATTTTAAGTATGTATTAACATTTAATGTTTAACTTAAATTTATTTGAGATATTTTGGGTTTTTAGTTTAGAAAGATCATTTGAAGCTCATTTGTGTTTAAACCTAGAAAGAAAAAGAGAGGAGAAGAACTTGAGAGAAAGAGGAGAAAAGAAAGGAATTAGTGATTTCAACTTAGAATCATTTGAATAAGGAGAAATCTGAGACTTCAATCTTGAGGAAATTTTTCTAACTTGCATAAATGTATGATTGTGTGTGAATAAATTGTATAAATTGTTAGGGTTCTTGAGTTTCAACCATTTGGGGATTTTGGTGAGTTTGATGTTTAAACCCTTATATATATGATATAAACATGATTTGAGGGGTTTATAATGGTGGGTTGTTGTGTTGGAATGATTTATAGATGATGTTGGTTGATGATGTTAGGTTTAGATGAGAGAAGAAGAAGTTGGGGGATTTAGGGTTCGTATAAACCAGTAGCCCAAACTGGGTTGTTAGACCCAGGCGAATCGATTTTCCCCTAGCGAATCGATTAGATAAAATGGTAGGCTATAGGTCTGATTTAGAAAGTCGATTCGGGTAGGATAAATTGATTCATCATGTCAGCAGAAAGTTGGGTTCTCTCGATCGAATCGATTCGTCTGGGGCGAATCGATTCGGAAATAGTGTTGTTTTACAAAAGTTTTCAAACTTTGTTTTAACTCATTTTCTCTTGGGACTAAAGATTTGCAACCTTATAATTGTGACAACCCACTCAAAATAATAATGGGTGGCCATCCCTATACTACATTAAATCAGGTATCTCAGATGGCACAGTTTCAACATCAACAGACAATACTAAATAATATAAGGCTAACTACCCGAAATCATTAAAAGTGGATTGTCAAAAATTTAAAACTTTTTATTTAACAACAACAACAAAACCAATAATGCAACTCGACCAACAATATACATCTAACTATGAGTGAAATGTGCAAACACCAATATATACAACTGTGCCATACATTGTACAACAAAATCTCAACAGTAAAATACTCGAATATGCTGTCGGGTAACAGACAATACAATAATCTGAGAGATGAAATATGAAAGTGTTAATCTACAACACTAGAATGCTAACCCAATATACAACTGAATCCTAATCTAGATATACAAGGATAGGAATCGACTAAAGCAAAGTGCCGCAACAGTCTTCTACTGCCACAACTCCACGAACACAGAAGGGATGAACATCAAAGGCGTCCTTGCGTAGGAACACCTAAAGTAGTACAATATATACATGGAGGAGAAAATATAAACGGGTCAGAGCCCGAGCTGAAAAACATTTTATACCAAGTGTATTAAAATTCATAATAACTATAAATGCATTATTACATGATTTAGTTGGAATCGAAATCTCCATAATAATTTCAACTCACCTCTCATCTAAAGCGCACACTAAGCGTATGCACGTGATCTCTAAATGGATGCCCGATTCTATTTAGGTAAGAGAATTCTAACTTAAACCCAGATAAAGTATTTAAGTGAAGTCATCTAACCTATCTCCCAATCTACACTTATTTCTATAATCTATAAGTTATATACATTAACTTTAATGTAATAGTTATAGTTATCTTTATAATGTTCATTTATTGAACATATAAAGTTAACTGATCCATCTCCTAACCACATTATCACAATACATCAACATTCTCAATTACTAGAATATTTTATATTCTAGTTATTCCCTTATTTGGCATGTAAACAATATATATATATATGTAATTATTATATATAAGTTATTAGCATCAGAGTAAAGGACTAAACTCCTCCCGATTCTCAACACGACACTGCGTTTCGTGCGTGGAACGTCTCGCCGAGGCGAAATCCAAACAAGGACCCCCCCGTTACACTACTCTTGACCATATCAATCCTCGAGGTTCATTATGCCCTCAATGCAAGATGCATGTAACCCAAATTATTATTATCAAATTTTACTTCATTAATATTCCCAATTCTCTACAGTACATGGCGTTTCATGCGTGGGACATCTCGCCGAAGCTAAATCCAAACAAGGAACTCCCCCCATTACACTACTCCTAGCACTGTCGATTGTCAGGATAGGTGATAAATATATAATTAATTATGAGCATTAAGTACTAAACTTATCCCCAAGTTCCAACATTACACTGTGGTTCGTGTGTGGGACGTCTCGCCGAAGCGAAGTCCAAACAAGGAACCCCCCCCCCCCCCCCCCCCCGATACACTAATCCTGGCAGTGTAGGTCGTTGAGGTCCATTATGCCCTTGATACCCAAATTCAAACACAAGAAATAATAAACATCCAACCGAGCTATAACTCGAAGGATGCAGGCTCACATGATATCATCTTCCAGCAGCCCATATACGTAGCAAACGGGGGTCACCTGGTGGGGTTCCACGACACCCACCTCGTGATCAAACTCACGCACACGACGTCCCGGGAAGCGGTCATAACTTCTAACCGGCAAGTGAGAGCGACACATACCCACGACCTCTCACCCCCAAAATAAATAAATGTATATATATATATATATATATATATATATATATGTCATTTGCTGACCACCATGAACGACTATAACCTGGGGAATATTTACACCCTGCTCTTTGAGCCAGGATGCTCACCCTCTACGCACGTAACTTCCCAATGATAGCAAGGAGAGGGTATACTTAACATGTATATACACCATCATATAAGGTATACATACATCCCAGATAATAAAGATATACCATCATATAAGGTATACCTGCAAAATCCATTTCATATTTATAATGCGCTCTTTGGCGTAATTTGATTAACATCATTGTTTAGTTTATTTCTCTATTTTTATACACTAACCGCGAAATCTCACACATCTTTCCCACTTAGTATACACTATACTATTTCTCACTTGAAGCTCACATGTAGCTTCTAATTGTGAATTGTCTCTCAATTCTATTTAAGTTAAGGATATTCTTTTATCCTAATGCATCTCAATTACTATTTCTCATTGTGTGAGATATCTCCCAAATCAATCATCAATAAGAATATTCCTATATCCGTTTGCACATCAACTAGCATTTATAATTTTCCATCCATAATAGGGTTCAATTCATTTAATGAACCTTTAAAGTTATACCATTTGGGATTGGATCCGAAGATCCATTATCTCTAAATTCTTCTTATTATTTCATATGAATATACTTATCTCCAAATAGAGTCTCCAATAAAAGTGGGCTTCCCCACTTAGAATATACCAAAATATCTAATCGGTATTCCTCAAATTTAGTCGATATGACTCCATTTGTTTCTTTTAAGGGAAACTCTCTAAAAGTCTCCAAAACATATGTGACACCCCGACTAATTAAATACCGGGTAGCTACTCCTTTATTAAATTAATACAAAATGCCAAGTTGGTTTAGTTAATAGCATCACTGTCGAAATGATTTCTAACCACCTAGTATTTAAAAAGTAAGATGTCAAATTTTAAATTAAATCTGATTAACATGCAATAAATGAATAATGAAAGAATAACATAACCATTCACAATAAAGTCCCAATAGTGTAATCAACAAGTAATAAAGAGTCTAGAGGAAAAACTCCGCACAACAATCCCACAAACTGAAATAATAAAACAAGTCTGCATCTTGAATTAATTACAAACCAAAATCTAAATAACTGAAATATAAAGTGTCTCTAAAGAAATGGGCGACATGCCCTACAATGATGAAACTGAATATGGAGTCAAGACTTGAGAAGAGGCGTCTACTAGCAAAGCCCTGTAACTTCCACAACAGCTACAGCTCGTCACCTGAATAGAGATCCTATGCAATGGTGTCCTTGTGGCTGGGCACCTAAAAAGGTTTTTACAAAAAATAGATTTGAAAGCAAACGGGTCAGAGCCCGAATGTGGAGAGTATTTTAAAAACAGCAAGTGATTTAAATTACAATTGAACATCACATATTATAAACACGTTAATTGCGTACTCTCACATGAGTTCCTTACCTCTCCACTACTGTGCACGTCTAACGTATGCCTTTAACCCATCCTAGTTATGCCACTATCTAACTAGTTTATACCACTCCTGCCTTAGCATTCAAACATAGAGTATCTACACATAACCCCCAATTAAGCCATATTTATAACCCATGTTCACATTCGTTAATTTACTTATCTCAAGTGTTAGTTAAATTCTCATTTTTAACCCATTCGCATGTCTTAGTCAATCACATCTACTAAGAAACAATGAACCCATCACAAATATTCACAATATGAATTCCCAATGTTATCACTTGAGTGGATAGCCTTACTTAAACTCATATTCTTAATTATTAGCATTATCATTTACTGGAGGTTATCCCCTTATTTATCTTCTCAAGGAGTTACTATAAATTATTCTCATAATTAAACATGACAAGTCTGTTCATTTAACCGTATATCATTCACATCATAAATATACAATACAAGCACCCCGAGGCTAAGCTGCGGTGCACACATACTCTGCTATCCATCCCGGTACATCACGTACATAAGGATTACAAATTCCGAATCTCTCAGGAATTGTTAGAATAAGAACAACACACAAAATGGAGGCGAACATAATTCAACATATCCATGGGTCACGTACATACCTACGCTCCATAGTCACCTGACTTATTAACTCACAAATAAGTCATTCTCTTGAACTATGTCCTAAAGGTACCAATCTAAATCCGGGCACACAAGGATTAGAGGTCCCTAAGCGAACGTAAACCTCCCGTGATAGCAAGTATGGTAGGTATGTCATACACATAAGAAATCCATACACTAGGCATTCACACAACCTAAGTAATCATATATCAATATAGATGTTCGCACATTTCATCTAGTTAATCTCATACGTGTCAAATTTACTCCGAGTATTACATATCATATATATTCCGTTTGATAACTCTCTCGTCGTATCAATTTGGGTACTTAAACCTAACTCAAAAGGTTACTAGATTTCTTATTAATTTCAAATGTTATCTCAGTACTTAAAGTCCCTCCGTTACTGCCCTTATCTTACATCATCCTCAATTCTCAATGTAGTTCCAATTCGAACGTTTTCTAACCGTACCTCACTCGGTAGACCCTCGCACGTAATATCAATTAATCCCATAAGTTATAGTGTTCTCCGATAACAACTAAGGCCCTACTGACTTTAATTAAGTCCCACACTATCATATTAATCTTCCTAATAACAAACATCGGCTTTGGAATAATCATTAAACCTTAAAGAGAAACAAATTCCAAAATACAGCAGGGGTCGATCGATCGATAAAAAGGGGTCGATCGATCGACATTCTTGAGTCGATCGATCGACCAAGCAGGCATCAGCCCAGAAATCCTTAGCAGTTACGGGTTTGCATCTTTTTACTCTTCTTAATCATCATTCTAACGTCGAAAACTCTCAAATGGATACACTAATCGTCCTACTAACATGTTTACTTCTTTTCCCACGTTTTAGATTCATCAAATCAACATATAACATCACTTTCATGGATCAAATTACCCAAAAATCATATAAAACCTAGTTTTTCCTATTTCTTCAAGAACATCCCATAATTCCTTCAAGTTTCAAAATTTTCTACTCATTAATCATAAATTCGTAGTTGTTATTATCTCAAATATAAACCTACATGAAATTCCTACCCAAATTATGATTTAAACCATTCAAATCCATTAAATCTTCATTATTTATGAGAAATCTCCAATTCTATAGAAACATGTAAAATATATGCTTTGAATCTTTGAAATATAAACCACTTGCCTGTAATTTGATGTTCTGATCCGTTGTTGTCGTTTAAGGGCTGGTCCTCTCTCCATTCCGGTCACAATTCCGTCCAAATTGGTGGTGGTGGGTGGTGGTTTTGGTTTGGGGACTTTTTGTAACCGCTCCTCTAACTCACGTAACTCCCCTCTATGTTTTTGGCTGATCATGGCCCTAATGGCCTAACCAAAAATAAATAAATCAACACTAAAAATCGTGGGTCTTAATTCCATAATTTTTAAAATTACCAAAATACCCTTCCGGGTTGCCGGTTTGGCCTAAAAATGCCCCGGGACCCAAACTAAACTCCCGGCTAGTGTTTTCTGACTAACTCGACCCTTCCGGACACATTGGCACACTCAAAATGACCATAAAGTTGATAAAAATAAAATTCACTTTTTAATTTCAATAATTACCCTCCTAACGCGACTGTCACGCGCGTCCCAACAAAATTTCCCAAATTGCCGTATTTCAGTCTCGTGACAATTTTAATATTTTTAATATTCATATACTGCCATATATCCACATTATAATGAAATACCAACTCACATCTCGTTAGTATTTTATCCGGATTAATTCTTAATTAATTCACATTTAATTTAATTAATCCCATAAATAAATATCCATAAAAGTACGGGGTATTACAACATACTCCAAATATCTCATATAGATATCCCCAATCGATCACCTCGAACAAAACGGGATGAAATTCTCCTTAGAAAACATACCTTGAAAAAGCCCTGTTTCCGAATCGATTCGGGCCAATTTCAAAACGATTCAGCCAGGAAGGCGAATCGATTCGGGTCATCAGACCTGGGATTCTGTCTCAGGCCGAATCGATTCGTCTGGAGTCCGAATCGATTCGATCACTCAGACCTGGGCACCTGCATATTTCCGAATCGATTTGGCCTACGTGGAGGCTCGAAAATGGCTACCTTTTGTAAGCCTAAAATATCCAAAATTCATTTTAATTATTTTCTCTCCATTTCTCTTCAACCCAATCACAAATATATCATTAATAATCATCCTAGAATACATATAAACTAATTTCTATCCTCTAATGAAAGATCTACATATCAAATCTAAGATTATACCCCAAAGTTAGGTTTTTGTTAAACTAAACCTAAAACCCAAAATATCAATCCACAATTCATGCAATAATTGGTACACAACAATTATTTAGCAAGTTTAATCACTTGCCTCGGGTTCGTAGGGTCTGAATCTGCCTTGAGATCGCGTATCTGGCCGAAAAATCTCTTTTCTCTCTCTTTTCTCCTTCCTTTTCTTATTCTTCTTCTTTCTTCTTCTCTCTTTCTTTCTTTCTTTCTTTCTTTCTTTCTTTCTTTCTTTTTCTCTTTCTCTCTTTGGAGAAATATCTCCCGTAGGCTTAATAAGACCTAAATCCCAAGATACACATCTTTAAATGACAATACACACTTTAAATGACCCGGTAACTTCAATTCGTGTCAAACGATCCTAATTTATTTCGGAACCTAAATGAACCCCAAGTACAGTCAATTCGACTTTCTCGACCCTTCCGGAAACAATGGTACCCTCAGAATTTACATTCGAGAAACTTTATAGCGACTTTAAATATTGACCTCAAGTACCAAATTTAATTTTTATCCAATAAAATATTATTTATTTTGTAATACCCCGTATTTTTGTGATATTTATTTTGGGATTAATTAAATTAAATGCGTATTAATTGGAAATTAATCCGAATTAAAATACTAGCGAGATGCGAGTTGGTATTTGAATATAATGTGCATATATGATTATATATGAATATTGAAATATGAAATTTGTCGTGAGATTGGAATAGGCAAGTTGGAAAAATTTTATTGAGACGCGTGTGACAATCGCGTCAGGGAAATATTTATTTTAATTAAAAAGTGAATTTTAGTTATATTAACCGTATGGTCGTTTTGAGTGCTCCAACGCATTCGGAAAGGTCGAAATAGTCAGAAAACACTAGCCGGGGGTTTGGTTTGGGTCCCGGGGCATTTTTAGGCCATACCGGCAACGTATAAGGGTAGTTTGGTAATTTTAAATTTTGGGGAATTAAAAGCTACGAAAATTGGGAATTAATATCTGATTTGTCAATAACCCACTAAGCCACTAATAACCAAATAGGCTACGGAGGTTATTGAAAGTGGTTCCAAAGAGTCCCTAGAGCACAAACCCTAGCCACCATTGATTTTGGGAGAAGGAAGCTTGTAGAGAGAGAGATTGAAGGATTCTGCAGAAAGAGAAAGAATACTCCATCAATCCATCATCAAAATCAGAGATTTATATCAGGCAAGTGGTTTAATTCCAATTAATTTCAGAGAATGCTTCTTCCATGTGTAGGAATTTATAAAAATCTTATTGTTCTTGGGAGTTTGCTAAAAATCCATTAATTTGGATTTAGAAACTTGTATTATGATGAGGATTTGCATGTAGAACTATATGTAGGTGAATAATCTGATGTTAATACGTTTTGGATGAAACAAAAATGGATTTATTTAGACTCTTTGATGATGTATAAATTTTAGGGTTCATGTTCTTGAAATTGGAGATAAATGAATGGATTTGATATTTTGATGATGTTTATAATTAATTAATCCCCACAAAAACGTTAGTAGGTGACCTATGTATGTTTAGAGACGATTAGGAACCTTGAAAAAGTGTTCGACTAATGTTTAGATGAGATTAGAAGTGAAGAAAATATGGAAAAACGAAATAAGGATTTCTGGGCTCGAAACTGGCCACTCGTTAGAAGACCTGCCCAGGTCGTTCGAACGAGTTGACCTTTGACTTCTAACGAGGATGAAGTTCGTTCGATGTTCTCGTTTGAACGAGACCTCATTAGAAATCCCACTTCGTTCGAACGAACTCTCGTTCGAACAACCTCCTTCGAACGAGACTTCGAACGAGTTGACAGTTTAGGCTTTTTAGCCTGTTTTGATCCCGAGTGTCCCGTAACCTTGTGTATATGTAGAGATAACCTTCCCTTGATGATTAATTGTTATAGTGGGGATGTTTGGGATATAACGAGGAGTCAAACCTAGTAGTGTAGTTTGAACCTAAAGGTAAATGTGGATTAGGACGTGAGTGCCTATTACGATGCGAGAACTATTGACGACCAAATTAATTATATTAACCGGGAACATATAAATTGTGTAGTATTATATGTCGATGCGAGAATGAGATATGTACCAACTGAATTATGGTGATTACTAAGAAGTGTGCATACTTAGTATATATATGACTTTATGTGTATGACATACCTACCATACTTGCTATCACGGGAGGTTTGCGTTCGCTTAGGGCCATCTATCCTTGTGTTGCCTACGGGGGGATTTAGATTGGTTACCTCGATGAACATAGGTCAGAGAAGGACTTATTGGGATGTTAATAAGTCTGCTGATCGTGGGAGCGTAGGTATGTGCGTGACCCATGTGATGTGACTCTGTTCGCCTCCATTATTTGTGATGTTGTTATCTGAGAACGATTCCTGAGAGATTCGGAATGCGTGATCCTTATGTACGTGATGTACTGGGATAGATAGCAGAGTATGTGTGCACCGCAGCTTGGTCTCGGGGTGCTTGTATTGTATATTTAGGACGTGAATAATATACACTTAATTAATGGGAACTTTCATGTGATATTGTGTGTATAAATATGGAAACGTTTTGAGAAAACATAACGGGTTAACCGATAGTGAATTGTATTACAATTTGAGAATCTGAGTTTAAGTAAAGCTCTCTATTCATTTGATAACGCAAGCATGTAATATGGAAATCGAGTAGTAAAGGGTAGAACTTATTATGGTTTGGTTAGCTATGTATATCATTTAGATGGATACGATACGTTAGGAGTGCACATGTAGACGAGAGGTGAGAATTTCATGTGAGTGCACGGCCTAACATGTATTTTGCATTTAATGTTTTAATGTTATTAAAACACTTGCAGTTTTTAAAATGATTTCCACTTTCGGGCTCTGACCCATTTGCTTTCAAATCTATTTTTGTAAAAACCATTTTAGGTGCTCAACCACAAGGACACCATGCTTAGGATTCTCATTCAGGTGACGAGCTGTAGCTGTTTGTGGAAGTTACAGGACTTTGCTTGTAGACGCTTCATCCATCTTGACTCGAAATTCTTCAGTTATCAGTTGTAGGGCATGTCGCCCATTTCTTTTAGAGACATTTCATTTATTCCATTTATTGAGACTTCTGGCATGTAATTATTCAGGATTCAGACTTGTAGTATTATTTTTTAGTTGTGGGATTGTTGTGAGGAGTTTTCCTCCGGATTTATATTTATGTTGTTGGTTATTCATTACATCATTATAGTGAATGGTTGTTATTCTCTCATTATTCTTTTACTGCATGTTAATCAGACTTAACTTAAAATTTGGCACTTACTTTTTAAATACTAGGTGGTTAGTAATTATTAAAATGTTTTCGACAATGATGCTATTAACTGAACCAACTTGGCATTTTGAATTAATTTAATAAAGGAGTAGCTACCCGGTATTTAATTAGTCGGGGTGTCACAGGTGGTATCAGAGCATCAGGTTCTAGTGTCCTTTAGGATCTGAACAGCTTATTATGTTTCCGCTGAGCTTTCTTTGAAGTAGAGCCCTATATTTTAGGACTGTTGTATTCTTTTGTATATGCTACGTTCTTCATCTATTTTAAGTTTATAACTGCGAACTTATAAACTTCATTCTTATTTCAGATGCCTCCACGACGTGCAGAAAGGATTCCCAGGGATGCAACGCCAGAACCACAACCCGCACCAATTCAGGGCACGATGAATGCCGCTGAGGTTGCAGCCATTGTGGCCCAGGCAGTAAATGCCGCACTAGCTGTAGTTCAGCAGGTACCACCTCAGGCGCCGATAGCCGCGCCAGTTCAGGCTCATGCATTCCCGTCTGCTTGGGAACGTGTACGTGATGATTTTCAGAAAGCACACCCTCCGGAGTTCGCAGGTAGCTCCGATGTGGTAGTTTCGAGTCAGTGGAGGAAGGATATTCAGCGGCACTTGAGAATGTATGAGTGCACAGATGTCCAGAAGAAGATACTAGCTACCTTTAAGCTAGTGGGGTCTGCACTGCAGTGGTGGGAGTCTATTACCACCGTGGAGGAGAGAGACACTCTCAATATTCAGGAGTTCTGGGTACGGTTCGACCGCAAGTACTTTCCGTCAGCTGTTCACACGGAAATGAGGAGGAAGTTGATGAGCCTCAAGCAGGAGGGTAAGACTATGGCCGAATATGAGGCCGAATTCACTGATCTTCTGAACATTGTTCCGGATGAGATACCGACAGAGGAAAAGAAGATACAGAAATTCACAGACGGGTTGACATGGAGAATTCGTCAGCACTTGTTAGGGAACCTCTCGTTAGCCACTTATTCTGATGTGGTTAACGCTGCATTGCTCCATTGCCAGGATCATCGCTTTCACATGACTGAAGGCAAGAGGTCAGGAGAGTCCAGCCATCAGGGCAGGACTGGGGGAAATGGTGCCAGTGGGGCACAATCTGTTCAGGGGCAGAGACAGGGTGGTCAGGGTTCCCAGCAAGGGGATCACAAGAGGTTCAGGTCAGGGAATTTTAGGCACGAACAGGGAGGTTTCCGGCAGGGCCATTAGGGTCCGAACGGCCATCAGAACCAGCAGGGTCAGAATGGTCAACAGCAGTTTCAGCAGGGCCAGTGGAGGAACGGTAGCGGCCACCAGGGCCGGGGGCAGCAGGGATAGAGAGGGGGGAACTTCCCGGGGAAGTGTTTCGTTTGTGGCAAGACTGGCCATAAACGCCAGGACTGTCCCGATAGGGGCAGGGCCCCGCAGCAGTAGCAGGGTGCTCGACATGAGCCACAGAGGCCACTTTTTCCACCTGCTCTTCCAGCTCCAGCCCAGGTGCCAGCTCTTCCAGCTATTCCAGCAGTTCCTGTGCAGCAGGGGCAGTTAAAATATGGACGTGTCTATAACGTCCACCAGGCAGCAGGCCCACAGGCACCACCCGCGATTGAGGGTATGCTTCCTATCCATGGTACTATGGGTCGGGTTTTGTTTGATACGGGGGCAACGCATTGTTTTATAGCTACACATTTTGCGAAAGCCTTAGGGTTGTTAGCTACGGCAGAGAGCACAGTGACATGTGTATACTCACCATTGGGGAGTGGGTCACTTATTTTCTTTATATGCCGGGGAGTGGGGGTAGAGATTGGTAGTCTGGTATTACCTGCAGACATGTTGGTATTAAATATGCATGTTCACGATGTGATTATCGGTATGGATTGGCTCGCAGATTATAGAGCCATGATTGATTGCTTCGATGGGAGCATTGTTTTTGCCATTCCGGGAAAAGAGATGTTTGTAGTGGCGATGCCTCGCCCAGAGGGAGGCTCGACCGCTCATTTATATTACATAGAGGAGGATACCTCTAAGGAGGTTGTGATTCCTTTAGATTCGATCCCAGTCGTCCGGGAGTATTCCGATGTGTTTCAGGAGATACCAGGCCTACCCCCTAGTCGAGAGATAGACTTTGTCATAGATTTGTTGCCAGATACGAGACCTATAGCATGCGCACCGTACCGTATGGCTCCGGCAGAGATGCGAGAGCTACGAGATCAGATTGAGTAGTTGTTGGGTCAGGGGTTTATACGGAGGAGTACTTCGCCGTGGGGTGCCCCTGTGTTGTTCGTGAAGAAGAGAGATGGTTCACTTAGATTGTGTGTGGACTACCGAGAGTTGAACAAGGTCACGATACGGAATAAGTATCCGTTGCCTCGAATCGATGACCTATTCGACCAGTTGAGAGGAGCTTCTTTATTCTTGAAGATTGATTTGCGGTCAGGATACCATCAGTTGCGTATCAGGGAGGAGGACGTCTCGACGACTGCGTTCTTAACGAGATATGGTTCTTACGAGTTTCGGGTTATGCCTTTTGGTTTGACCAACGCTCCAGCAGTGTTTATGGATTTGATGAATAGGGTGTTCAGAGATTTCTTAGATCAGTTTGTCATTGTATTCATTGATGACATTCTGGTTTACTCCCAGACAGAGGAGGAGTACGCCGAGCATTTGAGGCAAGTTTTGCAGACGCTATGCCAGAACGAGCTGTATGCAAAGTATCAGAAGTGCGGGTTTTGGCTGAAGGAGGTCCAGTTTTTGGGACACATTATTTCCGACCGGGGGATATCTGTTGATCCGGGGAAGGTATCCGCGGTGAGGGAGTGGGGACAGCCCACGACACCGACAGAGATTCGTAGTTTCCTGGGCCTAGCAGGATACTACAGGAGGTTCATTCGGGGATTCTCGAAGATAGCAGGTCCTTTGACACATCTGACTCGTAAGGGTGTGCCATTCATCTGGAGTGATGCCTGTCAGTTGGCATTTGATGAATTGAAGGATAAGTTGACCTCAGCACCTGTGTTAGCATTGCCGAGACCGGGAGTTGAGTATTTAGTTTACACCGATGCGTCCTTGCAAGGACTTGGAGGTGTATTGCAGCGGGAGAGTCAGGCCATTGCTTATGCATACCGTAAGCTAAAACCTCACGAGAAGAATTACCCCAATCATGACTTGGAGTTGGCGGCAGTTGTATTTGCCCTTCGTATTTGGAGACATTACCTTTTGGGGGAAAAGTTTCGATTGTTCACGAACCACAAGTCCCTACAGTACCTATTCACGCAGAAGGAGTTGTATATGCGGCAACGGAGGTGGCTTGAGTTCGTGAAGGATTATCAGTTCGATATCCAATACCACCCGGGAAAGGCTAACGTGGTAGCAGACGCGTTGAGCCGTAGGCCAGTAGATGAAGTGGCAGGGGTGTGGAAGGCAAAGTGGAAGGAGTTGGGACACCAGGATGCAGTGGCCCGATCTTTCATGTCTTTAATGACCATTACACCGCAGATTGTCACGAAGGTGGTAAAGGCACAGGAAACTGACTCGTTCTGTCAGGAGCAGATAGTTTGACTACTAGCAGAGGGATCCGAGTCCTATACCGTTAGCTCAGACGGGGGATTACGCTTCAATGGGAGATTGGTAGTTCCGAAAGGGGAGGAATTGCGGCATGAGGTGATGGCAGAGTCGCACGGCTCACGGTTCGCAGTACATCCCGGTGGGGACAAAATGTACCAAGACATGAGGCGACAGTATTGGTGGAGCAGTATAAAGAGAGATATTGCCGTGTTTGTTTCTAGATGCGCCACGTGTCAACTGGTAAAAGTGGATCATCAGAGACCGGCAGGACTTTTACAGCCATTGGAGGTCCCGATGTGGATGTGGGAGAGCATCTCCATGGACTTTATCATGGGGTTGCCTACGTCACAGAGGGGTCACGACTCCGTTTGGGTAATTGTGGACAGGTTGTCCAAAGTCGCTCATTTTCTACCCGTAAGGACTGACTATACTACGGGACAGTATGCCCAACTTTTTATTACAGAGATAGTGAGACTTCACGGTGTGCCCCTGAATATCGTGTCTGACAGAGACAAGATATTTGTTTCACGGTTTTGGGAGAGATTTCAGGAGGCTATGGGCACGGAATTGCGGTTGAGTACGGCGTATCACCCGCAGACCGATGGGCAGACCGAGCGTACAAGCCAGATGTTGGAGGACATGCTACGTATGTGCATCATTGACTTTGGGGGTGGATGGGAGCAGTATCTTCCACTGGTGGAGTTTGCTTACAACAACTCCTACCAATTCACCATTGTCATGGCTCCATTTGATGCGTTGTACGGTAGACCTTGTCGTTCCCCAGCATGTTGGTTGGAGGTAGGGGATAACAAATTACTTGGGCCGGAAGTAATTCAGGATACTTCGGCAAGGATATAATTGATTCGGATTCGCATTCGAGTAGCTCAGGATCGGCAGAAGAGCTATGCTGATGTGAAGAGGTTCTTCAGGGAGTTCCAAGTGGGGGACCAGGTTTTGCTCAGAGTATCTCCTATGAAAGGGATTATGCGTTTCGTGAAGAAAGGAAAGCTGGAACCGAGATATGTGGGACCATTTCCTATTATTGAGCGGATTGGACCGGTTGCGTATAGGCTTGGGTTACCGGAACATTTGCATCGGATTCACGATGTGTTTCATATTTCCTCGCTAAGGAAATATCTTAGAGACGATTTGGCTCATTCTCACATTGCTTTGGAGGACATAGATCTCCAGCCTGATAGCTCCTACGAGGAGGGACCGATTGCTATTTTGGACCGAAGTGAGCGGAAACTGCGGTCAAAGATAGTCCCGTTAGTGCGTGTTCAGTGGCGACATCATAATGTTGAGGAGTCCACATGGGAGCGCGAGGATGAGATGCGCGAATGTTATCCAGAGTTGTTCTTACCAGGTACTTTCTAGTTTCGAATTTCGGGACGAAATTCAGTTATTAGGGGGGAAGTATGTAATACCCCGTATTTTTGTGATATTTATTTATGGGATTAATTAAATTAAATGCGTATTAATTGGAAATTAATCTGGATTAAAATACTAGCGAGATGCGAGTTGGTATTTGAATATAATGTGCATATATGATTATATATGAATATTGAAATATGAAATTTGTCGTGAGATTGAAATACGGCAAGTTGGAAAAATTTTATTGAGACGCGTGTGACAGTCGCGTCAGGGAAATATTTATTTTAATTAAAAAGTGAATTTTAGTTCTATTAACCGTATGGTCGTTTTGAGTGCGCCAACGCATTGGGAAAGGTCGAAATAGTCATAAAACACTAGCGGGGGGTTTGGTTTGGGTCCCGGGGCATTTTTAGGCCATACCGGTAACGTATAAGGGTAGTTTGGTAATTTTTAATTTTGAGGAATTAAAAGCTACGAAAATTGGGAATTAATATCTGATTTGTCAATAACCCACTAAGACACTAATAACCAAATAGGCTACGGAGGTTATTGAAAGTGGTTCCAAAGAGTCCCTAGAGCACAAACCCTAGCCACCACTGATTTTGGGAGAAGGAAGCTTGTAGAGAGAGAGATTGTAGGATTCTGCAGAAAGAGAAAGAATACTCCATCAATCCATCATCAAAATCAGAGATTTATATCAGGCAAGTGGTTTAATTCCAATTAATTTCAGAGAATGCTTCTTCCATGTGTAGGAATTTATAAAAATCTTATTGTTCTTGGGAGTTTGATAAAAACCCATTAATTTGGTATTAGAAACTTATATTATTATGAGGATTTGCATGTAGAACTATATGTAGGTGAATAATCTGATGTTAATACGTTTTGGATGAAACAAAAATGGATTTATTTAGACTCTTTGATGATGTATAAATTTTAGGGTTCATGTTCTTGAAATTGGGGATAAATGAATGGATTTGATATTTGGATGATGTTTATAATTAATTAATCCCCACAAAAACGTTAGTAGGTGACCTATGTATGTTTAGAGACGATTAGGAACCTTGAACAAGTGTTGGACTAATGTTTAGATGAGATTAGAAGTGAAGAAAAGTTGGAAAAACGAAATAAGGATTTCTGGGCTCGAAACTGGCCACTCGTTAGAAGACCTTCCCAGGTCGTTCGAACGAGCTCGTTCGAACGAGCTTCTAACGAGTTGACCTTTGACTTCTAACGAGGGTGAAGTTCGTTAGATGTTCTCATTCGAACAAAACCTCGTTAGAAAGCCCACTTCGTTCGAACGAACTCTCGTTCGAACAGCCTCGTTCGAACGAGACTTCGAACGAGTTGACAGTTTAGGCTTTTTAGCCTGTTTTGATCCCGAGTGTCCTGTAACCTTGTGTATATGTAGAGATAACCTTCCCTTGATGATTAATTGTTATAGTGGGGATGTTTGTGATATAACGAGGAGTCAAACCTAGTAGTGTAGTTTGAACCTAAAGGTAAATGTGTATTAGGACGTGAGTGCCTATTACGATGCGAGAACTATTGACGACCAAATTAATTATATTAACCGGGAACATATAAATTGTGTAGTATTATATGTCGATACGAGAATGAGATATGTACCAACTGAATTATGGTGATTACTAAGAAGTGTGCATACTTAGTATATATATGACTTTATGTGTATGACATACCTACCATACTTGCTATCACGGGAGGTTTGCGTTCTATTAGGGCCATCTATCCTTGTGTTGCCTACGGGAGGGATTTAGATTGGTTACCTCGATGAACATAGGTCAGAGAAGGACTTATTGGGATGTTAATAAGTCTGCTGATCGTGGGAGCGTTGGTATGTGCGTGACCCATGTGATGTGACTGTGTTCGCCTCCATTATTTGTGATGTTGTTATCTGAGAACGATTCCTGAGAGATTCGGAATGCGTGATCCTTATGTACGTGATGTACCGGGATAGATAGCAGAGTATGTGTGCACCGCAGCTTGGTCTCGGGGTGCTTGTATTGTATATTTAGAACGTGAATAATATACACTTAATTAATGGGAACTTTCATGTGATATTGTGTGTATAAATATGGAAACGTTTTGAAAAAACATAACGGGTTAACCGATAGTGAATTGTATTACAATTTGAGAATTTGAGTTTAAGTAAAGCTCTCTATTCATTTGATAACGCAAGCATGTAATATGGAAATCGAGCAGTAAAGGGTAGAACTTATTATGGTTTGGTTAGCTATGTATATCATTTAGATGGGTACGATACGTTAGGAGTGCACATGTAGACGAGAGGTGAGAATTTCATGTGAGTGCACATCCTAACATGTATTTTGCATTTAATGTTTTAATGTTATTAAAACACTTGCAATTTTTAAAATGATTTCCACTTTCGGGCTCTGACCCATTTGCTTTCAAATCTATTTTTGTAAAAACCATTTTAGGTGCCCAGCCACAAGGACACCATGCTTAGGATTCTCATTCAGGTGATGAGCTGTAGCTGTTTGTGGAAGTTACAGGACTTTGCTTGTAGACGCTTCATCCATCTTGACTAGAAATTCTTCAGTTATCAGTTGTAGGGCATGTCGCCCATTTCTTTTAGAGACATTTCATTTATTCCATTTATTGAGACTTCTGGCATGTAATTATTCAGGATTCAGACTTGTAGTATTATTTTTCAGTTGTGGGAGTGTTGTGAGGAGTTTTCCTCCGGATTTATATTTATGTTGTTGGTTATTCATTACTTCATTATAGTGAATGGTTGTTATTCTCTCATTATTCTTTTACTGCATGTTAATCAGACTTAACTTAAAATTTGGCACTTACTTTTTAAATACTAGGTGGTTAGTAATTATTAAAATGTTTTCGACAGTGATGCTATTAACTGAACCAACTTGGCATTTTGAATTAATTTAATAAAGGAGTAGCTACCCGGTATTTAATTAGTCGGGGTGTCACATATTTCTCCCAAAATAAATAAGTCCTAGTCTCCAAGTCCTCGGGTTGTTACAAACTTCCCCACTTATAAGAATTTCGTCCTCGAAATTTAGCTAAGCCTAGTTCTACAAAGCTCAACTAGTTCTAATATACCCATACTCACTAATCCTATCTCCAAACTTCTAACTTCCCACGACGAATTTATTTAATTATTTTTTTATTAAGTTAATTATGAGTTATATAAAATCAATTTCCACAACAAGGGCACCCATACACCCTTTATATTTGAGCTTTGTGCTCACAGCAATCATAATGAGGCTTTATTTGCCTCCAAAGTTCCACATCTCCATAAATATAATACTAACATTTTAGTAATGTAAAAATTTGAATGGTCCAAAGAAATAACTCCTCTCAATTCCTGACATTCGCCACTGTCGTGCGGGGGACGTCTCACCAAAGAGAAATCCAAACAAGGAACCCTCCCAATACACTACTGTGTGGCGACGTCGGAGATTGAGAGTTTGTTAAATCCGGACTAGAGTTTGAAAATATTTAATTTTATGAAAATCATTTTGAAAGGGCCTGAAGGCCGATAAAACTTTTATTTTGAAAATAGTTTATTTTGAAAACGGTTTATATAATATAATATAATATAAAATGCCTCATGTCCAACACAAGGTCTTTTAAATCATCATATATATAACATGTAGCTGACAAATATTATCGTACTCACGAGCTAAAATTTTACATGCGTTTCATTAAACCACCATCTCAACTTTCATACATAAACAACATCTTGCATCATTTCAATATATAGCCTTTTTATAAGGCTCATCCATATCTGGAGTACAACAATCATATAAGTCTAACATGACTATATAAAAAGAAGTAGCTTTATCATTACTACTTATCATCATTACCATTCTTACATTTACCACAAGGTTTAAAGCTCTTTTTGATCACCTTGCCAAATCATGTACTCTTACAAAATAATAGCATAAGAGCCTATCTTGCTCAAAATTCCCCTTAGGGTCATTACATTCCATCTATTAATATAATAGGGCTATAGCACTACCCATTCACAAATATCTCACATACGATATACCCAAAACTCATTTTAGTAATTATCCTATTTATAAAGGAAAATTATCTTACATCATCCATCTCTAGTCCGATTGCCCTACCTCATCAATGGGCTCCCAAACAAAGTCCCCTGATCTAAAATGACCTCCAATCTGCTGTAGGGGTTTCACTTCCAAAATTTCGTCAAATTGC
The DNA here is from genome assembly GCA_949130495.1 of Sambucus nigra. Lineage (NCBI taxonomy): Eukaryota > Viridiplantae > Streptophyta > Magnoliopsida > Dipsacales > Adoxaceae > Sambucus > Sambucus nigra. The sequence goes on along the minus strand of OX422215.1, from coordinate 648,015,031 downwards.
GGTCCTTTACCTCTTTGAGGACAATCTCTCTTTTTATTACCTATTTCTTTACAAAAGAAACATTTACCCACAAATCCTTTCTGCCCACTCGCATTACTAGCACTATCATCGCCAAACTTACTTGATGAACTCGAATCTCCATAGTTTTTACCCTCTTACGAATGAAGACGATATTCATGACACTTTATTAGTGCCGCATTCACTACCTCGATGAATGTAACTAACTTAGGACTCTCAAACAAATGTTGTCGGATTTTCCAATATAAACCTCGAACAAACTTTAATATACGCTTCTCTTCCGTATTTACCTCATCAGGTACTAATTTTGCCCATCTAGAAAAGTCTTCCTCATATTCCGCCACCGTTCTATTTCCTTGAAAAATCTTTATATTCTGAGTCGGGGAAGGCAAATACCTTCGATCAAAAAGTTTCCAAAATTCTTTTATAGGTAAAGTATCCCTCTGTTCAGATGTGGTGACAGACTCCCACCATTGAAGAGCTGCACCCGATAACTTAAAGGTGGCTAAAAATTGCTTCTGCACCTCACTACACTTAACCATACGAAGGTGCCTCTGTATACTATTCTTCCATTGATTTGCAGCCATTGCCTCAACTCCCCCTGCAAACTCGGGAGGATGCGCCTTACTAAAATCTTCCTTCACTCTCTCCCATAAAGACAATCCTAAATGGGGTCGGGCTGCTTGAACGGCAGATTGCTGCGCCATCATAAAAATGGCAGCTGTTACTGATTGTGCCACAATATTGGCAACATCATCGATTGTCATATTCCTTTGAGGCATTTGGGGTTGCCCTTTGTTTGCCTTTCTTGAACGACCTCCCTTCGGTGGCATCTGAAATAAGAACAATTGCATCAGAACGCCTTTCAATTATTTTTGAATCACAGAAAGATATGGACGTATGAATGTAATCGTCCTAATAATAAGTCTCTACATCAAGAACGCTTATGGAAGATCGTAGTAACGCACACACATCCTAAAGACACTAGAACCTGATGCTCTGATACCATCTGTGACAACCCGCTTAAAATAATAACGGGTGGCCAACCCTATACTACATTAAATCAGGTATCTCAGATGGCACAGTCTCAATATCAATAGACAATACTAAATAATATAAGGCTAACTACCCGAAATCATTAAAAGTGGATTGTCAAAAATTTAAAACTTTTTATTCAACAACAACAACAAAACCAATAATGCAACTCGACCAACAATATACATCTAACTATGAGTGAAATGTGAAAACACCAATATATACAAGTGTGCAATACACGGTACAACAAAATCTCAACAATAAAATACCCGAATATGCTGTCGCGAACAGACAATACAATAATCTGAGAGATGAAATATGAAAGTGTTAATCTACAACACTTGAATGCTAACCCAATATACAACTGAATCCTAATCTAGATATACAAGGATAGGAATCGACTAAAGCAAAGTGCCGCAACAATCCACTACTGCCACAGTTCCACGAACACAGGAGGGATGAACATCAAAGGCGTCCTTGCGGAGGAACACCTAAAGTAGTACAATATATACATGGAGGAGAAAATATAAACGGATCAGAGCCCGAGTTGAAAAACATTTTATAGCAAGTGTATTAAAATGCATAATAATTATAAATGCATTATTACATGATTTAGTTGGAATCGAACTCTCCATAATAATTTCAACTCACCTCTCATCTAAAGCGCGCACTAAGCATATTCACGTGATCTCTAAATGGATGCCCGATTCTATTTAGGTAAGAGGATTCTAACTTAAACCCAAATAAAGTATTTAAGTAAAGTCATCTAACCTATCTCCCAATCTACACTTATTTCTATAATCTATAAGTTATATACATTAACTTTAATGTAATAGTTATAGTTATCTTTATAATGTTCATTTGTTGAACATATAAAGTTAACTGATCCATCTCATAACCACATCATCACAATACATCAACATTCTCAATTACTAGAATATTTTATATTCTAGTTATGCCCTTATTTTCCATGTAAACAATATATATATATGTAATTATTATATATAAGTTATTAACATCAAGAGTTAAGGACTAAACTCCTCCCGATTCTCAACACGACACTGCGTTTCATGCGTGGGACGTCTCGCCGGGGCGAAATCCAAACAAGGAACTCCCGTTACACTACTCCTGATTGTATCGATCCTCGAGGTTCATTATGCCCTCAATGCAAGATGCATGTAACCCAAATTATTATTATCTAATTTTAATTAATTAATATTCCCAATTCTCAACAGTACACGGCGTTTCATGCGTGGGACATCTCGCCGAAGCGAAATCCAAACAAGGAACCTCCCGTTACACTACTCCAGGCACTGTAGATTGTCGGGATAGGTGATATATATATATATATATATATATATATATAATTAATTATGAGCATTAAGGACTAAACTTATCCCCAAGTTCCAACATTACACTGCGGTTCGTGCGTGGGACGTCTCGCCGAAGCGAAATCCAAACTAGAAACCCCCCCGATACACTAATCCTGGCAATGTAGGTCATTGAGGTCCATTATGCCCTTGATACCCAAATACAAAAACATGAAATAATAACCATCCAACCGAGCTATAACTCTAAGGACGCAGGCTCACATGATATCATCTTCCAGCAGCCCATATACGTAGCAACTGGGGTCACCTGGTGGGGTTCCACGACACCCACCTCGTGATCAAACTCATGCACAAGACGTCCCGGGAAGCGGTCATAGCTCCTAACCGGCAAGTGAGAGCGACAGATACCCACAACGTCTCACCCGCAAAATAAATAAATGTATATATATATATGTCATTTGCTGACCACCATGGACGACTATGACCTGGGGAATATCTACACCCTTCTCTTTGAGCCAGGATGCTCACCCTCTACGCACGTAACTTCCCAATGATAGCAAGGAGGGGGTATGATTAACATGTATATACACCATCATAAAAGGTATACATACATCCCACACAATATAGATATACCATCACATAAGGTATACCTGCAACATCCATTTCATATTAATAATGCGCTCTTTGGAGCAATTTGATTAACATCATTGTTTAGTTTATTTCTCTCTTTTTATACACTAATCTCCAAATCTCACACATCTTCCCCACTTAGTATACACTATACTATTTCTCACTTGAAGCTCACATGTCGCTTCTAATTGTGAATTGTCTCTCAATTCTATTTAAGTTAAGGATATTCTTTTATCCTAATGCACCTTAATTAGCATTTCTCATTGTGTGAGATATCTCCCAAATCAATCATCAATAAGGATATTCCTATATCCATTTGCACATCAATTAACACTTATAATTTTCCATCCATAATAGGGTTCAATTCATTTAATGAACCTTTAAAGTTATCCCATTTGGGATTGGATCCTAAGATCCATTATCTCTAAATTCTTCTTATTATTTCATATGAATATAATTATCTCCAAATAGAGTCTCCAATAAAAGCGGGCTTCCCCACTTAGAATATACCAAAATATCTAATCGGTATTCCTCAAATTTAGTCGATATGACTCCATTTATTTCTTTTAAGGGAAACTCTCTAAAAGTCTCCAAAACATACTCCAAATATCTCCTATAGTGATCCCCAATCGATAACCTCGAACAAAATGGGATGAAATTCTCCTTAGAAAACATCCCTTGAAAAAGCCCTATTTTCGAATCGATTCGGGCCAATTTCGAATTGATTCGGCCCAGCGAATCGAGTCGGACAGGAAGGCGAATCGATTCGGGTCATCAGACTTGGGATTCTGTCTCAGGACGAATCGATTCGGCTGGAGTCCGAATTGATTCGGTCACTTAGACCTGGGCACTTGCATATTTCCGAATCGATTCGGCTAGGGGGGGCGAATCGATTCGGCCTACCTGGAGGCTCGAAAATGGCTACTTTTTGTAAGCCTAAAATATCCAAAATTCATTTTAATTATTTTCTCTCCATTTCTCTTCAACCCAATCATAAATATATCATTAATAATCATCCTAGAATACATATAAACTAATTTATATCCTCAAATCAAAGATCTACATATCAAATCTAAGATTATACCCAAAAGTTAGGTTTTTGTTAAACTAAACCTAAAACCCAAAATATCAATCCACAAATCATGCAATAATTGGTACACAACAATTATTTAGCAAGTTTAATCACTTGCCTCAGGTTCGTAGGGTCTGAATCTGCCTTGAGATCATGTATTTGGTCAGAAAATCCCTTTTCTCTCTCTTTTCTCCTTCCTTTTCTTCTTCTTTCATCTTCTCTCTTTCTTTGTTTCTTTTTCTCTTTCTCTCTTTGGAGAAATATCTCCCGTGGGCTTAATAAGCCCTAAATCCCAAGATACACATCTTTAAATGATAATACATACTTTAAATGACCCGGTAACTTTAATTCGAGTCAAACGGTCCTAATTTATTTCGAAACCTAATTGAACCCCAAGTACAGTCATTTTGACTTTCTCGACCCTTCCGAAAACAATGGCACCCTCAGAATTTATATTCGAGAAACTTTATAGGGACTTCAAATATTGACCTCAAGTACCAAATTTAATTTTTCTCCAATAAAATATTATTTATTTCTCCCAAAATAAATAAATCCTAGTCTCCAAGTCCTCGGGTTGTTACAATAATATGATGTATTATAGATACATGTGACCTTATATGAGGAGATTAATACCATAGGTTGATATTCGGGCCTATTTTGGGGATTAGAAACGATAGCATAATACCTCAATTGGTTAAGAAAATGATAGTAGCAGTAGTGTATAGTATGACTTTGTTATTTTGGCTTTCAAGGGCTAGTACGGAAGTGTTTATACATCGTAGACATAATTTATTATACATTTATGCGTTCGGTTTTAAGAATTGTCATTTTAATTCATTATACATACATTTTGTGATTTTGGCATATATGCACATACCTCTCTAAATGTTATCATAAGAGAAGTTATGCGAAATAGGTGAATCCCCTGAATAATGAATGCAGGGAGAGTCTAGTCCTCAGTCCATAACACCAGTTGTTATATTATGAGATTGTTTATTCGAAGTGAAGTAATTTCGTGTATGGTTACGCCTCACTGTCGAAGGTATATGTCCGCTTCCATTACGTTGTTATTTAGGGTACCCGGGTGGTCATGAAGCTAGGCCCTGGAAGATCATAGTAGTTAGGGAACACATCCAGTAGGGTGACTCCCGGAAGGATGGTTTTAGAAATGTTATTATATGAATATAATTGTTCATTGTGTTTTAACACAATTGATTAAATGGAATTATGAATCAACTGTTATTATATGTGATCAGTAATGGTTAATTGTCTTGTAAGGATAAATGATAAATTGGTAAACCATGAGTATTGGATATAGTTAGGTCATTCCTATTAAGTAGTCTGATAGCTTAAATTAACAATGAATTGTACGTGTTAGGATGTTCACTTTAGAAGAGAGGTGAGTATAATTCTTCAAGCAAAGAGCGAATCTAACCTGTTTATGTAATCTGGCATTCATAACTATTATGCATTTTATTCACTTCTAAATCATATCAAACCGAGCCCTGAGTCATTTATATTTTGTCTTTTGGTATGGTTATTGTTTATGTTCAGGTTTCCTGCCGCAAGGGCGCCCGTTCTGACCTTCCCTTCCAGTGTTAAGGAGCTACGACATGTTGCGGATGTTGTAGTATTTTTGTATTAGACGCATTAAAACTCTTTTTGGATATTCTAGTTATGATTCGTCAGTGGTATTTGGGCATGTTGCCTAAGTGTATATCTCATAACTACTGTTATATTTGGTGTGACATTTTTGTATCAGTCTGTTAACCGACAACTTATTCGGATATGTTTTGTAAAGTCTATTAAACTATTAGTTGTATATTAACCCTTTTGTTAACAGAAGTAGATGTCTGAAATAGTTTTATTTTAACATGGTAAATATTTTGACATCCACTTCTAAAATGTTGGGTGGTCGTATCATATTATCTTTTATGCGACACTGGTGCTAAGAATGGACCATTTAAGATTCCTGTTTTATTGAAGTATCGGGGTGGCCACCTCTTATTTTAATAAGCGGGGTGTCACAGTGCCATTCAAATTTTCATCTTTACAACGCAAAATGTTTTCAAGAAGCCACACTCGAGAGTTAAAATTCATAGTTTATTTTCATTTTTCAAGTGATATAAAATTTTCTCAAGTATCGATGAAATCATAGGGGAATATATGTATATACGAACATTTAATTACACAAGCATAAAGTTGTATAGATGTTACCATACTAAAGAAGTTTTTGGTATACAAGCCAACTACTTGATCTTGATGCAACAAAAATGTCACAAGTGTTTTGTTGGAAGTACTTATGAACTTACCATCCATCTATACAGTTAATTTTGAATCTACAAACCCATCTGAATAACAAATTAAGCCACACAACAAGGCAACCTGATGTATTGAATAAAACAATAAGCATGTATGTGTGTTTAATATACTATATTACTAGTTTTTATCCCTATGCGATGCGCGGACGCTTTATAAATCTTATCGTAGATGTGTAAAAGTAAAATTAAATTATGATATATAGGCATAGAGTTCTAGGTTTTAAAACCAATCACTTTTTTATATTGTCTATCATCAACAATTAGTAACTTACACACAAATAAAAGAATAACCTACAGTTATATAATTGCTAGTTAAATATGTTGATATATGTTGACAACTATACCATTATAACTAAAAAAAAGAATAACTTTGATTTTTAGGAGATCTTAATCAAACTTGTTAATAAGTATACCACTATATCAGAAAAATATTTTTTTACTAAATATCGCATTTGTGATTTCTTATACAGAATATTGCATCAGCAATATTTAATTCCTCAAGAATTGTTCATAGCAAATTGCTTAGTTTTATAGTAAAATAAATAGGATCCAATTGTCTTATTTATATAAAGTTAATATTCATTCACAGAACCTTAGACTATACATAATATATGGTCATAACACAATACCCCACACATGTAAAACTTATTATGGCTATAACATAGTACCTGTTGGAAGAGGTTCTTTATATATATATTTAAGAAAGGGAGCAAAATATATAAAATAAGAGTGGAGAACTATTTGGTGAAATAAACTCTTTATTAGAACTCATTAAATTTTTCTTGATACAAAATGTGGAGACAACTCCCCTACTTATACTATCCTCCAATTCAAATTAATGGTGGACATTAAATTTACATGAAGCCTCAAGATTGATTCTCTAGATCCTTCCACATCTATCTCTACTAATCTACCTTTAAAATATTAGGTCTTACACCCTCCACAATACATAAGAGGGATCTATAATATTCTTGGAAAAATTTCACTCTTGATGTGTATAACTTTATGGAGGTCCAATACTAACTAATTAGATAACCCAAACATTAAACCAAAAATACAAACTAATAAAGCCCAATTATTTTAATCCAAAAACAAGTTTAATTTTTATCACACCCTCTTAAATTTGGTTTTGCAACTCCAAGTAATACCCATAGAATCCGTATCTTTATATTCTTCAATTGCTACAACAACATAGTCAAACTTGGAACTTAATAAGCGAAAGATTTTTTCTACCACCCGTGTGTCGCTCATATTTTCACCATTAGTTTTCAACTTATTCGCAATAGCCAAAACTCTAGAAAAATAATCTGAAAGTAACTCGGAATCTTTCTTCTGTAAAGACTCGAACTCACCTCTTAGTGTTTGGAGACGAACCTTCTTTACCTTCTCAATCCCCTTATGAGAATTTTGCAGAGTCTCCCATGCTTACTTGGAGGTTTTGGCAAATGCGATTTTCTCAAACGTACCTTCATCCAATGCTTGGTGAATGAGAGTGAGAGCCTTTTGATTTGTCCTCCTTGCTTTTTTAATCTATTCTTTTGATCTTGATATAGAGTGACTTCATTTTGAGGCTCATTGTAGCCCTTTTAACCGATTTCCCAAACATCTTTAGAAGCGAGTAACACCTTCATCTTGATACTCCAATAGTTGTAGTTGTCTTTAGTGAGTTGAGTGATTTGAAAAGAAACCATACCATTAGCCATTTGAGAACCTTGGCTCTAATACCACTTTGTTGGAAGATGTTGTTTATTTATATTTGAGAGAGGGATCAAAATATATAAAAGAAGAGTGGAGAACTGTTTGGTGAAAGAAACTCTTTATTAGAACTAACTAAATTTTGCTTGATACAAATTGTGGAGACAACACCCCTATTTATACTATCCTCCAACTCAAATGAATGGTGGAGATTAAATTTACATCAAGGGTTAAGGTTGAATCTTTAGATCCTTCCACATCTATCTCTACCAATCTACCATTAAAATTTTATATCTTACACGCTCCACAATACACAAGAGAGATCTAGAATATTACTAGCAAAATATCACTCTTCATGGGTCTAACTTTATAGAGGCCCAATATTAACTAATTAGACAACCCAAACATTAACCCAAAATTATAAAATAACAAAGCCCAATTATTTTAATCCAAAGACAAGTTTAATTTTTAACAGTACCTTCACATGTAAAACTGAATGAGAATATAGTTCTCTCCACCAATCCTTTAAATTCAAACCTAGTTAATGCAAACAAATAAGAATCATTGTTAGTATTACACTTAAAAAATTTAAGTGTTCTAAGACAATTTCAAACAGATTTGACCTACTCATAATACTGGTATAGACAAAGTAGACCTAATCACGAGGGAAATTTTGAATGCATCAACCATGTGTTTCACCTCACCTCATTTACTAATTTTCTAAAAGAAAACCGATAAGATGCAAGATTTAATGGTTCATAAATCCCTTTTAAATTCAAAAATTGCTAACAATAGCATCCAATTATGAAGAAAGAAAAAAGAATAAATTATATAAATGGAAATGGAAAATGGAAAATTTTCTTATTGAGAGTCCAAATGATGTTTAAATGTGAAACACTTGAAAACCTTTCCCTTTACAAAGGTACTTGAGTATGCCATTTTGTCCCAAATGTAGCTTGTGTATTCAATATAAACAATGCTAATTAAGTACATCTCATGTTCATGTATGGATTTACATAAAGAAAACAATATCAATTAGAAAACAACACTCACTGTACTAAGACGTGTTTACACCAATCTACAAATAAGACTGTTGTCCACTTCACCAATGTAGATGTCTCACTTAGTAATACTGATAAGATGAATTATATAGATATTTCACAACCCCTTTTGTTGATGCAAATGATCCATTAAAGAGCGGAAGAAACATCATAAAGTGTCAGACCACTAAAGATTCAGAACAATAATGTTATTAAGTTTGCAGGTGGAAGTTATCGCGGGTCTATAAACAGTATCCAAGCATTAGTCGACAGGATACATAATTGTACGCCTACCTAGTATATCCATGATTTATGTACAGACTTGGTCATGAAACATATCAGGTGTTCTTGTGAATATCAAGCAACCACACAAACACACACACACACACACACACACACACACACACACACACACACACACATACACACACACATATATATATATATATAGACACACACACACACCCCCAACAGTGCTCAAACTAAGATGTAAATTGACTTGACACCTGGCACCTGGCGGTGGGCCTCTAAAAGAGAGAGAGAGTCCAACTTCCTTGAATCAAGGATATTTAGCCCATAAAAAACCTCACCCCTCCACTCCCGTTTTTTCTCTTGTGCAGGAAGACCGAATATTAGCAATTATATATATATATATATATATATATATATATATATATATATATATATATATATATATATATATTGGATGTCTCTTAAGCGGACCTACCTTAGAAACGAGCTAATTTTTTAAAATAGTAAAAAAAAAAATCAACGAAACTTGGTGGAAATAATTTACATAGTGGAGAGATAATCTACTAATAATTTCATCAAAACATTCAATCGGGATGTAGGTCTGATGATTATCGAATAATTCTAAGGTGGGAAATGCACTTGTTTGTCAAATTCGCATTTCACTAACTTCTGGTTGATTTTTTTTGTCAATGATCTCTTCACTGTAGAGATCATTCCACCAAGTTTGGTTAAATAATAACCTTTTTACTATTTTAACTAATTGGTCCATTTTTAGGGATTGTTTACTTAGGTTCGCTTAAGAAACACTATCTATCTATCTATCTATCTATCTATCTATCTATCTATCTATCTATCTATCTATCTATCTATCTATCTATCTATCTATCTATCTATCTATCTATATATCATATGGTAGGTACAGAGCTCCCTCTGGCCTAATGGGCCTCTCTCAGTCGAAATGCATCCGTAGTGAAAATTACACAAATAAAGACTTACAAGTACATGTGTTATATATTAAATTGCAAAGATATTTTCCGACCACGAATATTACAAAGGTATAAATTTAGAGTACATGAATTAGTACAGGTAACTAAGTTTTTAGATTTATGAATATATGTTAGTATTTCAACCGACATAACATACTTCCATACATTTGTTATCTTATGGTATTTGGGATATAACCTTGGAGCTTACATACAAATGGATGACTGGCTTATTAGTATCACACTTCTACATGATTTCATCAACCTCAACTTGACATTTGCATTGTGCAGTGTTTGAAATAAATATTTGAACTGTTTATTTCTTTCTCTTTAAAAATGCCCAATAAAAAATTTAAGTTGACTCTTGCAAAATGATTAATTTTAATATTTTACTTTAATTTGTTAGAGATATTAAGAGTGTGCCATAAAAAAGAGGTGAGGGGAGTGCATATTGTAGTCATTGTTTTATACCAATATAAAGGAACACTTATTTAGTGTTGTGAGGAGTGATGACTAATTACATCAGGTTTGTGGGCAATAAAAATTGCATTATGGTGAGAATGGATTTGTAAACATTTTAGAATATTTGATTTGTAATGGCCTATTGTCTTGAATTTTTATTTTGCATTCTAGCGTGTATCTTTTTTGTTCTCTTCATGACAATTATAATAAGAAAACCAAGAAGCATCAGGCATGCTTCTCTCGGAGTTCTTCCGCACCTCTCATAAGGTACTCCCTCAGGACTTTTCTATGATTTAATGACGGGTTTATGTTATACTACCCGAGTGAACTAGCAGTATAAAATGTTCATTATGATTCCTCATCCAATTTAGAAATAAGAATTATTATGTTGTTTCTTATATTGAAATCAATAGTACTCTTTTGGAGTAAAATTTTTCACTTATTATCAACCATTTTAATGATGAGGATCATTGATTATGATGTGGTGACAAACACAGTTGATGGGTGAAGAAAAAGTTCAGTTTACTGATATACTAATATATTTACCTACCTGTAATTTGGGGTTTTCTGATTGTGTTTATAGTGTAGATTGATCAAGGTGGTTTTGCTAACTCCTTCGGTGTTCCTATCATCATGGTCGGTGACCGTGGAAGTGGAAAATCAACTTTGATTATCACAGTTGCCGCTAATACTTTTCTTACCTATGTTGCCGGCGATATTTACGGACGATATTTACCGCGATTGAATCCCTGCTAGAGATTTTTTTAACGGGGTGGATAGCCTACAAAAAAAAGTAATTATGACTAAATTATTTACCCTAATTGTTGGGGAGCGAAATTTTTTCCATTTTGCAATTATATACTTTTGGAAATTTTCGCCGTTTTACTATTACATACTTTGGATATTTTCGTCGTGCCTTCAGGCACGGACATTCCACTAGTATATATATATATACACACACACACATACACACAACACTGCTCAGACTGTCCTGCAAATAGACTTGTCACCTCGCACCTGGCGGTGGCCCTCTAAAAGAGAGAGAGAGTCCATCTTCCTTGCATCAAGGATATTTAGCCAATAAAAAACCTCACCCCTCCACTCCCATTTTTGCTCTTGTGCAGGAAGACCACACAAGAGCAATTATATATATATATATATATATATATATATATATATATATATATATATATATATATATATATATATATATATATATATATAAAGTATTGCGCTTGTGTGAACTAGTCCGCAATTTTAATAGTGCGGACCAGACATGTGTCACCTGGCGGTGAGTCCAAAAAATAGAGAGAATGTGCCTATAATTTAGCCGATAATTTGTAGGCTCACCGATAGGTGACACATCTCCGGTACGCACTCTTAAAATGCGGACTGGTCCGCTCAAGAGAAATACTCTCTCTCTCTCTCTCTCTCTCTCTCTCTCTCTCTCTCTCTCTCTCTCTCTCTCTATCTATCTATCTATCTATCTATATATATATATATATATATATATATATATATATATGCAGTTATGCTCTTCTGTGGACTAGTCCGCATTTTAAGAATGCGGATCGGACATGTGTCACCTGGCGGTGAGCCCAGAAAAGAGATAGAGTGTGCCTATAATTTAGGCGATAATTTCTAGGTACGCCGTTAGGTGACACATGTCCGGTCCGCATTCTTAAAATGCGGACTAGTCCGCACAAGAGCATTATATATATATATATCACTGTTCTAAAAAACCCGCCTAGGCTCCATCTAGGCACGCCTAGGCTTAAGGCTTGGGAGAAACGCCTCGCCTTACGCTTTTCACGCCTTATTCTTGGTAAAACCCTTAAGGCGTACTTTTTTCTAAAAACAACAATGTTTTAGTGAAATGATGTCGCCTTTTAAAGAATTTGTTTACAAACCGGACCATTATCTCATCCAAAATAATCAAATAGTATTTTAATTTGTATATATTCAGACATATTTTTATGATATGTGCAATTTTTGTATTTTAATAGCCTTGTTATGGTTAAAAAATATTAAAATATATTAAGAAGGCCTAAACGCCTTTTCACGTTTTTTCACGCCTAGGCCCGCCTAGGCTTCTAAGGCTTAAGGCTTGGCCTCTACGCCTCAATTACGCCCCGCGTTTTTTAGAACCTTGTTATATATATATATATATATATATATATATATATATATATATATATATATATATATATTGGATGTCTCTTAAGAGGACCTACCTTAGAAACGAGCAATTTTTTAAAATAGTAAAAAAAAAATTCAACGAAACTTGGTGGAAATGATTTACAGAGTGGAGAGATAATCTACAAATAATTTCATCAAAAAATTCAATTGGAAAGTCGGTTTGATGATAATTCTAAGGTGGGAAATGCACTTGTTTGTCAAATTTGCATTTCACCAACTTTCGATTGATTTTTTTTTTGCCAATGATCTCTCCACTATGGAGATCATTGAACCAAATTTGGCTAAATAATAACTTTTTTACTATTTTAACAAATTGGTCCGTTTTTAGGGACTGTTAGCTTAGGTTCGCTTAAGAGACACTGTTTATCTATGTATCATATGGTAGTTACAGAGCTCCCTCCAACCTAATTGGCCTCTCTCAGTCGTAATGCATCCTTAGTGAAAATTACACAAATAAGGCCTTACAAGAACATATGATATATATTAAATTGTAAAGATATTTTTCAACTGTGAAAATTACAAAAGTAGAAATTTAGAGGACTTGAATTAGTACCCGTAACAACATAGAGTGCACATAATGCATGGAAGTCAGGAGAACGATCCGATTGATAGAGGAATTGTGTTTTAAAATTCCCATTGTACACTAAATTAGAACACACGAGATCTATCTGGCAAAAAAATATATTGATCACTGGCGTGCTATAAGTAGAAATACAGAACAAAGTTGAAATGTCAGTCACAGTCCATATTCAAACTGATACTTTTCATTTGTCTTGGTTAGTAAAATAAAGATGAATAAGATCAACATTTTCTTTCATATCTCTGTAATAAATGTTGATTCGTAGAGGTTTGGTGTGTGAGCTGGTGATTGATGATTTTGGAGGAGCCCTAACACTAAGAAAAAGGTGTAATTGATGTTCAGAGTGTTTAACCAAGATTCACTACTGGTTGTAGAAATAATGATACAGTTTGTTCTTGAATTGTGGAACCGTAACATGTAACATTAAATGATGGTCAGAAGAAGGTCCATTTTGCATTTGGAAACAATGATAGATCTGAGGAAATTGATTGGGATGTGGTAAATCAAGTGGAGACTTCAATTGTTATGGGTTAAGAAGTGAAACATCAGAATCATCAAAACCTGTAAATGGATGTTAGTTTAAAATCTGATTATTGTACTCCTTCATTATTGGCAAAGAGAAATACATGCATTCAGGATCAACTGCATCAGTTTAGAAACTTTATACAGAGTGATCGTAGCCACCCCATGACTCAATCTTCAATCGTTGGGTCGTTTTGTGCTATTACAACATTAACAAATTCAGCTTCTGCTCCCATACTTAGTTCGATGACATACTGTTCTAATCCTAACCAAAATAGTTATTCTAATGTGGTTGTTGAATCTTTGGGAAGTTATGATGTGAATTATCAACCTATGACGCAAATATATATTCTCCATCGATCACACCTTTAATTTAAGTACACTTGGGGAATATTGAATGAGCAAATAACCATTAAAGATAAAGCTTGTGCTCTATTATTGACACTCAATCAGAAGTAAATGAATATGACATCTCTAAGGACAAGGGAAATAATGTGTCAAAGGAATGTGACATTCCAAATGATAGTCCACCTCTTGCTCATGAGTCAGCCAAAGGGAAAGTAATTGCGAGTGATGTTACTGATGTACAATCCCATGCTCCCATGTCAAAAAATCCGTCATCTGATGAGAAGTTAGAAAATTCCATGTCAGAAAAACAAGAAAAGATTGCCAGTGGTAGAGCGACATCAGCACCTTGTAAAAGAAATTATGATCTTGACTTGTTTTGAAGGTTAATGGGAAGCTCTATTAAATACTTGGCAAGATTAGTAGTGGGTTAAGTAGAGAGATCCACACAGTCATTTCATCAAAATGCAAAATTTATGATTTAAAAGAATTAAGCTCAGAGGTCGTGATTATGCTCATGCATATGGATTTTGCCAGGAAATCCAATAGTTAAAAAAGCTGAAGGGAAAGAACCACATTATACAGCTCATTTTGACTATGAGGTGACAGAGAAGGCTCCATTCAAGGAAGTAATGGATTGTTTCATGAGTATTATGGATGGGAAATTCAAGAAAGATGGATATATATATATACATAGTGCTTGAATATGGTGAAACTGATTTAACTCACATGCGATCGCAAAAATGGGCGGAAATGGATAGCTCGATGTCAACTATAGATGAAAACTAACTTCAATTTTACTGAAAGAAAATACTTTTAGATGTGAATAACATACATGAGGAATGTATTGTGCACTCAGACTTGAATTCGACTAATTTTCTTCTCATCAGAGGTTCACTAAAGCTAATTAATTCTGGTATGGATAAAGTTATAGTTAATGACACCACAAATATTCAACGAGAATCATAGGCTAGTATATTGAGTTACATGTATCCAGAAGTTTCATGGGCAACGGGACTGATGCAAGTGAAAACACAATAAAGTGTGGATGTGCATATGATATCTGGTCACTTGGTTGCATCCTCTACCAAATGGTTTATGGCAGAACTCCCTTTTCTAAATATAAGACATTATGCGAAAAATTTAAAGGTATGAAATATCCAAACCATGAAATCACATTTGAACTAGTTTACAATCCATTTTGTTCTTGATCTTATGAAGAATTGTCTTGCGAGGCATCAATTCAAGCGAAGGAGGATTCCCGAGCTACTCATGCACCCTTTTTCCCTCTTGCCCCATCACCCCAAGTAACTATCCCTTAAGAGAAAGGCTGTAAATTGCTTCAATTGGTTGTTGAATCTTGTGAAAATGACCATAAAGCATCGAAGCTATGTTGTTAGGTCCAACATGTACTAAGGGATCCACAACCAGAAATATCGTCTCAATTACCAATGTCACTGTGACACCCCACCTAATTAAATATCGGGTGATCAGTCCTTTATTGAATTAAAATCAACGTGAACAGTTGGTTCATTTTTAGCATCACTATCGCAAAACAAAATATACTAATTTAAACACCTTAAATAATTAAATTAAGTGTCAAAACAATTTAAAGTCTTATTTCCATTTTTAAATTTCAACTTGAAAACTTTTTTTTTTAAAAATAATCAACAGTTTAAGAATCACATAAGTGCTACGGATAGCAATCAACACAAAAGAATTAGTCCATCTAGATTAACCAAACCAAGTTAAATATCCATACATGAAATCATCCAGCCAAAAGTGAACTCCCAACGAATACTGAATACTGGAAATATAAACAAACGTAAATATCTGACAAATTCAAACTGAATAGGGAAACGGGCGACACATGCCCTAACTAAGCAGAACTAGAACAAGAATGGAATCAATAAAGAGGTCGTCTAAAGAAACGACCAGCAACTCCCACATCAGTTGCAGTGCGTCCAATCCAAAGAACCTATGCATGACACCCCTATGGCTGGACACCTGTAATACATATACAAGATAGAGAAAAAGACAGGAAACAGGTCAGGGCCCGAGTGTAAAACAGTTTTAAAAAAGGTTTAGCAAGTATTTAAAATGCCTACCGGCTAATGCAATAACCATGTTAGTATGCGATACTCTCTTCAGAATTCTCGCCTCTCATCTAGTGTGCACGCCTACCGTACTAATAAACTTATAAACTTAACTCTTATTTTTCCATAAAGTTTTATCCCGAGGAGTAGAAAGTTATAATATTTGGTTTTAGAAAGTCATTCTCTTCAAAATTTATTACGTTACTTAGAGCAACATTGTACCGTCACAAAGTTCCCGAACACTTATTATAAAGTTGAAGTATTTATTCATCTCTTAACTACATATACACACAGTAGAAAGTTTCCATATATATATATATATATATATCAATCACTCATATAATATATATACTATCGACACCCCACATAAAACTATAGTGCTAGCATACTCTGCTATCAAGTCCCCGTATCACACAAACTAAGGGAAATACTAGTTCAGAATCACTCTCGAACTGTATTAACACAATACACAAACAAATGGAGGCGAAGCATAGTTCCAGGTCCTAAGAGGTCAGCACATACCCTCACGTCTCTTAGAACATCTGACTATTGCATCAAGGATACTTACTTCTAGGGTACGAGTCAATATCCCCCCATAAAGGTCCAATCAAGATAAGGCTATCCTGGCACGAAAACCTCCATGATAGCAAGTATCCTGGGTATGATTTTTACACAGATACATAATATAAGTACAGTCACACAGTCATATATATAAATATTCATATTTTCTAAATTAGGTGCGCCCACGACCCATAATTATAATTCTAGCCATGCGTAACATTTAACGCTCGAGTTCTACGTATAAGTAACTCACTCTTTTTATTCTATTAAGTATAACAAATCCTTAAGTACTTCTCGACTCTCGAAGTGTATCCTCTCAAAATAATATAAAAGCAGTAGGTGCATCCTCACTACTCTACTAGTCTAAGTCTTCCTTAATTCTCACAAGATATACTATAATGTACGTAATATTTCCCACTAAATTTACATTCCCAAACCCCCACGATTAAATCACATATGAATCGTATCACCCGAACCTTTCCTACAACCCTCAGTACAAGAAAATAGGCTTTTAGCAACTAAAATTTTTCGTCGCAAAAGGCCTTAATTCTCACAAAATCGTTTATGTGACGAAAATATTTCGTCGCCATTTTCATCGCGCTAGAGCCTTCACTAAAGGGTTTTTAATGACGAATTTAAAGTTCTTCACGAAAAATATCTATTGCGACAAAATCTTTCCTCCCAAAATCGTATTCAATTAGTCGCTAAAAATATAAAAAAAATGTTCTGAATGTCTTTTTGTGACAAATAAATTCGTCACAAAAGTTTGTAAAAAGTGTCCATAAAAAATTCATCGCAAAAGAAATGAATTTTTATAAATTATTTCATATGAATAATTTTTGTCGCATAAAAATAATCACAAATTTTATTTTAAATTTGAAACGTAATTATTGTAACAACTAAAACCCATTACACTCATTTCGTCCAATTAATTGGCAATAATTATAATATGGTTTTTGCTACATGTCAGAGTTCCATAAACATAGAATAATATGGATGATAAATTCAAATTGAAATTGAAATAGACATAAAGATTGAAACAATTGACTTAATATTATAAAAGTTAACTTGAATAGAGCTAGCTATATTCAATTGAAATAAACAACGATTAAGGCAATCGTTATGTTTATTACGATGACATAATAAACGAGACACCTAAAACTATGGTTTGTAATAACACAATAAATAAAGAACAACTAAATCATGGTTCAGAGTAACATGATAAACAGAAGACAACTAGATCATGGTTCGACTGAGGCCCCCTCGATACGCCTAAAAGATACCTATGTGTGTTGCATAAAGTGCTCAAGCACCTCCTTGTGACTCGTAATAAGATCTTTCAACTGTATGACCTCGGACTTCAATGTTTCATTCTCTGCCATAGTTTCCCTAGCGAAAACATATCTTAGTGTGTCTGATCGGGGCCCAAAACCTTGACCCTTCACATAAGTCGACCTTTTTCCAAGAACTCGCTCACATATCTGAGCTTCACTTAATTGTCTGTATTTTGCTTTAACTCGTTCATCTCATTCTGCAAAATTAAAAGAGAGCGATTTTATTTTGTATAGAAAATAATAATGTTGTTATGACTACACTGATAATTGATATAGTTACATAGCATGACTCTGCCTCCGAATTACTCCACCCATTTTTGTTGAAATAGGTATCGTGGAAGAGCTGTATCGGTCCCTTTGGCCCATAATCTGATATTTTACCATTCTATTACCAAAAACATATCAATGCAAGTACATATAAACACACACACACACACACACACATATATATATATATATATATATGTAACATTAAACTAAAAATAATATAAAATTACCTCCTCATATTTGTGTTGGACAAAAGACTTTGACCCGCCGTGATGATTAAAAGGAACATGCGCACGACTCTCACTACATTTTGCCGACTTACTCTACAATACGTTTTTAGTTTGTGTCAATTTCACAAAATTTTCATTATTTCGCAAAGTTTTTAATAGGTTTAATTTAAAATTTTAGTATATCATATGATCGGGCCGGAGCATATAAGCAAATGTTTTCTCAACAAATAGAATGTCTAAAAAAGCGTACATCCACATTATACATTCTAAATCTACGTAAATAAAAATATTTACACAAAAAAATAGTTAATCACATCGAGAAATTTTGCAACTAAAAAAAACTATACTATGCAAGCATGACAATGGTACGCACTATTATCTAGGTCAATTACTATGCAACAACAAACGATATCATCACCGATCATAAGAATGTTGTCAGATTTAAGATAAAAAAAACTGTCCAAATTTGATCATAAGAAACAATAGAAATAAAGGAAGAAAATAACATACTATAACACCCCGTGTTTTTATTTATTATTTAATTAATTAATTGGAATTTTGGAGAAAAATAAATTTTTGAGTTTTAAAATTTTTATTGGCTAAATATGTTGGTTATGATTTTAGAAGAATAAAACTTCAAGCGGAATTAAAATCGGGGTTAAAACGGATTTTATATTGATTTTATAATATTTTTCCTTATAAGCATTTTTTAGGCGAACTGTCAGATTTTAGGCATGATCGATCGATCGATGACTGGGGGTAGATCGATCAACCCTCCCAGAAAACGTGCGTTGTAAGCTGTTTTTAGAGTTTGTGTAGGATTAGGACTCCTAATCACTATATAGTGTTGTTAATCCGTAGGGGGACTTCTCATAATCACTTTTTCTCCAGTTTTTCACCAGAGAACACTTCCAAATATTTTTCCTCTCACTCATAATTATCAACCTTCAACAAAATCAAGTTTTTCTCACAAGTTTTGGCACAAGTTTTTGAAGGCTTAATTGGAGTTTGATCAAGATCATTCAAGAACACTCTTTTGCTAATTTTTCAAGATGAATCCAGATTTCTAATCAGATTTTTAACACGGTCTTCACAGGCATGAATACTCTATTCTTTTCCTTTAGTATTATGCGTTTTAAGTGTCGCCTAAACACTAAATTACATGTTTTCTTAAAAACAATTAGTAACTTAATTAGAAAAAGTGGACACTAACTATGGGGCTGTTTTTATAAAATCTTTTAATCTGTATAATATTCATAACCCTTTGGGTACGTAGGATTCATGAGTGATTTTGGATTTTATTGGTGTGGGTTGCATGTAGAAAAACCCTAGTTTTAAAATAAATAATTTTTGGGTGTGTATAACTCATGAAATACATGTAGAGATAATAAATTTTGGCTTTTGATAAATATATGACGAAAACTTGGTATATTTAATTTAAAATAATTAAATGAGGTTATTTGGGTATTGTTGACGAGGTGATAATTAAATTCAAGATTTAATTGAATTGGACTATAATGCGTAGTTTTATATATTGATTAATTATGCTGGTTTGTGTGACTTGTTGGTATTATGATGTTGCCTTTGTGACGACGGGTGGTTGGGTATTATTGCTCTCCCTATATTTTAGGATGCCTTCTAGGTATGTGACTAGTGGGTAGACCTTTTAATGATTTACGCCTTCTAGGAATGGGACTAGTGAGGGTAGATTATCACGGTTTTATCATGTTGGGGGTGGGCTGATTTTTATTACTTTATCGTCGTTACGGTAGTCTAAGTACGAAACTAAGTTAAGATTTATGTTAGAAAATCCTCTTATACATAGGATATGACGTATTGATAAGTTGGGGACCCTTAGCTATGGGACTAAGGGGTATTTTGAGGATCTGACATCGATTAAAAGGGTGGGGTGATCATAAATTCAGAACTTGAGAATTAATGCCTAAGATAAAAACGGGTATTAAAATTTGTGGTGAGATAATGTGTCGGGGCCGACAGTTTAAACGGGTCAGAGGATGATTTATGTCGTGTCGTGTGTGGAACCTTGTCATGTGTCGGGGCCGACAGGTAAACGGGTCAGAGGACGATTGACAAGGGGAACCTTGTCATGTGTTGGGGCCGACAGTAAACGGGTCAGAGGACGATTGACAAGGGAAAGTGTGACACTTTAATAAAAAGTGAGAACTATAATAAAAGTTGGTTAATTTAATTAAATTAACATCGTGGGACTTGGGAATTTAAAATCATATTTGTGTGCCTTTATAAATGGGGATTTTTGCAGGTAGTTATTAGATTATAATTATCGCGTTTAATTATCCCGTTTAATTTAAAATATTCTATTGTGATATTTATTGCATATAATGCTACTGTATGGATTCAAGGATCCTATTTGAGGGGAGTAGTGTGTATTCTTGCTCAGGACTTTGGCTCTGACCCATGCGTTGACTAATGTTTTTCAGGATTTAATTTGGAGAAGCTGCATAAGTTTATCAGAGTTATCATTAGAGGTGCAGCTAGAGTTATTTACTTTATGGCAGAGTTTAGTTAGACTTTATTTTCATGTCGTATTATGAGACTTCATTGGAGTTTTATTGGGCCATTCGGTTCCAAAGCTGTTTAGAGGATTTCTATTGGGATTATTCAGATTTTATTTAATCATTATTGGAGATTGGATTTTTGGAGTTAGCATGTGATGGATCTTTTATCGCTTAGTTATTTGTGATCATTTGATATTGACTCAATTGTTTATCTTATGGACTGATTTATTTATATCTCATATTTGTCTCATGCTAAGAATGATAATTTATTTACTCACGTCCGGCTTAGTTTTGGTGGCGGCCGATGCCAGAATTAAACGGGGTGTGACACATACCTGCCAGTTGTTTGAGTGGAAAAGGTCACAAAGGTGGTTCCAATCATTTTTAGAGGCAACCTTGGGATGTTTGTGTCGTTTAGCCTCGTCCAAAGTTGTGTACTTTAAAACATGCAATTTCAATTCATAGCGGAAGTTAGAATACATCCCATCATCACGTGCAAATATCTTAGAACATCTGGGTTTGACGTGTTAACATCGAACTTCATCTACACAAGTTAAAACATTTTCAATGTTACAATTCAACAAAAATAATTAAATAAGAATATATTGGCCTGACGATATATACTTACCAAGATTCTATCGATCAAAGTTTCCTTATCATCCATAGAGATAGCAGACCATTTTCGAACTTGAAGAGGTGCATGGCTCTGTACAACAATTCCAATTTCAGCTATGAAAGTATCACGATTAAGGCCTGATGGTCTTCCGTCTTCGGGGGCAAAGTGCACTGGTATTTTAGACCCTGTTTGTGAGTACAAGGCATCGGCTTTCAAATTTCGGGAATAGCCACGCTTTTTCCTGGAAGTAAAAGATGCTGGAAAAAAAACAAGTATAGATATAAATTAAATTAAAGTGCTGCAATAAGGTGAAAAAATTGACACATTTTTGACAAAACAAAATGATTTCCGTCGCTGCCTTTGGCATGGCATCTAAATTTTTTATGAGGTTTCCATATGGCTTGATCATTGTGAACTCGTATTTTTCCATAGGACTGCAATATCATTAGTTAGGTAGCACTTCAAGTGTCGCGAGAACACTAACGTGGCAATAACAACATTGGTTGAGATGGATTTTTTTAACCAAATTCTTATTTATTATGTAAATTAGCCACGAATTGACATGTAGAGAATACACACTGCAGATCTTGTTGAAACCTGATACTACCTGCCTTTCTCAACAAGGGTAAGCTTATGACACTGTACCGTAGGACCATCTTTTGTCATTCATTAATATCCTCACTCAGCAATATACCATTAAATTGTCCTAATGGAAAACCAAAAGTGTTGCAATCAACATTACAAAGACATTACACTTGTAAGTACACATTTCATAGTATTCTTTTTTCTCAAGAAAATTGAGTACTTGGCCCCCAGCTGCGCGATTATTTTTATCTTTATGGCAAAGAAAAAAAATTAAAATTTATCAAAATCCAACGAGTGTCGTATACCTGTTGTGTGATTTTCCAATCACCCATACAGGCTCTTATGCAATGACAACGTCATCTCAACTGGGCACAGAATCTGCAAAGGCCTTAAATTATAGAAAATAAATATCAAAATTTTCCTTCTTCTCTTTCTTGTAACAGTTCTCCTATGCAAGCTATTATTCTGAGATTCTGGCTCAAGGCATAAGCAGCCTTCTTTCCTATAAATTGATTATCTTCCCCAATTACATGTCTTCGCTCAGAATGCCCAAGAATTACCCACTTGCATCCAATATATTTCAATTGTTCCACACTAATTTCTCCGGTAAAAGCTCCACCTTTTCCAGTCCAAGAATTCTGAGAAGCTATCTCAATCCGATTAGTTAAAGATTTCTTCACTTGATCAATGTTAACAAAGGGGCGCAACATCAACATCAACATCATCCTCCAACTTTGAACTGTTCAAATCCTAGACAAGCTTGTTGATAATTTCATTCAAGCATTTTAGACAATTAGTAAACATATCAATCTCAAATATAAAAAATACAATCAAATCCTAAACCAAATTCTCTTTTTTTACTTTTAATAACAAAATTCAAGATTTATGGCTCTAGAGCATTTCCTAGATAAAGACAAGTTTTGTACAGACTATGGTATAATACAACACTGCACATTTATTAATAGTATTAGTTAAATAATACTATTAAGAACTGGTATAATACCAGTTCTTAATAGTATTATATAATTCTCATACCCGCGAGCTTCACCCCAACACCGGACTACACACTGCAACCCATCTCTCATCTTAATACCCCTTGCCAACGACGTTCATTCCGGCCACCGACTAGTAGATTCTTTCAAGCTACACGTCCAATATCTCATCTTCACATGTGAGGGAATCACCATCATTTAGTTTTGATTAGGCTTGAGCTACTGCATCATAAGATTTACTCACAGCGTTTCATGGCCTAATTTAACGTTTTGGCGGGTAAGAAATTGCATCCAAGTACTTTTGTAAAAACAGAGGCTGCCACAAGTTATGCACTAATGATTTCCTCCAAGTAGGGAATTGGAATTGATTAGGCTTTACCCAAAATTTACCTACCCTGTAGTCTCCAAACTAAAACCCTTAATAATCTAAAATTAAAATAGGCTACTCACTTAGGCCCCTTGCGCCTTCTCAAGTCCTGCCTAACTCGAGTTAAGAGTTTGCCCAACTTGCATGTTCTCGAATTACTAACTTGTTTGACTTCCATGATTTGCTTCTCTGGACAAATAGTCGTTTTCTTCTTTTTTGTGGCATGGCTGCAATTAAATGTAGTTTCTCATGACTTGACCAAGGTCTTGGTTTGTTCGCGGCCAATGTCGTAAAAGGTGCTAGGCATAAAATGGACAACATGCCTAGATAGTTTTTATCAATTTTAAATATAACACCACAAATGCACAAATTAACAATTTTGGATCAAATCAATAACACAAATGTAGCTGCCCTGTTTGTCATTTGTATACTAAAAAAACTACATTAACTTTGCATGCCATTTGTATACTACAAAAGAATGCATCAATTTACAAAAAAAATTAGTAATCAAGCATATCATTAATACTGGGAACATCCACAGAAGTTGTCTCAGATGTTGGAAGAGATGGTACATACGCCATTCGAGGAGAATCCCCGGAAATGCCGCTCACAGCCCGTCCTCTACATGCTCTACCTCTAGGTGCCATACTAAACAAAACATAAAAATTCATCTAAAAGAAGTAACATAATTGTGTTACAAGTTAGAATGTTATACAAACTCGCATACAAATCCAAAAAGTGTGAAAATTACCGCTAATTTAAGAAACATATAAATCCACAATAAAAAAATTGAATCCAATAACAATGTCTAATGTCCAATACGAGATTTAAATAAATGCAAAGAGTCTTTTAGTCAGTGTCGTCATCAGTGTACTACTCAATCACTGCCATCATCACTATATTGACTTTTTTCATCATCGCTGCAATATTCTTTCAACATGTCATCTTCTTCTCCATTATCATCGCCATAGGGAATATGATCATTATCATCACCATTGGCATTAAAATCATGTGAAGTAATTATCTCTTCAGGTAGATCATTATCGACTCTAACCAATGGTACAATTCCATCATCCTCTTGAACCTCCAATTGAACATTTAAAGAAACTTCTTCTTGGTATGCCTCATCACCAGTGCCATCAGCAAGATCTCCCACATCATCTTTCTTCGGTACATCCCAAATATTCCTTTGTTTCACTTTTTGCGCTATTTTCCAATTAGATCCAAACTTATAATCATCCAAGTAAAACACTTGAGACGCTTGTGTTCCAAGAACAAATGGATCATTTCCATACCATGTATTACGAACATTAATTGAGGTGAGATGAAAATCCAGTTGTATTCGTTTCTTTTTTGGATTAGTGTCGAACCAATCACACTTGTATAGAATAACATGGTACCCAATTGTGTAATTTATTTTGATAACATTGCACAACCGTCCATAAAAGTCAATTTCCTCACCATCATGCTCTCCTCATATAACTACGCCACTATTTTGAGTTATATGCCGACTATCACGGTCTTTGGTGTGTAATCGAACTCCATTAACAATACAACCAGTGTACTCATTTACACGAACATCGGGGCCGCACGCTAATGAATATAGTTCATTAGTGGCATCTATAGACCCTTCACGACGCAGAAGATTAATCTATAATATATACAGGATTAATGTTATTGTCAATAATAAAATTTTATCATAGTTAATTACTCAACTCAAATTTTAATCAAGTTACATGCTTTTCAAACCACTTAGGAAATGTTTTTTCTTGCCTATAGTATAAGTTTTCGGGACATTCCATCTCCAATTCAGCCATATGTTCACTACATATACAATTTAAATCTTTAAAAATAATAAATATCAGAATATTTATTCGAGGAGGTGACAATTTGAAACTTACTCCAAATATGGTTGTATCTCACTACAATTGTTCAAGATGTACCAATGAATCTTATCAATCTCCCCTTTTGGTAAGATTATGACTTGTCTTCCACCAAAGGGGCGAACAACCTGCGAGAATACAGACAATCCTCCCTCATGTTGCTCTTGTCCTCCATCATCATTACGATCTTCTCGATTGAATCTAGTTTCAACTCCATAAAGGTACATTGAACAAAAGTTTAATGATTCTCTAACAAAGTACGCTTCTTCAATCGAACCTTCTAGTCAATCTTTATTTGTGACGGTACCCTTTAACGTTCCAAGATTCCTATAGACATAAAATAATACAATATATAACCATTGAATTAAGAATGTACATTTAAAATATGTATGAAGTACTTCTAAAACGGGAACATCCATCTCGAGTTCACTGGTCCAGCTAGAATAGCCTCACGTGGTAAGTGCACAACTAAATGGACCAAAACATCAAAAAAATCTAGTGGAAAAATTATTTCAATCTTACATAGTATGAGGACAATCCCATCCTTTAACTTCTCTAATTCTTTCACGGATAATGTTTTAACACATAATGTTTGAAAGAAGTTGGATAGCTCAGCCAATGTTGTATAAACATTTTTAGGCATATACGGACATATTCCGGCACATAGAAGTCGTTGCAGTATAACATGACAATCATGACTTTTTAATCCCGATATCTTAACATCAGTGATGTTTACATTTCTCGATATGTTTGCTGCATACCCATCAGGAAACTTCCTGGACTTTAAAAATTTACAAAATTCTTTTCTCTCATTAAGTGTCAACGTATAAGATGCGTGTGGTTTCAATCATCGACCACCTTTCTCTTTCAGGTGTAGCTCCTTCCATATGTTCATATCGGCTAAATCCAATCGATGCCTTATCTGCGTCCTTGTTTTTTCCTCCGATACTTATCAATGTCCCAAGCACACTATCACATATATTTTTCTCGATATGTATAGCATCAAGAATATGTGTAATTTTTAACTTGGACCAATACTCCAATTCAAAGAAAATACTTTTCTTTGTCCAATTCAATTCCTCAGGGGTGCGCTTTCTCTTTCTATCATTGTTGTTCGAATTTTTACCCGTCTTTAATTTTCTAACCCGTTCCAACTCGTGTAAGATGTCATCTCCGCAAAGCTTCCTTGGCGCAACTCTTAGTTCATGCTTTCCATCATGAATTTTACTCCTCCTCCAAGAATAATTTAAAGGCAAGAATCGACGGTGACCCATATAGCATAGCTTATTTCGTAGTGGTTGTGATGTTGTATCTTCATTGCATACCGGACATGCATTATAACCTTTTGTGCTCCAGCCAGACAAATTCGCTTATGCCGAAAAGTCATTGATAGTCCATAAGACAGATGCATGCAACTGAAAATATTCCTTACCATAAGAATCCCATGTTTGTACACCAACATTCTACAACCCTTTTAAGTCATCTATAAGGGGGCATGTCCTTTCCAGGTGCTTTGGGGCCAGGAATTAGCAATGCCATCATGAAAAAATGTTCCTTCATACACTTCCAAAGGGCCATATTGTAAGGCACAAGTATAACAGGCCACATACTATATGAGTTACTCATGTTACCAAATGGATTAAAATCATCTGACGCAAGACCCACTCTGACGTTACGAGGATCCTATGAAAACCAAGGGAATTGATTGTCAAAATCCTTCCATGCCAAAGAGTCAACTGGATGCCTCATTTCATCCTCAGTATCAACGTGTTTCTCCTTATGCCACTGCATATCCACAGCTGTATATTTTGACATAAATAACCTCTGTAAACGAATTTTAAGAGGAAAATAACGCAACGTCTTATGTGCTACATTCTTCCCCTTCTTGGTAGCATACTTAAATCTGGGTTCATTGCATTCCGGACACTTATCTGCATTTTCATGCTCTTTCTATAACAATGCACAATCATATTTACAAACATCAATTAATTCATAACCCAACCCCAAATCCCTTAACTTCTTCTTTGTATCATAATGTGACTTCGGTATGTTTGATCCTTGTGGCAAGGCATCTTTTAAAAGTTCAAGCAACATATCAAACGATTTGTTGCTCCAACGATTAAGAACTTTCAGATGCATTAGCTTCACAATAAATTGAAATGAAGTGAAATTCTTACAACCTGGATAGAGTTCTTGTTCAGTTTCACTAAATAGTCTGTCAAATCTACCAGGACCCCTTTTCGAACTACATTGTCCACTTTCACTATGCTCAGGGAAACTATAAGAGTCAAATGCATGATTTAAGATTCCTTGAATATCATCTTCTTCATCATCATTTTCTATATATTCAGAAGCTTGCGTATTTGAATTACTACGAATAGCATAACTCTAGGATACCCCCGAAGGCACTAATGTTTTTCGACGATTGTTAGATCGTGGACATATACTTCTTGGCAATTACGGCACGGACATCTTATCTTGTTAGTTTCATCCAATTTTTTTCTTTTATCCTCAATAAAAGATTTTACGTCGTCTTTATACTCTTTAGATAATTTATTTGGTTGGAGCATCCAGCAGTTATCCATACTGTTATCAATATTCAACCTGTTTAAATTGAAAAAGAACTTAAAATATAAATATTTACTTAACCCCCCATGCGAGATGTTTTTTATAAAAAAAATGTAATATTTTTTGGGGTTTTAAACATTTTAGGATGCCTCTAAAAAATTATCTCAAAATGATTTTGAACTATATTAAATATTTTGAACTACATTACTGTACAGTCCAAATCACTCATGAAAAATCACTGTTAACTTACTAAAACGTGACTGGAGTCACCATAATTTCCAGACACTAGATGTTTTTGTAATAAGCCCTAAATATAAACATAATATTTTGGGGCATTCAAAACATATTTACTGTAAAAAGCAATATATATATATATATACAAAACATACACACTGTATATATATATCTTAGCATATACACATATATATATGCACATACACACACCTGAAATTAAAGAAGTGACAAAAACAGGGGAATTAGGGGATTGACAAAAACAGGGGAATTAAGGAATTGACAAACATAGAAATTCAATACAAATAGTAGATATACATACCCGAATTCTCTCTGTCTCCACTTAACGCTTCTAAGGGACAAAGGGAGAGAGAAGCAAAATCAGCAAATATATATATATATATATATATATATATATATATATATATATATATATATATATATATATATATATATATATATATATATATATATATATATATATATATATATATATTGAGAGAGAGAGAGAGAGAGAGAGAGAGAGAGAGAGAGAGAGATGGAGGGAGACAGAGAGAGATACCTGTGACGAATAACGGCAAGGGATGCGGGGGAGGGGGAAATGTATCGTGTAGAATAAGGGATTTTGGTTGTTAAGGGGATTGTTAGGGGATAAAAACGTGGGTTTATTTTTCACCAAAAAAAAATACCGGGAACACCCTTAATTTGGTTCTCTACATTTTTTATTTTAGATTTAGTGACCGATCGAATTCCTCACAAAAAAAATAGATGAGAACTTGACATAATAATTTAGTGACGAAATTTAATTTTTTTCACACATTGGTATTTATTGTGACCAACAATAATCGTCACAAAAGAAAATAATTAATTTTATTACTTTCGGTGACTAATTTATTTTTCATCGCTAAATATAATTTTTATGAGAAACTTGAGATCATCGCAAAATAATTCATTACTGAAAACCTTTTTTCTTGTAGTGCCTACTGGTCTTTCCCAAGTCCCATTATGGTATATAAAATATGTATAATTGTTCCCACAAAGTGGCACAGGGTTAATCCTTAAGAATAAAGGACAAGCTTCAAAATCCAGAAGAGGTCGATCGATCGAAGGTAGGGGATCGATCGATCGATCCAGTCGATCGATCAACATTCAAGGTCGATCGATCGATCGCCCAAATATTTTCCAGAATCTGCCTACGGGTTTCATCACCAAAAGTCCTCAAAACCTCTATCAATTTCGCCCAAACTCCCAACCAAGAATCACAAATGTTATAGTAACAGTTATAAACGATTTCTAACGAATTTTTTGATTATATCTACAAGGAATCATTATTACATGGGAGTAATTCAAGAAACTAATACAAACCCTAGTTGATCATATAAATTCTAGAACTTGTTCGTCCTTACCAGATTTCTTTCTCTAAACATCATGCAAATTCGTAATTATAGTTCTACACATAATAAGGATATCAGCCTCGTATAGTTCCTACTCAAACCTATCAATTTACTTCTTCCAATATCATAAAATCTCCAAGAAGCATACAATTTCCCTTCCTATTCTAACATAGATGTTGTAACAACAGGGAAACGGAAAGATAGGTACTTACCTTGAGAATATGAGTCTGAATTTCTGAGATTTGATGATGTGGTTGTGTTCTCCTTCCTCCGATCTACTCTCCGGCGGTATTTGTGGTGAAAATGGTGCAATTATGGTGACTCTAGCCTTGGGAAGTTCCTCACCTTCCTCCTCTAATGGCCTCTTTGAAATATGCAGGTTCTAACCTTAGAAGACAACCTCTAACACCTGATATACTCCTCTAATTTTCGTAGGCAATTAAATCCCAAAAATAGAAATTACCAAAATGCCCTCCCGGGTTACCGATTACGCCTAAAAACGTCCCGAGACCCAAACTAAACCCCCGGGTACACCTTTCTGACTATCTCGATCCTTTCGTACACATTGGCGCACTCGAAGTGACCATACGGACGACTTATAATTTATTCAGTTATAATAATAATAATAATAATAATTTAGTCCCGACACGACACATGCGCGTCGTGACTTAATTTCCATAATTTTCATATTAATTCCTCGTGACAATTTTAATAAATTCAATTCTACATATTACTCTAGTCAATAAGTAATATTTAACAAATCAATAATTTTTCAATAATTACTAACACTCGTCACGCTAGTAAATATTTAAAACAACTTTTCGGATTAATATTAAAGTATTCTATCTCAATTTAATTTAATAAATCCCTAAATTTAAAATCCATAAAAATACGGGTATTACAGTCACTTCATCAATAATGAATGTTGCTCTCTAAAATGTCAAACTTTTCTTTTAACTCCCAGAACAATTAGCAAACTCTTAGATGAGTAAAAATTTAGTGACTCACCTTACATCTGAATTGCAATTTGGCCTTTATTTAATCGGAACAACTACTAATCGGGAAAAAATATGTTGATTCGTGCCAGATATTAACAACATAGTCGATAGAAATAACAATAACTACTTTCTACAAACAGAAACATATAAATGAATTCAGAAAAGTCATAACTAGAACATGATACACTAATAAAATGACTAATTTTAAAACAGGCTGGTAAGAGTTAAAAGGATCAATTAGCTGAATGAAATCTATCAGCACAAATATATAGCCTGATGCAATCACATAAGGAATATGTAATGCAGAAAATGTATAAAGAAATGCATAATTAATACTCGAAAAGTTATCCATCTTATAGTCTTTTAGCTTTTTTTTTTAAAAATGAATTACTATAAGATAAACGGAAGATAAACAAAACAAAAGATGTCATATAAAATTGTCTTTGAACAAAGAAATAATGTAAATAGGATTTTTCATAAAACTAAGGGTCTGTTTGTTTACACATCTGAAATCTGAATCCAAACTATTCAGATTTCAGAGGTAATAGAAATCTGTTTGTTTTGTGCACCGTTCAGAGCTTAACCGAAATAATATCCTCTTAATGATTCAGAGGTTCAAACCCATTTGAATCTGATATCTTATATCTGAATGGAAGTAAATGTACAATCATATCCTTACAATTGATTTGAAATAACAGATAAGAATGAATAATAGTGCAAACCCATTCTTCCTCTTTGTTGTTGTCGAATCTGCTCATCTTCTCATGAATCCTTGTGTTTATCAACAATATCACACACCAAAATGATCCCTATTATACTGGTACATATATATGTGTACACATATAGAGAGATAGAAATCTAAGTAAAGCCTTATAGTTAATGGAGATATAACAGGTAAAATAAAGAAACAATAGCGGTTGTACCGATATAGGTAGTAAATGACAAAGTAAACAGATAGCTCAAATAATGCTTTATCGTTATGGCTGTGAGACCTGCATCTAAGGTTATGCGTTAACTAAGGTTATGGCTGCATTAACTATCTGTTAATGCCTTATGACTACTCAGGTGTTAATTTTATTTATCAACAACTATATATATAACTAATATTTTTTTATATTTAAACATTTTAAACTATGCAAATTCCCTACTACTTAGAATGCCAAATATTATTTACCTATTAAATCGCATATTGTGTGTCATAATATTTACTTAAGGCCATGGATGTTTTTAAATATATGTTTTCTTTATAAAATAAATGTAAGGATATAATGGTCCAAATAATTTGCATTCAGATTTCAGACATAAATCTGCAAACAAACAATATACATTCAGAAGTTTCATTCAGACATCAAACAATTATTTTTTCAGATTCAGACTTCAGATTTCAGATTCAGACTTCAGACTTCAGATTCAGACTTCAGATTCAGACAAAAAAACAAACGCAACCTAAGACGTGTAAAATTTTGTAACAATGCAATACACCACTTCTAATAAACGTCCGCCTCCATGTCTTCAAGCCGCCCCACCACCCACGATCTTTTAAAATTATGTTATTGCAAGTCTTCAAAATCATAGCAACACAACCTCATTTTGGAACTAACTTTCTCAAGCCTCCGTCCAGCCACCATCTCACCATTCTCACCATACACGAACTGTGATTCTAGTATTGGGGTTTTGTTTGTTGTTGGTACTTTATATTATGCACGTATAAATTTTAGTAGTTTTTCTTTGAAGTTTCAAGTACACCACGAATGAATGAAAATAATGATTGGCGGTTAGTTATTTCAGTAGGTTAGAATGTCAGGGGATAAGAATTGTGAGTGATGGAGAGAGATAAAAAACTTGGTCTTGTGTTCATCTTTCCTTATCTCCCCTTTTCTTTTTCTAACTGCATTACATTCCTTCTCTTCGCTACTCTTTTTCTAACTTCAATGGTAGGAGCGGAAGACATTTTTAATCTCCTATCCACTTAAATGAGCCGTGTAATAACAAGTGTTTATGACATTTTTGAGTTAACCAACGATCTTTCAGTCAATTTTAGCACACATGAACTATAAAGAAAATAAGGCAAAAAAGAGAGTTCTAGTCACACAAGTGGGTATGGGGCAACAAAATTACATAGAGGTGAAGAAAATGGACGGTAAAAATAGCAGAGCGGAAAATAGAGCAAGAATAAAAAAGGAGATAGTCGAGGGGGGAGAAACGAGAGAAATAGAGCGGAAAGATTCTTTTAGAAAGGAGTGAGGCAGAACTAGGTCTTTGTCTTGAGTTCTTAAAGACACGACTATCACCACGGAGCTCGCTGAACGCTGTGGATAAGGCTGTACCAGCCATGCAAGATGAAGGTAAAGAGAGGCATAACGCATGGCATTCGCACATAGGTCTCATTAAATTTTGTTTTACACATTCTATTCGGACTATG
This sequence comes from Sambucus nigra, assembly GCA_949130495.1. NCBI lineage: Eukaryota > Viridiplantae > Streptophyta > Magnoliopsida > Dipsacales > Adoxaceae > Sambucus > Sambucus nigra. Next base: position 647,981,465 of record OX422215.1, on the reverse strand, counting down.
GTTTTTCTTTATATATAGGTTCAACTTTTAATTTTTTTGAACGTTTTTTTTACAATTTTATCCTTTTAAAACTGAGTTCTTATCCAATAATTTAGTTCATCTCCAATGTTTAGTTTCTAAATCCATTTCTATCCATCAGTTAAAAGTTCACCCTAATCTACATGTCATATTACTGTAATTAGTTGAAGGGACATATCTCCAACAATGCGTTTCTACCCACCAGTTCATTTGATTTACAACTGCAAAATAAGAATGTGGTTGGACTTTTAGCAATACAATTGCTTCCACGTCAAATCCTCCAACCCTCCATCTATTTCTACATGTAGAAATGGTGATAGAAAAATTTCAAATGACTCACCATCCACGTGGGATTCACTGCTACATTGAAACTCATGTTGGAGAAGTTTGACCCATTTCCTCTTTTCTAGCATAGAGAAGAAACAACTGTTGGAGAAGGACGATTTCTATCTAGATAGCACGGTACCAAAATTTATGGAAGAAAACTTTTGTCTCAGCTCTCCAACCGTTAGTTTCTAGGCATATGACGTGGTTTATTACCCCCGGCTCCTACCCATTTTCCCATTTTCCATCTACGGGTTGAATGGATAGAGGTTATCGTGGGTAGCACCACGTCATATTGGAGGCTTTCTCCATCTAGAAATTGGGATAGAAATTTTCTTGGTGAGTTAGCACCCACATCAGATACGGTTCTACAAAGAAATGAGCACTGGACTACTTTTACCCCATCCTCCCTTTCTACAATAGAAATTAATATTGATAGAAACAACCATTGGACAAGGCCTAACCATCCGTATCCTACATGAGGGGTTGAAATTTTTTTTAATCTCCAAATGATCATAACTTTTGATTCACATATCCGTTTTTCATAAAATTATTATTTTTGAAATCTGCTCGACAAGATCTACAAAACAAGGTCCATGAAGCCTATATAATTTCAAAGAAAAAAAATTACACAGACATTAAACTTTATTGTATGCTCCAGAAAGAGAAATACGTTTATATTTGTAACATTCTCACAAACATTAACATTTATTGTCTTAATATTACACATTATATATATGTATATGTATATATATGTATATGTATATATATATATATATATATATATATATATATATATATATATATATATAGGGAGAGGTTCTTTAGTGGAACAAAAGAATGGACATTTTAATGGACCTTAATAAAAAGCACATAATAACACATTAATTTTAATTTCTATAGTGTAATTGGTCAGCGCCATCAGCACCCAAGACCCCCCCTCCCCCCCCCCCCTCCCCTCCACCCACCCCCAAACCACCACAATCCCCATAGCAACCCTTATGACAGTAGGGTTGTCATGGGGTTGGGGTTGGGGGTGGGGAGTGGGTGGGGGCGGGGATCGATCGACACGCGTATTTTTTGCCACTACCGCGGATCAATTACACTTATATGAATTTAAATTAATGTGTTATTATGGGTTTTTTTGTTATGGTTCATTAAAAAATTCTTTCTTTTGGTCCACTAGAGAACCTCTCCTTGTATATATATATATATATATATATATATATATATATATATATATATATATATATATATATATATATATATACACACACACACACACACACAGATACAGTGGATCCAAATTCTTTTTTTTTCGAAATTAACTTATTTTTAAAGGTCCATGCTATCGGTATCCAATCCCCACCATCACCCACACTCATTATCGGAGCTCCAACAACCTTCATCAGAGCTCCAATTTGGGGTGATTAGGGGTGGCATGGGGTGCCGTTGGCACGGACCCTAGAAAATAAGAGAATATTGGATAAATGAGGTTTGGATCCACCAGAGCTCCGGTTTGGAGTGAGTAGCGTTGACATTGGTTTAGGTTTATATCTGTAATATTTTGACAAACAATAACATTTACTGTGTTAATATATATATATATATATATATATATATATATATATATATATTTATATATAGGGAAATGATCAAGTGAGGTCCCAGTTTGAGGACCCTGAATGAGGACTATTTTTTTAAGATAGTAAAAAAAATATTTTTAGGTTGATTTTTTTTTATGATTTTTAAACATTTCAATAGGTCCATAAAAAAATAATCAGCTCAAAATGAATGTTTTTGCTATTTTAAAAAAATCGGTCAAACTTTCTCAGTTTTTAAGTTGTTAAAAACTTACAAAGTTTGATCGATTTTTTTAAATAGTAAAAATATTCATTTTGAGCTGCTTTTTTTTATATGACCTTACTGAAATGTTTAAAAACTATATAAAAAAATAGCTCAATTTTTTTTTTTACTATTTTATCAAAATTGGTCCGCAACAGCGATATGCAAACAGAGGTCCTCATGAGATTCTCTCTCTCTCTCTATCTCTCTCTCTCTCTCTCTATATATATATATATATATATATATATACAGAAAGGATCTCATGCATACCCAGTTTGTATACCCTCTGTGCAGACTATTTCTTTAAAATAGTAAAAAAAATAATTTTGGACTAATTTTTTTTTATGGTTTTTAAACATTTCAGTAGGATCATGAAAAAAAATCAACTCAAAATGAATTGTTTTGCTATTTTAAAAAAATTGGTCAAACTTTGTCAGTTTTTAAGTCGTTAAAAACTTTCAAAGTTTGACCGATTTTTTTAAACTAGCAAAAAAATTCATTTTGAGTTGAAATTTTTTTATGGTCCTATTGAAATGTTTAAAAACCATTAAAAATTAGCTCAAAAATATTTTTTTTTCTATTTTATCAAAAATGATCCGCGCCAGCGGTATGCATGAGAACCTCGCTCTCTCTCTCTCTCTCTCTCTCTCTCTCTCTCTCTCTCTCTCTATATATATATATATATATATATATATATATATATATATATATATATATATACGGTGGATCCAACCATTTTTTTTCGATATTACCTTTTTTTTAAAGGTCCGCACTAGCGGCATTCAATCTCCACCTCCACCCATCCCCATTGTCGGAGCTCCAACAACCTTCATCAGAGATTAGAGCTTTAATTTCGGGTGACATGGGGTGCTGCTGACGCAAACCTTAGAAAATAAGAGAATATTAGATAAATTTAGTTTGGATCCACCGGAGCTTCGATTTGGGGTGAGTAGGGGAAAAATTGGTTTATGTTTATATCTATAACATTTTCATAAACAGTAACATTTTCATAAACAGTATATATATATTCTTCATGGATCTTGTTTGATAGATTTCGCCGAGAAGATTTCAGAAATAGTAATTTTGCGAAAAACGGATTTATCAATCAAAGTTATGATCATTTTAAGATTAAAAAAAAGTCCAACCACTTATGTAACTTCCTATAGGAAGTTATAGATGATTGTTTTTCAAAAGGGTAAAATTGTGAAAAAGTCCAAAAAAAGTTGGAATAGGACTTATATGTTGGTTAAAAAGTCAATAGGGCTTATAAATATGTTGACCTGACAAATGGGACTTAAATATAATTTTCTCTTATTTTATTGAACCCTCGGTTGTTTCCTCTACTGGGTAATATTTAATTTTTCCTTGCTCATTAGTTTTCATTTTTGTACTTCGTTCTAATTTAAATTCTTATGTAGTTGAGTTGCAATTATGGTCTGTCCACTTTTATTCTATTTCTAAACTTTTAATTTTGTACTGAATGTTTTTAGATTAATGCTTGGTCCAGTTGCCATGAGAAGATGTCGGGTATACTTTTTCTATTTATGAAACTTTAGTTGCTTATTCTACTCGGCAATTTAAATTTTAATGTTATTATTATTCCTATTATTATTATTATTATTATTATTATTATTATTATTATTATTATTATTATTATTATTATTATTATTATTATTATTATTATTATTATTATTATTTAAAATCTTATTCCATTTACCAAGTAAGTGCATATTATATTATATTAGCTAAGTTCCATGGCCTAGACATCTGCCCCTGCTTTATATATCTCTATAATTTAATTCGATCTTAGATGGATCGCGGACCAAAATTTAATGATGTTTCACTTTGGATCAAGTGTTCAATTGTTTTAAGGTAAGGTGCACTTCATAATACTTCATCTACTATGATCAAAGGTTCTCACAATATTGTTTGGTCTTCATGGACAATGATTTAAAAGCATTGCAAAGTTCTGCACCTTTATATGTGTGTGTCATCAGAATGCATAAATTGTGATTTACAACAAACTCTACCCGATTTCACTTTATTTTAAAATTAAATTTGATACGTATTTCTTTTACTAATTGGATTTTCACACTATGTTTTGTTCTATGATAATATGGTTCTTGACATTTATTTACTCATATTAATTTCAATTCATATGCATTTCCCTTCATATTACTTAAATTTACATGTTCATGGTTATGGTTACAGTCATTTTTTAAATATTTATACTACTTATATATTAGATTATATATTAAAATAATATTTTTCAAAACGCATTGCACTCGACCGTGCATTGCACAGGTCACGTCTAGACTGAGTGTTTGGGATACTTTTGTTTCATGTTATATGATGGTTGGGGCTTTGCCTAGGCAGCAGTTTCGGATGGTGCAATGTAAGATTTATCCAGTTTATTTTACTTCTATGGCTTATGCTGAGATGGATTTGGTGGGACATATTTTGAGCAAGAGGAAAAGGATTTTGTCTAGTGGGGTTGAGATGTTTCAGGGGTGCAATCTGCTTACCTGTTTTTATGGTTTTAGATAACTTCCTTTACCTTGAGACTCAAGGCACTAAGGTGATGTTTGAGAAAACGCAGATGTAGAAAGAAGAAGGCAAAGAACTGATGGTTTATAGCCTAACCTAGAAGCAAAGCAGCAACCGATCGCGGTCATACCATAACGATACGCTCTAGCGGTTTAACAATGGAGGAGAGCTGTGAGGGAGTCAATATAATGAAGTTACATCTCCTAATGCTGAACGAAAGGCCGAATAAATAAAATACAATATGAAAATAACTCAATAAAATTTATATCATCTTATAAACTCATCACCAATCAACAACAACCCAATTTCCCGCACAACCATTACCCCCCACCCAACCAGAAAATAAAAATAAAATGGCATGCAATTGTCTGTTATAACAAAGGTTAGATTGAATTATACCAACTCAAGTGTACTTGGAGAGGATGACATTAAGGAGACTCTCTGAGTATATTAACTAAGGAATCTAAGCACATAAACAAACATAGTTCACTTATTATGCCTTCGTTTCAAGTGCAGAATTCAGGTCATACGAATTTTTTTTAATGCTGGGAAAACATATAAATAAGAATCTCAATTTTTCGTCTACTTGATTCTAAAAAGTGATTCAAATGAAAGACAAAACATTGTGGAACCCTAACATTCACAAGAAATCCAATTAAGTGAATTTATTACTTTCTTCAGAGAGAGAAAACAATTCTTAGGTAGAAATTTATGCACATCAGGAGGAAGAATGACATGCCTATAAGTGAAATCACACAAATTACAAAACCAAACATTTCGATCACAATCAGGAAGTTGAAAATAAAATTGTGAAAACCTATCGAAAATACAATCGAATACCTATACTCAAAGGTATCATCAATGTATTTCTCAGCGTAATGGATTTGTCCCATCTGGGTTTAGAATAAAAAACATTTTTGCCCTAGCATTAATTACACAACTCAGAATCAATTTAATTTTTTTCCAAGAAAAATTCCCCGAAACATGATTCAAATTCGCATTGTCAAATAAATCTATATTAGCAAAAAATGAAAACCCACCAACACTTTGAAATTTCACGCAAGCTGGATCGAGAAATTCAGTTAACTGTTCAAGACCCCAAAGTGAAAAATTAGTGAGTGGGAAAAATGAGAGAGAAAGATATATATATATATATATATATATATATATATATATATATATATATATATATATATATATATATATATATATATATATATAGAGAGAGAGAGAGAGAGAGAGAGAGAGAGAGAGAGAGGTTCTCTAGTGAACCTAAAAATTGAACTTTTTAATGAACCTAAAAAAACATTAAAAAAATAAGCTAATTAATTTTAATTTCTATGTTGTAATTAGTCCGCACCAGCGGCAATGGACACGCGTGTCGACCGAATATTTTTTTTCAAACCTTAACCACTACCTCCCCCACCCCACCCCCACCCAATATCCCATACCCCGACCCTTAAACCCACCTGAATCTCCTGAAATCCACCCACTGGTAGAAAACATATGTTCATATTAAACCCATCCAGTAGTGGGTCATTTGGTTTCTTCGGATTGGAAGCAGGCTGCCATGTCGCGGGTCAAGGGGTAAAAGGAGGCGCGAGGTCAGGTGGCCGGAGTGGTTTTTGGTTTCATCGGATTTGGAAGCGGGGCCCTTTCATGTTGGGGGTTTGGTGTTTGGCCGGAGATCGAATAGGGTGATGATCAGAAGTAAGGTTCATCGGGGATTTAATGGGCGATGTAGAAGTGAAGAAATAGGTGTTTGTTTAATGGGCGATGTAGTAGTTATAAGGTCTCCGGAGAGATACGGTTTGTTGGGAAGAGGTAAGGTGGGAATTTGCTATTGGCTGGAAAGGTCCATGGTTGGATTTTGCTGTTGTTGCCATGGTGGTATGGGCCATGGTCGAATTTTTCTTCCATGGTTATATGGGTCATGGTCAAATTTTGTTGTTAGATATGGTTTTTTGGCAGGTCGGATTTTGAGATGAGGGTGGGGGGGGGGGGGGGGGGGGGTTAATCAGGGCTGGGGGTATTTGGTCAGAATGATCTCAGGTGCCACTGGCATGGACTGATTACAACAAGGAATTAAAATCACTTGGCTATTTTATTAATATTTTATTAGGTTCATTAAAAAGTTCGGTTTTTAGATTCACTAGAGAACCCCTCTCTCTCTCTCTCTCTCTCTCTCTCTCTCTCTCTCTCTCTCTGTAGAGAGAGAGAGAGAACCTGAGTAATTAACTCTTAGTCACTAACACGAGTTTAAAAGTGTTTATAGTACATACTTCTTAAGACTCAAATGCAAGCCGGTCACTTAAGTACAAATTCGATAAAACTGAATGTCAAACTCTGGGAAAATGATGAATACTCGTGACGACTGATACGCCCAAAGTGTGCCGAAAATTCCATAGATCTCAACCTCGGCCTTATGACAACCGAGGTAATAGAAGTTCGAGAATACCCACAGCAACATCGTCCTACTAAGGTCAGCTACAACCGATGCCCCCACGTCAACAGACCTCATCTCGGCTTGGATAAAGTCGAGATCATCTAGAACCTTGGCGTACAGCTGTTATCTGGTCGTCCATAGCCGACATCACACCTACCTCATACATCAACCTCGGTTGTTCATCTGTCGAGGTTAGCAAGGACTAAAAGTTTAACCACCCTTAGACATCATCGGCCCCAGCCGACGTTGCAAGCGCCAAATTAGAATCAGCAGCCCTGCAGGCTCAGCGTCAATTATCAGGGAAGCATCGGCCCTGGCCGATGTTTCACATCTCTAACCTCGGTTAGGCATCCCAGCCAAAGCAAGGGTCATACCTCACAAACCTCGTAGTCACCCAGATCGAGGTTGGTACCAAGAAAAGACAACTGAGCTTCTACGCATACATGTATGGCTTGAAGCAAGTGGACAAATCTGTTATAACTGAATCATTCCCTCCACGTGGAGGAATATTGAGGTCATCATTACTTAGTTGAAGATTAGCCAGGTGTCATCCTTTCTCTGGCTGGATCTCCATGCACATGCTCATTATGTGCTTGGGGGGTACATTACACCCCCCAAAAACTATATATAGGGATCATACCTAACCTTGTAAAGGATCCAAAAAATTATAACCCTAGCGTAAACTCTGTCAAATTATACAGTAGAGAGAGAAATCTTGAGAGAATGTATCCATGGACGTTAGTGCCTTATTTTAGTGACCTTACTCACTCACTTGCACAGTGGACGTAGACCTAATTGGCTGAACCACTTATATATTGGTGTTCATCCTCTTCTCCTCATCTCAATCTCTTATATTTAGTATACTCTTGCGCTGCCATTATTATCACTGATTTGAGCTTACAAACACCTTATCGGGTGGTGCTGTTTCCAGCATCATCATTTTGGCGCCGTCTGTGGGAATGCGAACTTGTCTCTTCCTCCTTTTTTGCTCGACCTAATCGGAGACTCTGGTGGTGAACTAGGCGTCACCCCTTGCATGAAGCTATTTCACCATTGAAAGAGATCCTTTAAGGTATTAAGCTCATCTTCTCCACAAGATCTTTAGTTTTAACATATGGCACCGAAATTGCCACCACCTCCTACACCATCTGGTGCTAGAGGACCTAGTTCCAGCCAGGCATGACCCCAGTCCGAAATGGCTGAGGTGGGAGCATCCTTGAGGTCCTTGGCTGCAACACAGCAAACAATGAAGGACCATTTTGCATAGCACAGTCAAAATCTGATGACACCACCTGGGGTCTCTCCGGAGATGATTATTCCGACGGCTGCTCAGCCCCATCCCGAAGCCAGAGGACCACCCCAGGCATCGGAGAAAGACCAACCTACACTTCAGTGGAGAACGGACATTGCTGACCCTAGGCATTTGCGTTTGGGGAGGCAAGGACACCCTTTCCCTGAGGACAGGTATGACTATATGGAGGCAGAAGATGCTCCAGAGGGCTGCTGGGAGTCGTACGAGGTTTTGAACAACACTATACGTCCTATTCACCAAAGTCGAGGTTGTGGGGACATAATAGATAATGGTGCCCAACAGAGAGGATCCTTTTTTGATCGCTTGAGCAGAGGGTCAGCCTTTGAAAGGCTCGGCCCAGTGAATGACCTAAGACAAAGGTTATCCAGGTCAAGAAGTGCAGCAGGGTCACAAAGGGAAGAGAGGGAACGTCGGCCCCATCATGGCCGACCCCATCAAGGCTGAGATAGGGATCAAGAGGAGGTCAACAGCCGACGTTGTGCTGTGGATAGGGAACCCTCAATCCACCCATTGGAGGTGGTTGGGATAACCTCGGCCAGGCCGACATTGCAAGGACATGGAATGACTCCATACAACGTCTTGAAGAGAACATAGGATACCTCATCAAAAGCGGAGACCCACTGCAAAGAGGTTTCTCATAGGGCTCTCCATTCGTGGCTAAGATAGTGAGCTTCCCAACCCCTGCCAAGTTCAAACCACCTACGATGTCTCCCAAGTATGATGGTAGCACCAACCCTGTACATCATATTGAGATATACCAGTCTATGGCGGACATTTATTCAATACCATATGAGATGAAGTGTCGGGCCTTCTTCGGGACTTTGACTGAAGTTGCACACATCTGGTTTACCTCTCTTTTGAAGAACTCAATAGAAAACTTTAAGGGCTTGGCTGAACGGTTCATCCACAATTTCTGTTTTGGGCTAAGACCTCAAAAGAAGACCACCCACTTGTTGTATGTCAAACAAGGCAAGAATGAGAGCCTAAGAGACTACATCGCAAGATTCAACAAAGAGAAATTAGAGGTTGAAGATTATGAAGAGAATATAGCAATGACATCCCTCATTGGAGGACTCCAGAAGGGAAAGTTATTATGGAAACTTGCAGAAGACCCTCATAAGTCCATGGCAGAGCTATTGGCAACTGCGGGGAAGGTCATGAACGCTGAAGAGGCCATGGCCGCAAAGTATGAGGATGAGAACGGAAGTGGTAGCGGGATGTTCCAAAGAAAGAAAGATGAAAAGAAGAGGTCTACAGACGACAAGTTTGCACACTACACTCCTCTAACTTTGAGTTGCGAACACATCCTCGATGATATCAAGAATGATCGATTTGTGAGATGGCCGAAGAAGCTGAAGGCTCATCCGCATAAGAGGAACAAGAACCTGTGGTGCGAGTTTCACCAAGATCATGACCATGTGACATATTAGTGTTTCACTATGAGGGATGAAATCGAGAAGATGTTGAAGTCCGAAAAGTTGAGGAAGTATGTCGATGGTAAGGCTCCTAAAAGGGGAAGATATGACCCTATAAAGAATAGGGGGGACAGATGTCGAGATGACACTTCAGATGGTGATGAGGAAAATGATCCAGACCTCCCACCGAAAGACGATAACACCCCGGTGAAGAGGGTTGGTATGATCTCCTTCGGTGTTAGCACCAAATGTGGAGGACTCATAAGGAGTGGCTCTAAAGTAGCTGACCGAAAAGCTCATATGGCAGAGGCCAAGTCAGTAGCCAAAGTAGAGGTAGTGAATCTGGCATCTTCAGAGGCCAAGAAGAAGAGAAAGAAGGTGGATATGGACACTCTTATAGTTGGGTTCTCCCGACTCGACTTCAAAAGTATCCTAGCCTCGCATGATGACCCTTTGGTAATTATAAAAAGAGTGCCTGGATGTGAGGTACAGAGAATTCTTATAGATGGAGGAAGTTCAGTAGATCTGATGTTCTGTCCCTGTTTCAAGAGCTTAGGCCTCAACAGAGCAAGGCTGGTACCCTATCATCATCCGTTAATGGGATTCAGCGGCAAAAAGGTCCATCCATTGGGCATATATGAGATGGATGTACGAATGGGCGACGAGTGGCCTAAGAGGTTGACCCGAAAGATTAATTTTTTCATTATGGACGAAAAAACGTCTTCTCAGCGTATAACCTCATCATAGGAAGAGTAGACCTTAAGGAGTTTGAGGTCGTGCCGTCGACGGTCCACCAAATGCTAAAATTCCCGACCCTTTATGGGGTAGGGGAAGTGCAGGGTGACCAGACCATATCACGAGAATTCTACTTCAACTCGGTCGAAGAGAGAGAGGCCCATAAAAGAGCAACCACCACGTATAACATTGATACACTTGATCCTAGTGATGAAGCAAAGTTGAAGAAAGGAGAGGCTGCAGAAGCGGTAGAATCCATCATCCTCAATGAGGACGAATCGAAAAAAACCGTCCAAATCGGCAAGGCCTTAAAATTAGAGATCAAGGAAGAGCTGATAAGATTCTCGAAGAAGAGGCAAAGTGTCTTCGCTTGGAACCACGCAGACATTCCTGGCATCGACCTGGAGGTTATGTGCCACAAACTCAACGTGGCAGAAGGTGCTAAGCCAATCAAACAAAGATAAAGAGTTTATTATAGGGAAAAATATGACGTCATAAGAGAAGAGGTCAGGAAATTAGAAGATGAAGAATTACTCAGGGAGGTTATATACCAAAAGTGGTTATCAAATGCCGTTATTATGCCCAAAGCCAATAAAAAATGGAGGATGTGCGTAGATTTCACTAACCTAAACAAGTCTTTACCTAAAGATAGTAATCCCTTACCTAGGATTGATCAGATGGTAGATGCCACGACAGGGCATGAGCTTCATGGATGCGTATTCAGGCTATAATCAGATCTTCATGGATGTTGAAGACTCAGAGAAGATAACCTTCATCACCGACAAGGGGACCTATTACTATAAGGTTATGCCCTTTAGCTTGAAAAATGCAGGGGCCACGTATCAATGTCTTGTGAATAAGATGTTTGAAAATCAAATTGGCAAGACTATGGAGGTGTATGTAGACGATATGTTGATGAAGAGATTGAAGGACTGCACTCACGTGGCAGACCTAGAAAAGACCTTTGATACCATAGACTTATACAGAATAAAACTCAATCCCGCGAAGTGTGTCTTCGGGGTAGGAGCAGGAAAATTTCTTGGATTCATTGTCAATCAGAAGGTAATAGAGGTGAACCCTGAGAAGATCAAGGCTTTGCTTGATATAAAGACACCAAGAAGTATCAAAGACGTTCAGAGGCTCACTGAAAGAGTAGTTGCACTCAACAAATTTGTTTCCAAACCGACGGACAAGTGTCTTCCATTTTTTCAGATTCTTAGAAATGCCTTTGAGTGGGACAAAGAGTGTGATGTGGGTTTTAAGAAGCTCAAGTCCTACCTCGGATCCCCTCTACTCTTATCTCGGCCCATCTTGGGAGAGAAGTTATATATTTATCTATCAGTCTCTGAGTCAGCTATAAGTGCAGCCATAGTACGGGAAGACGGTGGGGTGAAAAGGCCTGTGTACTTCAATAGTAAGGCCCTTCAGGGGCCTGAACAAAACCATCCTCGAATGGAAAAGTTGGCCTACGCTTTGATATACGATTCGAGGAATATGAAACCCTATTTTCAAGCACACTCTATGGTCATCCTCACTGACTCCCCACTAACGTAAGTCCTCCACAAGGCTAAGAAGTCAGGCAGATTGATGAACTGGTCCATTGAGTTGGGAGAGTATGACCTTATTTATCAACCTAGGGTGGCCATTAAAAGGTAGGCCCTTGCAGATTTTGTTGTTGAGTTCACGTGGGAAGAGACTGAAGTCGAGAATAATCCAGTGATCGCAGATGGATCAAATAGTAACGTCTTCTGAGACTCAGAATAAGTTATGTCCAACAGAGCAAGAAACGGAATAGCCAAGAATGAGGAGGACATGTACCTCTTCAAGCAAGGAAGCCTGTTATAAGGGAGCTTCTCTTCGAATGAAGACGTATGGAACCTCTTCGTTGACGGGTCTTCTAATAAAAGTGGAAGCGGTACAGGGTTGATACTCTGAGCTCCGGATGGTACCAACGTTGAATATGCACTAAGGTTCAACTTCAAGGCATCAAATAACGAGTCAGAATATGAGGCCATGATAGGAGGCCTCTCCTTGGCAAAGACCCTTAGGATTGGTCGACTCCTACTTCATAGCGACTCGAGGTTAGTTATTAACCAAGTGTTTGGAGTTTAAGAGGCTAAGGATGAAAGGATGGCCAGATACCTGGAGAGGGTAAGAATGATGATAGAAGGCTTCGATGAGGTGAAGATGAAGAGGGTACCTCGATAAAGTAATAACCACACAAATGCACTAGTAAGGTTGGCTTCACCAATAAGGACAGACATCAGAAGGACAGTACTAGTCGAGATCCTACTCAAACCGACCATTGAGGAAGAAGAGATTTCCAGCTCTTTCCTCAACTTGAACCTAAGGGACTCATGGATGGACGCCCTCATCAAATATATCAGTGAGGGAGAACTGCCGAAATTAAAGTTAGAGAGGAGGAAGTTGAAGTATAGAGCTGCAAAGTTTTCAATAATAGGAGATGTCCTATATAAGAAAGGATTTCGGTTAGCTCTCCTCAGATGTGTTCATCCTACAGAGGTCCCCCGTATCCTACAGGAGTTACACGAGGGTTCTTGCTCCAGTCACATAGGAGGAAGACCATTAGCCAAGAGGATTATCACGCAGGGTTACTGGTGGCCGACCATGTCTAAGGATGCTGCAGCCTACGTGAAGAGGTATGACAAATGCCAAAGATTCTCCACTATCCCCCATCAACCTCATCAACCTATGATGTCAATCAGTTCCCCTTGGCCATTCACAGTATGGGGGATTGACTTGGTGGGTCCCTTGCTAAGGGCTGCGAATAATTACCGTTTTCTGATAGTAGTGATTGACTACTTCTCCAAGTGGGTGGAGGCTGAGCCGATGATCACGATTACAGATAAGAAGACCTTCCAATTTATCTCGAAGATCATCATATGAAGACATGGACTCCTTAACACCCTCATCTCGGACAATGGAACACAACTAAAAAATTCTTCCTTGGAAAAGTATTGCGAGAGAGTTGGGATGAAGCAATTTTTCTCTTCTCCTAGCCGACGTCAGGCAAACGGTCAGATCTAAGTCACAAATAGAACAATCCTCGAAGGTATTAAGAAGAGGTTAGAAGAAGTCAAGAGGAGATGGACTGAAGAGGTTTATGATGTGTTATGGGCCTACGGAACAATGACTAGGACACCAATGGGGGATACCCCATTTATGTTAGCACATGGCTCAGAAGAAGTCATACCAATAGAGGTAGGACTCCCCACTCATAGAGTTCAGACCTATGACCCCGAAAAGAATGGGGAAGAGAGGAGACTTGACCTAGATTTTATTAAGGAGAGAAGGGAAGACGCCAAGATCAGACAGGCAGCCTACCAGCAAAGAACAACAAAATTCTATAATCAAAGGGTGAAACCGATACCCATAGCTGTAGGAGACCTAGTGCTGAAGAAGACGTTGCAAATGGTAAACAAGCTTCACCCAAATTGGCATTGGGCTTACAAAGTGATCGAGGAGGTTATACCTGGGACCTACAAGCTAGAAAACCTTGAAGGGGAACCTTTCCCCAATTCCTGGAATGTTGATCATCAAAAAAAAGTATTACATATAATGTTGCAATGATTTCTATGCGAATGTATCATCTTACGAAGAGATTATTAATGAGAATATCAGTTCCAGTGTCAATTATTGATTCATTATGCTTTAGTGGTGAAATTTATTGGGGTAACATCTTAGTTTGATGACCTCAGACCTAAAACATCATAATTTAGTGACAGGGTCTGAGGTGAAACATCATATTTGGATGACCTCAGACCTTAAACATCATTATTTGGTGACAGAATCTGAGGTCAAACATCGCATTTGGATGACCTCAGACCTTAAACATCATAATTTGGTGACAGGATCTGAGGTAAAACATCATATTTGGATGACCTTAGACCTTAAACATCATTGATTTGGTGAAAACATTATGGGGGTAACATCTTAGTTTGATGACTTCAGACCTTAAACATCATAATTTGGTGACAGGGTCTGATATGAAACATCATATTTGGATGACCTACGACCTTAAACATCATTAATTTGGTGAATAACTTATGGGGGTAACATCTTAGTTTGATGACTTCAGACCTTAAACATCATAATTTGGTGACAGGGTCTGAGGTGAAACATCACATTTGGACGACCTCAGACCTTAAACATCATTAATTTGGTGAAAAATTTATAGGGGTAACATCTTAGTTTGATGACCTCAGACCTTAAACATCATTGATTTGGTGAAAAATTTATGGGGCTAACATCTTAGTTTGATGACCTTAGACCTTAAATATAATTAATTTGGTGAAAAATTTATGTGGGTAACATCTTAGTTTGATGACCTCAGACCTTAAACATCATTAATTTGGTGAAAAATTTATGGGGGTAATATCTTAGTTTGATGACCTCAGACCTTAAACATCATAATTTGGTGACAGTGTCTGAGGTGAAACATCATATATGGATGACCTCAGTCATTAAACATCATTAATTTGGTGAAAATTTTATGGGGGTAACATCTTAGTTTGATGACCTCGGGCCTTAAACATCATTAATTTGGTGAAAAATTTATGGGGGTAACATCTTAGTTTATTCATGAAGACACCATTTTATTGAGGCTTCAGACCTTAATACAAACATCATTGCATGACATGTAAAATTATTCAAGGAACATTCATCAAAAGAAGAAAAGCCCTCTTTAGAGGATGATATAGCATGAAAAAGTTTAGAATTACAAGTCAAAAATGTAATAGAAAATGTTATCAGAGGTTACAGACCAATACAAATCAGAAGAAAAAATTACAACTAAGAGTGCCACAATGTACGGCCTAAGTGTCTGCAATCTCAGGGTTAGTGTCCATGGCCCCACTTCCTTGGCCGATGTTTGTCACTTCTACCCCATCATCTTGAAGATTAACGTCTTTAGTTCCTGTAGCTTCTGGTTGAGCAGTCTCTGCATGCGCAGCACCTCCTTCCTACTCGAACTCTTGTAAGGCCTGAGAAAATCGAGGATCAGCGTAGCCCAAACCAACGAAGACCGAGGCTGTCAGGATCCCTGACTCCTTCTCTTTCATTGCAGCCCATTTAGCCATGGACTTAACACCTCTTTCGAGGTATTCAAAGACGAAGCTCATGAATTGGTTAGAGACCTAATAGTCGACCAACAATTTAGCAGAGGCATCCTCAAGGGAGACTTTCACTCCACCATCAACCTTTTGTTGGAGGACATCATCCTTGGCCTTCAAAGTAGAGGAGTGGTCTTTTTGAAGGTTTGATATATCCTTCTCCCCCTGCTGGACCTTGTTCTCAGACTACTGCAAGGCAGTCTTTAGACGATCCACTTTAGCATTTAGAGCGGCCTCCACCTTCTGGGTTTCTCTTCCCTTTTCAATCAGGGATAGCTTCCCCAGGGTATAGTCAACAAAGTGGTTCATGGAGAGGACACCGTACAACACAAAATCAGATGCATGAGATCAAGACAATGCAAATGAAAGACAAGGTTACACTCGAACTAAAAAGATAAGTCTTTACTTGGATAGACCTATGAAGGCAAAACTCGGCTAGTAAAGGAGTATCAATAGAGCGTAAGAAGTTCTTGTCAGCATCGCTCATCGCAGAGCCGATGACATCCATTGCTTTCAGACTATGACCTATGAGACTGTCACTGATCTTTAACTTCTCCATATGAGCAGCCAGTGCATCGTCGGATGAGATGGGGATGGCACGATCGCTCTTTTGGGATTTTCTTTTCCTCTGATCCTCGGGTGCAGTGGTGGAGGATTTCCTCTTCATTGTAGCATCGGTCTTAGAAGTGCCGACGTTCTACTTTGGTTGGGGAGGATGAGGAGCATTGAGTCCAGATTTCTTCACCATCTTAATAAGACTTGGCACAGACATCTCCTAGAAGTCGTCCAAGATCCCTTTGGGGCGTTCTGCAAAAAATGTGTCTGAGTTATTAAATCAGAGACATCAAAATATCAGAGGTACAACTTAGCAAAATGAACACTTACAAAGTTTTGCTAAAGGACTTCCTCCCAGTCCAGTCTCAGAGAGGTAGTAAGGGGTCATCAGTTGTTCGTACTTGACCAGCCGACCAAGCTCCCCCTGATCTTGAAGGTCCCTAACCTTTTGAAGGTTATCCTGGCTCAGCCCAGGGTCATCTTTGGCAGCCAGTGACAATTTTCCCCACCTCAGAGGGATCCTCGACTATAGAGATGAAGAGGAGGCACAAGTGCCAAATTATTATGCCCCAGAAATTAAAAAGTATTGTGATTTCCAATTTTGATTTGAGGTTTGGGTAACTAGCAACATCTTCTTGTCAGACTTCCTGGCTAGGAAGTGGTAGTAGCTCGGATGGTTCCTGGAAGAGGAGGGCACATAGCACCCTGTGAAGACCCTGACAGGAAGGTCTGAATGATGGACGACCCTCCATAGGACGATGGCTCCAATTATCACCCTCCAGGCATTGGGAGACAACTGGAAGGGGTCAGGTCGATATGGGATAGTGTGGCCCTAATTGTTGGATGGATGGGGAGATGAAATCCTAAGTTAAACATCTGCTCATATACGCAGATCTCCCCATCTCGGCTAACAAAGGACCTCTCATCCCTTAGAGGTCTCCTAAGTTTAATAGAAGGACCTATGGAATAAAGGTGCCTAAAGGCTAAGAGGTCGAATTCATTGACAATGCTCTCTATCTCGGCTGCCTCTAAGACATCAACGTCACTCTCATGACCATCATCCTCAACCCTGGCAATGTCGACCTGGGCATGCATAGGAGAACTATCAAGGAACCTCTAAGCAAACTCAGTCCCTGTGGTGGCCAACATGGGAATAACATCAATGGGTGGGGGAATAGACACACTCATCCCAACAACTTCAACATCGAAAGACGTTCGTTAAGTGCTAGCACCGTTGTGGGATGAGACACGACTTTGGACCTTGGCCTGATCAGGGACCTGATCTTGCCTAATGGAGAATTCCATCACCTCCTGGAATGAATCAACAGACATCGGTTCTGAAGTTGATGACTCAGACTCAAACATTGGAATAGGTTTCAACGGAGTCTCTGCTGGCTCAGGGTATATCACACTCAGAGGGGGTGTAAAGATTGGTCTGAGAGGGAAAGCCTCAGACCTACGAGCTTCTTCTTGGGCTCGTTCTATTTTCCTAATCTTGTCTAAAGTCTTTCCCCTAAGAGAAAGGAATTCCTCTAAAAGCTGATAAAGAGGTCTGAGCATATGAGTCAGACCTTACACTTGGTACTGTAAGTCAAAAATAAACAAATTGGAAACTTAACTAAAGATCAGACTGGGATTTTAAAGCAAGAACAGTGAAGAATTGGGACCGACAAAAAACTCAATAAGTCACCAGAAAACTCATACGACCACCGAAAATGATGATAGTGCCGAAAAATACCAGAAATGCATAAATAAGACTGTAAATGGAAGGTAAAATGAAATTGGTACTTGAGTAAGTGGAAGATGAAGGATAAGAGGAGTAAGGGCAATGAAATGTGGAAGTCTCAGTGGAAATGAAACCTTTGGAGAAGAGAGAGATTGCAGAGGACGCTCAGGCAAGAAAGAGAAAAATGAAGAAGAAAGAGAGAAAAATGAGGTTTAAACCTTTAAGTGGGTTGGCACAACTCCCAAGTCCCATAATTGCCTTGGGAGCCCAAAAGACAATCAGAATAATTTCCCTTATCATGCATGCTACCCACTCAAATAGGTGACACATGTCAAAGAGATGGTGGAACACATGGAAAATATAGCCTCGAACATGTATACCCCTTACTCACCTACTCACATAGGTAACTAAGGGCTAGGGGTGATTGATACACCCAAAGTGTGCCGAACATTCCTGAGATCTCAACCTCGGCCTTATGATAGTCGAGGTAATAGAAGTTCGAGAATACCCACAACAACATCGTCCTACTGAGGTCGGCTAAAGCCGACGCCCCCATGTCAAAAGATCTCGTCTCGGCTTGGATAAAGTCAAGATCATATAGAACCTTGGCGTACAGTTCTTATTAGGTCATCCATAGCCAACACCGCACCCACCTCATATATCAACCTCGGCTGGTCATCTGCCGAGGTCAATAAGGACTCATGGGTTTAACCACCCTTAGACATCATCGGACCCAACCAACGTTGCAAGCGCCAGATGAGAATCAACAGCCCTGTAGGCTCAGCGTCAATTGTCAGGTCAGCATCGGCCCTGGATAATGTTCCCCATCTCTAACCTCGGCTAGGCATCCCAGCCAAGTTCATCACATAATTCCCAGCCAAAGTAAGGTTCGTACCTCACAAACCTCATAGTCACCCAGGCCAAGGTTGGTACCAAGCAAAGACAGCCGAGCTTCTACGCGTACATCTATGGCTTGAAGCACGTGGACAAATCTGTTATAACTAATCATTCCCTCCATGTGAAGGAATATTGAGGTCATCCTTACTCAGGTAAAGATTAGCAAGGTGTCATCCTTTCTCCGGCTAGATCTCCATCCACATGCTCATTGTGTGCTTGGCGGGTACATTACACCCCCCAAATACTATATATAGGGATCATCCCTAACCTTGTAAAGGATCCAAAAAATTATAACACTAGATGAAACTCTGTCAAATTATACAGTAGAGAGAGAAAGCTTGAGAGATTTTATCCATGGTCGTTAGTGCCTTATTTTAGTGACCTTACTCACTCACTTGCACAGTGGACGTATGGACTAATTGGCTGAACCACTTATATATTGGTGTTCATCCTCTTCTCCTCATCGCAATATCTTATCTTTAGTATACTCTTGCACGGCCATTGTTATCACTGATTTGAGCTTACAAACACCTTGACGGGTGGTGCTGTTTCCAACATCATCAACGACTACTAAGGAAGGCGACTAATCTCAACAATTGACACACAAAAAAGAAAAGAAAAGATTATTATAGAGGAAATATGTATACTAATTCTAATTGAAGCAATTAAAGCCTATCTAAGTGAACTACGCATAAAAGACTGGAAATTATCTCAGTAATTAATATGAAAGAAAGATAAGGTCGAAACACAATCCCCCACTCTGTTAATAATTACATAGAACATAAAATCTTCAAAATTTTAATTCTCCATTCCAAGAGACACATCATACTCTCTAAGCATTTGACATATGAGGAATTTATTCCGCACAATATCAAATCAAAAATTGTAATTGACGAGGTTGAGAAATTATTAAGAAGCTAGTTGCACCATTAAACATTCTAGTAACCTAAACAAACGAAATTAAAAAACCTACAACCTTTATCTTGATAAAGTTTAAACCTTTAAATGAGGGATTATTTTTTACTCACTTTTAAATTCATATGTGTTATCTAGGTTGGGTTCATGTACCCCCCCCCCCCCCCCTCGAGAAATCTAGCCTAGCATGGTGTAACTACATCTAAACATGATAATTATATTGTATGAGAGCATTCTTATGTCAAAATTTAATCAAACATGTAACAATAAATAACTATACTTGTATAGAAGAAAAACCGTTGAAAAAGATGAACAATTGTTGAAGAAGATTAATTCTAGGGTTCTTACCTTTAAGATCCTCCCAAAACTATCAAAAAACTAACTTTTGTTCTTCCTTCATGATTCGAAACTTTTACATAAATGAAATCTATCTAAAAATATTACTAATATGAGTATATATAAGTCTTGGGTCGTTTAGAAGAGTCCTCAAAACATAAAACTCTCTAGGGTAAAAAATAGATCCAAAATAAAAATCCCGCTTCTGGAAATTTGAAACAGTTTTAAAGCGTGACTAATCTTTATCATGGCTCTGGAGCATGACTAAAGGGCAAACTGGTTATCCTTAAACCGAACTGTTTCTACTTTTTGCTTTGGTTTCCTCTTTTCTTTCCTTAGATTTTGTTCTCAACTTCAAATGGACATAACTTTTTCACCATATCTCGGATTGAGGTGTTCTTCTAATTTTGAGCTTTTTAACTTTTTAATTGGCCCCAACACTAGAATAAGAATGCAAAATTATGAAAATGCCCTTATATTTTCTATTTCTTAATTTCTTTCACTATTTTGAGCTTTCTCTCGCACTATGTTGCATGAAATACTTGTAAAACACATAAGAGATAAACAAAATACGAACTACTTGCAAAAAAGATTTAATAGCAAAGATATGAGATAAAACCTTATCAATTACGATGCGCGGGAATATAAATATACTAAAATTAAAGAGATAAATGTGAAGAATATATGCCTAATAAAATCCCCCTAACTTAGAACCTTGCGCGTTCCGAGCAATGTAAAAGATTGAGAGTATTAGTTAAGGACCCTTCAAAAAATTTATTGGGATAGAATACCTATTTCGCGGGCAAAAGATTTCATTTACCGTATGCAGCAAGCCGTTAAACCCCTAGGTTACCCTAGTAGGACAAGTGGTGTTTCGTAAGGGTTTACAGTGAATATACCCACAAAATTTGATTTTCAGCTCAAAGAAAAATCAAAATACTTAAAAATTGTACTTTCAAAGTCCCAAAAAATAGTCATCATAAATTTATATCCATAAGTCTCAATTCATAGTGTGTGTGTGTGTGAAGAGAAAAATTTAACCTCCAACTCCAATCGATAGATCATTATGTTACTTTTCGAAAATTTGTTTTGATTCAATTTCTCACGGATGCACTCACAAACGAATCACTCGGAATGTGGCTTGTTTCTCTCTGTATGCGTCTTTTATAAGAGTAAATGAAACGGAACACAAATTCACGCACATAAATTTGAAAGACGGAATTTTTTATGGTAAAACGATCTCATCATCGGAATACGATCATTGGAAAACTAGAAACATCATCTCCTATTCACACGAATTAATCTGTATTATTATCTTTTCGTGTATTAGGCTCTCCACGCGGTAATTAATTTCATTATTCGTACTTAGTTAGGACTTTTTCGGGTTGTAAGGTGTAATGGGCAATATGGGAATGGTCAGGAATTACATAGTTGGAAATTTTTTCTTACGATGTCCGTTAGTGATTTTTTGGGCTTTTGCTCATTTTCTTTTTCTTTTTCTATTTTTAATATTTTTTTGTTGCTATTTTTGTTTGAGCTTTCTTGCCGCTTTTTATTGCACCATTTGGACTTAATTGATGAATGTTCAATTTTCACAATCTCGGGCTAATTATTTTTTTTTGGTGATCAAACAAAAGGAAAAAAAAATTATTAGGCTAAAATTGTGTTGCAAGGGGATAGTTTTTTACAACTTTTTATGGCTAATATTTTTGGACAAACAAACGAGGGCCTAACTTCATTATCCGAATTACTCATTATTTTACCATATGCGTCTCGAGAATAATTTAGTTTAGAGATATTTTTAGCGTGTATTCAAGACAACATCTCACTCGTTTTTCGTAACTGGTCAAAAAAAAGGAATTGAGATACGCAATGACTTATGTAGATCTAAATTAAACTTTGAGTTAACCATAAACTCGGATTGAGTTAAAAACTCACCATGATTGTTAGGCTCAAAATCTCACCGGGTTAGTTAATCTCCACACTTATTCGTAAAGTCGTCAATTTTCGCTCAATTTTCATCTTTGGTCAATTTCGGCTTTGTGCATTTTAAATTTTTACAATTTGAGACTTAAAAAAAAAAATTCATGACATTTTTGAAAAATTTAAATTCCAATTTTTATTTATGTTGAAGAAAAATATTTTTGGCTTTTTCAAAATTTTCAACTTTTTTGGAAATTTTTGAAATTTTCTGTTTTTTTCGGGGCATTTTAAATTTTTTTGAAGTTTTTAAAAGATGCACTTGTCACCCCCCCCCCCCCCCCCCCCCAACTTAGACTTTTGCATTGCCCTCAATCAAAAGGACTAAAATCTAAGGAAGAAAGCGAATAATTGGGAAAATAAAATGAAGAAATATTAAAATGCAATAAGACACTATATAACACCAACACACGACTAAAAAAAAAATCACCACATACGCGTCGGGGTGTGACAACCTCTCTCTCTCCACTAAAAACTCATCCAACCCACTATACGAAGTTCAATGCTCTCCTCGTTTCCCCCTGTCCTCACATCGTAAATCGACAGTCGGAACAAGTTGGGACCAAAGCCATAGATAAGGGGGACACATTGAGGCTTGTGATAAATGGGGTGAATGAGATCCTCGTGGTGTCCTATCGAAGCATAACTTACTTGTACCAATTTAGAGAGAACATCTCGATCACTGTTGGAGGGACACTCTAAACCTAGATTTCCCTCAACTTGGGGAATGCATGGTACAGGCTCTAGATCGGACGAGACATGAGTCCTCTCCTCGATCGCATCTGAGGACTCAAGTGGCATGGTTGGATGGTCACACATAAGGAATTACTTTATCCTATATATCCATTCTCTCTCTTTTAAGTGACTATATGAGTCCAATAAATCTTAGAGTTTGACAGTGAGGCTCTCATTCACCGGCCCGAATTCTTTTTCAAAATTCTCTAGGCTCATGTCTCCTAACTCTATTTATCGCTCATTATCAGAATACTCTCTCCCACTCTCATCTAAACTCTCACTCCCTCTCACTCCCACACACTATCTCGCGCTCTCAATAGAGGTCACTAAACATGCCTCTGCTACCTCTCGATCATTGTCAAGATTATCGCTCTCACTTGATGTAATAAGACATATCCCTACCAGCTCTCGCATGTGATTCCTCTTGTGTTCGTGTACTGTCTCTTCCATAGCATCCGTCTCTCGTGATCCAGCCTCATCACCCTTGGGCTTGGTGATGTTGAAGATATTTTTTTCTAGAGTCATGTTCCCGAACATGAGTTGCATTTTCCCATTGCGTGTGTTAATAAGTGCACTATCCGTAGCTAATAATGGGAGTCCAAGGTAATGGGAACATGATTACTCGATAAAGATGAGGGCTCCTCATCCCAAATGACAAAATCCAATGGGAAATAGAATGTTTCAAGTTGTACTATCACATCCTCAATGACCCCCCGAGGTATCTTTTCAGAATGATCTGCAAGTTGGAGAGTCATCGGTAAGGGCTTAAGGTCTCCCAAGTCTAATTGCTTATAGATGGAATATGGAAAATTGTTAACACTCACCCCTAAATCTATTAGCGCTCTCTCAATTCCATTCTTCCCTATGATGCACGAAGTGGTCGGTGGCCCCGAATCTTCAAATTTTGGTGGAAGGTTGCTTAACAGTACGGAACTAATGTTCTGTGTTAAAAACCTGGTTTTCTTTACCTTTAGCCTACTTTTCATCGTGAGTAAGTCCTTAAGAAACTTAGCGTACGCATGAATTTTCTTTAAGGACTCGAGAAAAGGTAAATTAATCTTTACTCGCTTAAGAATGTCTAAAACATTGTCGTGAGAGGTCTCTTTGTAGTGAGATATTAACCGTTGAGGGTATGGAGCAGCAATGGGAGATTTCACAACCACCTCGAGCCCGACCGTGTCATCATTACCACTATTTCTCAAGGTGATATCTTCGACCTCTTTCGTGTCGAGAGAAATATCCTTGTCATTTTGTTCGCTGGGTGGAGGAGGTAACAAGTAAAAAACTCTTCCACTACATAGAGTGCTTAGTGCACTACATTGATCTTAATTAGCTCTAAGAGTAGAGCTCGCACTAGGTTAACCTTGGGGAGGTCTTTGGCCTTGGGCTATAAATTCACCATTCTCTAGGATACTTAGGTAGATTGCTACTTTTAAATGTTCACTTACATCTCGGCAAACATTCGGGCATTTTGATCATTGGTTGCATGTTGACATTGTATGAATTGGTTCACAATATCCTCAAAATTTCTTCTCGGCGGAGTGATGTACAACGCGGGAGGTGGTGCTTGTATGTGTGGAGATCATTGAAAATGCAAAGGTTGTGGTGGAGGAGGGGCAACGTGTGAATTAGGATTCAACATGGCGTGTTGTTGCCCATAATTAAAACCAAGATGGTTCGTCCATGACGGATTATAAGAATTCCCGTGAGGGGCATTAAAATTATCCTTAAAATCTCTTATCACTCCCACTTGCTTTTGAAGCATAACTTTACAAGAAGGTATCTTCGGGCATTCCTCTATTGAATGGCTCGCCTGACGAATAGTACACATCTTTTCTTTCATCGCTCGGGTGGATTCGGTTGTTTCTCTTGATTGTGATTTGAGTATGTCGCCCAATCTTTTCTCAATTTGGTTGACTTGAAGTTTACACTCGGCTTCCTTGTACAATTGATAGAGACCAGACGTGGAAGGAGCAATGGAAGTTTATTGAACCCGGGTTTAGGTTTAGGGTTGGATGTGTCCCTTGCCTTAAGATGGGCCTATGCATCCTTATCGTTTAACCCCAAAAATTTCTCCGTCAGACATAGTCTTAACAAGATATTTGGAGTCTATACTTATCCCTTGGTGGAAGGAAGAGATAAGATGATATTTCTCAAAACCATGATGTGGGCATATGTTAACCAACTCGTTGAAATGTTCCCAACAATGATCTAACAACTCATTTTCTTGTTGCCTAAAAGTTTGAATTTGAGCCTTGATGGAATTCGTTCTATGTTGGAGGAAGAATTTCAAAAGAAATTTGTCTTGCATATATCTCCATGATCCAATTGAGTTCTATGATAAAGACCATAGACAGGTCTTAGCCTTATCCTTTGAAGAGAAAGGAGAAAGTTTTAAGCGAACGAAGTCTTGAGTGAAAGATTGGTCGCTAAACGTATCGCATTCCTCTTCGAACTCAGGGATGTGAAGGTATGGTTTCTCTGAATCCAAATTGTGAATGGTGGGAAGAATTTGGATCATCCCATTATGAAAGTGGAACTTTCTCACATGGTACGGAAGTAGAATGCATCCCGGGGTGAAAGTTCTCTCGGGATATAACAACTCTCTCATGGGACGATACGATATCTCACCATCGCCCATGCCATAACTAGCGTGGTTCGGCACTTCTATCTCTCTCCAAATGACTCGGTGTCCTCACTCGGTGCCCTAAAGGTGTGACTCATAATGGAATTCGATGGTGGAGGAGGTGGAACCCAAAGATGAGGGACATTAGGAGTGTGTGGACTATTGGGATAATACTCAACTATAGGATTTATATGAATGCGGTTTGGAGTAGATTGAGGAGTTTATTGCGGATGTTGCATGAAAGGTCTTGAGAGATGCTATATTTATTTTTTATTTTTTCTGAATTTTTTTGAATTTTTGAATTTTTGATTTTCTGATTTTTTTAATATTTTTAGGATTTAGAGTAAAATTTTTGAATTAAATCGACCTAACCTACTCATCACAATATAAAATCAAAAATTGTAATTGACAAGGATGAGAAATTATCAAGAAGCTAGTTGTACCCTTAAACATTTAGGTTACCTAGGCAAACGGAATTTAAAGACCTACAACCTTTATCTTGATAAATTTCAAACCTTTGAATGAAGGATTGTTTTTATTCACTTTTAAATCCATGTGTTACCTAGGTTGGGCTCATGTACTCTAACCCTTAAGAAATCTAGCCTATAATGGTGTAACCATAACTAAACATGATAACTATGTTGCATGACAACATTCTTACGTAAACAATGTAATCAAACATGCAAAAAAAACTTCTTGCGAGAAAATAATGAATCATAAGACAAAAAGATGAGAGAAATGGAAAGCAGTAAATAACTATACTTATATGGAAGAAAAACCCTAGAAAAAGACGACCAATTGTTGAAGACGAATAATCCTAGGGTTCTTACCTTCAAGATCCTCTCAAAACTATCAAAAAACTAACTTGTGTTATTCCTTCTTGATTAGGAGCTTTTACATGAATGAAATCTATCATAAAAGACTCATAATATGAGTATATATAAGTCTTGGGTCGTTTAAAATAGTCCTCAAAACATAAAATCCTCTGGGCTAAAAATAGGGCCAAAATCAAAATCCCGCTTCTGGAAATTTATAACGATTTTAAAGCGTGACTAATATTTGTAATGGTTCTGGGGCATGACTATAAGGCGAACCGGTTCTTCTTGAACCGAACCAGTTCTACTTTCTGTCTTGGTTTCCTCTTTTCTTTCTGTGGATTTCTTTCTCAACTTCAAACGGGAATAACTTCTTTAACGTAGCTCAGATTGAGGTGTCGTTTTTTCCAGTGTTTTCTTCATTTCGATCTCTTAAACTCTTGAGTTGGCCCCACCCCCGGACTAAGGCTGAGAATTACAAAAATGCCCTTCAACTTCCCGTTTCTTGGTTTCTTTCACTATTTTTTGTTTTCTCTCCCACTACCTTGCATGAAATACCTGTAAAACACATAAGAGATACACAAAACACGACATACTTTCCAAACAATGTTAGTATCATAAATATGAGATAAAACCAAGTCAATTACGATGAACGAGAACACAAAAATACTGAAATAAAGGGGATAAATGTGAAGAATTTATGCCTAATCAGTCATCGTTACAAGAGACACCGATTGATTTCTTGGCTTGAAGAATTTCATCAAAGGAAGATGGGGGATTTAAGACGGTCAGGGGCGAGTGAGAGGCATGGTCGAAGAGGGGTAGTTTTGTTACAACTTGAACTCTTGAACTCAATGAAAATAACCCCCCCCCCCCCCCCCGCGTGTTTTTTTAGGAAACTAATTAATAATTATACTTCTTGAATATTTGTAATGGCAATGTGACATTACTAACAAATTGTATCCGTTAGCAATTTCTAATGGGTGAAATCCGCTACTACTCATTAAAAAAATTATGTTACTAATTTTTCCTTATGGTGTAGTGCTTAATTGGACAACATGGTTGAATTCATCCTACATGCGGTATCAACAGGGCTCTGATACCAATGGTTGGTGGGGAAGTCCATGGGTATATTTGAAAAGGCATATATATTGAACTACAAAAAAACATTGCACGTACATGAAATCATATAAGGAGGACTTAGGATTTACCTTCCGAGATCAATTTGATTTGATCTCATCTTTGCACAAATAGAATATGTGATGGCTCGATTTATCTCACAGTCTTCTACTGTAATCCTAATATGGACGCTCATAAGTAGAGATTGGGCTCATATTTCATGACCAACTTCTTGTATCCACTTTCTTTTTTGCTGATTATCTTTTCCAAAAGTCCAAACTTGGGTCTTTTGAGTATCCAAGACTGACGGCTAGGTTAAGAAAGAATGAGACTTAGGTGGATATATATATTTATATACGCTACAGTAGGGACCCTAAGGAGAGATAATGATGTGGCTCCTAGTGGGCCTGAGAAAACCTAATCCTTCCCCAATCCTAAAACTACACCAAAAATAACAATTTGGCACACCCTAATATTAAAAATCTGGCACAGTTTAAAACTGTGCCAAATTTTGGCACTATTTTATAGAAATTTGGCACACTTTAAAACAGTGCCAAAATTTGGCACTGTTTTAAAGTGTGCCAAAATTGAGTACACTTACTAAAATATATAATACCCCAAAAAAACTTTACACTCCTCTCTCTCTATTGTACCCGCTCATAGTTCTCGTCCCGCTCACTCCCTCTTCGCTAGGGATGTCTCTCTCTCGCGCCTCTTAGTCGGAGCTCACTCCCTCTTCGCTAGGGCTGCAAGCGGTCGACGTCCATTCTATCTCTAAGTATCGGCTGCAGGCGGTTGGCGTTCATTCTCTCTCTAGGTTTCCTCTAGGTCGCTGATAGGAATCTCTGTCTCTACGGTCGACGCTCTCTCTCTCCGGCCCACTCTCTCTTTCTATGGTCACTACATTGTTCTCTCACTCCACTCATCCCAATGAGGTAAGTGTTTAAAACATCTGTAATTTCTTTAATCTATGTTAGGTATAAGATTTGATCCTAGAGTTTATGATATCCGTGATTTGATTCATATTTGTTTTTTAGGGTTTTATATGTGCATTTTTAAATATATTTTTTTTAATGTGTGAGTTTTTGGTGCAAATTGAATGTTGATAATGAAAAAAATAAATCTTTGGTTTTTAGATGGACCTTGGAAGTTTTTAGTGATAAATTATATTTTATGTTCTTACCCTTTTAATTTAAATGCATATTTGATATGATTCGTACAAGTTACAGAGTTTTAAGAAAATTTAAGTGCTAAATATGCAATAATAATGTAAAAATAACAAATTGAAAAGCACTAATTAAATGGATAAATGAGATTATGTGTTGAAAATTTAATAAAAAGCAAAAAAAACTATTTAAATAGTAAGTAGACATTAATACTAAAGATTCAATAATGATGTTACACATGTAGAAAAAACTTCGACCCGTTCAAGTGGCCTCACTATGACTGTGGTGAGAACTCTTGAATTGTCCCATTTTTGAGAGTTTGGAAATGCAAAAGTTTGTATTGTACATAATGTTTATGCATGTCCTATTTTGAAAAATTCGGTGGCATATCTTTATGTTCTTTTGGTTCATACTGGATTGACGTAGTGTTTTGTGTTTTCTTGGTTGAAAAACTTAAGTAACACATGAACACTCCCAATTTAAGTTGTGTACTTGAAGAACTGTACGGAGATGATGGCGAAATTTTCTAGATTAGTACATGGCATGAGACATTATGAACAATACAAAGTATGCATTTTCGAATGTGATAGGACCCTTACCCTATAAAGAAGATGGAGGAAATATAGGAGCTCAAATATATACATATTTACACTTGAATAAACTTAAATATATTTACAGTAAGCGTTTATATTATAATGTGTGTTCTTTAAACTTATCAGGATGTCGTCGGGAATCAACAAAGAGTGGATAAATGAGAAAAATATCGAGACCGATACATATAGAGATGGGGTGTTACAGTTTTTACCTTATATGCATTGTAATAGTTCCAATGCTAAACATTCATATCCCTGTAGACGTTGTCGAAATGAGAAAGGATATGTTGTTATAGATGACATATTCATTCATTTAATGACATATGGTATGGACATAAACTATAACTTACGGAATTTTCATGGTGAGACATTAGTTATTGATCAAGTCCAACCACCACCGCGATCTGTGACACTGACAGAACACGCTGATGTGCACAATATTCCAATTTTGAATGATGCTTGTGATATGTTTATGAGTGAAGCGGAACCTAGTGAACCTAATTGTGTAGGAAGTGATGAAGCCCCCCAACTTCTGAGGTTCCCAATGATTTGTACACACATAAATACCAAGGCAAAACGTATGATTGTTTACATTAACCCGCATAGGAGCCATTGCACACAGCTACCGGTTCTTCGCATCATACCAAAATATATGCTCTTATAAAGTTGAATGATTTGAAAACACAATTCAATTTATCAGATGGTGCTACAGGTGGAATTCTTAGATTGTTAAATGAACTACTTCCTAAAGAGAACAACTTGACAACTAGTTATACAGAAATGAAAAACACCGTTAGAGATCTCGGTATGGATTATGTTAAGTATGACGTATGCATTAACAACTGTATGATATTTTGGAAAGAGCATGAAAAATCTACTAGATGTATAAAATGTGGTTCTTTACGCTACAAGTTTACTTGTCTAGATGAGGACGGGGTAGAAATTTAGAATACCAATGGAAAAAAAAGTACTCTAGGGTTCCTAAGAAGGTAATGCGACATTTCCCTCTAATCCCTAGGCTAAAACGGTTGTATACCATAAAATGGATAGAATAGAAAATGACTTGGCATGCTCATGCAAGCTCTTGTATGGAATTCTTACGTCATCCCCAAGATTCAGTAGAATGGGTAAATTCAAACATTATGTGGAGAGATTTTGCAAAAGATTCGCAGAATATTCGACTTGCAATAGCAATTGATGGTTTCATCCCGAATAACATGGTTGTCCTTAAGTATAGTTGTTAGCCAGTGATAATTAAACCTCTCAACCCTCCTCCATCAATGTGTATGAAAAGTGAGTTTTCAATGTTGTCTGTATTGATTCCTGTACCAAAGTCACCATCAAGTAATATTGATGTCTTCCTCCAACCGTTGGTCGATGAGTTAAAGATCTTATGGTCTGGAGTTGAGGCTTGGGATGCGTACGAAAATGAAAAATTGTAGTTAAAATCCATGTTAATGTGGGGTATACATGATTTTCCAGCTTATGGGATGTTAGCAGGTTGTTCAACTCAAGGTTACAATGGGTGCCTTATTTGTTCTACAAATACACCTTCTAAATATCTTCCTAAGTCAACGAAATGATGTTACCAACGATCTCGTATGTTCCTTCCTAAAGACCGTCCTTACACGTTTGACACATCAAAGCAAACATTTAATGGTAAAATAGAGGATGTTATGGCTCCAAGAAATTAACAAGTGTAAAAGTTGAGCAGATAGTGTCACTTATCACTCGAGAAGGTGTTCAAAGAGAGGGAGAGGGAGGGGGAGATAAAAAAGGAAAGGCAAAGGCAAAGGCAAAGGTAAAGGGGACGGGGAAGGGGAAGGAGAAGGAGGATGTCGTGATGGAAGACAATGATTATCCAAGTGAGGGTGACGATGAGAATCTAGCAGGTACCGAGGGTTTTTCAAGAAGGTCAATTTTCTTTGACTTAGAGTACTGGAAGGATCATGATATTAGACATAATTTAGATATTAGACATGTTGAAAAGAATGTCATAGAGACTCTTTTTGGTACAATACTCTCAGTGAAAGGTTCATCAAATAAAGATACGGTTAAAGACGTGAAGACTTGAAAGTTCATTTAAATCTTAAAAGGAAATTATGGATGAAAGATGTTGAAGGCAGTAACAAAAGGCTTATGCCAAAGGCACCTTTTGCATTAGTAAAGGAAGAGAAAAAAGCCTTTTTGCGTACACTAAAAACATTAAACGTACCGATTGGATTTTCATCAAATTTTAGCAACAATGTTAACCTCGATCCACCTGGATTTACCAATCTCAAGTCCCATGATTATCAAGTCATTATGCAACGGTTGCTTTCTGCATTTCTTATGCATTCATTTCCGGATGATAAGCCTTTATTTAAAGCTATATAGTGGATAAGCATATTCTTTAATGTGTTGTGTGCCAAAGTGATATTTAGGGAACATCTTTTGAAGGCTAAAAACGCATTGGTAGAGGCACTTTATGTCTTTGAAATTTATTTTACACCTGCCTTTTTTGTGGTAATGATCCACTTCATGCACCATTTAGCCGATGAAGCTTTGACAGCTGGGCCACCTAGATATCGGGCGATGTGGTTGTTTGAGAGAGAAATGGGAAGATATAAAAAGTGTTACGAAACAAGAGGTACATTAAAGGGAGCATTGCTAATGCATATTTGTTACATGAAGCTTCTTTGTATGCCATGGAGTACATATCGAAAAGAGGTGAAGGAACTCATAAGAGGAATCTTGAGGATTTTCTTGATGATGAGTTTGATGTCTCAGAATGCCAATGACCATTGGGTAAAAGTAAAGAATTGATCTTAAATAATGTACAATATGAGCAAGTGCGAAGATGGGTTTTATCGCAATGCGACGGTGTTGATGAATGGTGAAGGTAAACACTTAGTTCTATGTTAATTCATATTAATTGATTGTAATGTGAATTTTTTTAATTTTGAAACTAATTTCTTGTAGAAAATTTATGGTAACTGTGACTCAATCAAGGCATAGAATTGATGATTTAATCCCTTGGCTAAGGAACGATGCAAGTCTTTATTTATACATGTACTTTTTTATCAACCATAATTATTTTTAATGAAACTTTAACAAATTATCAATTCCTTACAAGCCTCAAGATTTAATGATATGGGAATTTTGCCATATGCTGATGGTCCACTCCATAGGGTTACCAGTTATGAAAAATTCCAATGCTATGGGTACACCTTTTGTACTTCTGGACATGATAAAATATTTGCAGTAATTGAAATTTTTTAATGTTCATTTTGTCTAAAAAAAGTATCGTATCATCAAACCTAATGTTAATATATTTTTGTACAGGACCAAATTCAAATGCTTCTCGATGTATACAAAGAGAGTAGTCGGGAGGAGACCTTGAATGCCAGGCCTATTTTTGAGGTTTTCAAAAAAGATACGCGAGGACGTGTTCATTGTGTTGGGTCCACATTTCGAGAACCGCTATATTAGGGTTGGCATTTGCTAGAGAAATGCTTGGGGAGGTGAAAGAGGACACCAAAAATTGGAAGGATCATGTTGATCACCTTAGGAGTGACATAGAGGGGATAAAATCCTCATTAGATGAATTCATTACTAACTTGAAAATCGGGAAATTTTCATGTGTTGGACACAACGCTCAGGAGTTACCTACTATAAGCGCTGGAACTCCTTCGTGTTCTCGTTCCTCCCCTGCATTCGAGGTTCCAAATTTCACCTCTCTAATTTAATGCAAAATACTATCCCATACACGTGAACTTGTTGGTTATGGGAGGAAAACGTAACCAGGAACCATCTCGACCGTTCACTTCCATACGTTGAGAAAGAATGAAGTGCAAGTTTTACTCGATGACATCAAAGTGCCCGAGTATCCAGTTTGGGGTGGAAAACAAGCTCATTGCGAGAAATTGGAAGATGTTGGTAAAAATGGAATTATGTATTGGCTCGACGACCTTTATCCTCCCATAGGTGACACCGACGAATGACCTTTGTCCTCCCATTGGTGACACCGGCGACCTACGCCACCATACTTCGAAGTACTTCCCTCTAAGGTACGAATCTGCAAAATCTCTACTTATATTCCTAATTTATGCTTCTATAATAATGCTCCACCACCTACTGAATTCAGTTATGTTGTTTTCGTTTATAGCATTAAGAAATTATTGAGTTATGGTTATGAAATCAACTATTAAATTGATTTATCGTTATGCAATCTACGTATGATATTGAGTTATCTTTATGCAATAAAAAATTGAATTGAGTTATCGTTATGAAATCAACTATTGAATTGAGTTATCATTATGCAATCAACTAGGAAAACCAGTTATTTATTTATCATTATTGAGCGGGAAGCGCGGGCAAGCTGTTATATATAACAGTTATTATATATAACAGTTGTTATATATAACAAAGCTGTTATATATAACCGTTGTTATATATAACACCCCTGTTATATATAATAACTGTTATATATAACAGGTGTTATATATAACAGGTTATAGGGGTTGATTCTCAAAATTTAGTATTATCTCGTTGATTTCTTATATAGAACAACTAACCGTATTCCAAGAAATCACCCTCGAACAGCTGTTATATAGAACAACTAACATGATTTCTTATTCTCTCGTTGATTCTGAAAATTATTTTCAAAGAAGATTTATTGGAACTGATCCTATGTTAAGTCATTAATATCTCACTAACGAAGAAAAGATCACTGAAAATCCAATTCTCTTTTAATATCTCACTAACATAGATTAGGCTTGAAAACAAACCGTTCGAGGGTGAAAACCCAAACCAGCCACCAAACGGCCCTGTAAGAGGCATGAACTCTTCTAACGGGACTAATGTAACTCGTATGAACTGACCGCATAGTCCCGGGTCTCCCGATTTGAGAATATGATGATAATTTCAAAATACGTAGATTAGGTTGAAAACAGGCCGCTCGAGGGTGAAAACCCAAACCATTACCCAAACAACTTCGTAAGAGGCACGAATGCCTCGTACGGGACCAATGTAACTCGTATGAACTGAGCGCATAGTCCCGTGTCTCTCGGTTTGAGAATATGATGATAATTTCAAAATACGTAGATTAGGCTTGAAAACAAGCCGCTCGAGGGTGAAAACCCAAACCAGCTCCCAAATGGCCCCGTAAGAGGCACGAACACCTCGCACGAGACCATTGTAACTTATATGAACTGACCACGTAGTCTCGGGTCTCTCGGTTTGAGAATATGATGATAATTTCAAAATACGTAGATTAGGCATGATAATAAGCCGTTCGAGGGTGAAAACCCAAATCGTCCCTCCAACAGCCTCGTAAGAGGAACGAACACCTCGCACGGGACCAAATGTATCTCTTACGAACTGGCTGCGTAGTTTCGGGTCTCCCAGTTTGTGAATATGACGCCGCTCGAGGGTGAAAACCCAAACCAACCCCCAAACGGCCCCGTAAGAGGCACGAACGCCTCGCACGGGACCAATGTAACTCGTACGAACTGACCGCGTAGTCTCGGGTCTCCCGGTTTGAGAATATGACGATAATTTCAAAATACATAGATTAGGATTGAAAATAAGTCGTTCGAGGATGAAGACCCAAACTAGCCCCCAAATGGCCCTATAAGAGGCACGAACACCTCGCACGGGACCAATGTAACTCGTACGAACTGACCGCGTAGACCCGGGTCTCCCTATTTGAGAATATGACAATAATTTCAAAATACGTTGATTAGACTTGAAAATAAACCGTTCGAGGGTGAAAACCCAAACCAGCCACCAAACGTCCCTATAAGAGGCACGAACACCTCGCAAGGGACCAATGTAACCTGTACGAACTGACCGCATAGTCTCGGGTCTCTCGATTTGAGAATATGATGATAATTTCAAAATATGTAGATTAGGCTTGAAAACAAGCCGTTCGAGGGTGAAAACCCAAACTAGCCACCAAACGGCCTCGTAAGAGGCACGAACACCTTGCACGGGACCAATGTAACTCATACGAACAGACTGCGTAGTCCCCGGTCCCCCGATTTGAGAATAGGACAATAATTTCAAAATACGTAGATTAGGCTTGAAAATAAACCGTTCGAGGGTGAAAACCCAAACCAGCAACCAAACGGCCTCGTAAGAGGCACGAGCACCTTGCACGGGGCCAATGTAACTCATACGAACTGACCACGTAGTCATGGGTCTCCCGATTTGAGAATACAACAATAATTTCAAAATACGTAGATTTAGCTTGAAAATAAGTTGTTTGAGGGTGAAAACCCAAATCAGCCCCCAAATGGCCTCATAAGAGGCACGAACACCTCGTACGGAACCAATGTAGCTCGTACTAACTGACCGCGTAGTCTTGGGTCTCCTAGTTTGAGAATATGACAATAATTTCAAAATACGTAGATTAGGCTTAAAAATAAGTCTTTCAAGGGTGAAAACCTAAATTAGCCCACAAACGGCCCCATAAGAGGCACGAACACCTCGCACGGGACCAATGTAACATCTACGAACTAACTACATAGTCTCGGGTCTCCTGGTTTGAGAATATGATGATAATTTCAAAATATGTAGATTAGGCTTGAAAATAAGACGTTCAAGGGTGAATACCCAAATCAGCCCCCAAACGGTACCGTAAGAGGCACAAACATATCGCACGGGACCAATGTAACTCGTACGAACTAACCGCGTAGTCTCTAGTCTCCCGATTTGAGAATATGATGATAATTTCAAAATACGTAGATTAGGCTTGAAAATAAGCCGTTCGAGGGTGAAAACCCAAATGAGCCCCCTAATGGCCCCGTAAGAGGCACGATCACCTCTCACAGGACCAATGTAACTCGTACAAGATGACCACGTAGCCTCGGGTCTCTCGGTTCAAGAATATGACGATAATTTCAAAATACGTAGATTAGGCTTAAAAATAAGCCGTTCAAGTGTGAAAACCCAAACCAGTCCCTAAACGGCCCCATAAGAGGTACAAACACCTCGCACGAGACCAATGTAACTCGTACGAATTGATCGTGTAGTTCCAGGTCTCCCGATTTGAGAATATGATGATAAATTCAAAATACGTAGATTAGGCTTGAAAACAGGCAACTCGAGGGTGAAAACCCAAACTAGCCCCCAAACGGCTTCGTAAGAGGCACGAACACCTCGCACGGGACCAATGTAACTCGTATGAACTGATCGCATAGTCCCGGGTCTCCCGATTTGAGAATATGATGATAATTTCGAAATACGTAGATTAGGCTTGAAAATAAGACGCTCGAGGGTGAAAACCCAAACCAGACCCCAAACGGCTCCATAAGAGGCACGAACACCTCGTACGGAACCAATGTAACTCGTATGAACAGACCGCGTAGTCCCGGGTCTCTCGATTTGAGAATATGATGATAATTTCAAAACACGGAGATTAGGCTTGAAAATAAGTCGTTCGAGGGTGAAAACCGGAACCAACCCTCAAACGGCCTCGTAAGAGGCATGAACACCTCCCACGGGACCAATGTATCTCGTACGAACTGGCTGCATAGTTTCGGGTCTCCCAGTTTGTGAATATGTCACCGCTCGAGGGTGAAAACCCAAACCAACCACCAAACGTCCCCGTAAGAGGCACGAACACCTCGCACGGGACCAATGTAACTCATACGAGCTGACCGCGTAGCCCCGGGTCTCCCGGTTTGAGA
This sequence comes from Sambucus nigra, assembly GCA_949130495.1. NCBI lineage: Eukaryota > Viridiplantae > Streptophyta > Magnoliopsida > Dipsacales > Adoxaceae > Sambucus > Sambucus nigra. The sequence continues at coordinate 647,944,555 of OX422215.1, read as the reverse complement.
ATATGACGATAATTTCAAATACATAGATTGGACTTAAAAATAAACCGTGCGAGGATGAAAACCCAAACCAGTTCCCAAATGGCCTCGTAAGAGGCACAAACACCTCGCACGGGACCAATGTAACTCATACGAACTAACCGCGTAGTCCTAGGTCTCCCGGTTTGATAATATGATGATAATTTCAAAATACGTATATTAGGCTTAAAAATAAGTCGTTCGAGGGTGAAAACTCAAACCAGCCCCCAAACGGCCCCGTGAGAGGCACGAACACCTCGCACGGGGCCAATGTAACTCGTTTGAAATGACCGCGTAGTCCCAAGTCTCTCGATTTGAGAATATGATGATAATTTCAAAATATAGAGATTAGGCTTGAAAATAAGCCGTTCAAGGGTGAAAACCGAAACCAGCCCTCAAACGGCCTCGTAAGAGGCACGAACACCTCGCACGGGACCAATGTATCTCGTACGAACTGGCTGCGTAGTTTCGGGTCTCCCAATTTGTGAATCTGTCACCGCTCAAGGGTGAAAACCCAAACTAATCCCCAAACATCCCCGTAAGAGGCACGAACACCTCGCACGGGACCAATATAACTCGTACGAACTGACCGCGTAGCCCCGGGTCTCCCGATTTGAGAATATGACGATAATTTCAAATACATAGATTAGGCTAAAAAATAAGCCGTTCGAGGGTGAAAATCCAAACCAGTTCCCAAACGGCCCCGTAAGAGGCACAAACACCTCGCACGTGACCAATGTAACTCATACGAACTAACCGAGTAGTCCTAGGTCTCTCGGTTTGAGAATATGATGATAATTTCAAAATACATAGATTAGGCTTACAAATAAGTTGTTCGAGGATGAAAACCCAAACCAGTCCCCTAAAGGCCCCGTAAGAGGCATGAACACCTCGCACGGGACCAATGTAACTCGTACGAACTGATCGTGTAGTCCCAGGTCTCTCGATTTGAGAATATGACGATAATTTCAAAATACGTAGATTAGGCTTGAAAACAGGCCGCTCGACGGTGAAAACCCAAACTAGTCCCCAAATGGCCCCGTAAGAGGCACGGACACCTCGCACGAGACCAATGTAACTCATACGAACTAATCGTGTAGTCCTAGGTCTCTCGATTTGAGAATATGACGATAATTTCAAAATACGTAGATTAAGCTTGAAAACAGGCCGCTCGAGGGTGAAAACCCAAACCAGTCGCGAAATGGCCCCGTAAGAGGCACGAACACCTCGTACGGGACCAATGTAAATCGTACGAACCGATTGTGTAGTCCCAGGTCTCCCAGTTTGAGAATATGACGATAATTTCAAAATACGTAGATTAGGCTTGAAAACAAGCCGTTAGAGGGTGAAAACCCAAACCAGCCCCCAAACGGCACCGTAAGAGGCACAAACACCTCGCACGGGACCAAAGTAACTCGTACGAACTGATCAGGGAGTCATAACTTGCGTAAGATTTTCAATTTTAGAATATAATAATAATTTCAACTCCTATATCTTCTCTTTTTTGTATCCTATTTTTTTTGCAGGATAACATTTTGTCGTTGGCATTTATTCACGTGGAACACATAGAGAACTCAATTGTTTACAACAAGGGGTTTATTAATGATTCTATTTTTTTGTGTTCTGCCCGTGAGGGCTTTTGTAGTTTTATTGTTAACTTTTATGGTCGTGCGGGCTTTTGTAAGTTAATTATTATATTTTGGGGCCATGCGGGCTTTGTGTTACGCCGGTTTTGTATTAGCAGGTTTTGGAATGTCCAGAAAATAGAGGAAACTCTGTCCAATTTTTTTTGGTCTGTGAACTATTAAAGACTTGTAATATTTTGAAGTTTGTATGTACATTAGTTTATCATCAACGTGCAATATTTTCAATTTGTGAATTTTCGTGCTTTCAAATAATTAATTTTTTTTCTTCTTATAAAAAATTTGGCATAGTTCAAAACCGTGCCAAAAGTGTGCCAAATTTTGGCACGATTTTGAACTGTGCCAAAAATTTTTCAAACTGTGGTCAATCTGGCACAGTTAAAAAGTGTGCCGAAAATATCAAATTCTGGAACGGTTTAAAAGTGTGCCAGAAGTGTTCATGTTTGGCCATATCTTGCACACTTTTAAACCGTGCCAGAAAAAAATGGCCATTTTGGAACACCTGATTCTGGCACAATTCAAAACCGTCCCAGATTTGATCTGGCACAGTTTTAAACCGTGCCAGATTCCTATTTTTGGTGTAGTGTAATCTCAGTCCCTTAATTATAATTAATACGACTAAATAATTATAATTGCAACTCCACTCCTTTACTCAAAATTATATTTCGAGATCCCCATTATTAATTATTTAGTTCTCCCAAAGTTAAGGTTGCAAATACTCGTTAATAAAATAAATTACTCATAATTTATTTCATTAACTTCATTAAGTCCTTGAGCGATCCAACTTAACTTATTTATAGTGTCGGATTAACATAATCCACCTGCAGGGTTTGACATATACAAAACTTATAAGCATATCAAGGGGGTATCACCACTCTCTATACCGAGACGTTGATTTCATCCATAAAAGACTTCCACAATACATTAATCACCATTACCCAATTGATTGAAATTATTGATCCTATAACGAATCTCACCCAATAAGTCAAAGTAATAAATAACTCGAGCATGTGTTCATCAATCATATCCAGATTAAGAGCGTTAAGTAATCCTTGTAATCACGAGGCGTACATTGTTGTTGATGTAAAAAAACTAGATTTGATCTAATTAATTAATCACAAATAAAAATGAGTAAATAAATAAGACAAGATATTTTTAATGTGGTTCAGCCTTAAGGAAATGGCCTACGCCCACTTGTTTGTATTACTGGGTGTCTTTCCTTGGTTTCGATTATTCTCGCATGCCCTGCCAAGAGGGTATTATAATGTATTTATAGCCCTTGGGCTGTCAATGTGAATAGATAGTGTGCCTTTATCGAATAGGCATTTACATCTCTACAAGGTAAGGAATGACTGTAATCCAATAAGCATTGAATATGTTTGGTCGTTTGGCATTCCCAATAAGTTACTCGGTATGCTTGGTAGCTCGGTACACTGAGTTGCTCAGTACATTGAGTAGATCGGCAATTGAACTTGTGCCATGTTGGATGATACGTGTCTTCATATAATTGGTCCATGTCAGCTGACTAATTTTTATATCAACAGAAGCCCCCAATGTTTCACAGTTGAAGCTTGATGTGAGAGTGGAATATTTGACCCAAAAAGTTGTTCAGGCATATTTCCCATATCTTGATTAATTACAAACCTTCAACACTTGTAAATTTTTTCCACTTTGCGTAACAGTTTTGAGCGTGAAATGGCAATTTTGTAAATATTTTGAATTCTGGTGAACACGTGGGTATTTGCGTCTTTTTCCTCTGATTAGCTGTCGAGAACGCAACTGTCGTCACTTTTGATCATTAATTTTCTCATTTTTCGAGGCATCATATATAAAGACAGTAAAATATGATTGTCTTCTACGTTTTGCCATCTTTGTTTCCAAAGTCCTTGATTTCTCGTTTTTCTCCTTACGAACATTCTTTTTATCATCTGTCTTAGCTGATTTCTTAATCTTCTGTAAGAATTTATCCTTCCTTCTTCTTTCTTTGCTTTAGTCACCATGGTTTACTCTATTGAGTCATTGGATAAGTTTAGAACTGATTTTGCGATTCCTTCCTAGATTGATTTGGAAGAACCTATTTATCCTTGTGATTTCTTTTCTTTAGCGGAGGGACACTGGATTCCCTCTATTTTTGTGGATAAATGTCGTTTTTCTTTCCTGCGTAATCCCCCGTGTTTGGAATTTTGCCAATACTTTGATATTGTACCTGCAAGAGTAGTTCCAAATACATGGAGGGTAGTTAATGGCGTACATAGAATAACTCAAATACATGGAACCCACCTAGGGATTCCTCAAATTATATTTTGTTATAAATGGGTCACTAGTGACACTACTTTTTATTTAAAAACTAGGTATGTGTAACAGAGCCTTGGTGGTCAATCTCCTTGATTCTAATAGGGATTATTTTGGTCACGGGGTTATAATGAAAAATTGGCAACACCCTCCATTAAATGGCGGTGATGTGTACCAAGGTCCCAGATGTCCTCCTTATGGCAATGGGATAGGTTGTTCTTTATTTTTTAAACTAGCTCTGTGTTTGTTTCATAAAATGTTTTGCTGACTTTTTCTTTTTACAGTTGACAGTAAAAGAAAACCCCTAAAACAGAGTGATATTAATATAAAAGAGTTGAAGCTTATTTGGGTCTTCAACAATCAATCGGTTCGGAGTACGTGAGATTTATTTCCTATTTGTTGAAATACAAGAACACTACTTCCTCCTTTATTGCTTGGCCTGTTGTTCCACCTACTTTGGTGATTGATCTTGAGCAAAGTCCAACATCGCCTTTAGTTGTTGAAGAATCTTCCTCTGATTTGGGTACCTCCCTTGCTGATCTAATGACAAGGAATAGGAAAGTTCTTGATCTTTTTGCTAGGATTGTCCCTAGTGCTGAAGGGGCAAAAAAGAACAAAGAAGATATCCCAGATGAAGGGATTAACAAAAAGGATATTGCTCCATCTGGGGGGGGGGGAATTACATCTGTTAAGGAGGTTACCAAGAAGCCCCCTGCTATTAAAAAAGAGGCATTACCTTTGATTGAAGAGGCTGCACCTCTGAGAAGACTAAGAAAGGGTCCTGCAAAAAGGGCCACGGATGCTGCTACTCCACCTCCTGGGGTTGAATTACCTTCCTTATGTGATAGTCTTCCAGCTTTCATTACTCCTGGTTTGGCTAGGAAATTAATCTGGTCTAGAACTCTCCTAGATCACAGAGCTACATAGACCTCTACTCCTCGGGGAAAAGTCTCTGATTTGACTACCCAACACCTAGCATTATTAAGTGTTAGTTTACCTTGACATTTCAATTCCGCTTTCAATTTTTATATACTAACTTGAGTTTCTCATTGTCTTGCAGTTTTTGGTGTATTTAAATAATATCTTGGAAAATGATGAAGCTATCAAAGTTTATTCTTCTTCCAATGAAGTAGAAGAGGCCCTTACTGGGTTATTAAAATCTTTGGAGGACTCCCAGCAATAGTATGAGGTTAATAAGACCTCATAGAAAAATGAAATGAAGGATGTTGAAAAGGCTAAGAAAGCAGCTGTTGATGCTGCAAAGGAGTTAGAGGAGAAGTTGAAGGCTGTCATTTCCAGTAAGCAGAAAACTGAGAGCAAGCTTAAAGAGGTTGAACGACGTAAGAAAAACTTGAGCATAGAGAATAATCTGTCGAAAGTCTTTTTTCCCAACTTAATGAGAAGCTTTCCTTAGAGAGGACAAAGAGAAAATTTATTATGAAGCATTCCTTTATCTCTAGTTGGGATAAAACCTGGAACAATACTTTAGCTGCTACTTCTGCTCAAATTGAGTATGTAAGTTTGAAATTCTTCAGGGATGGATGGATTGCATCTCTAAAAAATTAAAACACTGCTAAAGACGCTGAATTATTTCAGAAACATGTCCATGGTCCTCCTCTTGTCTTTGAAGAAGAAGAAGAAGAAGAAGAAGATGAAGTTGGGTCTGATGAATCTTCTGTGATGGTGATGGAGTAAACACCTGATGTTATTGTTCCTCATTCTTTCAAGCAAGCCCAACAAACAATGCGTTCTTCTGGTCAACATCAGTTACCCTCCGAGTAACTTCACTAACCAATTCCTTTTTTTGGATATCCCCATCCCCCAATTCCCACTTCGAAATCAATTGAGAAGGTGGTGGGTGATATGGAGAAGGTGTAGAGTTATTCGGTAGTTTTTCTTTGCTTTCCTATGCTTTTCCTTTATTTTGTACCTCTGGTTGTACTCCCATTTGCTATGATCAATAAAATTGACTTGTTACTTATCTGAAATTCTCCTCTACAATTCAGTATATCTGTTGTTGATATGTTTTTACTTTTCCTTACTAGTTTGTTGCTAGGATGGATTTTTTGTCTTCTTATGATTCTGATCTGCAGATAAGGTCTACTGAATTATTCAAATCTGGTCACACGAATTTATCCGATGAAGAAATAATTGCAATATTAGGTGATGATGCCTCAGAACAAGCAAAAGAGGATTATCAATACTTGAAGTTTCTTCTTAACCGAGCTATAGTGAATAATGCGGCCTATTATGAAATGATTGAGGAGCTCCAAGATTAGTTCAAAGAAGTTAGTGCCCTTCTTCATGAAAGTTATGAGAAAAAATATCAACAATTAAGCGCTGATCGGGCTATAATAAATTCATTTCTTCCCATAGTAAAAGAGAAAGCGTTCTGAAATTTTAAATTGAAGAGAACAAAATCATCGACAAACTGCTGGAGGAGGAAAATAACATTTTGAGAGAAGAATTGAGATAATTAAAATTTGCTTCTTCTTTTGGAGCTATAGTCCTATTTAATGATGACAGTATTTCTTTTTTGGAGACTAAAAATGCTTCATTAAGAGAAGAGTTAGAAGCTTTGAAAAGAATTAGACCGGCATCCACTTCTCGGGGTAGAATAAGAGCTGGTCGAAGTAGCATTGAAGAGACTAGAACTCGACAAGTAATAGAAAATCAAGTTGCTCAATTGAAGGTAAAAAATCAAGCTCTAGAAAAGATGTCCTAGAAGATTCAAATGATTACAGAACAACAATCCACTCAGAGTTCTTCGTTGTAGAATAAAGAAAGTGTGCTGACAAGACTACACTAACATGTTGAATGGCTAACTTATCAGTTTCACAAGCAGACCAGAGAGTTCTAGACGGAAGGATACAATCTTTATGCCATATTGAAGCAATTAAACAATAAAGGGTAGAAACAGGGATGGATTAACGTTTTAAATATAATGAAAGTTGAGTAAGGAACTAAACTGTGGGGTTGGTTTAACCTTGGGCTACTTGATCTACCAAAACCACATATCTAGCTAGATGTTAATTGGATTCCAATTCGCTTTATTCATCATTGTTTGATTTCCAAGTACCTAGGTGATTACGACCTTTATGAAGACTTTGAAATATCCCGACCTACTCATTTTCTAGATTGACCAAGTTCAAGTAACACCAGAATGCTAAAGGACTTGAACTTTATCAATTCTTCGTATTCTTTAGATGACCCTCCAGCTGGAATGGATCCTGTATCAAAATCTGAAGGAAAGAAACCAATATAATAGGCTATTTGTATTTTGTTAATAACAATTGTTTATTTTAATGAAAAAAATAAACTTTTGTATTCTTGATTTTAAACATGGAGTTCTTTTGCAATTTTAACACTAGATCAACAATATGATGTTTATATTAGTAAGTTACTAATAAGAATGATAGATCTCTTATCTCATCAGTCTTTGAATATATATTTAAGTGGACAATTTGCCCTTTTTGATTTGAATTCCTAGACAATGGAACTTTTACCCCATGTGTTTGTCTAGTTATAGTGATTTTTTTTATCACCCATAAGTGCCTAAGCAATGGAATGTTTATCCCATGTTCGTGCTTAGTTGTAGCAATCTTATCTAGGCGTATAGATAAATAATTTACTTGGTTCCGAGGCAGTGGATAGTTTACCCAACTTCTTGCCAAGTTTAGATGCATCTTGGGTCACCCATGTGTGAGTCAAGTAGGAGTTGCTTGATTGTTTTATCAATATTGTTGGCATCTTTATTGATGTCGCCCAACATTTGGTTGGAAGTTGCTGATACCGACCAACATTTAGTTGTTGGTTGCCAATGTCGACCAACATTTAGTTGTTGATGATGCCGACCCACATTTAGTTGATGGTTGCTGATGCCGACCAACATTTAGTTGGTTTTAATTTTTAAATGTTGCTCTTAAGTGTAGTATGTAGAACTAGTACTCCGGAAAAAAAAACGAATGGGAAATCATATTTTTTATTCATATCAAAATAATTGGGTACATTGACTGTTACATCACTGGTAGTACTTTCCTAGGTGCTCTGCATTCCATGAATTCTTAAATTCTTCCCCTTCTAGAGTTTCTATCCTGTAAGTGCCAGGACAGACAACTTATGCGGTGCGATATGGCCCATGCCAATTGGCCTCCAACTTGTTATGCTTTTGAATTACCCTCTTAAGCACATAATCACCTTCTTTTAGATCAAATTTCTTTACCCTCTTGTTATAGAACATGGCAGCCCTTTGTTGGTAGGCTGCATTTTTATTGCTGCATCTTCTCGAACTTCCTTTACCATGCCAAAATCTAACCTTCTCATCAAATCAATTACTGGAGAGTTAAAGTTGAGCACCATATGAGTAGTTAATCCCAATTCAGCAGGTATCACTACGTCACTTCCAAAATCTAGCATGTATGGTGTCTCTCTAGTTGCTGTTCGGGGAATTGTTCGGTCAGCCCATAACAATGACTGTAACTCGTTAATCCAATTCCCCTTTGCATCATCTAATCTCTTCTTCAACCCCTTTAGTAGATTTATGTTCGTCACCTCTATTTTCCCATTACTTTGGGGATGACTTTGAGCCGAATGGACTTTTTGAATGTTGGACTTAAAAAAGTACTCTGCAAACTCATCATTATCGATATGGGTATCGTGATCTATGATAAAGCGGGGCAGACCATATCGGCAAATGATGTTATTCCAAATAAATTGATAAACCCTTTCCTAGGTCATATCAATGAGAGGTTCGACTTCCACCCACTTTGTGAAGTAAAAAACCGCTACAATCAAATATTTGAATCTTCCTCATGTGGTGGTGGAGGCCCGACCAAGTCTATACCCCACATAGCAAATGGCCCAGTGAAGTGATTGATGTTAGTAGCTCCTGAGGAATTCTGAGTATAGTAAAAAGTCTGTGACACTTGTCACATATTTTAGCATAATCCTTACAATCAGCATGCATTATTGGCCAGTAGTACCCTTGCATACTCATTCTCTATAGTATAGTTCTTCCTGCTACGTGAGCCCCACAAGATCCTTCATGAATTTCCTCTATTAGGTTTTTAACTTCTGTTGGGTGAACACACCTTTGCAAACCTGCTATTAAACCTCTCCTTTACAGAACTCCATTATTCAAAACATATCTAGCAGCCTTGTACTTTAGCCTCTTTTCTGTAAGTAGGTTGGCTGGTAGAATACCTTTTTTAATATATGCTCGGATGGGATCCATCCAGGATGGTACCATATCCAAGTCGATAAAATTCATCATCACGTCTTCATCAATACTTCTGTTAGCAAGTAGTTCAATGGGGATTGTTCTTCGTAACTCAGTTTGATTTGCTGAAGCTAACCAAGCAAGTGCATTTGCTCTTGCATTCTCCAAGCTAGGGATTCTAACCACCTGAACGGCTGCCAAATTAGCTACATTCTCCGAGTCCTTGGCTAAATATCTTGACATGAACTCCCCTTTTGTTGCATAAAGACTTAGAATCTGATTCACCACTAATTGCAAATCACTGAATACCACAACTTACTCTTCATTCAATGATTTATCTAAGTTGAGACCCACAATCACGGCTTCATACTCAGTTTCATTATTGGAAGCTTGAAATTGGAAAAGCATAGCATATTCAATGTCTATCCCATCTGGACAGTTGAGAATAATTCCAACTCCACATCTTGTTGCACATGAAGAACCATCGATATATAAATTCTATATAGGAATATTATCATCAAACCCTTGGTCTGATAGAATTCCTCGATGGAATATCTTATCCTTCATCTCTTCATATTTCTTTTTTAACTCTTGTACTTTACCAAAGGATTCTGGTTGATCAGTTGCCATCCCTTCTAGAAATTCTGTTGCTGGAAGTTGATCGGGGATATTTTCAGTAGACTTAGTGGCCTCCTTGAGTTGCTCTGACTTAGCCCCTTGTTAATCGGGGACATCTGGGTAAGTAAATTCAACAATGAAATATGCCACTGCCTAGCCTTTAAAAGAATACCTTGGCTCATAAACAATGTCATACTCCCCTAATTCCACTACTTAGTACATTATTGTTCCAGACTTTTCTGGCTTATGTAAAGGTTATCTAAGTGGCATATTAGTATACACCATTATAGTGTGGTCTTGAAGATAAGGTTTCATTCTCCTTCTTGCCTCAATTAATGCCAATGCCAGCTTATCCAATTCGGGGCATCTAATCTCTGCTCCCCGAAAAGCTTTGCTAGTACAATAGACCGACTTCTTTACTCCACTCTCGACTCTGATCAAGGAAAAACTGGCTGCGCTTTCTAAAACAACCAGGTAAAAATATAATTTTTCTCCCGTCATCGATCTGGATAATAAATGAGGTGTCCCCAAGTATTTCTTCAATTCCAAAAATGCCTTCTCATATTCCTCGTTCCATTCAAAGGTCTTTCTAAGCACCTTGAAGAATGGAAGACATCTATCAGTTATTTGGGAGACAAATCTATTGAGAGTTGCAGCAGTCCCCATAAGGCTCTACACTTCCTTCTTAGTATTCGGGGAATATAACTCCAGCAAAGCTTTTATCTTGTCAGGGTTTGCTTCAATGCCTCTTTGATTCACAATGTATCCCAGGAACATGCCTTCCTGTATGCCAAAAATGCACTTGTTCGGGTTCTGCTTCGGCTGGTACTTCTCTAATTAGTCAAACATTTGGCTCAAATCATCTATATGATCAGGGGATTTCTTGATTTTGGTTAACATATCATCGATGTACACTTCTATATTTTTTCCAATTTGTTCTTCGAAAACCTTGTTTACCAACCACTGATAAGAAGCACCAGCATTTTTTAGACCAAAAGGCATAACGTTATAACAATATGTTCCTCGGGCGGTAATAAAAGAAGTATTTTCCTTATCTTTGGGCTTCATTTTAATCTGGTTGTACCCAGAATAAGCATCCATGAAGCTTAGTAGCTCATGTCCTGAAGTTGCATCTACTAAATGATCTATTCTAGGCAGAGGAAAATGATCTTTTTGGCAAGCTTTATTTAGATATGTGAAGTACACACACATTCTCCACTTAATGTTATTCTTCTTAACCATTACAATGTTAGCCATCCAATCGGGATATTTTACATCCTTAATAAATGAAACTTTTTGTAGATTTTCCACCTCTTCTTGGATAGCCTGGTTTTTCTCCGGACCAAAAACTCTTCTCCTTTGCTTCACTGATTTGATCTCCTTATTGACATTTATCTCGTGGCATAAAAAATTTGGATCTATCCTCGGTATATCCTCATGACTCCATTCCAATACATGTTTTCTTTCCTTCAAAAATGCTACCAGCTCTTGCTTCAGTACTGGATCGAGTGAAGCACCGATCTGAGTTGTTCTTTCTAGTTACTCGTCATCCAGAATATTAATTTTTGTTGCCTCCATGACTTGGCCTTTAACAAGTTTCGTTTCATATCTTGGGTCTAAGGTTTCAATCTCTGACTCATCAGATTAAACCACTTGATAAGTGGTTGTTTTCTCCTAGAATCCTCCAATTTCTCTTACTCGACGGAAGAGTAGTAACATTCCTGAGCTACTTTTTGATCTCCCTTTAAAACTCCAACCCCAAAGTTGGTTGGGAACTTCAATCACTGGTGTACTATGGATGGAACTGCTTCGAAAATTTTTAGGCTTACTCTTCCCATGAATATATTATAGTCTGACCGGACATTCTTGTACATCACAAAGAAATGCACCTTCTCTGTTCTGCTAACTGGCCAGGTACCAGTCAACATATCTATCTTGATCGTTCTAAGTGGAAAACCTTTTTCTCTATAAAATCCAATGATGGGCCTGTAATACGGCTCCAACTAATTAAGTTTCAAGTTCAAACTATCAAAATAAGGGTAAAACATGATATCTGTCGAGCTAACAGTATCCCCCAGTACTCTCGAAATGATTATGTCCTTCATTCTCATTTTGATCAGCAGGAGATCACCATGAGGATATAAGACTCCTTCCAAATCGTTTTTAGAAAAGCCGATGACAAGTTTATCTTTGTTAACTTTCCTTGGGCTATCTTCTTTAACCAGATTTATTAGCTGTATAAAGGAACATGCTTGAGCCTCATTGATGTAACCTTTCCTTTTAGCACTATGATCACCTCCTCCTGCATCTCCTCCTATAATCATGTTATAATCAAATGAATCAAAAATACCTCATGCTCAGGTTGTCTTGGGCTATTTGGGGGATCGAGATCATCTTCAGGGTCATTTTTATGGTCCCTTTTCCTATCTTCTCTTGGTCGGCAAGGAGATTTGGATATCTGTCGACCTCCGTTGTTGGTCTTTCCGCCATTCTGACGATCAACAAACTTATTCAGCTTTCCTTGTCTAATGAGTGACTCTATCTCGTTTTGGAGAGATATATACTGCTTGGTTGTGTGGACATGATCTTTTTGGAACTCGCAATATCTAATTTATCCCTCCTCTCAGGGATTGTCTTTAGATTTTCTGACCAATTTAATTCCTCGTTGTTCTTAATTTCCTCCAGAACATTATTCATGTCTACTTTCACGGGAGTATAATTAGTATACTGTGACACACCTCCTAATTAAATACTGGGTGATCAGTCCATTATTAAATTAACTAAAAGTGTTCGATTGGTTCATTCTTAGCATCACTGTCGAAAAAAAAAATCTTTATTAATCACCTAATAAATAATTAAACCAAGTGTCAAAATATTTAATTTTATAGATTAAGTCCGATTGTTATTATTAACTATGAAACCATTTTCATGAATACAAATGATAGTATTAAAACCAAACCAACCAAATTAAAGAACAAGCTATATAGATTAATCCGAATAAAATATCCCAAATCGCAGGACAATGTAATAATCACAAGTAATCCCAACTGAAATAGAATACTGAAATAAAGCAAGATTACAAATCTCTCTGAACTGGATAAAACTAGAAATGGGCAACACATGCCCTATCTAATGATGACTAAATAGAAGGCTGTGAATGAAAGGATGGAGTCGTTTACTGCAAGGACCTCCAGCTCCCACACTAGCTGCAGCACATCAACAGTCCAAAGATCTAAGCTTGACGCCCCTGTGGCTGGGCACATGTAATACATATATAGGTATAAGAGAAGGAAAAGATAAAAAGAAAAACGTCAGAGACCCAGTATAAAACATCTTTAAAAATAGTCTAGTAACTATTTAAAATTCTTACCAGTTGATATTACATACATGTTAATACCACGACACTCACTTGGGAATTCTCACCCCTCAACTAGTGTGCACGCCTAACGTACTAACAAACTCATCGGATAAAGCTAACCAAATTCACTAGTCTAATTAAATTTCCCCTCACCAAATTTTGTTTCAGATAATCGTATGATTATAGTTATATCATATAACCATTTTCTTATGAATATATTAGGCCAGTTATATATTTTCGTCTCAATATAGACTTAAGTTCGAAATCACTTATTTCATTTGCTATGAATTATTCAGTTGGTATCTACTTTCAAGCATAGTAGATTAATTGCAGGCATATATATTCATCACTCAAAAAATATATATACTAATAGGGCCCTTCACATAAATCTATGGTGCTAGCATAGTTTGCTATCAAGTCCTTGTATCTCTCATATAAAGGTAAATACTAGTTCGTAATCACTCTCGAACTGTATTAACACAAAACACACATATTGGAGGAAAAGCATAGTTTCAAGTCACTAAGAGGTCGACACATACCCTCACGTCTCTTAGGACTGTCTGACTATCATTCTCGGATAGCCTGTATCAGGGATCCTAGGTTCTAGGTTACGAGTCAATATCTCCCATAAAGGAAACATCTGAACAAGACTGTCCCGATGCAAAAACTTCCGTGATAGCAAGTAGCGCCGGTATGATTAAACACGTAAATTCAAATAATATATGTACATGCACTCATATATATATTTACATTTTTTAACTAGGTACGCCCATGGCCCATAACATATTCTAGCCATGCGTAGCATATAACACTCGAGTTCTACATATAAGTAAATCACTCTTTTTATTCTCTTAATTACTGCAAATTCTTAAGTACTTCTCGACTCTCGAAGTGTATCATCTCGATAAACATAAAATCAGTAGGTGAACCCTCACTACTCTATTGATCAAAGTCTTTCTTAATTATCACAAGACCTACTCTAACATATGCATGATTTCCCACTCAATTTATATTCTCGAAACTTCATGGTTAAATCTCATATAAGCTCGTCTTACCCGACCCTACTTATACCCTACTGGTCCTTCTCATGTCCTATTAAGATATTTAAATTATGTCTGAAGTTCCCTAGACATTTGGATTGGAGTAACATAAAAAGGGGAAGAAGTTTCAATTTCAAAGAGGGTTCAATTGATCGATAAAAAGACGGTCGATCGATCAACATTCTTGAGTTGATCGATCGATCAAGCAGGTGTTAGCTCAGTTTTTGCAATTCTAGCCTACAGGTTTTATCCAAAATATATCCTTAAACCCTCATTAACACATCCCTAACTTCCAACCAAACATCATGAACATTATATAAAACAATATAGAAGATTTCTAACGTAAAACATTCACAATTTCACCAAGAATCGTCATCAAAGGGGATTAATTCAAGAAGTTATCATTTAACCCTAGTTCATCCAATTTTCTCACGAATTGATTTAAATTTCCAGATTTTTATCTCTACTGGGCATCAATTTCGTGGATATTATATTACATATGATAGATATCCATCCTAACATGGTTTCTACTCCAAATTTGCAATAAAAATATCCCAAACAATATTTTATTTTCAAGAGAAGATGGGAGAATAAATTCCTATACTAGCATGGATGTGTTATCAACTTAAGAACAATAAGTTATATACTTTCCTCAGATATAAAGGTCTGATTCTCAGGTGTTGACGGGTATGGTTGCGTCCCTCGTTTCCCGATCTATGCGTTGGTGGTGAAAAATGGCAAAGGTGGTGTAGGTAGGGTGGTTCTCTCCTTTGGAGTCTTCACTCTTCTCCGTTCCTTTGCCTCTCTGGAACTCAACCAATTCTAATCCTCGAAGACTCTAACTCCCATCAGATATAACCTCTCAATTTTCGTTCATAATTAAAGCCTCAAATTAGAAATTACCAAAATGCCCTCCCAGGTTACCGGTTAGGCCTAAAAACATCTCGAGACCCAAACTAAACCCCCGGGTACACTTTTCTGACTATCTCGAACTTTTTGGACACATTTGCGCTCTCAAAATGACCATACGGGTGACTTATAATTAATTCACTTTCATTTCATTAATTTAGTCCCGACACGACACATGCACTTTCATTTCATTAATTTCAATTATTGTCGTATTATTCACTCGCGAAAATTTCTCATATATTACTTTACTCATTTAGTAGTATTCAACATTATTCTTACCAATAATTACTAACTTTAGTCATGCTAGTAAATATCTGTTTAAAAATTCGGATTAATATTAAATTAATTTATCCCAATTTGATTTAATGAATCCGATAATTAAATGCCACAAAAATACGGGGTATTACATACTTTCCTCTAATAACGGAATTTCATCCTGAAATTCGAAAAGTAAGGAATATCCGATAAAAACAGGTTTCCTCCCATACTAAAAATAAAACTAAAAAATAAAGATCAATCACTATTGACAACAAGCTGATTTAACACTCTCGACACTTTATCAATTATAAGGTCAAACCTCAATAACGGCACCTCATCTTGTGCTCCTACTAAACAACATTCGAATAAGACTAAAATCTACATCATTGGCCCTATTATCTCAGTATTATTGGGAGGTCGTACCTCACTACATGTCAACTACTCGTATTTATCTAAACACAAAGCTCTCATCCTGAGAGAAACCATATGAACACCTGACCACGCTTGTCAGTTCTTCGAATCTTGATTTCTAATGACGTAGCTCTTATGACAGTCAAAAGTCACTTAAAACACGTGGCAATTCCACTTTAGTCTTCAGATTCTAACTCGACCAATAATAAAAATTTCTGATTATCCGCTCACCTCTAAATAACTCGAGGAAGAATAGTTAAGGTTCTTCTACACAAAATCTCAATAAGCACTTTGTCCACAATAAACAGGTATGAGTGCTTACACACAACTCTACTATTAGGTACTATTTTCTCCCAATTATTGTAAAATGCTTCACATACTAGCTATAATTGTTGCGGATATGAAATGACCATAATGATTCCAAAATTGCATTCATATTGCTCCACTAGTCGTTTATCACCTTTCGCCTACTCTTCAGGTTATAGGTGATGCAGCCTGCTCAAAACGAAACATCATCCCCACTGCTTCCTGAAATCCTGTATTGAAGGTGGGGTTCAATGATCTCATTCTAGTTCAGAATAATAACGGGCAGGGCCACTTACCGGTGCGATCCTTCTTTTCAAAGAAAGACTGGGGCATACTATCTAATAGTGTAAATCACCCAAAAGAATAAAGATTACTTTTTTTAGGTCCACTTGTTCCACTAATTTAAAGTAACTCCTGTACTTAACTTAAGGTTGGCAACCCATCAAAGAAATTTAACAAATTAACTACCCTCTTCCATTATAAGAATCGTTGGCTTGCTATAATTTTTTTTTCTTTCTGGCCGGTCCTCTTGATCCAACCAATTTTTATTTATCAGTGGTGCATGCGGAGACTACTCACTATGTCCCTCTCAACATCGACTTCCACTTATAATGTCTCTCATTAAGTGATAGTTAATACTCCCCTTCTTTCCTCGGCGTATATTGAAAGTTTCGACCCATGAACCTTTCACTAGGATGTGAACTTCTGGAATTTTTTATACCTTACTAACATCATCATTCTATCTATGCGAAAGTCGCTCTCAATATTTGACAAGGTAAAACTCTGCTCCGAGTGTTCTCCGTAATAGTTAAATTTTACCCTTCTCAAGGAATACCCCTTTTTAAAAGGCTTTCCACAGCCTTTCAATTAAATTCGGGTGTGCTAATCTGATTGCACACATATATATGGATTATCAACCTTCTCACATGATGCTTAATCCAATTTACCATTCACATTTCATTCTATTAGTCCCTCAATCATTTCACACATCTATTCCCACGTTCCTTTAACCCGGACGATTCTGACCTCAGCTTACCAGGATGTCCACACAGCTTATAAACTGGCATACCGACATAAACATACCATACGCTTCACATATAACACTCAATTATTTATTGCCCCTGGATTCACAATGTGGATATAACACTTGGGTCTTCTCAATCACCCCAGAACTCAAAATTTTTAAATTGTCCTTAACATCTTTCCCACCTTCAACTCGTGGTGATAAAACAAAAATTCCAATGCTTCCTTACCACACAACCTGCTCCACTAGCCTTAAATCCTAATTAAACTACTCACAGTTATAACTACATACTTCAATGATAACCGAGGTACGTCTTATGGACTAATGACCAAATATCTCCATACTTCCAACCTTACGCTAAGTTTCATCCGTGGGATGTCTTGCAAAGTGAAATCCAAACAAGGAACCCCCCGATACACTACTACCTAGAATTGTTGGTTATCAAAATCCGTTAGGTCCTCCGTCCATAAAATGTACCCCTTTATTCCCATCCCGTGACATAGGGCTACCTCTCCTCCCGTAATTACATTTAAATAAGGAACTTTTAGCCAATTGCACTATCGCTCAGTATTGGTGGTAATCACATTCCATAAACCTCATAGATATAGAATCGGAACTCTCGAAATCCTATCCACAAACATATGAATATAAGTCTTAACTCCCACATTTCTAAAGGGCAGATATAACAATGCGCTCTTCCTATCACTAAGTCCTGAGCGTTGAACATAATAATGAGTTAAATCTTTCCACTCAACAGTAAACCCAATACACACTGAATCATGACAATAAAGTCCTTACACACCCCGGGACTAAGAATTTTGATACCACTATACCCTTCGAAGTCTCTATAGTATATGATATAGATGCGAGGCCTACCCTCTTGTAGGTGAGGCTTCGCCAGAATAAAACATCCTGCACTATGACAACAATCCCGATAGACTTGCGATATTCGCCCACTATCGGTCTAATTATTACTATAAAACCATAATTAAGATAATATCATACTCGTATAACACATCACTTGCAACAATTTCTCATATATTACTTTAGTCATCTAGTAATATTCAACATTATTCTTACCAATAATTATTAACTCTAGTCATGCTAGTAAATATTTGTTTAAAAATCCGGATTAATATCAAATTAATTTATCCCAATTTAATTTAATGAATCCCGTAATTAAATGCAATAAAAATACGAGGTATTACATATACTTCCTTAAATGATCTAATGTTTCCTTGACCTTTGATTTCTCGCTTCCACCATTATTCTTGTGATCTTTCTTCTCCGATTTACCCTCATCTTTTTGTGCACTTTCGCTTCAACATTTTTCTTCGCAGCCATAACCTCCTCGACATTCATGATTTTTTCTGCTTTGGCCATTAATTCTATCATGAATTTTGGGGGATATTTAGCCAATTTATAATACAATTTATCTAGCAAAAGACCACTCTTAAGAGCTGTGGTGGTTGTCTTCTCCTCATAGTCTATGACCTCCAGTTTCTCGTTGTGAAAATGAGTGATCTAGTCTCTAGTACTTTCACCTACTTTCTGCATAAAGCTCAACAGATTGGAAACCCTTTTAACCAAAATAGAAATTACCTATAAAGAGCTCTGCCAGTTATTGGAAGGTTGCAATCTTCCCCTGAGGAAGGTTGTTGTACCATAACTGAGCAGATCCAGTAATGGTCCCTGATTCACCCTTCACCTCATTTCATCTGCGACTGCATAAGTATGTGACACAACTTGGTACTGCTCTATGTGAAGGATGGGATCTATTTTTCCATCGTACTTCGGTGTGACCACGGGAGCCTTGAACTTTGCTGGTGTGGGGAAATCCACAATCGCCTCTACAATTGGAGATCCTTTAATAAAGGTTCTTTGGAGAGGATTATTGGCCTTGGACATCTCCCCTAGCATGTCTTCCAACCTCTGAATATATCCTTTCCATGCGTCATTTCTAGCCCCTGACTTATTAGAATTTTCCCGAGCAATAGATCGCGTAGAATTTTCCTCTTGGGATCTTTCTCTTCGAGCTGTAGGTCTCGGGTTTGGATGTGATTTGCCTGAGCCTTCCCTCAAATCATTTGGTTGTTGAGAATTTCTTGATGTAAACTGAGGAGGATTTATGGCCCTCCTAGGGCCCAAACGATTGAAGGGAGAGGCTATTCTCAACCTTTCCACAACACTTGGTCTCTCTGGTGTTAGAGTGATGTCTTCCTAAGAGTTCAAAATTCTTATAGGGGAAGTTGCACCAGGGAGATAGGATGGATCTCTTGAATTTATGAAATAATTGAATTCAGTATGCCTGGATCATGACACAGATTATGGCTCAGTGTGTCACGAGGATGGCGGATGCATGCTTCTCTAGACACTTGTTTGGCCTGTCTGGGCAGATACTTCATTCTGAAAGGTCTGAGCTAACTGTCGCATAGTTTCTTACATAGCTTCTTCCCCCCCCCCTGGCTAGTCTAGTTAAGATTCCTATCAAATCATTCGCGTTTGGAGGTGCAGAAGGATTGGGAGGATTCCCAGCATTATTCTTATTTCTGGATTCTGGGATTTCAGCCATTGGTGATGAGTTTTTTGGTAAAAACGCTAAGTACAGTCATTTTCCACAGACGACGCCAATCTATTGATGTAAAAAACTAGATTTGATATAATTAATTAATCACAAATAAAAATGAGTAAAGAAATAAGATAAGAGATTTTTAAAGTGGTTCAACCTTAATGAAATGGCCTACGTCCACTGGTTTGTATTACTGGGTGTCTTGCCTTGGTTTCGATTATTCTCGCTTGCCCTGCCAAGAGGGGTATTACAATGTATTTATAGCCCTTGGGCTGTAAATGTGAATAGATAGTGTGACTTTATCGAATATGCATTTACATCTGTACATGGAAAGGAATGACTTTAATCTATTAAGCATTAAATCTGTTTGGTCGTTTGGCATTCCCAATAAGTTGCTCGGTATGCTTGGTAGCTCGGTACATTGAGTAGCTCGGCATTTTAACTTGTGCCATGTTGGATGATACGTGTCTTCATATAATTGGTCCATGTTAGCTGACTAATTTTTGTATCAACAATTGTCTTATAAAATCGATATAAAAATAATGAACTCAAATTGGTCCCCTTCAATACACACAAAGTGTACTAGCACAATAAGGTGAAACTATACAGTTTCCCGTAATCAAGATAGACCTACTATTATTTTATGCTACATCGCTACTGATGGTGTGTCCACTTCCATCTAAGACTGTAAACGATAAAACTTATATTCTATAAGAAATGGTGATCTGATCCTCTGTGTGTAAGTCGTAATCAACACACCAAAACATCAACTGAGCAGAATAAGAGACATCAACTAAAATACTACAAAACATAATGTCGATATATGATTCTCACTAAATAGGAATAACTAATTTTATTATAAAAATAAATCCATAACTAAAATTATTACATAAAGCATGGTTTTAGTCTACCACTCTAACACTTTCTCCTCTCACTAATAATACATAGCTTGAGGGTTCTGCCCCTTTTACATTAAAAAAATTGGGAGTGGTTATGGGAGTTTGTTTTGAGGGTTGTACTTAGTTTTGTGAAATTGTTTACTTATTTGAAAACTCACCTAAACCTTTGAATCTTGGGAATAAGTTTTCTTAACTATTTTGATCATTTAACATGGACCGTTACTTCTTCAAATAAGGTTTTATCTTGCTTTTGTTTTAGTTTTATTTCGGTTTGGCACCCATCGAGTATTCTATATTGAGTCAAAGATCTATAAAATTTTCTTTTTGAGGTTTTGCCCCCATTTTGGTCGATTTCATGAGCTGACCATTAACATAGTTGGTTTTGTTGTAATAATTGGATGTAATTAATCCAATAAATATTAAATTGGCTCGATGTCACATATATAATTTTGGGACTCATTAGGATGCGAATAATATCGCACTTAGTTGAGGGGTAAGATGTTAATCCCATGTGGGTGATGATGGGGTTTATTAATTTTTGCATCAAATGTATTTATTGCATTTTAAATTGATTAAATTAATTCTTGCACAACTAGGGCTCTGACCCATATTTAAATACTTTCTTCCCCCAGGTGTTCCTAGACAGGGATAACGGGATTGTTGACTTGGCAGCCTTACAGTTTCATTATGCTGCTCAGGTTTTCGGATCAGTTGATTCTAGTTTACTTGCATTTCATCTTCAATACTTATATTATTTTAGGGTTATTATATGGGCATAAGCACGAGATTTATTCACTTTATGCCGGTTTGTGATACTTACTTTCATGTTAGACTTCTGATGTACTTTGTGTTGGTTAGAATTATTTATTATGGAAATTCTGATTTAAAATTCAATTATGAGCCTTCAATATATAATTTATATTACGATGGTGATAAGAATGGTATTAATTAAAAAGCAAGCCCCATCTTCGGCGTATCCTTCTTGGCCATCATTTGCATGAAAAAATGGAGGTTGTTACACATATATATGTAATTGAAAAATTAGTAACATATTTTATTTTTGATATGATTTAATTATATAAATGTGCCAATCAGTTTATTATTTCTTTATTGGTATGAACTTATTAATTTTTTTTTTCATTTGTTGATTTAATTTTGTTAATTTCTTATGTAGGTCATATAACTGCGAAGAAGTATAATTCCACCAACCGCATTAGAGTGGAAGAGGAGGTTGGACGTGGCAAAGGAAGTTTGATCACCCGTATCATCCTCGTCTAGTAGTAGTGCCAGTGGTTCAAGCAAAGGATATTCTTCTATGCAGTCATTGGATAAAGTAGTCAACCAAGTAGTAGGTGGTTCACTAACTATTGGTGATGGAGGTAAGGAACAATCAATTGATCAAGTTGTTGAGCACGTCGTTAGTGATTTACTAACGGTTGGTGAATGGGGTGCAATAAAAGAGACACATAAAGAAGAAGATAAAGAGAGATAAAAATCACGAGAGGAATCAATAGAGGGTGAAAGAGAGCAAGAAAGAGAAGTGGAAAGAGATCAAGAAACAGAGAAGGAAAGAGAGGAAGAAAGAGATGAAGAAGGAAAGGGATAAGGAGACTTAGAAGGATAATGAGAGGAAGAAGAGGTAAAAGGAGCGAAAGAAGGATAGAACCCTAATGATACAGACGACTTCTTCATCCAAAAATGAAATCCAGCCGTCCACATCTAAAGCTTCCTAAAAGAAACCAGGAAAAAAAATAAGCGAGTCGAATTCAAAACTTCTTGAGGGTTGCACGTTAAATAACCCTGAATTGCTAAAAAAAATTCATAACAATATCGGTTATCCGATATGGAACTGAGTCGAGGAGAAGGGCAAAATGAAGTCCATATACCACTATAAAAAATTTGTTAAGTGGTACATAGAAAAGGTGGACCAAATGAAATGGCTTACGAAATATAGTGGTTGTACCGAGGAGGAGGCTTTAGAGGAATGCAAGTCTGTTTATGCCGTACATTTTGACTGGATAATGAGTATGCGCAAGGGGATTATTAAGAAGCTGGAGGGTGTCACGAAGAAACAAATTGAGCGGGCCACTAGGGGTTACTTTCTTTTTATGGTCGGTTGCTTGTTGTTACCGGATAAATTAGGGAACTGAGTCTCAGTGTAATACCTCCAATCATCGCAAAAAGTTAGGAAATGCAACGGATATGCTTCTGGGATGGGCATATTAGCACAATTATATTGGCAGCTGAGGATTGTGCCACGGGTAGATGTTCGACAGGTGGCTGCATATCTCCCTTCTTGTGAAACTAAATTATTGGATGCGATTAGTAAAGTTTGTATGTATTTTTTATGTGGTGTTTTGGAGTAAGTTTTTGGGTGGAAACATTAGTTCCTTTTTTTTAGATGTTATTATCATTATAATATACCATTCATTTAAAACATATTTTCTTGATAAACAATAATTTTTTGTTATACCTAGTAATTGTTATACAATGATTTATTGTACAAGCAGGATGGATGTACAACACCAAAAGATATTAAAACTTTCATTATAAGTTCACAGCATGAACATAACGACTATAATTTTCTTGTTTCATTTTTTTTTTTAAATGAGGTAAAGTCTTTTTTTATAATTGTCATAATAACTGCTTAGAACTGATATATAAATTAAACTAGCATACAACTTTTGTGATGTTTCGGCGATATGCAATAAACAAATATAATGATAATTATAAAAACTAATATGTATCATAAATTCAATATCTTATCTTAAAGACATTATAAAAGGTTAAATTTTTCATTAAAAAATGTATCTATTATTTTTAAATGTTTTTATTATATAAGAATTATTTTTTATAAATAAAAACTTCAAAACAACTATACGTATTTTATATAAAAAAATATGTACATATTTTTAGTTTAAAAAATAGTATGTCATTTATAGATACAAAACTTAAACTTTTTTCTATACATAAAACGTTAAAAGTGTTTTTATAAATAAAAGAATTTTTATTTATATTAAAAACAATTTTGAAATTTGAAAACTATTTTTAACTTGAAACTATTTTTCATAAATAAAAACTTCAAAAAAATTGTACGTATTTTAAATTAAAAAATTATATATATATTTATTTATTTTTAGTTTAAAAACATTATGCTAATTATACATAAAAAAATATTTTTTCCATAAATACAACGTTTAAAATTATTTCATAACCAGAAACTTTTTTTATTTGTATAAAAATAATTTTGAAATTTTGAAAACTTTTTTAAACTTTTTTTCAAGAAATAAAAATGTTATATATAAGTAGTAGTATTAGTAGCATTGTGTAATATGATTTGAGTGGATAATGATGAAAATAGATTAATTGCATCTAGATTGTTGTGGATCGAAAAATTAATTAATGGTGTATGTAATGGTTCATATTTTTTAGTTTTCAAGAGACTTTTGATTTATTCATTTTTTTTTGTTTCAAAGAGTTTTTTGATTTATTTGGTTTCAAAGAACACTATGTTCAAGATAAAAGAGAGAAAGATATTAGGTATTAAATGTTCATTTACTCCTCTAATACTATCGTGTTAGAGGTATAATATAGATATATAAACGAAACTTTTAAATATGCCCACTATTTTTGCACCCCATTTAAAAAATTTATGTTAACTAATATATCTTTTAGAATATTTAAAAAAATTATTATATCTTAAAAACTACTGTCTTTCTGAATATTTTAAAAAATTACAAAATCATCCTATTCTACCACATTTTCCCCCCAAACCCCAACCTTCAAATAGATTTTCCAAATGATTCAAAAATCAAATAAAATTCCTAAATGGATATAGATATTAAGACAAGAAGTGATTCTCACTAGACTCCCTTGAAAGAAAATGTGAAGGATGTTAGCAATGGATCATAAATTGTGGATCGATCTAACATATTTTTTTGAAGGTGTTTTTTGTGGTAAGAACATGTTTTACAAGGAGAGTTTTGACATTAGCTCCAGTGGCACACCCAGGATTTTTTTAGTCGGTGGGTATGAAAATGTCTGACAGGGTTCAGGGGAGGGAGCTCCCGAGGCAAATTTTTTGTATTATTTTTACTTTGTTCAGGAATTTTATATATATATATATATAAGAAGTAGAATTTTGTTACTATTCCATAAGTGGAATAAGCTAAGTAGGAGTCCAGATTAATCCAACAACACAACGATCCAATGACTGAGATTAATTAATCATGCACTACCTATCTTACCCCTCATACATTTGAGTTCCCCCTCTTTTTACACACTTTAATTTATTTCCACTTTAAATCAAAATTAAAAAAGAATGACATAATTGTAATACCTTACTCTGATTACCTCTCTCCTCTCACGTATACCCAAAATCCTCTGTCCCCATCTCAAACACATGGCGCTCAAGAACCTGAAATCCTCTGTCCTCCTCTCAAACATCATCTTCTACACGTTTTGATACCATATTCTTCATGTTTTGAAATCATTCTGCACGAAATCAAACAACCGAAATCATCTTCTCATACACACGGCTCTCAAACACACGTTGCGTCAAGATTTTTGTATCATTTGGGGATTTTGATTTCTGATTTGTGTTTGGATGATATTGTTAAGGTATTACATCTTCATTTGGAGATTTTTATACACATGGGGATCACATATTTAATTTGGGGCACTATGATAATTTCTTACGCATTGTTTTATTTTCTTTTTTTGTTCTAGGTGATTCAGAATCATTTGTATGAGTTACTATAATCTCAGGTATTTTAATTGGGCTTGATTAATTATAAATATGAAGTCCATTTTTTGTGATATTTGGACTTGATTAATTATACACAAACCCTCAAATTATTAGGGTTTTAAAAATACATTCTTCATTACTGGGGTTTTAAATTTGGGTTTCTTAGTTAATCTGTCTTTTTTTGCACTTTTCTTATATTCTCTACAGATCCTAGTTATTCGACCATTGACATTTTGTTGAATGTCTATGTTTGATCGAAAGGTTTAATTTTCAAATGGTTTATGATTTTGGAGGCAACACACTGTACAATGTATCATTTTTGGTTGGTAAAGATACTTTATACCACCGGCACTTTGTTTATTTTATCTTCACTTTTCATTTGGTATGAATTAGGGGAATAGTTTATATTGTCAAAGTAAGAACGTAAACTACATATACTTGGATAAGAGATTAGAGTTGAGAAGACTGTAGAAAACTGAATACCAATTTAATATTTTCAAATCCAGGCTCCATATTTGGTTTAATAATAGTTATGTTCTGTTGTTCAAATCCATGCTCCATATTTGCTTAGCAATAGTTGTATTTTTGTTGCTTTGTCATTAGATCTTCTAATTATGGAGCATGAATTAAGCATAATTCATGCTCCATATTTGAATAAATACACCCATTTAGTTTTTGTGATTTTGGGTTCTTATGAAATATTTGTTCGGGTTTGAAACTGATTGAATACAGGTGTGTTTATGTTGTTGCAGTTTTGTTGTTCCATTTATATAGATATCTGTGCGGGTTCCATTTATTTTTTTGTGCGGATTTAGTTTTCGTGATTTTGGCTTCTCATGAAATATCTGTGCGGGCTTGAAACAGATTGAATACATGTGTGTTTATGTTGTTTAATTTAGAATACACAAAATACAGGTTGTTTTAGGTAACTTGAAACCCCAAGTAACATGATTTGTATTTTTTTTTAAAAAGAATTCAGATTGTTAGAATATTGGCATGCATTCATCGTCATAAAGTGACTTTGGTTATTAGCCCTGGTGAATTGTTTTATATTGGCAATATAAAACAATTCAGGTGTGTTTATGTTTTTTCTTGGGATGATTTATCATATTGGGATGTCTAAAGTGTTAGATATCTAAAATACTCTCATGGATGAATATTGGATTTTTTTACACATTATATATGAACAACTCCACCCTTAGAATATTTTATTTTCTTTATTTTATTTGATGAAGTTAACTGTTGCAATTGGTGGAGTTGAGTAGAATCCGTGAGATCCTATCAAAGATGCCATCACTACAAATGAAACCGAAGAGGCACAAACTCCGGTGCTTAATCAGCTCCAACAAAACCAAATCAATCCGACCAAAATGGGTCCATTTATTCTAAAGTATGGAATCATGTACAAGGAACTATACAAACACCCAGGTTCCAAACAACAGTCGTATTTAGAAATCTTCGACTGGGCCGGATGGACGTAATATAGCGATTCGGAACAGAAGGCCGCCGAATCTGACATTCGAATGATTTTTGGAAGAATCCGAATGAGTTTCATCAGATGACGTTAGCCCGGATAACTTACCGAAATTGGATTTCCCTGACAGTCTTTCTCTTTCTTGCTCAAGATGAATCATAGCTAGCCCTCGTAATTTCCTGAGTGTTTTTGTTTCTTGCTTCTGGCTTTGATTTGTTGTGAGCCCCTGTAACATGCTGTGAGCCCCCGGCGATTGAGGGGACAGCCACCCGGCGACTGAGGGGTCTTCCGACAGCCCCCGGTGACTGAGGGGTCCTCCCCCGTCTGTTTAGCGAGGAGTTCCTTTCCGAACTCCGAAGCTTTCCCCCCGCTTGTTTTGGGGTACTTTAGGGCTTAAGGGCCCCCCCGTCAAAACCCCTCTTCATCATGATAGGATACAACCTATTTTCATTCTCTTTTGATAAGGAAGACGATTATATCAAACCACTGGAAAGGTCATCGTGGACCATTTCAAATTACTCGATGATACTAAAGAGATGAGATTCACATAAAGCACTCAACGAGGTGAGTTTTGACACATTTGAAATTTGGATTCGAGCCTATGGACTCCCTAGAGGCATGTTCAGCGATATCAACGGTAAGAAGTTTGGCGATCTTCCATGGAAAAATGTGTGAGTTGACATGAAAGAAACTTTACTCTCCTTTCTTCGCATGCGAGTTACTTTTGAGACCAACAACCCCACCCCGTGGTATTTTTCTCTTCATAAATTCATGACTCTTTTGAAGGACTCGAGCTAATTTGGTGACTTTTAATATTGTATTAGATCCGAGTTACTGTTGTTCTTTTTCTTTAAATATTTTACTCCATTGGATTCCCTTATGATAGTGTTAACTAACTTTATTGGCCATTTCTTGATTTAACTGATCGTGTTGGTGCCTATTTGTATCCTGTCTTGAAGTGGCCATCTAAAAGGTCTCATATTTGGTTTTGAACTTAAAGCTTATAGGTTTTGGAATAGTTCATCAGAAATTTCTCGAGGTCTATTCGGGTAAGTTTCAGCTTCTATTTTTTAGAATTTTATTTGTAGAGAGATATCTAGGGGATTATATACTCCAGTAAGGAGAAATTTCTAAAAGTGGCACTTCATCACCACCCATTTTTCAGTAATGGGTAGTCAAACTTTTGTCCCTCCCTCTCATCACATACATATTATATAGATTTTTCTTAGGTTGATTTGCATGTTTACTCTAATTACTTTTGTTATTATTTTCTTTATCATTGCATGAAAGGTAATTAAATTTTGTCCATCGCATCTGGCTTCCCAATTGGAGAGTAAGTAAGAACAAGAGATTAATTTGCTTGATCTGTTTCAAATTCTAATTTGAGGAATTATGAATCAAATGATTTTGTAAAGAAATACAAAATTATGTGGGTATTTGTTTAGGGTTTGAAAGTACCCTATTTGATTTTTTTAGTGGTGAATGCAACAAATCCAATAATTGTCGAAGAATTCAACCTTCTATTGTGCTTTAAAGATAAAAAATGAAATTTATTTTGACGGTAATGCCATTTGTTGCGTAAGCAAGGGTGTTGTGTTTCACAATATATGATGTATTAGCTTTAGACTCGCTTTTGTAAATTTATTTATATTTTTCATAGAGAACAAAATGATTTTTGAAAAGCCTTTATGAAGGTATTTTCTATTCTAGGACATGTCTCAGATTCCAACTATTATTAGGCACAAACCCCTTTTACTTTCCTCTGCTATCACTATTAAGGTTATGCATCATCACTCTTGCTCATGTGTATACAAGATCATTTAGATCTTTATTTATTACTATTGATACGAGACAAACTTGAAGTTCCTGTGACAACGGGCAACATCTTTGCTACAATCTTCCTAGAAACGCACTTTTACTTTTTCTACAAAAAGGCGGCAAATCACATACTTGAACCATAAGCATAGAGTTGACCTTAGAAAAGTATTTAATTAAATGCTCTGATATATTTTTTCACTGTATATACCTTTTAATTTTTATAGATCCCTTTATTTGTTGATTTAATCTTTTATTTCAATAGTACAAAAGGGTTTATTATAAGCCTTTTTCCTTTAGGGGACAACTTACAATGAAGTTATAGTCGAGAATGTTATACTAGAATTTAATCTGACTTTATTTGTTATGACAATTTTCAGTCGTGGCAATGTGAATGTCTTTTAGATAAATTTTAGATCTCTTCTATCACTTCCATATTAGCGGTCTAATACAATTCGAAAAATTATTGGCCCTACATCTAAAATGGCGGGATAGAGGTAATTACCTTCATGTTGTCAACTGATGGAAATTAAAACCATTGGATTTACAATATATAACATATTTATCATGTTTTAATCCTTTAATAGTTATTATGCATCAAACTTTTTTATTTTTTTTCTTCTACAGGAAGAAATTAGGTATCTAACTTTTTAATCCTGTGATGGGCAGGGTCTCATGAGGTTAGTCAACTGACCAAAGATTTCTCCAACAGTTGTAAGTGTGTCTAAAGAAAAGGATAATAGTAGGTTTCAACCATTAAAAAAGGAACATATATGGTTTGTGTCTAAAGGAAGACGTCTAAAAACCAATGAGGAATGCATAAAGTCTATATCTAAAATTCAAGGGATTCAGTATAGGTTCACGTTTTGCGGCCGAGTAGATTTGCACTGCTTAATGTAGTGGTTAGGTTATGATCGGTCTTATTTTTATATTAGCATGGGGACAAAAGGTAATTCCATCGTAGTAAACTTTTATATTAGCATGGTAACTCCAGCGTTGTAAACTTCCAATTATAAAGTCTAGAATAACAATTTTGTTGGATGCTTTTGTTGGCTGTAATCTTTTTCCCTGTATCATGAATTATAACTTTTTAATTACTTTTTTCCAATTTTTATTTTAACTAAATCTGATGTTTTGGGGGTTCTGAGTGGGGGAGGGATTGGTTTCAGTAATTTGGTCATGATAGATAACCAAATGAGAGTGTGTTATCTCATTTGCTCATTCTTTTTCTAGGTATTGCTCGGATATGATCTTTATTCTTCTAGGGACAAGGGTGTTATCTCAGCTATAGATTCATCTGATGATTTCTCAGGGCTACTGAATGAGCCATCCCGACTTTACTTATATTATTGTATGCGTCTAACATTTTTTACATCTATATAATTTCATAACCAATGTTTGAAAAATTTTGCACTTCTAATATTTATTAATATTGATACTTTAAATAAGTTTATAATTATTTTTCAGTTACACAGCTACTCTTCACTCTATCTTGGCCCAATTATAAAATTTGGAATCGAAACATGCCTAATTACATTTAGCACTAGTGCCTAATGTGATTTAAGCTTGAGTTCACTAATTATTTTTCATTTACTTATCACCTTGATTTATATTGGGAGCTTCTTAATTATTTGTTCTTACATGGATGCTGTGTCGAACATGACTGTGAAATTGATGTCCCGGTGTCTATTTTTGTATAGGAATTTTAAAGCTCTGTTTTTGTACAGGAGTTTTAAGCTCTGTTCTTGAAGCTCTTGGAATTTTTGGAGCATCTCAAATCAAACTACCGCTTTTGCAACCCGACAAATACCGCTCAAGCTATGTTTTGTCTCTATATATGGTTTAATATTTGGTGTTAGTACACTTTGATGGAATGTTAGTTCTTTGTTCTGAATGGTGCGTTGGTATGTAAAATTTAATTTTGATTACTTTTAGTAATATCTCATGACTAAGTCGTTCAGTTGTTGTGCTTGATGTTATTCATAAGGAGGCTGAGAATTGTGATTGTTTGTAAGGTTTCTAGGTTTTTCACTTGCTTGGAAGAAGCACTAGATCTAACATGGGAACCCTCCTAATTTCAAAGATGAGGGAGGAATACCGAGACAGATTGATGCTCACTTTTTCTATTTTCACTTCACCAAAGGTCTCCTACACCGTTGTAGAACTGTACAATGCCACTCTCTCGGTGCATCAGTTGCTAGAGAATGGCGATGAATGCAAGGTACTTGATAATGAATAACTGTGTTGAGAGTTCCAAAAGATCTCATTGTTTCCACAACTGCATATCTCATATATTTCCCTGAATGCGAGTACGAGAACCATATATGAAGTACCGTTACTTCCTAAAAAGTATTTACCTTGGCATGGTTAGGGATGGCAGGTGTCACACTAAACAATGGTGCTAACACATTCCACAATATCACAGATGAAACAAAACCAATACACATGATACATATAGGTTTCAGGGCTTGCCCAACAATGTCCAAGAAATCGACCTTGACGACTTTGTATCAATCTGACTCGGAAGAAATCACTAGGATGTATCATATGGAATCTTTAGGGGAACTATGACATATCACAATGCTTATGCCCATTTCTCCTCTCTGATTTATCATTGCCCTCAGCTAAATCTGTTTCTATATTGCTGCACTTAGAAGGTGCACACCCACACGAAGAGCAGCAACTGCCCCCCACAATCGACATTCGCATTTTATAGTCTTTCATAAATAAAATGTACATCACGAGCAACATACTCAAGATGGTTGTAGACATCATTTAAATCCCTTGAAATTTATCTTTATTTGAATTATGTATACATTATTCATTTATTTGAAATTTATGTTATTGCTACTTAATAAGTATTTTCTCACTTTTTTAAAGTGGGGGAGTTTAGACACAAACATAGAGACTTTAATACATTCAGATTATTGATGTTTAGTTATTTAATAGTTCTTTACAAAGCTGAGTTGGTGATGAGATAAGACACTGTCTAACTGATCTTAGACTACACAGCAAAAAAACTTTGTCCTTGAAGTTAATAGTGTTGGTTAATAGGCTTATATTTGACTATTAACACAGTTAAATAGTTTGAAAATGGTTATAACTTAACTGTTATATGGGTTGTTTTGTCAATAACTGTTTTATGGGTTGATTTTGTCTCCATGTATGTAGAATACACTAAGAACATGTTTGATATGAATTTTCAAGAGCATTACCATGGGTAAGTATTTTGATTATGGTATTAGTTTCAAGTTATTTCGTATTTTTTTTTTAACTGAAGTCTTTAAAATAAATTTCTGATATGTTTGATAAAATGCACTTTTGTTACTAAATGCATTACTAATCATTAAGTTTTGCATATATGACATATGAGATTGCATTTAATATGATGTATATATGACTTAGTATTACGCATTTGAAATTTGATTACAAATTTATTTCGCATTCCTTTATGATTTTCAATTCATCTCCAATGAATTGAAGTACCAGTTGTCATTCCCATTTGTCTTCCAAAATGGTCAGGGAGACAAAATTTTGGTCTGCAAGAAATATTGAGTTTGGTTGTTGCCTCCAACAGCCGAGGGAGGAGACATCATAGGATTTGGCTCCGCAAAGTTGCAAGTACACAAGACGTCAACTTCGCTGATGTGTTTTTTGAAATTTAGTTGCTAAGTTTGTAAGTTGAGACTAGGAATTTATGTTGGGAAGTATTTATATTTCTTAAGAGAGTTTTTAAATATGTTCAAAATTGTGTAGATGTAATTTGTTTTAGTAGATTTTTTTTCTTTATATTACTTTCGATTTACACTTTAATTGTGTAATTTATTGTACAACTTAAGCCCGTTCACTGAAGTAGTTGTGTAATTTGTTTTGTTGAAGTATTTATTGGATGAATTTGGGCTTTTTGAATATTGTTGGATTAGTTGTTATCCCTAAATAGGGTGGATAGTCCAATAAACAAAGGTGATCATGTCCAATTTTCTAAAAATTAACACTGTTTATTTGAGGCACAATGTAAATTCGGTTGATGAATATTGTATTTTCATGTTATATGTGAATTTGTTTCATGAATTTTTTGAATGTTGTTGGACTATTTATTATTTGTTAAGTTGGGTAGATTGTCCTATAAATAAATGATATTATAGCATTTTTTTATAATTACACTTTGTTTTATGGGAACAAATTTTTTGCCGTTTTGGAGTTACGTACTTTCGAAATTTTTACCATTTTGCAATTACGTATTTTTTGAATTTTTCGTCGTGCCTTCAGGCACGGGCACTCCACTAGTGTATATATATAATATTACCCTAACAAATTACCAATGAGCAAACTAATACTTAAGGGCTGAAACATTAATGTTACAATTTGAGTTTCATTCAAATTAAATTAAAGTTTCATACAAATTATGTAACAATAGAGAGGCAAATTTTTAAAGTTAATTTTACTCATTTTGCAACTTTTAACCCTAAAAAATTTGTGGTAATATTCACCCACTTTTTAGCCCTTCGTAATAAACCAACATTAAATTTTCATACAAAGTAACTAACAAATTTCATACAAACTAACTAATAAAATATGAGCAACAACCAAATTTTATACATTATCAATATCCATAAAATTTCATCAACAATAAATCAAGGTTTTATAAACTAAGGAAAAAAAATTACCGGTGTTCCATGCTAACCCCACAGGAGGAGGGCTGCTACCGAGAGAGGAGGAGGAGCTAGGTAATGGTTGGTCTGTCCAAGAGAATAGAGAGGGCAGGCAACATGGGAGAGGAGGAGAGGGTTGTGTCTTAGAGAGAGAAATGAAAGGTCCGTTGCTGAGTGAAAGAAAGGGAGTAGGAGAGAATATGATTAGATTTGATTGTAAATCTCTTTAATATATTTACATATTCACCACCAAAGTTTAATAACCATTATATGCTGCTAGCCTTATATTTTAACAACTTACACATATGTCCATAAATATTATTTTTACATTATACCCAACAAAAAATTCAGAAAACCTTGTGGGTGCAGCCACACCCCTTCGAGATGGGGCGGGTCCGCGCCAAATTAGCTCCAAATTTTCTACTCACCCCACCTCTTTTTTGTAAAGGTGATTGTGTATGATTTATAAATATTTGGTCAGTTGTTTTGTTTTAAGAGTAAATTACACCAAGATTTCTTGAACTATTGATTTTTTCATCGAGTCTCTTTTCATAAAAAAATGTTGATAAAATATAATTTTATGCATAAAAATATTCTAATTTGTTGCAAATGGGTTGGGTGAAAAAGTCATTAGCTTTTGGGATTATGAAGTAATTTACCCTCTGTTTAATTTGAATTAAACTTATCACACGTTTTGATGATGTATAAGTATTTGGTAAAATTAGTGGGGTGATGACTAAGTTTCTTAAAATAGAGATGTATCTTTTTTTTTGGATATTAAAAATATAGTAAATCAAGGGCAAATATGTGAGCTATTCCTTGGAACTTTTAGGATAGAGTGAAGATGCAACAGATGTCAGTCAAGATTTGGTGATTGATGAAGCTCAAAATTATAAAGTATTATCAATAATGTCAATGATCCCCACAAGTCTTTGGACTCCTTTTCGATTTTATGTTATCAAAAAGAAAATCGACCCTTAAATACAATTTAAGGTCTTCTGGCTCTCGATCAAGATCTCGTAAATTCTCACAGTCCCTAGATAGCTTGAAAAATTTTAGTTCTAGTTTCTTGTAGTTTTCTCTCTTTTTTTGTCTCAATTTTCTTTAGTACTTGCAAGAGCTAATTGTTTATAAATAAAATTTCTTATTTAAAAAAAAATAATGGCAAATATCAACACTCATTAACAATCATTAAATTTGTTGGTTGATTATATTAAAAAAAAAAAGAAAAAAAGACTATTAATTTGAAAATTTTCAAAAATAAGATAAAAGAATACTCTTTAATCGGGAAGGAATGGTTACTTTTAGTCACTTCTAATTATAATTTCCCATTTAAATCAATTTTTTCTGCCCCAAAACAGGCCATTATACAATACTCCCATAACTTTAATCGTCTTAGTGATACATTTCTCTTTTAACTCAATTTGATGCAGGTAACCCTTTGACTCTCTCGTTCATAGGTAAGAACACACATGTTCATATTGCCCGCCAGACCAAAGCCCATGAGATACCGTGCATCCCCACTTCAAATATTATTATATAACTTAGTCAACACGTAACCCAAAGCCTCTCATTTTTGTTCAAATACTAGCAATTTCATTCAAGCTGCTGAGAAAACAAGACTTGAAAACAAGACTTAAATATTTTAATTGTCATCTATAAATATTTCAACCCCATGCAGAGCTTCTCATACATTCAGAAGCTCAAGAGAAGCTAATATTCCATTGGATACTGGAA
Source organism: Sambucus nigra (assembly GCA_949130495.1). NCBI lineage: Eukaryota > Viridiplantae > Streptophyta > Magnoliopsida > Dipsacales > Adoxaceae > Sambucus > Sambucus nigra. The sequence goes on along the minus strand of OX422215.1, from coordinate 647,909,570 downwards.
CCTCTCAAACCTTAAAATCCTCATACTTTTCACTAGTTTATTTGTCCTATTGAAAGATGAATTATCTTAGAACAAGCACCTTCTTGATAATTTTTGTAATTTTTCTTGCCGTTATGAGACATGTGGATGGGACCCGAGTTTTGGCAGACGAAAATATATTTGCTAGTGAAAATCATCTCTCAACGTATCCATTGATATACATGAATGCAAAGGATACCATGTCATGTTGGTTTGGGCGATTAGCTTCGGGATCTAGCCCCAAAGGCCCTGGTCACTAGACAATACTGAAGTTCTCCAAAGGAAGAACACATATATATTGTATGAACTCTATAACTATATAGTGTGGTGATAAATTGATTTTTTTTTCTTCATATTTCTATACAGACTCGAAAAATGGGACTCTAAATAAGTGACTCACTGACATGGTAACATTGCACAGCGATATTTCATGATTTTGAGTCACGTCCTTTAAGTTAGTGTAGATTTAGAATTTTAGGTGGAATGTTTACAAAGGCAGACCTTAATATGTAAATGGATAGAGAAAATTCTTTGGTTATATATATACGTGATCATTATCACTTGCTTATTGTAAGAAATTGAGCTATTGACATTTCAGTGGTTGCTTTGATTGTTTCGCTCCATTTTTTGCATTCAAAGTTTTGTAAATTGGTACATGTAGGGTCGGTCTTAAAATTGGGAGTGCCTGCAAAAATCAACTTTGGGCTCTTCTAAAAAGGTATTATACAAAGGTATTAAAAACATAAAAAAAAATGCCCCCATTTTTTATGAGCGATATAGTCATTCTTTGTACAGATTATCTTTGAATAGTTAAAAAAATGAGCCCTTAAAAATTTAAACTTATTTTAAAAATTGACATTTTTAATATACATAAAATATTTTTGAACCCTAAAATATATATACATAGGTACATACTCTAAAATGAGCGCTGTGCCCTTGCCCATTTGACACATGACCAGGGCCGATCATGGGTACATCCGGATGTAAAGTCCTTAAGAAATGAATTAATATTTTTTTTCCAAACTGTTCTCAGAAATTATGAGATTTTTGTAACTATGTTTCTGCGTAACTCACTTTATGTAACTCTGGTGTGAGATGTTTTGTCTTATTGCATAAAAAAATATATAGCAAAATGGTTGTGACGTGAAGAAAGAAATATTAAGGTGAAAATGTCTTCTAGGGAGAGAACCTCCTCCTTCTCTCTAAAAATTTTCTCTAGTCTGCCCAACTCCATGTGATGTACTCATTTTTGTTTAGCATATCACAAGGTGTCCGAACAAGCTTACGCGCAACTCAATTAATTTTCATTTACGGTTCATGACTTTCTCAGGCCAAACATTATTTTGACAATACCAACAATCGAATTGGAAGCCAAATCCAATCCACTATCCCAGTGTTTTAACTTTATGTACTCACAGTCAACAACCATACACATGAAACTCCATCTTGTCCTCCATCTTTTGCTGACGTTCATGCCCAATATTAGTAAACCTACTCACTTCTCTCCACAGCAATAGGAAACTACCTACAGCTCTCCAACTATCCAGTATACCCGGACCTAAGATTCCATGAAGTGTAACAGCAGCAACTAATATTCAAAATATAATTTTGAATCATTCAACTCCAAAGGTATAGCCGGCCGCGGCAACTGTGCTCCATTTTACTCAGTTCAAACATGTATATAAATCTTGTAAAATGATTTAGAAAGTGTGTGAGCAAAATACATAACAAGTGTGTTATTTCCAGCAGTTTATTATGGTATCATAGCCACAAGTGCCTAACACCAAGAAACCACTGCTTCACAGCACGAGTAACAACGGGCTCCTCCAACCCTCATGCATTTCATTCTCTTAAAGCCTCCACTGATTGTTGGCACAACTGCCTTGGTCATTCTCACTGGAGGATCCAGGGTTTTTCTTCAATCAGAACGAAAGTTTCGAGTGGTGCCAATGGTTCGGGGTGGAAGCCCCCGAGACAAAAAAAAAAAATTAGGTTATTTCAAATTTTATACAAATTATAGTTTTATAATATCAAAATAATTAAAAATTATAGCAACCCTTGTTTTTATATTTATTATTTTAATAACCAAACACCTACGATTACAAATTATAGCAAACTTTGTTTTTATGGACAATTCTCCCATAACATAAATAGCATTAATGATACATTTTCCTTTAACTCAATTTGATGCAGCTAACCCATTGACTCGCTCGTTCAAAGGTAAGAACACACATGTGCATATAGACCGCCAGACGAAGGCCCGTGAGATATCATGCATCACCACTTCAAATATTGTTATTTTACTTAATCAACACGTAACCCTAAGCCCCTCATATTCTTTCAAACACTAGCAATTTCATTCACGCCGCTGATCAAGCCAGACTTGAAAATAAGCTACTTAGTTGTCATCTATAAATACTTCAACCACTGGCATAGCTTCTCATACAGACACCAGCTCACGAAAAGCTAATATTCCATTGGAGACTGAACGAAAACTCTCCTTTAAATCTTAAAATAGTCAGATTTTTCACAGTTTATTTTTCCTTTTCGAAAGATGAATTATATTAGAACAAGATCGTTCTTCATAATTTTTTTAATTTTTGTTGCTGTTATGAGCCATGTCGATGCGACCCGAGTTTTGGCCGATGAAAATATATTTGGTAGTGAAAATCATCTCTCAACGTATCCATTGATATACACGAAGGCAAAGGATACCATGTCATGTTGGTTTGGGCGATTAGCTTCGGGACCTAGCCCAAAAGGCCCTGGTCACTAGACAATACCCAAGTTCTCCAAGGAAGCACACATATATATTGTGAACTCTGTAACTATATAGTGTGGTCAGAAATTCATTATTCCACAATTCCATACTGACTCGAAGATTGGGACTCTAAATAAGTGACTCACTGACATGGTCACACTACACAGCGATATTTTGTAATTTTGAGTCACGTATTTTAAGTTATAGTGTATAATTAGTTTTTTCAAGTGGGAGACCTTGATATAGAGAAAATTCTTTGATTATATGTATACATGATCATTATCACTTGTTTATTGTAAGAAATTGGGCTATTCATATTTCAGTGGTTGTTTTGATTGTTTGGTTCCATTTACCTGCATTTAAAGTTTTGTAAATCAGTACATCCATATGCAATGTTAAAGTTTTATGAAATGAATTTGAGATAGACTAAAACAAAACTATTAATTTGAGATTGACTAAAAACAAATGTGCGAATATTAATTTGGAAATGAGAGAGTGTTAGTTCTTTTTTTGGTTTCATAACTTACATATTTTTGCACATATATGAATCTTGATTGTAGTGAGAATGGACTTTGGCCACAACTACATGAGTTCTGCCAAACCAAATCGAACATTTAGAGTTTACTTTTCAATTATTGTTTGTTTTTTTATTTCAAACAATATGGAAGTTAAAACTTGAATTTCATTCTCCGTAAAAAAAATTATAGATCGCGGAAAGGAACTGAGATCCCACTCAAATCAAACCAAGAAGAATTGAAAACACACAGCAATATTGAATCTACTCCATCATCAATTCTTGCTACAAGTGGTATGTTGCGCCATATTTATAGCCAAACTCGGTTGGACCACATAACCGATCGGATTACCCCGGGTAGACTGATTGATACGACTCTTGCCCTCGCAAGGGTCTTATATACATACCTTAGATATTTTTCTCTTAGATTTTGCACCAAATAGGTTGAACAACTGCTTGCCCAATTTTTCAAACACCTAAGCTGCACCGAAGAAATAAAGCGTTAGATTCTATAATTTCATTAATTAACCAACTTCTAGACATTGGATCCTACACTTTATAAATTCGATAATTCATCACATGAAACTTTATAATAACTTCCATAAATTATATTTCAACTTTCACTAGCATAAATGAAACTTCACTCCTCACTTAAACTTTATAAAATTCAAGTCTTCACTTAAAATAATTGTTTAAATTCTTCCACACTTTGTAATTACTTAATTAAAAATATTTCTTTAAAATTACGGAGTTTTACAATATGCATATATGTGTAGTAATGAAATAGCGTACCGTAAGCACTAATACACCGGTGATAATTATCGCCTTGTGTTCAGGCACGAACAAGCTGCTTGTATATGAATAATACATAAAAAAAAGGACTCTGAGACTCCCAACGTAGTAACATTCTACATCCAGTGTGTTTGCCTATAACAGTTAAAAAAATGGCAAGGAAAATATTAGAACAGATAACGTAACAAAAACGTGTTAAGAGTCCCAAATGCTCGAAAGTTCAGCACCTTAATCTTGCATGTGTTAAAAAAAGAATAAAAATAGATTATCTCGATGAAATGAATCAAATCACAAATCATCGTTGTAAATTCAAACAAAAAAGAAATTTATATGAGATAATGATTTAATTGCAAACACAGACCAAACAAATGGTCTTAACAATAATTATTGTCAACATCCGGTATCAAAATGATAAATAAAGTACAATGTGGAACCAAATAATAATAACACACTCAAATCCTAAGTGCAATATCTCGTCGAAGCAACAAAAAATGCAACATTGCCAAACACAAAACGTAGCAGAGAAAAACACAAAATGTAAAACCACCAAACACAAAATGTATGCTTCAACAATGATTATTGTGAACCTCAGAGAAAACGTTGGTGGTCTGAGAGACACTGTCAAGAAAATGAGATTAAGTATGTAGGAATAAAATATGACACATAAAGGAGATAATATTTTTATATGGCAACGTTGGAAGAATAGAATAAAAAATAATTTAAAATTAATCAAATAGGTAAACAAATAGGACCCAAAATACAAATGTTTAGAAGTGAGATATTATAGAATCGTATATAAAAAATTAAAAAATCATAGAGAGAGATTAGGACTAAAGAATTAAAAAATTAACAGCACTCATGTAGCGAGAAAGTGAAATCCAAAAATACTAACTGTGATCCAAAATCTTATGAACAAAATCGAGAGGACACTACGAATGGTGGTGTGAGAGAGGCAATCTGCAATATAGAATAAATTTAAAAAAAAAATTACTTTAACACACAACATTACATTTGTTTATGTTTCATAAGTGACCTAAGTGAGCATGGAGATATATACAAGTGAGAAAAAAGTAAGCGTGTGTGCTAATGAAGCTAAGCATGGACAATCTACAAGAGGTGTGTAGGGCATGTATGTAAAAGTAACCCTATACATGAATGTGAGTGTGTGAAGTGAGCATGGAGAATATATACAAGTGAGTGTGTGGTGATATATGATGAACATGTATATGTGAGTAAAAACTGAAGCATGTGCCAAGGTAATGATATATACATGTGGTGAGAAAATAGAATGGTAAGGATGAGATATATATATACTAGCGGAATACTAGTGCCTGAAGGCACAGCGAAAGCTTCATTCCCCCAACAAAACAAAGCGTAATTTTAAAAAAAATGGTCATAATATCCTTTGTTTATAAGACTGCCCACCCCGCTTAACAAATAACAAATAGTCCAACATTCAAATAGTCTAAATTTAACCCCCAATATAAGTACTTAGACTTACGACACGACGTCATCGCCAAGAACCATAAACACCCCAACTAACGACACACCCCTAAACATAAAACTGAACGAAGGTATTCGGCATGAACACATCAAAATCTAAATGAGGAAGATTTATAATTATCAATACAACCACTCAATTAAACATGCGCATAATCACATTAACAATGGAGAGAATCTTTAACCAATCAACATAAAATGTATGACAAAGGTGTAAATTAGTGACCACACGATCCAACCCAAAACATTGGTCAAACATGAGGACATCATCATATGGAATGAAATCAGTTTGCCTTGTTTCTACAACTTAAGTTTGCTAAAATGAACTTTCTGGATATGATATGTATATGCTTCGTAGTATATATCCTTCCCCAAGTTACTCAGCTTTGCTAGTAGTTATCCAGTTTACCTAAAAAATAATTAAAAATCTTAACACAGTTAGACATGTTATCATAATTGTTCCAGAAAAATCGATAAGAATATAAAGTAAATGTGATATATGGTATATGGTATACATAATGTGATATATGGTATACATTGGATACATGGTATACGGTATATGGTATATGTGTGCTTATCATTGGATACATAATGTGATATATAGGATTGGTGACTGTTTCTTGAGTAATCTTCTAATTATTAGTATCGCATCCTTTTTCTTCTTCAGTTTCTCCAACTTGGAAAAAAGCAATAGATCTTCAATATAAGGGGTGTTGAATCTCAAATGGTTTTCAGAATCTGATGGGCACATTCTATCATAAAGAGACATTGCATACTTTACAGGCAAATCAATCCCTCTACGTGATAAATTAGAATTGTATATGACCTTTACTTCCTCCTTTTCAACATTTACTGGTTTGATTTTGTTAATAAACTCCTGAATAAAATTCGGGTTAACTTTTTTGGCTTTAGGAACAGGTCTCAACATTATAAGATTGCAATCCTCCATAAAATCTTATTCTAACACTTCAATTTCATGTTGCTCTATCTCTTTTTTCTTCCCACCATTTGTGTTCATTCCTTTCGATTGATGATCATGGGACAACACCTTAAGATTATGGTCAGCTATTGCAGCTTGTTCAATCACTTCAATATCATCTTCCTCTTCCTCTATAAGATTCCCTGCACTATTTGTTCTTTCTTCCAATATAGGGACCCCATCCGCCTATTTCTCCGAAGACTTTTTTACCACTTCAAATCAATCTTGCTCTCTGTCATTTTTTACCCACTCAAACGCTTACACTACCTGTATAATCCATATCATTTAAAAAGTTTATCTTATTCATTAACTATAATAATTAGTTTAGTGTTTATAATTAGTTCTCATTGTTGTATTAACTACTAAAGAGACTAAACATGATCAGATGATAAAAGATTGTACTCATTTTCGCACACATAAAAATGATATTTTAAATCTAGGAAAACATTGAAACTAAACCCCAATTAAGTACTCAAAAATACCTTCAACCTGGAAAATACACCATGTTGTTTGTAATTAATCCCCCAATCCAAACCTTCATTTGAACCAGTCCAATAATGAACCGAAATCAAATAAGGAATACAATGTTCAATATAAAACTTGAATGTAGCATCACCGCAAGCACATGAAATATGGAGCAACAAAAACACATTCATTATATTCAAGAATTAGTCAATTTAAGAATAGATAATAATGATTCCACATTTGTTGTTAGGTATCCAACGATCCAACATGAACCATACCATTAAAATTAGTCATGGGATTGTCCAACTGAAAATTATCAACCATACAGAGCCATATTCCTTACCTCTATTGAAAACAAACATTAATTATCCAACACACAAACATTATAGATCTAACAGATAATACATTGCCATCCATCAAACATAAATCTGAGCATTACAAACAATAAGGCTAATTATTATTAAAACAAAAACTAAAGCTAATTTTATGCTTTAATGACTTGTATAAATTATAAAACCTCCAAAAGACATTGTTATGGGAGTAGTATCTCTAACCAACATCGAGGTAGTTACATTGTGACTATAGCACCCTTAAAAAAACTAATACAAAGATAAGCAACTTGAAAGATATGCATAAATTCAAATAATAGTTCCTTATACTTCATGAAAATATAAAAGAAACACAAAAATAAGCATTGATAAGATGATACCATTTTTCTAATATCAAATAATATCAATATTACATATCTATAGTAGGGTCCAAATATCAACTTTAAAAAAACATGATTCAATCCCATACAAAAGATGTTCTCCTTATAGATATAAACTATGTTTACAACATACAAAAATATATACAGGCTTACTGTACTTGCAAGAAGAAAAAATAAATGTTGCTCCCTTGACATTTATGAACGAACATATAACTAAAATTGATCACTTTAGCATTTTGTCAAGTATCTAGGATTCCAAATGAGATGGTCAGATTATTCAATGTTGTCTTGATAATCCAAAAAACCCTAATATCATATATTCATCAAAGAAATAAATTTTGAATCATTTGTATGCTTTCTAATATAAATGGAAACCTTTACAAACCCTAATATCATACAGTCTCTCTTCTTTGACCTCCCAACCTGCCAATTCCTACCCATAATCAAATATAAGATACAAATTTCATTAGTTTTTAACTCAAAGTTTATAAATAAAAATATTGCTACCCTAAACCCTAAACATATGTGTATAAAAAACTCAAAACGAAAATCAAATAGCATTCGATTGATAAACTTATGTTAAACACAAAACTAAAACCCCAAACCAAGAAACATTAACTTACCAATTTCTTCCCAATAATTTGTACTAAAAGAAACAAATGGATAAAAAAACCAAAAGATGGTTTAAAGTCTTCAGATCTTTGTGTGTGCAATGGTTTGTGGTGATTGTTTGATTTATTGAGCTTTATCAGAACTATAAATAAAAATTAGTTAGCATATAAAAGTGTAGCATAGCAGAGAAAGAGAGAGGTCACCTGAGAAAGGCATCATATAGAGAAGGGGCGCGAAGAGAAGCTGAAGAGAGAGAAGAGAGAATATCTGGTGAAGTAATGGGAGGGGGGAGAGAGAGTAAGAGAAGTGTGAACAAAATGGTATAATACTATTTTACCCTTGTTTTTGAATTTTAAAGAGGATGGACAAATAAATTGGAGTGTTAAAAAGAGGGGGAACTCAATTTTTTAAGGGGAAAATTAGGTAGTGCGTGAATAATTAATCTCTACCATTGGATCATTGCCTTGTTGACTTCATTCTCACCTCTACTTAGCTTGTCAACTTACTGAATAGTATCAAACATTCTACTCCTTATTATATATATATATACTAGGGTGTACCCGTGCCGATGGCACGGCGATAAATTAATTCCCGTGAATTATTTTTACTCCTGCCGATTGGCACGAATAAATTTATTCTCGTGATAAATTTGTTCCCGTGATAAATTTCTTTCGCATAATTTTCTTTTGGGAACCAATGCGCGCGTATAGTGCTAATAAAATTTTCACTGCATCCGTGGTCTGATAAGTACCCAAGATTATGTTATTAAACCAATTTTAATTGATACTTCTCAATCCGCACTCATATCAATCTGCACTCAAACAAATAGTAACAAAAGTTAAATGGAGAAGTATAAATTTGGATATTAATTTTTAATATATATAAATTATTTTAAATTTTGTTAGTGATTGAATGGTAAAGACACGATATGACAATAAAATAAACAACAAAATTAATATATTATGTTGTGGTGACGTCCCAATGTTTTATTTGAAGTCGTGTCATCTTCTTATAAAAATTAAGAACTTTCTCATTTAGCGTCTATTACCCGCTTAACTATAGAGCCTATTATATATTAATTGTTTGAATGAAGTTATTTTGTCATTTTCACAAAAACCCACCACTCATGGTCTTTAACCAATTTGGTACAATTTCATAGTCACTTAAATTTTGGTTCCGTCATCATTACTATTGTTATTATTATTATTATTAGAAAGATATTATTTTTTTGTAATATTTCTTAAAATGTGTGAATATTTTAAAAAATGGTCAAGTTTATAATTGAAGTTGCTCCCTGGTTAGATATATTTTTTTTTTGTCTTCCTGCCCTTTTATTTGCACATACCAAAACTTATTTTAACACCAATATTAACTAATCCCAACATCCATGCCTTCAAACCCACAATTTATTTTCTCAAGTTCTTAATTTCAAAATTATTTTTCAAACTCCTTTAAATATTATGTAATTAAGTAATAAATGAACCCTTACACAAAGTATATTGAAATTTATCACAATATTCTTTAACAAAAAAGAAAAAATATATTTAATTATTAAACACAAATATTGAAATAAGTTTACCCACAAAATATAATTTCAACCTAGAATAAAATTATAAACCAAGTGAAGGAAATAAAGTAAAGTTTTGGGGTGATATTATGCAGCTAAGTTGAAAAGTTAGATCAAATCTTATATAACATTACACACATTTTCCGTTCGTATACTGTCAAATAAATTTATAAATAAAGATATAAAGGGAAATTATAGTTGATAACACATGTACAAAAAAATTGTATTTATAAACTAACAAAGCATACAAAGAAACAATGTTTACTTTGTCAAGTACACGAAAATTTGTTTTTAAAATTATTCATAAAACACATTTCCCACCCACACATCAGGCACACATTATAATACCATTATGTTGTTCTGCATCAATAATAGGAAGATTCACACCAACTAAAAGAATCCTTTTACATACCATACACAAACATGACGACAACAAACTTGAGAGAGTATGTACATCCATTTCTAAAGCTTCCATTTCGTCTCTACCATCAACTGATATATACACCTGAAAAAAATCAAGAATAAAATATATAACATTTCATGAATATTAAACCAATGTTTCTTAATATAATAAAGGATAATAAAAATAGTGAAGTGTGTATTTTCGTGTGAAAACCAATCAGAAAACTAAATCCAAAAACACCAAATCCAATATCAACACAGAAAGAGAAAATGAGATAATGAGCGGGTTGTGAAATCAGGAGCTCAAACCCCTCTCTCATTTACAATCCCCAAATAAATTAAAAAGGGAAAGAGCAAGCGTTCTAAAATAACTTACTTTTACAAAAAAAAATAAAAAACAGGCTTGTATGAACTCAAAAGGCTTGGATGAAGCCTCAAATCTAAAACATTGTAAACAAAATGAATACCCAAATCTAAAACACTGTAAACGTTTCAGTAATTGACCAACAAATGTCAAACAAAATATATAGAAACATGTAGATACGAACCGAATCAGTCCAGATCCGTATGAACCACATCTTCATTTGCTACTCCATCTTCATATTCAAACATGTTTATGAACCGTTGTCTGCTACCCCATCTTCACCGTCTAGAGGGTGTTTTGAACCACCGGGATCAGGGGCAGAGGAAATACCACCGGGGTTCATCTGTGTGGGTTCTTCAAACCCCGAAACCTTGGGGTTTAACATTGAAGGGCATACATCTTGTATAATATTTCTCTGTGTGGGTATTAACACCAAATCTATATTACAAACAAAGAAAAATCATCAAAACTTCAAAAAAAAATGGCCCTCGCGTTGCTAACACCGCCATACACTACGTTTCCAGTCGTCTGTTGAAGCTGTGTACAAAGAGGAAGCCACCGAGTTTTAAATGGGTTTTGTTTGAACTCTGTTTTTCCTTAAAATAGAGCATACCTTAAAATTAGAATGATGGTGGAACTAAAACCATAGATCATACCTGAAAATTAGTATGAGCCGAGATAAAGGTGATACTAAGAATTATAACTGTGTGCATGACGTGATATGTATAGAGCAAATACTCACCTGGGAAGTTTCGGATTCTAGAGAGAGAGAGAGATGTTGTTTGTGGTAGAGGAGTAAACTGAATGTGGATTTGGGTTTTTTCAAGATGTTGTTTTCTCAAGATGTTGCTTTGATATTCAAATTAAAGTGTGCAATGTCAGATTGTTAAACGGCGGGTGGGTTTTTTCAAGATGTCGTTTTCTCAAGAGGTTGGTTTGATATTCAAATTAAAGTGTGCAATGTCAGATTGTTAAACGGCGGGTCACAGATCAAGCCATCATGGATGGGACCCATGCGTGGGTGGATTAGATACACAAACCTGTTTATATAGGTTTTATCTTCAAAGTTATATGATGTGGCAAAACTACAACCTCTTCTATATGATGTGGCAATATGACATGGCAAAACTTGTATGATGTGGCAAAAGGCCCTCCTGCTTTATTATATATATATATATATATATATATAAGCTTAAGAGTAAGGATAACATACATGTGGAGGCAATTGTACACATATAGAAAAGTAGGAGAGTGGAAAAAAAATAGAGTCTAGTCCTATAAAAATTCCCAAGAAATCGGTACGGGAGGGAAAACCTAGAGAAGTCTCCCTCTCCTTTACGCCATGCATGTGAGGGTGATTCGAGGATATGGGGGGTCCTCTTTCCACCACTCACGGTAATCTCTTCGCGGGCTGCCTCAGATATAAAATTGGTCATAGGATAACACGAAGGAATGGAGTCGCCAATCTATTTTACTAAAAATAGACCCAAAAAAATGTAGCCACCTCGATAGATAGGCATCAAAGTCATAATGATTCATACGAAACCAAGTGAATCAAGGGTTTGGGAACTAAGTTAAGAAATGAGAATGTTTTAGGGACCCATTCCTCCATTTTGGTCTCTCATTGAATAATCTCATTTTCTCCAAAGTGTGATGTGTGTGTACATGTGTGTAATGTAAATAAGGGAAGAAGGGAGTCATCTGACTCACGTCATGGGATAGACGAAGTGGAATCATTCGGAGCAGTGTACCAAAAAATAACATAAATATATGGTGTGAATGTTTGTCGAATCACGAGTCCATATGAAAAGAGAATGTGCATGTCGGACAAGGCACACATATATAGGAGTTCATATAATATAAAATTATAATACGGAAAGAGAGGGCTGGAATCCCATAATTGACCCGAGATGCTTACATAGTCTAATGGGTATCAAATTCCACATCGTTCAATGTATCACAAGGGTGGGGATCAACTCATAAACCCAAAGTTATGATTCCTTTTTTAGAATTTTTGAAGAAAGTGTGTTTAAGCGTGAAAGTGTGAGAAAATAAGGAAGTCTTACTTTTGGAATTTATGAGTAAACACTCTTTTTGGTCTTTTTGAATTTTTAGGAAAATAATTTATGCGAATAAAAAAACGTATTAGCTACTCGATTTGTCTCCTTAAGCCTCTATCTCTATCTCTCTAGTCGTCATTAACCCTAATTCGGGATGCATGGCAATCTCTCCATCTTTTTCCTCCTCTCTTGACCCAAAACCACCTGATCCATCAAACCTTTGGTACAAATCCTTTGTGCAAGCCTTAAAATCCTCATCTCCAAGCCATAAAATCTCTCTCAAACCTCTTTCCAATTGCTGGTAAATTCTCGCATTGTAAACCTTCGATGGAATTCATAAGAAAAAACTTTGAATCTTTTGGTTTAAAAGCTGCTTATAATATAAGTATTCTTAATCATAAACATATTCTCACTAGAGTCAATTATGAAGAGAATCTCATGCGTTTAGGGATGAAAGATACATAGTTTATTGGCAAAAGTCTTATAAGGACTTTCAAATGGTCTCTATATTTTGTACTGATCAAGAAACTCTATTGTTCCAGTTTGGATTAATTTTCCTTATTTTTCAGTTCATTTATTTGCAAAGGAGGCTCTATTTACTATTTCTCAAGAAGTTGGATCCCCTCTCAAAGTTGATAATTAGAACTAATATAAATAGACCAAGTGTGCTAGAGTAAGTGTTGAATTGGATGTGGTGATTTTGGGCATTGGCAAGGAATTGAATATGAATCTATGCCATTTTACTCTACCTAGGGGTGGTAAACGGACGGATACGGATCGGATACCATGTTTTCCATATCCGTATCCGCTATCTGAATGTACTATCTGTATCCGTATCCGTATCCGTATCCGCTCGGATAGTTAAAACAACTATCCATATCCGTATCCATTCGGATACCTCGGATTCGGATAATATCTGTATCCGTTTACATTATTTAGCCATCGCAAAAAATAACAATTAAAATATCCAATCCAATTCAAACAAATATGTAACAAAATTACTGTCTCCTAACATCAACAATTATGGATTCCATAATGATAATATGTCTTAAAGTCATCCATACTTGACAACCATATAAGCTTAAAGCCATCCAAAAAAAATAGCAGTCGCATTCCATGGCAGTAGAAATAAATATGCACCTTTTAGATTAATCAAATTTATTGAGAATGATAACCTCATGGACCTTTTGTCTTCAAAACATACTGATATGTTTATTTTAATAACTATACATTTTTATTTTTTAAATAATATACATGTTGTTAATTTCAATTCTCATTACAATCAAAACCATCTCTTTACATTTATGTTTCTATTTTACATTCTATTATGTTTCTCTCTTACATTCTTTTCTGTTTCTCTCTTACATTTATTTATAATTAAGGAAACTAACGAACAACCACATGAGAGTTTCTTTTCTCTTGTTTTGTACAAAAGAGAAATGAAACGAAGTTAGTTTTTTTTAGTAGAGTAAATGTTCTTTAGTCAGTGTACTCTGTGTGTGATAAGGTGTATTGTAACTTTAGTGTAACTTCATGATAATATACCCAATAAAATAATAATACATGATATTTTATAATATACCTAATAAAATAATAACTTTAGGATGTTTTTATTTTGAATGGAGTATGTGTTTATTTTGTTTTGGGAATAAACGATTAAGATTTTATTATTATTATTTTATTAGTAATACTAATGTTAATATTATTAGTAATATTTTAAACATATGTTTGACGGATACGGATATTCGGTAAAATGGATATCCGATAAAATGAATACTCCGCATCGGATACGGATTATCCGTGTCGGATACTAGTACTATCCGTATCCGTATCCGTTTTCTCGGATATTTTTAAAGAGTATCCATATTCGTATCCTTTTCCATATTTTCGGATAAATATCCGCAAATTCGGATTCAGATATCGAACGTATGCGAATTTTTGAATATCCGTTTACAGCCCTAACTCTACCCATTGCAGTAAACTGGGCCATCAAGATTATCAATGTATTCTCAAGATTGATTAGAGGAACATGGATAAGATGAAAGATAAAGCAATTATTGTTCAATAAGAAGGAACAATCAAACAATGTAAGAGTTATAAAGGGCCTAACAAAGACTTCAGAGTGAAAGAAAAATTGAATGAAGGAGGACTTGAAAAGAGGACAGATCAAGGAGTCAACAAAGAATGTTAAAAAATAGTGCAATTACAGAATCATCAAAAGATTGAAGCATTAGTGTCTTCTATGCAAGAAAATAACACTCAACAATGATTAGGTGAAAAAACTGAAAAAGAAGCACTGGGAAAAATATTAGTACATTTCAAAAACTACTCAGTAGCAGTAACTCGCAAATGAAGATGCCTTTGAAGAAGGGGATTAGTTTGAATCAAAAGAGGAATTGGATATTGAGGATCTTCTTAATTTCAAATAAGAATTTTTAGAAGAAACTAAGAAATACTTCAGTTCAGATTCTAAGGTAGAGAAACAAGAATAATATCAATAGAAGCAAGAGGGGTTATCATTCAAATTCAAGTAGAGTTGCTAATCAGAAAGATTATGTGTGGGATTATTTTATTATATTTTCTGAGATGCTATCAGATAAAATAGCAGCTTATTACAAATCAAAAGAAGAGTGAAAAAGAAATCTCCATAAAAACCTACTCAGAATATAGGGAAATATGTTAATAATTTGAAACATCCAATCAGGAAGATATTAGTTTCTAAAAGAAGAGTTACTAGATCAGCAAATAACGTAATAAAGAATGTTATAGTAGCAAAATCTAAATGATTAAGTTTCTTATATGGAATGCTCGAGGTGTAGGTAACATGTCTACAAAAATAATATTGAAAAATCTTTGTAAGTCCCATAATTTATCTTCCTTGGAAATTCTTCAGACTATGATAGATAGTAATAAAATTGAAGAGTTGAGAAGAGTTTTACAATTTGAAGAATGCTCCTATAATAGTGTGAACAAGATTTGGTGTTTTTGAAGGCATGGGGTTTCTTGTGAGAAAATAATGGTATTCAAAATTTGATGATTAGTTTATATCATCCTCAGTTGTAAGTGGAAGTAGGTATCAATATAAAATTATGCCAGGTGCAATAGACAAGATAGAAGGGAGTTATGTGATGCTGTAGTATTCGATTATTTTTATTTCTTTAATAAAACTCTAATTGTGATTGGTGATTTCAACATAGTTCCTTCTGTTGGGGGAATTAGAGATAAACAATATGCAAAAGTAATAATGAGCAGAAATTGAATCACACAAATCAACCAAGAAAACAAGGAACACAAAGAATTAACGTGGTTCGGCTAAACTTTAGCCTACGTCCATAAGAGCCTACTCCGATCAATTTCTTCCTCTATAACAAATGGGATTACAAAGTTTTTATCTAGATATAACTAGAGGATTACATAATTATACATCATTAAGAGAGTTACACTCTTGGTTCAACACAACAATAAGTCTTCACCAATCAAAGGTGAATTAGAACAAAAAAACTAACCAAAATGACCCAAAATGAGTATCCCGTATTTTTGGTCTCTGCAGCTCAGATCGATAATGTGACCGTTGAATCTGAATCTTTTAACCTCATGAATCAATACCAAAAATTTGAGGAAGATCGGAACACGTTTGCTAGTGCGATTAGACCAAAACAGCAACAGCAAAAGCTATTTTTTCTTCACAACACTTTCTTTTCTTCTGCCTTTGTTTACTGCATTAGCTGAGAGAGTATTACTTTGTTTTAGGGTTATCATTTCTTCTTTAGTAATATTTGACAAAGTCAAAGCTAACTAGATGATGGGCCAAACATTTTTGGATCCATAATTAAAATAATTACTCCAACTGGGCCTAACATCCAATTGGGCTAACTACCAAATAAATTGGTCTTCCTCACATAGGAAGGATAACCCAACAAACTCCCCCTCCCAAATATGTGGAGGTTTTCACCATACCTGCTGCTTTTTTATAGAATTCATGTTATTCCTTGGGTAATGATTTGGTCATCATATCGGATCCATTTTCATTGGTATGAATTTTCTCAAGTTCTAATAACTTGGAATCCAACACATCTCTAATCCAATGATACCTCACATCAATGTGTTTTGATTTAGAATGAAAAGTGTAATTTTTTTTTAGATGAATTGCGCTTTGACTGTCACAATATAGTACGTACCTCTCTTGCTTAAGACCAAGCTCATGTAGAAATCTTTTCATCCACAACATTTCCTTGCAAGCTTCAGTGGTTGCAATAAACTCAGCCCTAGTGGTAGATAAAGCAACACATTTCTGCAATCTAGATTGTCATGACACAACTCCCCATGCATATGTAATTAAGTACCCAGATGTGGACTTCCTATAATCAATGTTTCCTGCTATATCTGCATCTGTAAAACCTTTTAGAACAGGCTTGCCACTCCTAAAACAAAGGCAGACATTGGAAGTACCTTTGAGATACCTAAAGATCCATTTAACAGCAGCCCATTGTTCTCTACCAGGATTAAAGAGAAATCTGCTAACAACACCAACTGCGTGTGCTATGTCGGACCTTGTACATACCATCGCGTATATCAAACTACCCACTGCTGAAGCGTAAGGAAACTTTACCATCTCTTCTTTTTCTTTTTCACTAGAAGGACATTGCTTGGAACTCAACTTGAAGTGACTAGAAAGGGGACATCCAACTGACTTGGACTTATCCATAAAAATCATTCTAGCACCTTCTCAACATACTTCTCTTGTGATAACCATAACATCTTGGCATTCCTATCATGCATGGTCCTTATGCCAAGGATTTGCTTTGCTGGCCCCAAGTTCTTCATAGCAAAGGACTCATTAAGTTCTTTCTTCAACCTGTTAATTTTCTCACTATTATGTCCAACGATCAACATATCATCAACATAAAGCAAGAGAATAATAAAATCATTGTCAGAAAATTTCTTGGCAAATACACAATGATCTGAAGTGGTCTTCTTATATCCATGATTCCCCATGAATGATTCAAAGCTTTTATACCATTGCCTAGGTGCTTGTTTTAACCCATACAAAGTTTTCTTTAATCTGCAAACCAAGTTCTCTTTATCTTTTTCTTGGAAACCCTCTGGCTGCTCCATGTAGATTTCTTCCTCCAAGTCACCGTGAAGAAAGTCCTTCTTCATATCATGTTGCTCAATCTCTAAGTCCATGCTAGCTGCCAAATTGAGAACAACTCTAATAGATGACATCTTTACCACCAGTGAGAAGATTTCTTCAAAATCAATATCTTTATTTTGACTAAAACCTTTCATAACCAGCCTCTCTTTATATCTTAGATGTGAGCTGTTTTCTTCAGTCTTCAATCTGTAAACCCATCTATTTTTCAATGCTCTCTTGCCCTTAGGCAATTTCACCAGCTCATAAGTGTTCTTCTCATGCAATGATTTCATCTCTTCTTACATAGCTCCCAACCACTTGTACTTTTCCTCATGTCCTAGAGCCTCTTGGTAGCCCTCTGGCTCTCCTCCATCTGCTAGCATCACAAAGTCATTTGAGGAATATCTCCTAGAAGGTTGACGTCCTCTAGTAGATCTTCTCAAAGGAGTAATGCTCTCTGTTGCTGGTGGTACTTCTAGCTGCTCATTTGGTACATCATTACTCACGACATCATCAATATTTTCTAGTTCATCTAGATCCTCCTGTACATCTTCCATTAGTTGATCTTGAACTGTAGGTGAGGGGAGTGGATTCAAATTAATCAAATCATCAATAAAAGGTTATGACTTCTCAACTAATTTCTCAAAGTCTTCAATGGTTTGATCCTTAAAGAATACTACATCTCTGCTTCTCACCACCTTCTTGTTCATAGGATCCCACAATCTGTAGCCAAACTCATCATGCCCATAACCGAGAAAAATGCATTGCTTGGTTTTATCATCAAGCTTAGACCTCTCATCTCTGGGGATGTGCACAAAGACCCTGCAACCAAACACTTTTCAAATGATCATAGGAAACATCTCTCCCGGTCCATACTCTTTCTGGAATATCAAGTTATAGAGGAATAGACGGTGAAAGATTAATTAAATCTACGGATGTCCTCAGAGCTTCACCCCAATATGATCTCGACAACTTTTCATGTGAGAGCATACACCAGACCCCTTCTACAATATTGCGGTTCATTGTCTCTGCTACGCCATTGAGTTGAGGAGCCTTTGGAGGTTTGAACTGGTGTCGGATGCCATGACTTTTGAGATAGTCATCAAATGGCCCTTTATATTCACCCCCATTATCTGTTCTGATGCACTTCAAAAATCTACATGTTTCTCTTTCAACACTAGCATGAAGATGTTTAAAGACATCTAACACTTGATCTTTAGTTTTTAAAATATAAACCCACCCCTTTATGGAATGATCATCGATGAAAGTAACAAAATAAAGTGCTCCACCAATGGTTTTAATTTTCATGGGACCACAAACATCAGAATGTATCAAATCTAACACATTAGAATTTCTAGATGAAGGTGTTCTTTTGAAAGAAACTCTATGTTGTTTCCCAGCTAAACAATGAACACAAGGCTTTAGAGATATACCTTTCATTCCCGATATCCGCTGCTTCTTGGTTAGAAGATCAAGTCCCTTTAAACTCATGTGATTGAGCCTCTTGTGCCATGGCTCGATGGAGGCATCATTCTCTACTGTATTCACCACCTCATTAGTAAGCTTTCCTTGCATCATGTATAGGGTGTTTCACTTCTTTCCTCTAGCAACCACTAATGAACCTTTGGTGAGCTTCCGTTGACCATCACAAAATTGATTGTTGTATCCCTCGTCATCAAGCTTTCCTACTGAAATTAAATTGAAACGGATGTCTGGAACATGTCTCACATCTTTGAGTACTAACTTGCAGCCTATACTAGTCTCTAGACATACATCTCACATGCCAATGACTTTGCTCCCACCATCATTTCCCATCTTGGCAGTCCCAAAATTTCTGATGTGTACGATGAGAAGAAATCCCTTCTTGAAGTAACATGAATGGATGCACCGCTATCTATTACCTAGCTTGACTCATGACATGTGAGATTTACCACATTCTCATCACAAACAATGAGAATATCTTCAGCAGCTACTGCAACACTTCTAGTTTCATCTCTTTCTCTTTTCTGCTCTTCTAGCCATTTTCTACACTCCTTTTTCATGTGTCCCGATTTATCACAATGATAGCATTTAAAATATTTTCTACCTTTTGATCTACTTCTGAAATTTTTGTGATTTTGAGGACCTCTGCTTTTATTCCTCCCCCGTTTCTCTATTACTAAGGCCTCTGAATGAGAAGATGAAGCGCCTGATGATTTTCGTCTTGTTTCTTCATTTAACAAGATGCTCTTAACTTGACCCATAGAGACAACGCCATCTGGGGCTGAATTGCTAAGTAACATGACCAATGTCTCCCAACTGTCCAGTAATGAACCAAGGAGAACTAGAGCTTACACTTCATCATCAAACACAATTTTCATAGAGGATAACTGATTCATAATGCTTTGCATTTCATTCAAATGATCTGTCATAGGAGTGCCCTCTTAAAATTTCAGATTCATGAGCTTCCTCATTAGGAATGAATTATTCCCAGCTGTTTTTCTTTTATAAATCTCTTCTAATTTTCTCCACAAAGAATAGGCAGAAGTCTCTATTGACACATGATGATAGACATTATCATCAAGTACAAATATAACCAATAACTTGTCTATTTAACAAGTCCTAATCTTCATTCGACATATCAGCTGGTTTAGCTAAATCACCTTTAATAGGAGCATGGAACTTTTTGCAATACAGGAGATCTTCCATCTTCCCTTTCCAAAGTTGATAATTATTCCCATTCAGATTAATCAGTCTGCTTGTATTAACCTCCATGACGAAACACAAGTTTAATGCTTTAACACAGCTCTAATACCACTTGTTAGGGGAATTAGAGATAAACAATATGCAGAAGCAATAATGAGCAAAAATTGAATCCCACAAATCAACCAAGAAAATAGGGAACACAAAGATTTAACGTGGTTCGGCTAAACTTTAGCCTACGTCCATAAGAGCCTACTCCGATCAATTTCTTCCACTATAACAAATGGGGTTACAAAGTTCTTCTCTAGATAAAACAAGAGGATTACATAAATATACATCATCAAGAGAGTTACACTCTTGGTTTAACACAACAACAAGTCTTCACCAATCAAAGGTGGATTAGAACAAAAAAACTAACCAAAATCACCCAAAATGAGTATCCCGTATTTCTGGACTCTGCAGCTCATATCGACAATATGACCGTTGAATCTGAAGCTTTTAATTTCATGAATCAGCACCTAAAATTTGAGGAAGATCGGACCACATTTTATAGTGCATTTAGACCAGAAACAACAGCAGTAAAAGCTACTTTTTCTTCACAGCACTTTCTTTTCTTCTGCCTTTCTTTACTTTATTAGCTCAGAGAGTATTAATCTGTTTTGGGGTTCTCATTTCTTATTTAGTAAACTTTGACAAAGTTAAAGCTAACTAGATGATGGGCCAAACATTTTTGGATCCATAATTAAAATAATTACTCCAATTGGGCTAACTACCAAATAAATTGGTCTTCCTCACATAGGAGGGATAACCCAACACCTTCAAGTGATAAAAGAGCTGGTGGTAGACATATAGATGTGAGGGGAGCTTCTGAATTTAATGAATGCATCTCTAGAAGCTCTCTTCAAGATATGAGATTGAATGGGTCAAAATTTACTTATTCTAAAAAAGTTAACGGCTCTATGATATTTGAAAGATCGGATAGAGGTCTAATTAACTCTCATTGGACTGAAACTTTCCCAAATTCTAAGATCAACTATTTAAATAAGAATTGCTCTGATCATAAACCTCTTCTTATCTCTATTCCTCTTTCTAAAAATTTAATTATAAAACCATTTAAATTCCTTAATGTTTGGGGTCTTCATGAAGAATTTAGTCAGGTTGTTCAAATGTCTTGGCAACACCCTTCTTCTTAAAGAAAAATGGATATATTTTCATATAAGTTTAAGAGATTGAAGACTAAATTGAACACTTGGAGTATAGAGAAATTTAAAGACCTGTTTGCAGAGATTCGTAAGATGGCAGACAAGCTTATTCAAGAGGATTTAACTTTAGAATCAGAACCTAGTGCCTATCAAAGAGAAAAATACTCTAAAGGAAAACAAAATATGAATTTAACTCTGGTTAAAGAAGAAATTTTTTGATTTCAAATAGTTAGAATGGATTGGTTAAATTATGGTGATAGGAATACAATTTTTTTCCATTCTTAAGTCCGACAAGACATAAGGAAGCTTTGGATTCATAATAATAATAAGGAAGATGGGATCAATTTTGAATCTCAAGAGGAAATTTCTAACATGTTTATTTCGTATTTTTCATCTTTATTCAATGCAGGTTCCCAAGAGGAAGGAGATATGTTCGACTATATTCCAAAGATTATCACAAATGAGATGAATAGAAAATTGGATAGCATTCCAGAAGAAGAGGAAATATTGAAGGCTATTAAATCTTTGAATCGGAACAGTGATGCAGGCTCAAATGGTTTTAATGGATATTTGTATGTCACTTATCAGAAGATATTCAAAGAAGATTTCATTTTGTCCATTCAAGACTTCTTCTTAGGGGCTGAAATTCCAAAATCCTGGAGCTCAACTCATATATGATTTATTCCAAAAGTTACAAAACCTTCATTTTCCAATGACTTTAAACCTATAAGTCTTTGTAACTTTAGCATACAATTATCACTAAGCTTCTAAACTCTGGACTAAGTCTATTTCTTCCATCTATTATTTCCAATAATATCTGGTTTTATCCAAGGTAGAAATATTCAAGAAAATATTTTGTTGGCCCAAGAGATGATGCATTTTATTGATAGGAAAATTTAAAGAGGAAACACTATTATCAAGCTAGATATAGCTAAGGCTTATGATAAGACTTCTTGGTTTTTCTTAATAAAATCTTTGAGAGCTTTTTGTGTTGTGTAATCTTTTATAGACATTATTTGGAGATGCATATCATCCCCTTGGTTCTCTATCAATGTAAATGGCCAGCCTAAGGGTTTCTTCAAGCCATCTACGGGTTTAATGCAAGGAGATCCAATTTCTCCAAGTTTGTTCATCATTATGCTTGAATCTTTTAATAGGGGTTTAAACAATCTCATGTCTAATCAGATTATAAGCTATTTCTCTCATCCTGGAGATTGCCCTTTGATCAGTAACTTGAGCTATGTTGGTGATATTATTATTTTCACTACAGGTTTTAAAAGAAGTCTTTCCAAGATGATGAAATTTTTAAAGAAGTTTGAAGAAGAATCTCATCAGCAAATAAGTAAAGCGAAGTGCAGTTTTATAGTTAATCTCAAGAGCCATGTATCCTTAAGATCAAGAATTGTTGAAGTCATTGGTTTTAAATTTGATAAAGGTCCTTTAATGTATCTTGGTTGCCCTCTCTTTCAAGGGAGAAGAAAATCAATATATTTTGATCCTCTTACTCAATCTATTACCAATAAAATTCTCAGTTGGAAATCAAAGTCTCTTTCTATAGGATGTAGGCTTACTCTTATCTAGTCTGTTTTGTCATCAATTCTTATCTATATTCTTTTTGCCCTCAATCCTCCAAAATTGATTCTCAAATCTGTTGAGAAGATTTTTAGCTCTTTTTTTGGGGAGTCAATAAGGATTGTGGGAAAAAGTTTCACTGGATTAAGTGGGACTCTATGTTTTCCAAAAAAATAAGGGAGGTTTATCCATTAGAAGTTTAGAAACTGTTACTAAAGCTGCTAATGTTAAGCTGGCTTGGAATTTCAAAGAAGGCAAAAGTTTATGGGCTAAACTCATGATTTTCAAGTATAGGAATGTGGTAAAGAAAAGCGGTTCAATTGCTTATAGAAGAATAGAGTTTTCTTGGAACTCAGTTGAAGCTAATACAGACTATGCTGAAGATTCTAAGGTTTGGAAACCATCTTACAATGTTCATTTTACATTTGATTCATCTTATGAGGTAAATAGAAATCATAGACTTGATTCTCTAACCTTCAATTCTATTTGGCACCCAAAGATCTCCCCTAAAATCTCAATTTCTTTTGGAAAGCTTTATCTAAATGCATTACAGATGATGCTTTGATTTAGAAAGTTAGAGTTCGAATGGCCTCTAGATGTCAATGTTGACTCTTACACAATGAAACCTCAAATCATTTTTTTAATTGTAGGTCAAATTGCTTCAAATACTTAGAATTTATTTAAAGATTTAATAAATATATCAGGTAGGCCTAATTCTATTAATGGATCCATTATTCACTGGTGGACATAATCGGGAATTTTAAAGCTATCTAAATGGTTGCATAGCTGGAATCCTGTTATTATTTCATGGGAATTGTGGTTGAGTAGGAATAAGTATCGATATTAGGGTATTCCTATGAAATCAAATCTAATTATTCACAAAGTTATAGCTTATATCTCTGATTTATCAAAAGTCTTCTCAATCAATCTGAGCGATAATTCTATTAGTCAAGCAGTTGTGAAGAGTGTTAATTTAAAAAAGCCACATCTATGGCCATTTTGTTTCTCCAATCATTTATGGAACAAGCCTTTAAATGGAAGATGGAAGCTTAACATGTCAGCCTTAAGAAATTACATAACTGGTTTGGGAGCAGGTAAAATTATCAGGGGCTGTAGAGGCAATCTTATCTATACTACATCCAATTTCTTAGATAATGGTTCATCTAAAGAAGTCCAATTCAAGTAATAGAAGAAGGTCTTGATTTCTGCTCTGATAATAACCTATCTAACATTGATATTGATGTTGATTCAAGATCTATGTTTGATATTTTATCATATTATTCTACCTCTTTGATACCTTGGAATGAAAGATCAAATTTTAAAGTGATTCAATATCTAATTCAAAGGATGCAATGTTCCATATCAGTTTGCTCAAGTAAAAGAAAACAGGTGACTCTTCTTCGATCAAAACAATGGACTTGTCAACAAAATCTCAGCCTCTATTTTTCTCAGGAAGATCTTCCTAGGCATATCAAAATTTTTGTTAGATTAGATGTCTCTGATTTCTTTAGATTTTATAATTGTTAGCTCCAATGCCTCTATTGTAAGCCACCTAGAGAGGGTTTTTCTCTCTATTTATCAATAAATTTTCTTTTTATTAAAAAAAATTATGTGAATACTTATAATAAAAATGGACATTATTTAAGATAATGAAGATAAGACTAAAAGATATAAAAATAGAAATAAAGTGAATAAGTAATGTTAAATGAATAAACTAGAAAAGAGTTAGGAATGGACTTCTAAAAGACTTTTTATATTGAATTTGGAAGGTATGTAGGATGATTTTGTAGTGGTATAAGGGTGGTAAAGTAAGGTAAGGTAGCTGACCATAGACGGTAGGAAAGTAAGGTAAGATAAATGGAGAGAATGTTGGAAAATAAGGTTTTTAGAGAATGACGGTGCTCGAATTTTGAGAGAATATTTTTGGTTGCTGAAAAAGAATTCCTAGGAGTGATGTCATGGGCTCCAAAAATAGGGCCATTTTAGGGTTAGGGGGTGGTGATCTCCATGGACACTGGCCTACCTATCAATACGGTGCCTGCCTTTTTGGGCAAAAAAAGTACACCCTGTCAATAGGCAGGGGGTCTAGGGCACCTATAGGTAGTTCGGAACGCACTTTTTAAAAAACGAGCATGAAATGAAAAGCATAAGATCGAATTGTGCACGACATGGATTGTTCGAAATGGAATTCATAGACCTTCAAGAACCTATTAGTCCACTCTCAATCGGTTTTGGGAGTTAACAAAAATCAACCGCTTCTCGGAAGCGCCTGATGGTCTCTAAATGAGTTTTTTTTTTTTGTAAAATAGGTCTTGTGTAAGAACTGTGAGGCCAATCAGAGCACGACACGAACTGTTGCAATGGGAATTCAGTGTTGTTCAATATTTCATTCATCTTTGCTCGGTATGGAGAGTTGACTAAGGTCAAACATGGCCTAAAAGCGCCCAGTGGCTTTTTAGAGTAAAAATGCCTGTTTGTGTGAACCATGAAACCGATTTATGAAAAAAAAGGACCATCGAAAAGGGAATTTAAAGCCCTTTGAGGTTTCATTGAGCTTCACTCAAGTTGGAGAGTTGACCAGAGTCAAATAGGGAAAAAAGAGCCTGATGGTATCTAGATTGGTACTCGAAATGTGACCTAGGGTTTACGAAGAGAGGATGAGTGTCAGGGTCCTAAAGAGGTGCTTCGGGGGTACCACGATATGGTATCTACACCTTGGAACCTTGTTATAATAAAATGTATCATTTCGTACAAACGAAGTCTGATCACGTTCCAACGAGAAGTATAAAGTCATTTAAATGACCTTACGATCTTGTTATAATGAACTTCATGAATTTTAAGATAACCTTTTTGAGCTTTTCCTTATGGACACTCTTAGAAACAATAAGGTTCTCTCTCAGATTTAATGGAGCCGTTTGTTTAACAAAAACATTAATAAGACTCTATATAATAAAACGTCTTTTTGATATAAATCCAAATACAGTCTTAATTATCTTAATAATAGTACCAAGATCAAACCCACACATATTATTCTCTGTATTTCTGGTATGGTGAATTCCACACAATTAGGGGATATTTAACGTCATTGGCAGAATTCAGGCATGGAGTTGTTGTAAGGCTGACACTAGACTACACAGTGGCTATAAACGAAGGTATAAACATTTCATCTGTATAGCCTTGAGGAGTCAAGGGTTGTAAGTTTTTTTAGTCTTATTATAAAACATTGTTCAGAGTGGAATTTTTCTAGGTCTAGTCATCGGAGATTTTTTCATGTTGGGATTTCCTTGTACATCGTCATCTCCTGTGTGATTGTGCTTGATTTTAATTACCCGATTAATCTTGCATGCAAGATTTGGAATAAAGATATACAAGATTAAAATTTGTAATAATCAGATATTCATGTTTAAAAGGCTTAGATTTAATATTGTAGAATCTATTTTTACATTAATTTATTAGATTATTAATTAGAAAATCGACATTTAGTTAGTATGAGAGAAGGTGCCTATAGGTTACTAAGCCATATATTCTTGGGAGATTTTCTATGGAGTCAATAAATAGGTTACCAACGTTTTAACGGGTCAAATTATGCATATTGGAAGGCCTGAATGAAATTTTGTCTTCATTAGATTGAAGAGCGAGCGTGGATGGCGATACTTAGAGGATGGACTCCACCCACAACTATTATAGGAGAGCTTATTGTTGCTAAACAAGTTGAGAGTTGGTGTTTGGATGAACATAAACTTTGTAATTTTAATTATCATGGCCTCAACGTTTTGGTTAGTGCAGAATCGCTTGAGGAGTTCCGTCAAATCGTGACGTATGAAATGTCCAAGGAGGCTTTGGATACACTCCAACTTATCGTGAAAGAAGGAGTGCCTTGAAAACTTATAAGATTCCAATTTTAAATATTCAATTTGAAACCATCCATATGAGTAAGAGTTAAATGTTTGATGAGTAATATGCTCATTTACTCAACATCTTAAACTCTTCATTCAATTTGGGAAAGGGAATTCCCAAAACTCAGGTTGTGAAGAAAATATTAAGATCCTTACCTCAAAGGCTTAACCCGAAAGTCATTATCTTAAATTCTTTTAGGAACACCAACACAATGAGACTTGAAGAGATTATTGGAGACCTATAAACCTACGAACTTGACATGTTTTCTCATTCTAAAAAGAATAAAGATAAGGTAATTTCCATAAAAGTATGGAAGGAGGAGGCGCTTGAGTTCGACCCATATAAAATTCTAAAGTGTAAGAAACAAAATTCAAAATTGGATAAACAAAAATTTAAAAAAAAAACAAATATAAAAAGGTACAATAGAACTTCAAAGATCATGATTTTATGAAAAATAAGAAGGATAACTCCATGAAAGATGAATCAATGAGATGTTTTAAGTGTGAGAGCCACGGTCATAAAACATTTAAATGTCCCACTATGCTTAAGAGAGAGATAAAAAAAACAAAGTTTTTTTATACTGCTAGTCTAAGAGAAATTGAAGTTTAGTCATATGATTTAAGTAACTATTCAGTGCGTCGAAGTAACTTCAATGCGTTCACAACTAGTCATGCCAGTAACTCTAGTATGTATCATTCTAATGATGATAAACTTTCGCATGACAGTCTCTACACTAGGTCTAATCTTTTTTAAGGCAGTGAAAATGATGATGATTTCAATGATGGAGATGTGAATGAAGGCGATCTCTAATCTACCTAATCTGAGCTCCACCCCGAATACTAAAAAATTCAAACGAGGAACAAAAAGTTGACTATTAAGTCTGAATCTATACATGTTGCCAATTTATTTCTAAAACAAACACTCCTTAACCTAACCCACCAAAGAGAAACCCAAATAATCAAACTAATAAGATGAAATTTGTTCAACCATATGTTTTTACTTATTGTAAAAGAACATGGCATCTTAGGGACTTTTGTTACAAGCTTGAGGGGGATTCGTATTCTAGTGCTCCCGCAACCCACTATAGGCATTTTGCTAGTTTGAGAGAACATATTGAGTATCTAATTCATAATTATAAACGCTTAATGGAAGATTTCCAATGGTTACCTGAACATTTTGGGAATTCATTCAAACCTAATACTAGAAACAAAAAAAGAAAGAGCAAAAGGAAGGTAATGCCCGCGCATTACACCGCTATATGGGTTGTGAAAGAAAATGACTCAAAATCTACTGCTATTCATATTGATATCAAAGTTTGGAATACTTCTTAATGGTATTTTAATAGTGGATTATTATGGAACGTGACAAGTGACAAATCTCTTTTTACCAAACTATGGGATCACACGAATAATAAAGTCACCTTTGTTGATGGGAGTCAGTCTAGTGTGTTAGAACGTGACACTCATACATATTATATGAGAATAATATGTACTTATATTTATTGTATGGACATACCTATGTTCCTGGACGATTTTATCTGTTGGGGTTACGTACATTCAGGACATCGTAGCGCATGTCGGCATAGGTGGGATAGACGTTGTCTAGGTCGTTATTATAAGTACTTTGTAGCAGCGTCACTTACGTATATGTATATGTTGGTATCCTTTATTATCGTTGGGTATGGTCCGTGAACTGGTGTAATGCGTTGAGACCGCCCCACTTATGTGCATTTTGTGATGTCTGATTGGATAAGGAATTCCATCGGACTTATCGATAGAGAACGAACGAGATACTATTGGTAGATGACTTTGAGTGTCGCATTTTGTAATACCCCGCCTGCCCGGGGAGAGTGGAGTGGAGCGCTACTTGCGATAAAACTAAATCAATTTCATAAATAACAAGGTATAAAGCATCTAAATCCCACAACAATAAAAGATAACTACAAATCTCAAATCTCTTCAAATAAATACAATAATTCTCTCGAATAAAAATACAACATCTAAAATAAATCTTCAATGCTCTATACATCAAAACAATACAATCTTCTCTCTTGTATTAAAATTCTTCCCAAAATAATCCACACAAATAAATCTATTCTCCAAATCAAATCCAAAGCACCAAAATCCGCGCTAACCTGCCAGTAAAAAAAATATAGGGAAGTACATAATACGACAGGAAAGATGCTCAACAAATATGTTAGCGTTGAATAAAACGTCACAATACGAATAAGAATATTCAAATCAAATGTAAATCTCATAAGCAATTATATCACTATAATTTCTCAACAACACATTAACCGGGTCACCAAGCCTCACCAACGTACCGCGCCTATGCATTTTTAGCATATCCGGAAAAAGGAATATTGGTGGGTGTCCAACCTCCGTGCCATATTAAAATCTCATGACAACATGCTCAACATCAAAACAATACCACATGAATCATAATTTAGATTCCAACAATAATTTTCCTGATTCCAATGAATTTAGCAATTCAAATATGAGTTCAAATAAACATGAAACCAACGGAATAACACTCGCGAGATTACGAAGTATATTGTGTAAAATCCCATAACTCACACCACGGTGAGAAATCAACCATAAATCTGCCCAGAAACGTAGATAACGCAATCAAAATTAGTCCTCAAACATCATCAAAACTTCCTCTAAGAGCATCCTCAAAACTGCCCCAAGAACACCTCCAAAAACCTAAGGTTGAATGCATAAATCAAAGGGCTTGTTTGAGTATAAAAGAGAGGAATTAAAAACATGTTTGCTGCCAAAAAGTTGTACCAAAAAGGGTCACCTACGACCTTATTTTATAAGGTAAAAACCCAAGAGTTGTAAAAAAATCAAAATCTAAAAAACTGCTTGCTGCGCACGTTTTCTGTTGGGTTCGATCGATCAACCCTCAGGTGTCGATCAATTGATCGCCCAGGAAAACTGGCAGTTCGCCTAAAAAAATGCCTATAAAGCAAAATATTATAAAATTAATATAAAATCTGTTTTAACTCCGTTTTCGAAATCGTTTGAAATTCCTGCCTTTAAAAATAATAACCAACAAGTTTGAGCAATAAAAATAATTTTATCTCAAAATTTATTTTTCCTCTTTATTTTGAAAATACCCCAAAAATTATGCGGGTTGTTACAGACATATATATGATTATACAAATTATAGGAGATTAATTCAGTTGTCTAAGAATACTGACAATAAATCACAAACCCGATACTATGTAGTGTCCATAATAGATGTTTATGTCACATTTGCGATTAATATGACTGGGATACTTTGGGAGGTGGTAATATGAATGAAGATAATTACATTTAAGTATGTTGGTTATACTAAATGCATCTTATATTAAATAGGTGCGATTATCATTTATTATAGGGGGATTTTTTCGGTTGTATAAAAAATATCACACTTAGATAAGGAATGAGATACTTAACGTATGTGAGTGACGATGGGGAACACTTACTTTGAATTGACTATATTATTGCACATAAAATTCAGTAAATTAATTCTTGCAATTCTAGGGCACTTGGTGTATCAGATTTCAGATTTGTTGATTCTTGATTCGGTTGTTACTCTACTTTAGTCTGTGTACTTTTTGGATTAAAATATGGACACAAGCCCAAAGTCTATTTATTACATGTATGTTTGAGACATTTATGATTATGTTGGGTTTCATTTACATTTTTTGAATGTTGGATTTTCTCATCATCTTTGATATTAATTTAAATTAAATTATAGTTTATGAATAAATATTTTATAAAGTTTTATGCTAAGAATGATATTAATTGACAAACAAGCGACGTATCATGTTTGGCCAACATTTATGTGAGAAAATTGTGGTTGTTACATACTGTCACTAATATTTTAGCACCAAAATTTTGACATCCCTCCATTTTTTTCGGATTGCCAATTGTCATCCCAAACATATTTATTATAGATGGCTTCCTTGCCGTCTCAAAATGATCCCATAAATGATGAGCTTTTAAGACGGCTAAGTTCTCGTCTCAAAAAACCCTTTTAAAACTTATGTTGTCATCTTAAAATGTATTTAAAGCAAGTTGCTAATAAAAATCCCTTGAGCCATCCCCAAAACTACTTGGGACGACTAAAGTAACTTTTGGGATTGATTTTTGACCATTTCAAAATAAATTTTTTTGTATTGCATTTATATTTGTCAATAAGATATTGCCGATGAAATTACCTCGACAAACATTATGATCTACTATTTCGCGGCCAAGTTGCTTCGTCGCCAAACATTAAAAAATTTACGACGGAAATATTTCACTGCCAAATACTTTTTTTCCTTCGAGGAAATGTTCCACCCACTCCTCTTGCAGGAAACATGGCACCATTTATTTCGCGTTAAGTATTTCATGACCAAATTTATAGTTTCTTCATCATTTTTTTGCATTGATATGTTTTATGATGAAACTTGAATATTTTCGGGTGAAGTTATTTTTACACGACCATAATTATTTGGTCGCAAGATATTGTCCTTCAAGGTATGGTAGCTTTTTATGAACCTAAAAGGCTTGTTTATTTCAACTCGTACATCATGCAATCGAATTAAAAGTATGTCGTGGTTTATACGACCATTGTTACATGTCAAATTTGGCTATATTATTCACTTTTATGCACTCAAAATGGCGGATTAGAGTTAGCTTTTATGTCAGCTCCAAGAATGAAAACCATTATAAATAAATTTTCTACTTTTGTTTAGGATTGAAAGTAGTAAAAAATTAAAGATGATTATAAAATTTTGCAATTCCTACCATTTTGGTTTACTGCCTTAGAGATAGTTTTTATGCCAGCCTCGGGAAAACCATCATAAAGTAGTTTCTAGCTCCGCGTGATGCGCGGGGGGCTATGTAGTTCTTATTATACAATGCAATGCAAACATAGTTACAAAAATAAGGGTAAAATATATAACGTTAAAACACCTATTTCACATTTGTGAGATACATGCTGTTAATATAGAAAAATTTATAAAGGATAAGGAATATATGTATTTCATTAATAGAATGTTTGATGCTAAGCAAATACTTGCATGTAAAATTGATATGGAAAAAGGAGAACATTTAGTGATGAAGTAAGGGAAATTAAAAAAAAAAAATATGCGCACACACACACACAAATATATATATATATATATATATATATATATATATATATATATATATATTAAATGACCGTTTATAAATATAAATTAGTTTTTTGGATAGTACTATTTTTATTAAATTATAAATATATAATATTTTTTTATAAAACTATTGTGTTAGCACCTTTTTATAATTTTTTTTAATAAAACCTAATTTTATGAAGATAAGTATAAAATATTTTATTATAAATAAAAATTATTTTTTTTAAAAGTAGTTCTCTAAAAACTGTAGTTTTTAACTTCATTTCTTCATATAAATTTTGTTTTAAAAGATTGTTCTATAAATATAAATATAATTTTTATTAAGAAAAAATATTTTTATAAAGCAATGTTAACATTACTATTTTATAAAATTGTACATTTTTTATAAAAAAAAAATAGTTATATATAAAATTTATTTATTATATAATTATTAACATTTATTAATTGAGGGAAAGGATATTTCATATAAAAAAGACTTTTATAGGGAGAGATATCATTTTTAACAACTCTTTGCATTTGGTGTTGAAGAGAAGGCGTAATAATATGAGGGGACACCAATTATATATATATATATATATATATATATATATATATAGAGAGAGAGAGAGAGAGAGAGAGAGAGAGAGAGAGAGAGACTCATGTGCACACTAAGTTTGCACGTTATTTTTTTAAAATAGTAAAAAAAATATTTTTGAGTTGATTTTTTTTGTCTGATATTTAAACATTTCAACGGACCCATGTAAACAAAATCAGGTAAAAAAAACTGTTTTTCTATTTTTAAAAAATCGGTCAAACTTTCGCTGCTTTTAAGCACTTTAAAAGGTGTAAAAGTTTGACCGAGTTTTTAAAAATAGTAAAAAAAAGTTTTTTTGAGTTAATTTTTTTTACAAGGGTCGGTTGAAATATTTAAATATCACATAAAAAAATCAACTCAAAAATATTTTTTTAATGCTTTAAAAAAATTGATGTGCGCCAACACTGTGTAAACTTAGTGTGTATAGGAGTCTCTCTCTCTCTCTCTCTCTCTCTCTCTCTCTCTCTCTCTATATATATATATATATATATGATACGTTTCCACTTTGTTTAGAATTTCAATGCTGTTTATAAAATTTTGCAATTCCCAGCATTTTGGTTTACTGCACCCACAGAATCTCTTCACATTTTGTTGCATGGATGTCCATTCAAAGGCAGTCAATTCTGGACTTCCTTAGCTTGGCAACCATTATTGTCTTTTTCATTACATACCAATGCCATACCTTTTGGATCCAACATGCCGCTATTGTGGTGACTTTTTGTGGTAATAAAGTCGTTGACAATTGTTTTTCTTAAATGTTATTTTCATTATAATATAACATTCGTTTTATACACATTTTCATAATATATAATAATTTTGTGTTAGTAATTGTTATGGGAGAGAAACCATTGCCCTAAGCGGCGAAGTTTACAATTTAACTGCTTACAACCGATCCATAAATAAAATATATGAACGGAATTTTTAATATACTGACTATTTTTTCACCGCATTCAAAAATTTTATGTTTAACTAACAACTAGTATTTTAAAGACTAAACTACTTTTAGAATATTTTTAAAAATTACGAAATCATCCTATTCTACCACATTTTCCTCTAAAACACCAACCTCTAAACAAATTTTCCAAATAGATTCACACCATAAAAAATAATTCCCAAATAGATCTAGAAATTAGGACAATAAGTGATTCTCAATAGAGTCAATTTAAAGAAAACATGAAGGATGCTAGAAATGGATCATAATTTGTGGCTCGATCTTGTAGATTCTTTTGAATGTGCTTTTTCGGTAAGAACATGTCGTACAAGGAGAGTTTTGTGAAATTAGCTCCAAATTTTCTACGCAACCCACCTCTTTTTCGTAAATGTGCATGTGTATAATTTATAAATATTTGGTCGGTTGTTTTGTTCATAGAGTAAATTACATAAAGACATCCCGAACTATCGATTTTTTCACCCAGCCCCTTTTAAAAAAAAAGTGTAAATAAAATATGATTTTATTGATTGGGTGAAAAAATCAATAGTTTAGAGGGTCTTGGTATAATTATTCCATTGTTTAATTTGTAATAAACTCATTACACATCCACCCTGGTTGGTCCAGCGGTAAGGGAGGAGTTCAGATTGTGTGGGTTAGGTGCACAGTCTCGAGTTCGATTCCCCCAAAGGATATCAGACTTTAATTGGGGTGTGTCTTAGGGTGGCTCTGGCACTAGCACCCCTCCCCCCTGTTTAGCTTACACGGGAGGGTCTAAGGAGCTCGTTCGTGTGGAGGTTCAGGATTATCAAAAAAAAAAAATCATCTCGTGTGTTGATGAAGTATAAGTTTTTCGTAAAATTAGAGGGGTGATGAGTAAGATTCATAAATTAGAGTTGATGTGAAAGGTCTACATTGTGCATTTATCTTTTTTGGTTATTAAAAATTACAGTAAACCAATGGCAAGTATCAACCCTCTTTAATAATTATTAAATTTATTTCTTGATTATTGATTATATAAAAAGGGTCATCGTAACATGTACCTTAAGGGCACATATCAAGAATAAAAAAATAGTAGGG
This sequence comes from Sambucus nigra, assembly GCA_949130495.1. NCBI lineage: Eukaryota > Viridiplantae > Streptophyta > Magnoliopsida > Dipsacales > Adoxaceae > Sambucus > Sambucus nigra. Next base: position 647,874,609 of record OX422215.1, on the reverse strand, counting down.
ATGGAGTTCCGCCATACATTTAATAAGCACCAACCATTCATGTGGAGCTCTAATACTTAATATTTTGAAGCTCAAAATATGAATCCTAATGACACATGTTATTATTTTTTATATATATAAGAAAAAAAAGGTGTATGGTAAAATATTACTCATTAATTGGGACATAATGGTTACTTTTAGTCAATTCTGACTACAATTTCCCATTTAAAACATTTTGTTCTGCCCCAAAACAGGCCAGTGTACAACACTCCCATAACATTAGTAGCTTTAGTGATACATTTCTCTTTTAACTCAATTTGATGCAGGTAACCCTTTGACTCGCTCGTTCAAAGGTAAGAACACACATGTTCATATTGCCCGCCAGACCAAAAACCATGACATATCATGCATCACCACTTACAAATACTATTATTTTACCTGGTCAACACGTAACACTAAGCCCCTCATTTTCGTTCAAACACTAGCAATTTCATTCAAGCTGCTGAGCAAACCAGACTTGAAAATAAGCTACTCAATTGTCATCTATAAATACTTCAACCACGGGCATAGCTTCTCATACAATCACCAGCTCAAGAAAAGCTTTTATTCCACAGTTTATTTTTCAAATCTTAAGATAGTCAGATTTTTCACAGTTTATTTTTCCTTTTCGAAAGATGAATTATCTTAGAAAAAGAACTTTCTTCATAATTTTTTTAATTTTTGTTGCCGTTTTGAGCCATGTCGATGCAACCCGAGTTTTGGCAGACGAAAATTCATTTGCTAGTGAAAACAATCTATCAACGTATCCATTGATATACACGAAGGCAAAGGATACAATGTCATGTTGGTTTGGGCGATTAGCTTCTGGACCTAGCCCCCAAGGCCCTGGTCACTAGACAATATATATTATAAACTCTATAACTATATAGTGTGGTGATAAATTCATTTTATTCATAATTCTATACAGACTCGAAGATTGGGACTCCAAATAAGTGACTAACTGACATGGTAACATTGCCCAGCGATATTTCGTGATTTTGAGTCACAAGCTTTAAGTTAGTGTATAATTAGTTTTTTAAGTGGAAGGCCTAACCTTTATATATAAATGGATAGAGAAAATTCGTTGATTATATGTATACATGATCATGATCACTTGTTTATTGTAAGAAATTGAGCTATTCACATTTCCGTGGTTGTTTCGATTGCTTGGTTCCATTTATGTGCATTCAAAGTTTGTAAATTGGTACATCCAGATGTAAAGTTTAAGTTTTAAGAAATGAATTAATATTTTATTTCCAAACTCTTCTGAGAATTTATGAGAATTTATATATATGTATACTTTTAATTCTAAATTTTTAATAAGTAGAAAATTTGGAATTGAATGAACATTTCACGTGTCAAAAAGTATTCCTTGTGTCCAACATTAGTAGTCGTCGTTTGAGAGTCTAATATTTTAACGCGAAAATTTACTTTTGAAATATATGATTCTAAAATTTATTAATACCTTTCAATTTAAGATGTACACTTGGATCATTGATTTGCCATGAATAATGTTTGGGTGGATTACAGTTATAATCTCAATTCAATGTGAATATTACATTAAAAATAAAACTATTAATTTCAGATAGACTAAAAAGAAATGTGCGAATATTTATTTGGAAATGGCAGTGTTTAATAGTTTTCTTTTGGTTTCATGACTTACATATTTTTGCACATATATGAATCTTCATAGTAGTGAGAATGGACTTTGGCCACGACTACATGAGTCCTGCCAAACCAAATCGATCATTTAGAGTTTACTTTTCAATTATTGTTTGCTTTGTTATTTCAAATAATATGGACGTGAACACTTCAATTTTCATTCTCGGTAAAAAAAATTATAGATCCCGAAATGGAATCGAGATCCCACTCAATTCAAACCGAGAAGAATTGAAAACACACAACACTCTTGCACTCTTGCATCTACTCCATCATCAATTCTTGCTACAAGTGGTATGTTGCGCCATATTTATAGCCAAACTCGGTTTGACCACATAACCGATCGGTTTCCCCCAAGTAGACTGATTGATATGACCCTTGCCCTCGCAAGGGTCGTATATACATACCTTAGGTATTGTTCTCTTAGATTTTGCACCAAATAGGTTGAACAACTACTTGCCCAATATTTCAAACACCTAAGTTGCACCAAAGAAATAAGGTGTTAGATTCTATAATTCATTAATTAATCAACTTTTAGACATTGCATCCTACACTTTATAAATTCCCTAAATAAATTCTTTAATTCATAATAAATTCAATAATTCATCACATGAAACTTTATAATAACTTCCATAAATTATATTTCAACTTTCACTAGCATGGATGAAGCTTAATTCCTCACTTAAACTATTATAAAATTCAAGTCTTTTCTTAAAATAATTTTTTAAATTCTTCTAAATTTTGTAATTACTTAATTAAAAATATTTCTTTAAAATTATAGAGTATTACAATACGCATATATGTGTAGTAATAAGATAGCATACCGTAAGCACTAATAAACCAGTGATAATTATCGCCATGCCTTCAGGCACGGACAAGCTGCTTATATATAAATAATGCATTTAAAAAAAGTACTCTGAGACTCCTAACGTAGTAACATTTTACATCCAGTGTGTTTTCCTCTAACAGTTAAAAAATGGAAAGGAAAATACTAGAACAAATACCGTAACAAAAATGTGTTAAGAGTCCCAAATGCTCAAAAGTTCAACACCTTAATTTTGCATGTGTTAAAAAAAAAAAGATTATCTCGATAAAATGAATCAAATCACAAATCCTTCGCTTAAAATTCAAACAAAAAAGAAATTTAAATGAGATAATGCTTTAGTTACAAACACATATGAAACAAAGGGTCGTAACAATGATTATTGCCAACGTTGGGAATCAAAATGATAAGTAAAGTAGAATGTGAAACCAGATAATAATAACTTACCCAAATCCTAAGTGCAATATCTCGTCGAAGCAACAGAAAATGTGACATTGCCAAACACAAAATGTAACAGAGAAAAACACAAAATGTAACACTGCCAAACACAAAATGCATGCTTCAACAATGATTATTGTGAACCTCAGGGAAAACGTTGGTGGTCTGAGAGACACTGTCAAGAAAATGAGATTAAGTATGTAGAAATAAAAAAATGAAACATAGGATAGAGAATATTTTTATATGGCAACGTTGGAAGAATATAATAATTTTTTTTAAATTAATCAAATAAGTAAACAAATAGGAACCAAAATACAAATGTTTAGAAGCGATATATTATAGAATAATATATAGAATATAAAAAAAATCATATAGAGAGATTAGGACTAAAGAATTCAAAAATTAACACCACTCATATAGAGAGAAAGTGAAATAAAAAAAACCCAATTATGATCCAAAATCTTATGAACAAAATCGAGAGGACACTGCGAATGATGGTGTGAGAGGGGCAATCTGCAATATAGAATAAATTTAAACAAAAAAATTACTTTAACACTCAACATTACATTTGTTTATGTTTCATAAATGACATAAGTGAGCATGGAGATATATACAAGTGAGAAAAAAAGTAAGGGTGTGCGCTAATGAAGCTAAGCATGGACAATCTACAAGTGGTATGTGGAGCATGTAAGTAAAAGTAATCCTATATATGAATGTGACTGTGTGAAGTGAGCATGTAGAATATATATATATATATATATATATATATATATATAAGTGAGTAAAAAGTGAAGCATGTGCCAAGGAGGTGATATATACATGTGTTGAGAAAAGAGCATGGTAGAAATAAATAGAATGATAAGGATGAGATACGTATATAAGATATGAGCATAAGAGTAAGCATAACAAACAAGCGGAGGCAATTTCACACATATAGAAAAGTACGAGAGCGAAGAAATAACACCAATGTGAAAATAGAGTCTAGTCCTATAGAAATTCCTAAGAAATCGGTACGGGAGGAAAAACCTATAGAAGTCTCCCTCTGCTCTGTGCCATGCATATACGGGTGATTCGAGGATATATGGGTTTACTTTCTGCCGCTCACGGTAATCTATTCCCGGGTTGCCACATATATAAAATTGGCCGTAGGATAACACGAAGGAATGGAGTCGCCAATTTATTTTGCCCAAAATAGTTCAAAAAAATGTAGCCACTTCGAGAGATTGGCATCAAGGTCATATTGATGCATACGAAACCAAGTGAATCAAGGGATAGGGGACTAAGTTACAAAATGAGAATGTTTTAAGCACTCATTCCTCCATTTTGGTCTCTCATGGATTATGCTAATATTCTCATTTTCTCCAAAGTGTAATGTGTGTGTACATGTGTGTAATGTAAATAAGGGGAAAAGGGAGTCATCAGACTCGGGTCATGGGAAAGACGGAGTTGAATCATTCATGGTAGTGTACCCAAAAATAATATAAACATATGATGTGAATGTTTGTCGAATCAAAAGTCCCTATGAAAAGAGAATGTGCATGTCGGACAAGACACAAATATATAGGAGTTCATATAATATAAAATTATAAAATAGAAAGAGAGGAATCGAATCCCAGAATGGACCCGGGATGCTAGTGTAGTCCAATGGGCATCAAATTCCACATAGGTTGATGTATCACAGGGGTGGGGTTCAACTCATAAACCCAAAGTTTAGATTCCTTTTTGAGATTTTTTGAAGAAAATGTGTTCAAGCATAAAAGTCTGAGAAAATGAGGAAGTCTTACTTTTGGAATTTATGAGTAAACACTCTTTTTTTTCTTTTTGAATTTTTAGAAAAATAAGTTATGCGAATAAAAAAATATTATCAGCTACTCGAGTTGACTCATTAACCTTCTCTCTCTATCTCTCTAGTTGTCATTGACCCTGATTAGGGTTGCATGGAAATCCCTTCGTCTTCTCCCTCCCCTCTTGACCAAAAACTGCCTGATCCATTAAACCTGTGGCACAAATCCTTTGTGCAAGCCTTAAAAGCCTCATCTCTAAGCCACACAATATCTCTCAAACCTCTTTCCAAATATAAAGGAGAACCTGCTATAATTTTCTCTCAAGAAGAAGTAGAAAAACTTCCGTCTCCTTATCAACATGCAATTGTGGGTAAATTCTCGCATGGTAAGCCTTCGATGGAATTCATAAGAAAAAACTTTGAATCTTTTGGTTTAAAAGCTGCTTATAATATAGGGATAAAATAGGACTTTATGCGTTTAGGGATGAAGGATACATGATTTATTGGTAAAAGTCCTATGAGGACTTTCAAATGGTCTCCTAGATTCCGTACAGATCAAGAAAGCTCCATTGTTCTAGTTTGGATTAATTTTCCTGGTCTTCCACTTCATTTATTTGCAAAGGAGTCTCTATTTGCTATTTCTCAAGTAGTTGGATCCCCTCTCAAAGTTGGTAATTATACAGCTAATATAAATAGACCAACTGTTACGACAGTATGTGTTGAATTATACGTCCTAAAACTCAGGTCTCATAGAGTTTGGATTCGATGTGGTGATTTTGGGCATTGGGAAGGAATTGAATACGAATCTATGCCAGTTTACTATACCCATTGCAGTAAATTAGGCCATCAAGATTCCTAATGTATTATCAATATTGATGAGAGGAATAAGGATAAGATGAAAGATAAAGAAATATTTGTTTAAGAAAAAGGAACAAGCAAACAAGGTAGGAGTTATGAAGAGCCTAGGAAAGAATTAAGAGTCAAAGAAAAATCGAATTAAGAAGGACTTGAAAAGAGAACAGATCAAGGAGTCAACAAAGAAAGTTCAAAAACAGTGCAATTAGAGAATCAACAAAAGATTAAAGCAGTAGTGTCTTCTATGCAAGAAAATAATCCTTAACAATGCTTATGTGAAAGACCTGAAAAGAAGCAGTGGGAAAAATATCAGTACATTTCAAAAACTACTCAGCAGCAGTAGGTCACAGATGAAGATGCCTTTGAGGAAGGGGAATAGTTTGAATCAGACGAGGAATTGGATATTGAGGATCTTCTCAATTCCAAACAATATTTTTAGAAGAAAATGAGAAATACTTTAGTTCAGATTCTAAGGTGGAGAAACAATAAAAGAATATCAATGAAAGCAAGAGGGTTTATGATTCAAATTCAAGTAAAATTGATGATCAGAGAGATTCTGTGTGGGGTGATTTTATTTTATTTTCTGAGATGCTATCGGATATAGAAGATTATTACAAATCAAAAGAAGAGTCCAAAAATAAACCTCCATTGAAACCTTCTCAGAATATAGGGAAAGATGTTAACAATTTGAAACATCCAATCAGGAAGATATTAGTTTCTAAAAGAAGAGTTACCAGATCAGCAAATAAGGTAATCAAGAAAGTTACTGTAGCAAAATCTAAATGATTAAGTTTCTTAATTGGAATGCTCAAGGTGTAGGTAACAAGTCTACAAAAATAAGATTAAAAAATCTTTGTAAGTCCCATAATTTATCTTTCTTGACAATTCTTGAGCCTATGATAGATAGTAATAAAATTGAAAAGTTGAGAAGAGTTTTACAATTTGAAAAATGATCATATAATAGTGTGAAAAAGATTTGGTGTTTTTGAAGGCATGGGGGTTCTTATGAGATTTTAGATAATGATATTCAAAATTTGCTGATTAGTTTATATCATCCTAAGTTGCAAGTGGAAGTAAGTATCCATGTAGATTATGCCAAGTGAAATAGACAAGATAGAAGGGATTTATGTGATGCTGTAGTATTCAGTTCTTTGTGTTTCTTTAATAAAACTCTAATTGTTATTGGTGATTTCAACATTATTCCTTCGAGTGATGAAAGAGGTGGTGGCAGACATATAAATGTGAGAGGAGCTGTTGAATTTAATGAATGCATCTCTAGCAGTTCTCTTCAAGACATGGGATTGAATAGGTCAAAATGTACTTAGTCTAAAAAAGTTACTTGCTCTATGATATTTGAAAGATCGGATAGAGGTCTTATTAACTCTCATTGGACTGAAACTTTCCGAAATTAACCATTTAAATAAGAATTTCTCTGATCATAAACATCTTCTTATCTCTATTCCTCTTTCGAAAATTTAATTATAAAACCATTTAAATTCCTTAATGTTTAGGGTCTTCATGAAGAATTTAGTCAGATTGTTCAAATGTCTTGGTAACAACCTTTTTGGGAAGAAAAATGGATATATTATCATAAATAATTTTTTTTACTTTTGTTTAGGATTTGAAGCAGTCAAAAATTAAAGATGTTTATAAAAATTTTCAATTCCTACTATTTTGGTTTACTGCTTAGAGATAGTTTTCATGCTAGCCCTGGGAAAACCATCATAAACTAGTTTCTAGAAAAATTTAAAAGAATAAGGAGTATATGTATTTGATTAATAGAATATTTGATGCTAAAGAAATACTTACAATGCAATGCAAACATACTTACAAAAATATGGGTAAAATATATAACTTTAAAAGTCCTATTTCACATTTGTGAGATACATGTTGTTAATATAGAAAAATTTATAAAAGAATAAGGAGTATATGTATTTCATTGAATATTTGATGCTAAAGAAATACTAGCATGTAAAATTGATATGCAAAAAGGAGAACAATTAATGATGAAGTATGGGAAATTAAAAAGAAGAATACGCACACACCCGCACATACACACTCACATAAACACACACACACATATAAATCTATATTAAAAGACTGTTTATAAATATAAATTATTTTTTTGAATAGTACTATTTTTATAAAATTATAAATTTATAATTTTATAAAAACAGTAACACCTTTTTATAATTTTTTAATAAAACCTAATTTTATAAAGATAAGTATAAAATATTTTATTGTATATAAAAATTATTATTTTAAAAAGTAGTCCTCTAAAAAATGTAGTTTTTTGCTTAATTTCTTTATATAAATTTTGTTTTAAAAGGTTGTTTTATAAATATAAATACAATTTTTATTAAGAAAAACATATTTTGATAAAGCAATTTTAACGTTACTGTTTTAGAAAATTGTAAATTTTTTATATAAAAAAAATTAGTTATATATAAAATTAATTTATTATATAAATATTAACATTTATTAATTGAGGGAAAATATATTTCATATAAAAAAAACTTTTATATGGAGAGATATCATTTTTAACAACTCTTTGCATTTTTTTTTTTATAGATAATTGATTTCATTAGCTCCAATCACTAAGGGAGCAAACCCGTATACCAGGAGTATACAAAACGAAAAAGAAAGAAGAAATAAGAAAAAGCAAACAGGCTCCAACAACACGCACACCCAAACTAAAAAGAAGTATGAATGACCTCTATGAGCTCAAGAACATCCTGAGTACAAACGTTAATCTTCACCTTAAACCAACTAATCAAAGTGCTCAAAAAAAGATACTGAAGTCTCGATGGTGCCATCTCTATGCCATCGAAACACCTAGAATTCCTCTCCTTCCAAACCGTTCAAAAGATGCAGTGAGGGACTATACGCCATATCCGACTTTTGCTTGACCACCCCCTTGGAGGATTCAACGTGTCAAGAAGCTCCCTCACAGAAGCAAGCATAACCCAAAAGGTCCTGGTAGTGGCTAGAAATACGTCCCACAAACCTCTCGTCACCCTGCAATGTTGCAGAAGATGATTGGTCTTCTCCTCTTCCTTCCTGCCAAGCCAACACTGGCTGGCGAGACGCATACTTCTCTTATGAAGACCTTCCAACTTCAAAATGTCCTGCTTAGTCGCAGTCCAAACAAATCATCTGACCTTAGGAGGCACCTTAACCTTCCAAATCTTCTTCCAGGGGAAGCGGACCCCGAGGGACCCATTGGATCTCAAAATAGAATAGTAATCACATAGAGCAAATACCCCAGACCCTCCCTCGTCCACCTAACAGAATCCTCACTAAGCGTCAGTCGGGGGGCCGAACTCAACCACTCAATGAATAAATCCGCCTCCTGAAGTTCCCAGTCCCAGAGTCTTCTCCAAAGGTGAGGTATTCACATGACCCCATCACCACAGACAAACACATGATCAGCCACCGTCCCTTCATGATTCACACCTAGATTAAAAATCCCAGGAAAAAACTCCTAAATAGATTGTGACACCCCGCCTAATAAAATACCGGGCAATCACCCCTGTACCAAATTAAAACATGAGTCGCATATGGTTCATTCTTAGCATCACTGTAGAAAACAAAATTAATTACTAAAAACCTTTTAGGCTGGCGTCAAAATTTTATTTAATTAATCTTTTAAACAAATTAAATCAATTAAAAGATTCGCACAGTTTATGAATAAATGAAACTGAGATGAAATAAAAATAACTGAGCACTCGGTTTAACAATATACAACCAAATCGAATCCTCATAAAAGGTGGTAAAAGAATAAATAAATGCAGTTGGGTTATTAGATTGAATGTTTATATAGTACCTCCTATCTAGATTACAAGGATAAAAGCGTCTACAGTAAACCTGCTTGCATCCACAGCTGCTGCAGCAGACGTTTGACTCGAAGGAATCGTCATCCAGGCATCCTTGTGTCGGACACCTATATATATATATATATATATACATATAGCAAAATAGAGGAAAATAGATAAACGGGTCAGAGCCCGAGTTGTGAAAATATTTTGCAAGTGCATAAATGCTTTATTTATAAAAATATATTTTATCTCATATTTAAATTGGTATCGCACTCCCATGAGATACCCCTCACCTCTCTTCTAATAGGGCACGCCTAAAGTATCCCTCTAAACATCCTAATCAAGCTACTCTGCCTAACCAATCTGTTACCCACAAACTCTAAAAGTCCTAAGTAAACTGAGTACTAAGGGCTAAACTTCTCCCCAGTCTCAACATTATTCCATGTTCGTGCGTGGGGTGTCTCGTGAAGTGAAATCCAAATAAGGAACCCCCCTGATACACTACTACTTGGTAGTGTCGATTGTCGAGATCCATTAGACCCTCAGTACACACGTATATATATATATATATATATATATATATATATATATATATATATATATATATATATATATATACACACATCATCATACTCACTTTCATATGCATATCACGATATATGTCCGGATATAATCTCCCAGAATGAGAACTAATCCTTTATTCCTTTTATCTCTTTATTCTAGTTAGATATATACAATATCTTGTTCTCATGCACAAGTAATATACAATACACACCAGTATAATAACCATCCCAATGAGCTGTAATTTGAGGATGCGGTCTCTATGCTATCATCTACCAGGGAATAGCTCACGTATCATCCTGGGTACCAACGGTTGAAATCTCACACCGCCTTGGAAAAAGTCAAATTACAACGTATGGGAAGCGGTCATAGTTCTTCCCCGAAAGTGAGACGAAACATACCCACCACGTCTCATCCCTAATAAAAATCACACAATATAAAATGGATGCTATGACCTGGGGACTATACGCTCCCTTGCTCCTCAAGTCAGGGGCCTCACCCACATCGCGCAACTTCCCATGATAGCATAGAAGGGGTATTCTTCACATAAGTATACATACCATTCACACATAGATATATATACATTTCGTAACATATTATACATTTACTTTAATCACATCGTTCTTCAAATATAGATGACCATAATTGTAAATCACACATAACGATGGCCAAAAGTCCCAAAGATTCTCACTCATAACAACATTCGAGTATTCGCACACTTACAATACTAAACCCAAAAGTATTCCCTCACTTGACAAATAACATGTACCTTATTCGTATTTAAGGATTTATATAATTTCTCCAACTATACCAATTCACACTAAGTAAATAAGTATATTCCCCAATTCATCCTAGTAATCTCGCAGGATGTACTCAACCATAATCGATATAATTATGTTTTCTATGCGCATAAATATATTGGTATAGTCGTTCGCTAAAATACTCCCTCGGGTGTTACTCGTCCCGACATCTCTAATTAACAAAGTCATGGCTTTTATCATCCGTGAATCCCAAATTTACATTTCGCTCATAGTTAAATTTGGGAGGTCCTAACTCTATTTTAGGAACCCAAAATATTAAACCTCCAAATTTATTTTTCTCAAAACCATTCCTTTTTGCGACACCCATTTTTACACTCTCCAAATCCCAATTGTAACTCCCTCAATTGATTAGGAATACATTTCCCTAGGTGAATATTTATTTCCTCGAATAAATAAGTTAAAAACCACAAATTTGGGAATTTATCCCATTTAAATTAACTAAGCCGAACTTGCCAAAATAACTATTTGATCGGTCGATAGACTCTTGGCCGTCGATCGATCGATCAATCAGGGCAGCTTCTTCTTCGCCGCTGTTTCGGCCACTAACAAACCCACCAAGATTTATACTCCTTTTCCCAACCTTATTTAACTACAACCAACTAATTATACACATGGGAAATAGGTTCTAAATATCCTAGAACTAAGATTAAACAATTTAATTCAATTAATTCCTAAGTTTCTCCAATTTGATATTTCCCCTGTTTTACCCGTTAAACTTCCGAAAATCCTGTTTGATTCTCGAAAACCCAATCCCAAAATCATATAATTTGTTATTACTAACTATGATATGAGACTGATGCTCAAAAAGAAATAAAGCAAGTAAACACTTGCCTTGTGGATAAAATTCGACGACCCCATGTCGAATCCCGCGGAGTTTGACCGAATCGTCCCTTTTCTTCCTCTTTTCTCTCTTCCTTTCCTCTCCTCTTTCTTTTCTTCCTTTTTATTTCCTTTCTTTCCCTCTCCTGTGACTTATATAGGGAGAAATAAGGGTTTATCCCTTTAAAGCCAAAAATGACTCGTTTACTCAATTATGAGTCTCTATTAGCCCAAAAATTCTCGGAGCCTAAACAATACCCCCGGATACTCTATTCTGACTATTTCGATCATTTCAAAACCAACCGCACCCTAGAAATCTCTATCCGAGGTATTTGACCGCAATTCACTAATTTAACCCAATCCATCTCAATGCGAGTTTTCCCATTAAAATATTATCCTCTGTCGCTTTACCCAGCTATGACATATAATCAAAATACTCCAACTCATTTACTTAATCCCAAAAGTAAATATAACACCCACCAAAAAAATCTATCTAATCCTTGAAAATGCCAATAATTACAATTCATGATAATATCTTAAATTCCCAAATTTCACTGAATTATTGAATTTAATTTCCCGTAAAACTGCGGGGTATTATATACTCCCCCCCCCCCCCCCCCCTTACAATGGAATTTCGCCCTCGAAATTCAGATACAACTGATACTACAAACACTAACCTAGGATCGTGAATCACTCCACATCCTAATGCCTCAAGTGGAATGGTACTAACCCAATGGCTCTTAGCCACCCACTCATTCAACACTCACTTCTACTAAGGTTTATACGATACTGTATTGCTACCTCAGTCATAAGGTGACTCTAATAATGTCACATCGTACCCATCATTTCTAGTGCCACAAGTAGAGAAAACAAGCCTATAGACGCCGCTCTGACATCTAAATCTCACCAGAGAATCACGATTCTAAGCGTCCGCTGATCTACATCAGGATATCTAATTTCCCTCAAAAAGGAAGTTACTCTAACATTCGACCGCTATCATCAGTCTCTTCGCTTAACTTGAGCATGCTACTTCTTGTTGCCCTATACAATTGTATTATCGTTTACCTATTACGACATTCCATCCAACACTCTCCAAATTCATTATGACTGCCTTACGGCATTATCGTCAACTTTATATATTACGCCCCTTCACTTTAAGGAGGTATATAAAACAACCTTACCATGCTGACCATCCACCTTTTTGGACCCGTGCCTATGTGCACAACAATTATAAACGTTCGATACCTACACTCTCTCTAAATAATGGGCCTTATTTCCTCGGCGTAATACTCATACATGGGTTTTCTTAACCCGTAAAATTCAATTCTTCCTATACTTAGAAATCCAATCCTTCTCAAGGTTAACTCACCATAATTTCCTAATATCGACGCCACTAGCTCAGTTGAACTTACTCCCTAATAATCCTTCGATCTATGCTTTATCCTACCCACACGAAATAAGTATAATCCTAAGTATATCCCTAGTGCCCAAGTCCTCTCTCAACTTTCGACAATTGCTTGGTTTCATGCATGGGACGTCTCGCAAAGTGAAATCCAAACATGGAATCCTCCCATTACACTACTTCCTCGTGTTGTCGGTCATCGAGATAAAATTCCCTGAGGCACACCAGCGGGACATCCTAAATCCTATCTTTCTATCCTACTAACATACTTCTACGACGCTAACCTTTCACCTTGGCGAAAAGGAAAAAATCTAACTAATCGAGGTGCCTACTCCCTTCAAACCTGTTGTGAGCATCACACCCAAAACATATTATCTTCGAATTAGCCTTCTCATCAAGGCCTAGCTACAAGACTTAAATAAATTTCCTTTACCTTGCCTCACCCATATACTTGCGGTGAGGGAACCATTTCAGTGCTACAGCACTTCCATCTCTATATGCACACAATCATCACACGGCTCTCAGTCCATAGTGTTTTCTGTACACTAGGTAACTTATAAAAAAAACATCCTTACATCCTATAACATCTATCCACTCTCGACGTCATTAAGGTCCATGCATGGAGCGTTTCGCAAGCGAATTCCAAACAAGGAACCCCGCCAATACACTACTACTTAACTTTGTCGGTCGTGGAGATCCGTTAGCTTCAAATATGCAATCGAGAGCAATCCCCTCTTTCAATAGAATGTGGTCTGAACTCCTATCTTTCCCCAGGAGCCAGAACATCAAGCACTTATACTAACACTAAGTCCTTGCGCAAACAATAATGAGCTTAAACTCACAGCTCAATAATAAACCCAGAATACCTTAAATCACACCTATAAGGTCACCACGCACTCGAATCATGATAATGAAACATCTTCTTACCGAAGTTTCATTTACCCATAATAACAAAGGCGAAATGAACCTGTATCCAGGTGAGATATCGCAACAATTACCTATTCCACCCTGAAACCGCGAACACGATAGTCTTGCAATCATTAGCCTGCTATCTCTCCGAAAGACGAAGAACATATTATACTCAAAATAATACCATACTCGTATATCACACATAAAACGAGTAGTACAAACCATATATATATATATATATATATATATATAAAATATAAATAAGTTAGAATGGTGTTTTCACTATTCATAAGATTTGAAGATAATTCACGGTTCAGATCGAATCCAACAAGGCAACAATCCAATGGTTGAGATTAAAATACCCATCATACCATTTTTACCCCTTAAATATTTGAGTTCCCCCTATTTTTTAACGCTTCCTTTTCTTTCTCCTCTTAACTAAAATTCAAATTTATGGATAAAATAGGAAATTACAAACTTCAATCATTTTTTGGTACCCACCACACACAAAGACATACAAACTCCCTATTTTGTCCTTCGAACTCCCTATTCTACCTCCTTACTGTAATTAAAAAAGAATGTATATTTTAGTAAATAAACACCATTAACTCTCCACTGAATCTGCCTTCTCACCCATCTGCCTCCCTTATTCTCTCCCCCCAACGCATTATCTCTCCTCTACGATTTCTCTCACTCAAGAGGTTGGAGGAAAATAGAATGGGCATGGAGAAAATCACTTGACCCATCATCAAAAATATACTCCCCATCACCATCGGATCCATCTCCATCGGAGAGTAGGTGAAGGAGGTGACGGGATCCATCTCCGTTAGACCCAGAACTGGTGGGTATCACTCTAAATCTATTCGCACGGTATACATCTTTCTTTCCCTCTCTAGATATTTTTGTGATTTAATAACATTTTTTTGTGGGTATCGTCACTCTAAACTGGTGGATAACATCTACTGGTGTTTCTAATGATAGACTGATAAAGAAAGAAGAATAAATCACTGAGAAGCCTTTGCCTTCCGTCGATGATGAAGAAGAAATCACTGATAAAGAAAGAAGAAGAAATCACAAAGAGAAGGTTCCTTTTTTTTCACTTTCTCATGTACTTTATTAATTCCTATACAACCATCTCTCCCCGGACCCTTTTTATTCTTTAAGTATTTTTGTTTAATGCTAACTATCAAATTCTATTGTGGAAAATTTATTTATTGTTGAATCATGGGATTTGGAGACAATACTTGATGGTCAAAATTTAAAGCTTCTTTGGTGCAATTCACCTCTGAGGAGAAAATGATTCAAAGAGATGAATATTGTAGAGGTGTGAATATTTAATTGTCAGTTAATGGATTAGGTTTTATTGACCAATTTAGGTTTGACACCCATACCAATTTAGGTTTGACACCCATTTATTTTCATGTGCCATTCTTACTATCATTCTCACTAAGAATGTTGTTTTGATATAACAATCTAAGAGTGCTGTTTTGATCTATCTTTTTTAAAGAAATGATGGTGATCTACATAGTAAATTGGCATATATGGTGGTGTTTAGGCTTATATCCTTAGTAGCTTCCTACATAAATGCAAGTAAGAGCAAGTTCATAATCTATGTGTTAGGGGAGGGGATAAGGGGTGAAGGATTGTAGGGCAACCATGGTTTTATTGTGTTTTTAGCTTAATAGTGTTGTGAATGAAAGGTGTCCTCTTGAAAAAACTAATATATTTATAACATTAGTTTGTAAAAATATGTCACTGACTAATGATGTTACCTTATTTTTCACTTTGATTAGAATTTGTTCTTATGAGTGTCTACATGTATTTTATTGCTTTTCTTTTGGTTCATGTGTACATGTTATAATCATAGAACACCATCTTAGCACAGGGTAGCATTCCACATAAATTGTCTTCCAAATATAGTACAAAGTAAATTGTCTTCCTAATATAGTACATAGTATGGATTTGTTTTTATTTGTTTTTGTTTCCTATCTGTAGATTAGAAAAACTCACATATATTTAGATGAATTATTTTTATGTGTTTTGAGTTGAAATTTTAATTTACTAATTGGTTAAATTATGCTCAATAGGATATCCTTCAGTTTGATTTTGGGCTACTTTTGAGCTGCTTTTGTACCCCAACCGTGTTCATGTACACATCTACACATTTTCCATATTCGAAAATCGAAAGAAATATTGGAAAATTTTATCAATGGAATTGAGAGATGGAGGATATTGTATTTTGTTGAAATTGATATGTGATCATATCAAAAATCGATTGATGTATAGTCGCTCCTTAATGCAACGTGTTGATGAAGGCTATATGAGTTCATGGTATGCAAACCGAGTTAATTCTTTAGCTATTTTGAGTGTTATTTTCTTATCAATTTGATCCATCGTATTTCATGTATGTGAGTTCACACATGTTACTAAATGTTTGATGAAATGCCTATAAAATGTCTATTATTTACTTGAGGTTGTCTTTGGAAGTGATTATTTTATTTAATTCAGAATCATAGGTTTTTGATCGTATGTATACTGACATTATGGGAGCAGACTACACAGATAAAGTATGTGTTGAACATTTAATTTTCAGGTATACCCTCTTTCTCTTTATATTTTATTTTAAATCACGGCATACGTGGGATGCGATCGTGTTATAGGCAAGAATAGTATGGAAGAGTAGTGTAGGGAAGAGTAGTTTCCACCTTATAATGTACTCCAAATTGATAAAATACTTAGTAATAAAGTATGGGAGCAGACTACACATATAAAGTATGTTTGTTTTTGGAATACAATCCCATAATTGTTCATCCTTTTCAAACATACGATTTTCAAATGGATTTACACCTGTTAAAATGCCGTTAAGAGTGTTTTGACTTTTTATTCACTCAATGAACCAGGGTAATTTGTTTGAACATTCCTTTTTACTTCCTAATTTTACCATTATTTGCCTCTTGAAATCATATTTTAATGTTTTAATGTTTAATTTTTTTGATTTCCTGTAGAGTGATCCCATCTTTTACGCTAAACCTCGGTGGACCTCTGTTTTTTTCTCTTTCATATTGCACGTATGTATTCTTTTGCACGTATGTACTCACACTCTCTCATTTAAGCTCTCTCAAATTTTAATCCCTATTCTAGTACATCTAATATATGAGTATGGTCAACCTATGTTGATGCAATAGGTATACTCATTCAATGGGTAGGGCAGTCTAATATATGAGGGGTAAGGTCGCTGGCTTGGCACAATTGTCAAGGTGAAACCACTTCCTATATACGAAACATTCCTGGACGAAGTCATACTTAGCCACTTCTGTCATACCTACTGTAGAGGAGATTCCCCGATATATTCAAGGTGTGGTAAGACATAATAAATATTGTTGTCGTCCTTCCTCTCTTAAGATGAAATGGAAATGCCATTCCCAGATTTAATATTAGGGTGAAATGGAAATGCCAATGCCAGATTTAAAAAAATTGCGTTGTATACATGTAACAACCCGTCCTTTTTAGAGACAATTAAATTCCCGTAATTAAGTATAATTTGGAATTTGGAGAATTTCTCGAAATAGTGATTTCTGGGATTTTCGAGGATTTAATGATTTTCGAAGGGTGTTATAAATTATTTTGGGACCATATAGGTCGAGATATTTTATTTATATGTCGCCACGGAGTATAGCGACAAAAGAGGCGAGATTTTGAGTAGAACACCGCATTTAATTATTTTGGATTAGAATAGTGATTTGCGGTCAAGTACCTCGAATGGAAATTTCGACTGCGCCACGAGTCTCGGAATGTCCGAGATAGTCGGAAAAGAGTGTCCGATTGTCGAAATTAAGTTCCGGGTAATTTTGGAGTTAAATAGGCTCGTAATTGGGTAAACGAGTCGTTTTTGGGCTTTTAGGGTTAAAACCCTTTTTCTCTCTATATATAGAGGAGGAGAGGAAAGAAAGAAGAAAGAAAAGAAGGAAGAGAGAGAGAGAGGGAAGAAAAGAAGAAAAAGGGGGAAATTCCGGCCGGCCTCCGCGGGAATCGGCTCGAGGACGTCGGATTGTATCCACGAGGCAAGTGTTTACTTGCTTTATTTATTTTTGAGCATAAATATCTCATATCATTGTTGGTATAACATACCCTAATGATTTTGGGTTGGGTATTCGTGAATAAAACGGGTTTTCGGGAGATAAAACGAATAAACCCCTAAAATTGGTAAATTGGAGATTTTAGTAATTAACCAAAAATATTGGGTGATTCCGGGTCCTGGGATGTTTAGGACCCGTATTATAAGTGTATTTATTGTTGGTAGAAGTTGTAGGCCTTTGGGTGAAGAGAGGGAAGCTTGGGGGAAGCTTCCATGGCCAAACAGCTTCTCGGAGAAGAAGCTGCCCGACTTGATCGATCGATCGAGCCTCGGGGATCGATCGATCGAAGCCTTCGATCGATCGACAGTCATGGATCGATCGATCGACCTCTGCTGAAAAGGGATAATTCCTTTTGGGTGATTTGGAAGGGATAGATTCCATTTCATTCTGCTTTGAGGTTAATTAGGTAATAACCTAAGGGACCTTTTAGAACTTTATGGTCCATAAATTAAGGTAAGTTAGGAGGGTAAAGTAAGGGTTTTAAGTATATAACCCTTAATCTATATTTTCGAGGGAAATAGAGTAATTGTAGAAATTGATGGATTAGGGTTCCTAACTTTAATTGGGAACTTCTAAATGATTATTTAGACTAGGTATAGTCTTGGGGTTTAAGGAAATGAAATCCTTAACCCATTAAGTTTAAGGTTGTTCGGGTGAGATAAATCCTGAGGATAATTCTCGTAGGCTTATAAGCCTATATAATTATGCTTATAGAAGGCATAATTATATCGATTATCGTTAAGTATATCCTAAGGGATAATTAGGATAATTTGGGGGTATATATAGATATATACTTCACTTAGAGAAGAATAGTATCATTGGGGATATCAAATAAATCCTTAGAATAGGATTAAAGTATATAGTGATTATTAAAGTAAGAAATACTTTGGATTTAGAATCATGCAACTATGAATGAATGATTACGATTCCTGGAGGGAATCTTTGGGATATTTGGTCATCGTTAGATGCTATAGGCCACTATGGCCGTATAAATATATTCTAGGAAGAATATATAGGATATGTATATACTGTGTGTTTTAAGTATATATATGATGATGGAAATGATTTTGAAAATATATAAATGAATATTTTCAAAATGGAAAAATAAATGTTTTCATAATTAATAAAATATGGATTACACACCTCTCTAAATCTCTATCATAAGGGAAGTTGCGTTCGTATGGTGAAGCCCCCTGGCTAATGATGCAGGGTGGATATAGTCCTAGGCCATGGGAGCGCTTATGGTTGTATATTTTCTGCGGGGGTAGGGAGATTCCGGGTGTGGTCTTGGCTACCACGCAGGCTCATGGCCGCTTCCCGATGTGTTTCGATATAGGATCCCAGGTTGTCTTGGAGGCCCTGGAAGATGATAGCCATTTAGGGGCGCGCACAGTGGAGAAATCCGGACGTGCGGTCTTAGAACGCGTTTATTAAAGCAGTTCATAATAATGGATTTTCTTTAATTACATTTCCTGGATATAGGAAGGGAAATGGGTTATATATAAATTGGCTTCGGTAACACTTCCCGGATGGAAGAAGGGATGTGGAAGCATATGTTTTGATCAAAGCATTTTTATGATAATGAAAATGTCTTTGAATACATTTCCTGAGTATAAAAAGGGAAATGGGATATTTTGATAAGGAAAAGCATTTTATGATAATAAAACTGGCTTTTAAAAAGGTATATGATTTATTAAAGCAATTCATGATAATGGATTGGCTTTTAAATACATTTCCTGGATATGAGAAGGGAAATGGAAGTTTTTGAAATAAAAAGGATAAGTATTTATAAATACTTTATGTATCAAGTAATCCTCAGTCCGAGAGATATTTACATTATCCGGAAGTATATTATAGATGTATGTATATGTATAAATTGGGTGCCGAGGGTCTAATGAATCCCGACGATCGACCGTGCCGCATAGTAATGTATCGGGGGGGTTCCTTGTTTGGATTTCGCTTTGCGAGACACCCCACGCACGAATATGGCACTGTGTTGAGACTGGGGAGAAGTTTAATCCTTAGTGCTCTTATATTATTATATGTTATGATATATATATTATATATCTTTCTGTACTGAGGGACTGGCGGATCTCAAAGATCGACCTTGCTGCATAGTAGTGTATCGGGGGGGTTCCTTGTTTGGTTTTCGCTTCGCGAGACACCCCACGCACGAACATGGCATAGCGTCGAGATTAAAGTGAAGTTTGGACCTTAGTACATTTGTTTGACTATCTAGGTTAGGTAGTGGTTGGGTATTAGATTAGTTTAGCAGGGTAGCTTGACTAGAAAGTTTAAGGGATGCGTTAGGTGTGCACTGTTAGAGGAGAGGTGAGGGGTATCTCACGAGAGTGCGATACCAATTTAAATATGAGATAAAACTATTTTTCTAAATAAAGCATTTATGCACTTGCAAAATATTTTCTAAACATTCGGGCCATGACCCGTTTGTCTACTCTCCTTTCTTTCTCTATATTGTATATATATAGGTGTCCAGACACAGGGACACCTGGATGGAAACTCTTTCGAGTCAGACGTCTGCTGCAGCAGCTGTGGATGCTTGCAGGTTATCGGTAGACGTTTCTTTCCTTGTACTCTAGATAGGCGATATTGTATAAACACTCGAGCCAAAGGCTCAATTGCATTTATTTATTCTTTCAGTACAGCATTCGATATGGTTGTATTATTTGGACCGAGTGTTCGGTTATTTTAGTTCCTTTCTTTTCCATTTCAGTTCATTACGCATTTAATTGTGAATGTTTTAATTTGTGCGCTAAAAAGAGTAGTTAGATAAAAGTTTTTAACGGCCACCTAATAGGATATTAGTAATTAATTGGATTTTCGACAGTGATGCTAAGAATGATCCATATGAAACTCCTGTTTTAATTTAATATTGGAGTGATCGCCCGGTATCTTATTAGGCGGGTTGTTACAATACACTTTCAAAAATTTACGTCGTATACACTCTGAAAAATTACTAAAATTTACATCAACTGTGTAACTGAATTACTGAAATTTTTGAAAGTGGAAACTTTTATTAATAATGTTTCATTTTTTCTTGGAAGTTTTATTACGTTATTCTTACATTTTCCAAATTGAGAAGCGCCAAATTGGAGTGGAAGTGACTAAGAAATGCGGGAGCAAGCTCTAGCTGCTGCTGTGATCTAGTTGCTACTGTATTTCATCAATTTTGGGCCCATTTTTTGGTTTCAGTTATTGGGTATCTTTGAAGTTCAATTCTGATTCATTAATGTTTAAAGTCCAATTCGTGTGAAAATACCTGCAGACAAATGATGGAGTTTTCTTCAATTTACTGAGAGAAACTATGGGAAAGAAGATTTATGAGTGTTAAACGAAACTCAGTTGGGTGGACAGATCATTCGGCTTTCCTGGGTGCGTAGTCCTGCAAACAAAAGTCATCCTCAAGGAGATCCAAACTAGTGGAATGGCGGCGGCGGTGGTTCTGTGTTGGTTTTGAGCTTATGGGTAATTTTCATTTTGTTATATTTTATGACTTAGAAACCTATGATACAGAGTATCATCGCATATGATTTTTTGTTAGTTTTAATCCCCATTTTGTTTTGTTGGGAAACGTTTGTGCGCTGCAATCTTTGTTACTAAAGTCATGAATGGGAAAAGTTTGTAAGTCTAAATAGATGAGTATGTGATTCACCTGCTAGGGTTATCTCACATGTACTTGGTACCACAAATTAAGCAGAGATGCACCAACGCATTGGCTCAACAGTGTACAATCTATAGCGTAGTGGACGCACTTTAACTTCGAGGCTCACCGATGCACCGAATATTTTCCTCAAATACATGAAGTTGGTGTATACAAGTTTCAAGTCCGTTGAGAATATCGAAGGCTGCAAGTTCCTTAAAAATCATGTCCCATGGTTATTGCTAGATACATTGAAATTCATTGATGAAGCTGAATCAACGATCTTATCATTTTATGGTGAGGACTCACATTTCTTCTCCCTGGCCTGCTCTTTGGGTCTGTTACATTAAGTTTTTAGCCTACCGACTTGCTAAACTTTTACAGATATGGCATTAATTAGCCATTGCAGTTTCTCATCAGGCGCATATGAATACTAATGACAGATCAGTACTGATTTGAGGTCAAGAGAAGATTTGAGATAATGCCAGATCTATGAATTCAGTATCAATACCATTTTCCTCCTTAACTTATCTTATAGCTCTAGTAAAGATTCATCAGACTCAAGAATTAAACCGGTTGGAAACTTCCAAAGGCCGACAAGTCCTGGTGCGCAATGTCTCCCTAAGGTTTTTCAGGCTTCACACACTAAAGTTAGTAAGGTTTTTAGATTATAGTTTGCATATTTAGAGCCCAAGTGATTAAGGTTTGTTTCTTTAATTTATATTATTTGTTGATTGTAAAAGATGATTCCTTTTTTTGCCAGAGGCAGAGCTAATTCCAAGCAGCCGAATCGAGCTAACCATCAGCATCAATATTTCTATTAATTTATGAATATCACATGCTCGGAAATTCTCTCAGATTTACACTGAATCTATGGTACATTATCATGTCTCGACACAAATCATACGCCAAAGTACATTAGCATATCAATTTTTTGCCAGTTCTAAGGCATGTAATTGGGGTTACCAAAGACACTTTAAATGTTTTGTTTTTTTAAACAGTTCTGATAGGATTTGGTGAAATTCATTTGGTGTTATTTTTTGTTTGTTTAAATGTGTAATTATTGATATGAGCAAATGATTATGAACTTACATAAACTATAGGTGCATTTGTCTATTTGGCATCCAACTTTGCTGTATTGCTTAAAACTTTCTAGGCCATATTTATATACATATATGGGTGGGTGGGTGGTAGACGCAACCCCAATTCACATGTTGTGTTCAAGTTGTTTGGGGCGCCCTCCCTCCGTTTTACTTAATTTATGTTGTTTGTAGGCATTGTTAAGTATGTCGCATGTCGTGTTCAAGTTGTTTGGGATGCCCTCCCTCTGTTTCCTATTATAGAGTTAGTTAACTGTTTCTAGAGTTTGTTTGGATTATAATAGCCAAATTGTTATTTGTTACTCACCATTTGGTGTATTACAATTCACAATTTTCGTATGTTGTATATAATTTTCAAATTTGTTTCTTTTCGCAGCTTAACGTGGAATTTGACTTGAAGATGGCATGATATACAGGTTATTATGAGCTTTATGTTTTGTCTTATATACACATGCTATCTGGACACTTGAAGTTGGCATGATACACCATAATGTACTGCATGTCTCTTTACCTTATGACCATTTAAATTTGGTCTTTTTTAGTACCTTAACTGCTTAATACTATTAAGCATCGTATGTCTCCCATCCTACAGAACTGTATGTCTCTTCCACTCTGTGTTGTTTTATTGAATGGGTGGTGTGGGAATCGTGACCGATGATTGTAGATTGACGATGACCAATTATTTTTAGTGTAACTTGATCTTATGAGATTTGCAGGTCAGTAAGTAAATTTCTTTTTACTTTATTTTTTCTACATTCATCAATTTTGTTTCGATAAGGAATATAAATTGGCGATTTAAATCTATGCACTAAATCGCAGATTGCTTAAACTGTCCGAGAATTCCCTATACCATGCAAGTCCCAACTTATGAAACTCATAGTAAGTATTAAGACTGGCATCCCTCTTCAGCAGATCATATGAGGTTCCCACTAGCAAGTAATGAAATGTCATGCCCTACTTGAAGAAATACGGAGGATCCATCCCCGAAGTCCCTCCATTGGCCATAGAAGCCTAGGTCAAAGCAGATAGAACTCCACCCTCCTTTGGAGGATACCTAGCCCTAATGCAAGCATCAGATATAAATGGCGCCATCATCCAGGTAGTGATAAACTCCATGATATCTTGCTGATTTTAGAAATTAATCCTATTGTTGTTTGTCTTAGTTCAAATGAGTATAATTGTATTAGTTTGTAACAAAGGTGATGCATACTGTTAAGGCTCACTACACCATTGAAAGTGTGGCACACGCTTACTCTCTCACATAAATATAGTTGTTCAATATGAAATAATTTCTACAAATGGATTAGGTGAGAAAGTTAATAAAGTATATACAATTTGTAAATACTTACTCTCTCACGCGCTTATCATTTCTTCAGTTTCAGCTTTGGGCTCAACTTCAAATCTATTGGGAGCAAGAATATCATTCTTGGGTTCATGCGGTTGCACAAGAACAGGATTCACAACTTGATGCTCAATTTCTCTCTATGCTTAATACAATGTGTTTGTGTACGCTAAGCTTAAAACTTAAAGTTATAAGTATAGGTGTTATTGTCTGTTATAGTCAACATTTATATTTTTGACCCAATGTTGACCAAGTAGAATACGTGCAACATTAATTGGCCTATCACAGAACCAGAAGGATAGAAATTAATGAAATCATTTGTTTGTCATTCATCAATGAAAGTTGGTTATTTTTTATACTAATCTCCTAATTTTGTATACTAATCTTCTAAATTTCATCCATGCAAGTTGGCATTCATCCTTTTTGAACTTTTTTTTGCTTACCGACATCTCTTAAGAGATAATCTCTATTTCTTGATGACCAGTAGCTACGAGGATGGTGCTGCTGATCTCCCGGTCGGTGCGGGGTATTTAGCGATTTTTTGTTAAGGTTAACATCATCAGGTTGAGTGTTTTTTGCAAAGTACATAACCATGGAAAGAAGGTGCCTTATATTTAGTATTAGGATGTCCTAAATAAACTCAAGTAATTAACATTCAATACTCTCTTATTGCGTTGTCTACGTAAATGTAAGATATTTATATTTTGGTGTTTAGTAGCTGAAGATTCATTATAAGTTATTTTTAAACTCAAGTAATTAAAGTTAAGAGTATTCTATGTTTATTTTTTATGGCTTAGAGAGGTTACACTGGATGGTGGCTAAGCTTGGTTATTGAGCATCATGAATCGTTGATTAAACAATTCTTCAAAGCGGTAACATACTTAACTTCTAAAAAGAAAATTTGCACATTTCAGATTTGAAGCATATCATATTTTCACATTTCAGATTTTTACATATTGACATTTCAGATTTTCACATATGCTAATTGTGAGAATACTTCCCATTTCAGATTTTCACATATGAGGATACTTCTCTCATTCGAAGCATATGCTAATTATTTTTCCTTCAATGCCTTTGGTGTTTTTATATGAAATGACATTAAGGTTATTAGTCCTTCTTTTAACTTTCGGGTTTAGAATTTTTTAGGCCTGTATACCGTATGAATCTGAATTTGCATTTGAGGTATATGTATCCATACACCCCTACTCAGTTACAAGAATTCATTTTTAATTGTAATGTTGATCTATTTCTTATTTAATTTCGTGTAAAGTGAATGAACCTAAGTAGTTCCCTGCAGCCATTTATCCATTGGGGCATCAGTGGAATCAATTCTTCCATTCAAAGCGTGTTTTGTTCGTAACAACTAAAATTTGATTTAGTTTGGTTGCCCTCTGTTGTTGCTTTCTGTTGGATGCATGCTTCAGAGTTATGATGGATGCAGAAAAGTTTTGAGTTTTGGAAGGGGAGTATATGCTAGATGGACTTATGAGACGTGATGGATGGACTTCTGAATTCAAACGCAACCCGAACACGATCCAACTGCCACCACAAAGAAAACACACCGCAGATCTTCTGCTTCGAGATCGCAAGAGCTACTTTGCCCCAACTGCTGAGTTTAGATAGGTTGTGTTTGTTCCTTTACAAAATCTGATGCTAGATGTTAAAAAAACATGAGTGAAAAGTTTAATGAGTAGTGGGGGGTAATAATTTACTGATGGATATAGTAGGAGTTTCGAATCCTCAATATAAGAGTGTAAGTCGTTGTAGTTTATGTTGTAAATCTGTGCAGTTTGGTTGCGTATTGTATGGGTAAATTTGTCTATAATGCTGAGTATAAATTATGGCAATTTAGATGGGTATATCTTTGTATAATGAAGTGTATTATTCAGTTTATAATGCAATGTATTGTTCATTTTATGTTCAGTATATAATGCCTCCTATTAATAAATTAATATTCAGTGTATGTTGCTGCATTACAATGCATTATTATCCAATGTATAATGTTATATATTTACAAGAATGGTTTATTCATCCCATCTAATGTTTTTCTAGATATACACAAGTTACATTGGGGATATTCCCCTAACAAGGGTGGTGATTACTTGCAAAAAGTTTTTTTTTCTTTTGGTTTATTTTTTGTAACTATATGAATTGATGATAGTTTATGCATCCATTCTTTTAGTATGCAGACATTATTTTAGCAATGAAGCTCTAGCCACAGAATCCATTCCTAAAATTGTAGACATGGTGGAGAAGTTGACAAAAGTTACAACACTGTAAAGAGAGGATGGTGCGTTGGTCTATTAGGAGTCTCTATTAGATTTGCATTTCGGTTTGTATCAGATGAGACAATTGAATGTACAGTAGTACGAGTATAGTTTATTGAAGTATATGGGGTGGTGAATTTACTCTTGAATTGAAGTACCAATTGAGGTAACTAAGATTTTTTTTATTTGTACAATAATTGAATGAAAATTGGAGTATTATAACTGTTATTTATATTCTTATATACACATTTTTGCCAGCATGATTCTTGGAGTACACGAGTAGCATTCAAAGTGCGTCGACAAGTAAATAGATTCAATTTCCGAAGAGTTTACCCAAAATTATATCTACATATGAAGGTGCACAACATTCTTTCTACCTCATATTTTCAACTTAATCTTTCTACATATTGTTTTTTTACAGTTTTTAAATTAGTTGGTGCTCTGCATAAAAGTTTTTTTTGGAAAAATCAAACACGTTCAAATGCCAACGATAATCCAAATGCCATGGCTTAAAGGCATCTATTGAATATCATCATCTTTCTTTTCGGGGAAAGTTGCATCCACCTATAGTTCGAATGCCATCCAAGCTTGAAATTTATTATTTCTGATATTGTTGGTTTTTTTTTATTGTTTGGGATGTTTGTGTTTCAGATCCCTATAATTAATAGTCAAATAATTTGCAACAAGTAACTTATTTCAAATGTGAGTTTTGTAAGGTCAAAGCCTCATGTGCTCAGTACATGTGAATGTGAACTATACAACTCTACATTTTTTCACTTTTATGTTTAGGTGTGGGTTGTTGAATTGGGTGTTTTTGGTAATTGGTGGCGGGTCGTGCAGCAAGCACAAGTACAAATATTGGGGGGGGGGGGGGGGGAATTTTCTTCGCGCCTTCAGGCATGGGCATACACCTTTTTGGATCCGTGCCTACCTGCACAACCATTATAAACGTCCGATGCGTACACTCTCTTTAAACAATGGGCCTTAATTCCTCGGCATAATACTCATACATGGGTTTTCTTAACCCGTAAAATTCAATTTTTCCTATACTTATAAATACAATCCTTCTCAAGGTTAACTCACCACAATTTCCTGATATCGGCACCAATAGCTCTGTCAAAGTTACTCCCTAATAATCCTACGATCTATGCGTTATCCTACCCATGCGAAACGAGTATAATCTTAACTATATCCCTAGTGCCCAAGGCCTCACTCAACCTCTGACACTTGCTTGGTTTCATGCATAGGACGTCCAACAAAGCAAAATCCAAACAAGGAACCCTCCCATTACACTACTTCCTCGCGTTGTCGATCATCGAGATATAACGACCTGAGGCACACCAGCGGGACGCCCTAAATCCTATCTTGTTATCATACTAACGTACTTCTACGACGGTAACCTTTCACCTTGGAGAAAACAAAAAAATCTAACCAATCGAGGCGCCTACTCCCTTCAAACCTGTTATGAACATCACACTCAAAACATATTATCTTCGAATTAGTCTTCTCATCAAGGCCTCACTACAAGACTTAAATTAATTTCCTTTGCCTTGCCTTACCCATATACTTGCGGTGAGAGAACCATTTCAGTGCTACAGCACTTCCATCTCTATATGCACATAATCATCACATGGCTCTCAGTTTATAGTGTTTTCTGTACACTAGGTAACATATCAACAAAACCAACATCCTTGCATCCCATAACATCTCTCCACTCCCAGTGATGTTAAGGTTCATGCGTGGAGCGTTTCGCAAGCGAAATTAATACAATGAACCCCTCCAATACACTACTACTTAACTTTGTCGATCGTGGAGGTCTGTTAGCTTCAAATATGCAACCAGGACCAATCCCTTCTTTCAACAGAATGTGGTCTGAACTCCTATCTTTTACCAGGAGCCACAACATCAAGCACTCTCACTAACACTAAGTCCTTGCGCAAACAATAATGAGCTCAGCTCAATAATAAACCCTGCATACCTTAAATCACTTCTATAAGGTCGCCACACACTCGAATCATGATAACGAAACATCTTCTCACCAAAGTTTCATCTAGCCATAATAACTAAGGCAGACTCAACTTGTATCCAGGTGAGATATCGCATTAATTACCTATTCCACCCTGGAACCGCGGACACGATAGTCTTGTAATCATTAGCCTGCTATCTCTCCGAACAACGAAGAACATATTATACTCAAAATAATACCATACTCGTATATCACACATAAAACGAGTAGTACAAAGCATATATATATATATATATATATATATATATATATATATATATATATATATATATATATATATATATATATATATATATATATATATATATTCAAAATTGAACCTCGCTACCGCAGAAAAACATATAGATATACACTATATAATGTTACTGATAGCGCCAAAAAGCTCAAATTACACACACGAATCTAGGGCTAACGAAATACCTCGACTCAATCTAGTCACACCAAATTTACCTCCTCCATCTGATACAACAACATCTTCGCCAATATCCCTAGCTACTCCAAATGGTTCTCGAACATGGTACACTTTCCCTAACTGAACCGAAAGTACTTAACTTAATTCCCCCATCTATGCACCCTACTCTTGCCTTTCAACTCCTACTGGGAAAGATCAAAGCGTGTGGTTATACACTCCACATTACAAGATTCCCCCATATTTGGCCACCTTGACCATATTAAGGTTATCAACATCTCAAGCTCTATGGCCTCGATCATGACAATCGCCCTCAATAGTCCCCTTAACTTCTTCGTCAAGAGGAAACTCTAGTACCGGCCTTAATATCCCTGTTCCAAAGAATTCCCCATGTGGATGTCCACCAATGGGGTTCCACAAACACAACTCCTCCCTGAGTGTTAACAACACTTCTCTAGTGAGCCTATCATTCAGCTGAAAGACTCTATCTCCATTATACCTACCTTAATTCGGTACAACATTTACTTCTCCATTACAATTTACCTCTAATCGATCCTTATGTGAATAGTTCAGGAACTACAATCGATTCATTTTCGATGAATCAAAGGAACTAACGATTAAATCCATCCATAAGATCCATTTATGAGCAAAATATCCTGCTCCCCCAAATATGGTGACCACCGTTCCCACCATTTCAATATTCCTCCTACGAGTGAAAATTTTTCCTCTAAATTTCACATATGGGTATTTCCACACACTGCTTTAAGACAAAACTTCTAAGCCTTTCACTTCTGTTTAATTACCTTACACTTACACGGTATAATCTCTTTAATATATGGTCCTTATCAAGGACCTTTCGAACCTTTTTCCCAATTTACTTCACGGGGTACTTTAAGTTCAGCACCACTCTCTACTACAGCAGTACTTGGTTACTCATAACTACTATTCTTTAGTAGTCATTGCAACCATACTTGACAAATTCCATAAGGAGAGTGACCTCTACTGCGGTCCTAGTCTCCGACTTCAACTAACTGCTCCAAATAAATCCCCGCCTTCTGATACCCTTGCAATGGCCTTTTATGGTCGTCCTTTATCGATCAGCACACGAGTCTCAAACGAGCGCAAAAGATTTACTATAATCTTATGATATGGCAGGAGAACGAAATCTCACAAGAGGAGTCAACAATCCTAATCCTAAGGCTCTATCAAATCGAGAGTAACGCTGAAAGCGTAGTATGTCCACACAGATTTCTTAGGACACTAGAACCTGATGATCTGATACCATCTGTGAGACCCCTCTTAATTAAATACCGAGCGATCACTCCTGTACCAAATTAAAGCAGGAGTCGCATATGGTTCATTCTTAGCATCACTGTCAAAAACCAAATTAATTACTAATAACCTATTAGGCTGGCATCAAAATTTTATTTAACTAATCTTTTAAACAAATTAAATGAATTAAAACATTCACACTGTTTATGAATAAATGAAACAGAGATGAAATAAAAATAATAGAACACTCGGTTTAACAATATACAACCAAATCGAATTCGTATAAAAGGCGGTAAAAGTATAATTAATGCAGTTGGGTTATTAGCCCGAATGTTTATACAGTACCTCCTATCTAGATTACAAGGATAGAAGCGTCTATAGTAAATCTGCATGCATCCACAGTTGCTGTGACAACCCGAATATAATTATGATAAATTATATTTAAATCATGATTAGCTTGTGTGATATTTATAATATATTATTGGTATATATAATTTTAATTCATTATGTTTAGTCTAATCCTACCTTCATAAAACATGAAGAATCGAGTTAGTTACAAATACAAAATTTTGAAGGTTTCGATAGGAATGTTCATGTTTAAGGCTAGTTTTGACCTTTATGACATAACAATTGACTTGAGGTGAAAACTATATAGTTGTAGACAAGTGAGTTATGGTTGTAACACAACAAACGGTGTGTGAAACGGAGGTTCGAGTGAGAAGTTATACCAAAATTACGAAACAAGGGCAAAATAGTCCATCCGTTAAGTAGTGTTTTGTCTTATTATGGCAACAAATGTTTTATTCTCATTGGTTGGGAAGGGTGGTGGCTTTGGCCGAGCTTAAACCCTTAGAATTACATCTTTATTCATCCAAAATTCAGCCATGAGATATTTTAAGCTTAAGGAAAGAGAAGTAGGAAGTTAGGAAGAAAAAGTGAGGAGAAAATTGAAGAAAATTCATAGAAAATTACGTAAAAGCCCCTAAGGTAATTCCAACCATGAATCTTGCTATTTTTATTTCATTTACGATTTATATGATATAAATCCTTTATTTTTTATTGACCTTTCATGATTGGGTGCATATGTATGGATATATGCAAGTTTAAATTAAGTTGAATGTACAAAACCCTAAAATTGCTTTGTTTAGAAACTCTGTTTATTCAAACTTCCATATATTTTCGTGTACTTACTGGAATTGATTGATTCCAATTGAAGATTAACCTGGACTCATATATGTATGACATATCCTAAAATCATGATAAAATACCAAGAAATGAGTCTTTGGTGAGAGTTTGAAGTTCGGGTATGAAATCTGCCCTAAGGGTGAAAATATGCCCGCCATGTGTTCGGTGTTTTGCTTGACATAGCAAACGAACCTTAAAAATTATGAAACTTTAATTTTCTGTTTTTAAATAAGTTTAATGATGTTGGGTGAAATATCACAAAAATTTATGATGTAGAAAAATTATGGAAATTCGTGGAAGTTGAATGAACGATAAGAGGGCCTATAGGGCAGATTTGCCATGTGGTAAAGAAATGAGCATATCTTGCTCTACGAGACCTAAAATGATGTACCGTCTTTTGTATTGAAATACTAATATGACAAGGATTGAATTTCCAAGAATAAATGAATTTATATTTGGTCTATGATTTGGATATGTTAAATATACTAGCATGGATTTGGATGGAACTTCACTTGTGATAAATGATTTGAATGGAATCATGTGATGCTTATGGATTGAATTATGTTTAAATCGTTCTTTGGATTATTGATATTATTATGATGATACTAATATTTTAAGAATGATAGGAAAGGAAGATGAGCTGATTGAACAAGTACTAGATAAAGGCAAGGGCAAAGCCAGTTAAACTGCTAAGGTGAGTGTACTTATGATTTGTTTCACATATAAATATGAATATAGCTCTAAGAGCAGATTTGTTTGAATACTTCGGTATTCAGGATTTGTTTGGATATTAAAATATCCAGGATTTTTTTGGGTCTCATGATCCAGGATTGGTTTGAATACTTCGGTATTCAGGATTTGTTTGGATATTAAAATATCCAGGATTGGAATTGGACAAAGATCCAATGATTTGTTGGAACTTATGTTCCAGGATTTGTTATTGCCAATGGGCAGAATTATTTGGATCTTATGATCCATGATTTGTTATTGCCAATGGGCAGGATTGTTCGGATTTTATATCCACATATTCAATATAGAATTGTTATTCTATTGCAGGGAAGGAGTACCTCACTAAGCTTAATGCTTACGATTTATATTTTAACAATTTCAGGTTTGTACGCTGCCAAATAGGATAACATATGACCGGTGACTTTGAGAGTTGCACCGTTAGAAGAGCTGGGGTAGATTTTATCGTTGTCACACTGAAGATTTTAATATACTCACACATTGTATATATTGATTTAGTATGGATTAATTTGATCATAGTTAATCATAGTATTGTATAATCTCTAATTATGACTCTGATGTTGACTACGTTATGGCACAAGAACAATATTATGTTCATTATGCAGAAAAATATTGATAAATGAATTAAATTTTCAATGGGATATAGATTATGATCCAATTATTCTAATAACAAATGATTAGTATGGATATTGGGTATGGGGTGTGACAATTAGTGGTATCAGAGCGTGGTTATCAATTCTGGACGTGTGTGACGGTTAGATGGTAGTATTGAGTTGATTTGATATTTATGAATTGTTTATGTACTAACCAATAGTTTAGTAGTATAAACTGTTTATATTGGTTGTTATAACTTTGTTGTATTACAGATAATTCCATATGGAACCTGGGAATGGACAACATAGAGAAGAGGGAGTGGCTTCTCGTGCAGAGAATACTGAAGTAGAGCAAAGTGTTGCTGGAAGGGCTAGAGATCAAGAGCAGCCTACAGAGATGCAAATAATGGCACAGGCAATGATGCGGATGGCAGAGCAACAAGAAAGAAATATGGCGCAAATGGCAGAGCAACAGGTTAGATATCTTAAATCAAAGACTGTGGCCAGAATTAAGAGAGAGGCAAGGAAGGAAATGAAAGATTCCATGCATGAGAAGTTTTTTAAGCTGAATCCTCCAGAATATTCAGGGTCAGTTGAACCTACAGAAGCTGAGATGTGGGTCAGGGATCTATAAACTATATTTGCAGTTATGAAGGTTCCAGATAACCAGAAAGTGAATATAGCTGTGTTTAAGCTGAAAGGAGAGGCGAAATATTGGTGGGAAGCTAGCAACCATTTGGTGCCCAGGATGGAAGGTACTGATGTTATTACTTGGGCTGAATTTATTAAAGATTTGTATGTTAAGTATTTACCTAAGGTCTATAGGATGGAGAAGCTGAGGGAGTTTGTAAATTTGACCCAAGGGAATATGTCTGTGAGGGAGTATGATGCTAAATTTACTGCTTTGTCTAGATTTGCTACTAAGTATGTGCAGGAGGAAGAAGATAAATGTAGTAAGTTTCAAGATGGACTGATTTGGCCTATTCAAAATAGAGTGGCCACTTATGAGTTAGAAGATTATGCTTCTCTGGTAAACAAAGCCACGATAGCAGAAAGGCAAATGAACCAAGGGGTGGCGAGTAGAGAGAGTTTTAAGAAGAGTATATTCGACGCATCTCACTTTAAGGGAGGTGAGGGTGGAAGTGTTAAGATGGAACCTCATAAATTTCAGAGAGGTGGTAGAGATAGTGGTAGAGGTTTGGGGAGATTTGGCAGAGATATTAGGGGTGGAGAATCTTCTATTCTGGTTAGGAGGTCAGGAAAGGGTGAGGCACCGACAAGAGTTGTTACATGTTTCTTTTGTAAAGAGGAAGGGCATTATAAATATGAGTGTCCTAAGCTTGAGGGATTGGAATGCTAACATTGTCATCAAGTGGGGCATATTAAGAAGAATTATCCGCAATTGGCAGAGACTCCAGTAGCACATAGTGAAGTAGCAAGCAGAATGTTATCTCCGGGCAGTGCAGTGAAAAGTATAGGCAGAGGACAAGCTAGTAGTTCCAGGCCAGGTGGACGAGTTTTTACAATGAAAGAAGCTCAGATTACTCAAGATGTGGTGACAGGTACACTTTCTGTTACTGATAGAAGTGCTTATGTTTTGATTGATCCTGGTTCCACACATTCTTTTGTGTCCTATGCTTTTGCTGTATACTTGAATAGACCATGTACTCGTTTAGATATGGGGTTGGTTATTTATATGCCTATGGGGGATATGGTTGTAGCTGAATATGCTTTTCGTGATTGTGTTTTGACTGTGGGGG
Source organism: Sambucus nigra (assembly GCA_949130495.1). Classification (NCBI taxonomy): domain Eukaryota; kingdom Viridiplantae; phylum Streptophyta; class Magnoliopsida; order Dipsacales; family Adoxaceae; genus Sambucus; species Sambucus nigra. Next base: position 647,840,205 of record OX422215.1, on the reverse strand, counting down.
ATAGAGATACAGTTATACATCTACTTCCATTGGATATTTCTGATTTTGATATAATTCTGGGAATGGATTGGTTATCTAAATATCATGCATTTATGGATTGTTTCTGTAAGGAAGTTGTTTTTAATATGCCTGGTGAGCCTGAATTTAAATTTGTGGGGGAAAGGAAAATTGTTCCCAGTTGCATCATTTCTGCTATTCAGACAAGGAAATTATTAAGTAAGGGTTGTGAGGGTTTTATTTCATATGTTCTTGACACTAGGAAGGGATCTTTACAATTAGTCGATGTTACTATTGTACGGGATTTTCCAGAAGTGTTTCCTAGTGAGTTGCCAGGGTTACCTCCAGAAAGAGAAATTGAATTTAGTATTGAATTAGCACCGGGGGCAACCCCTATTTCTATGGCACCATATAGAATGGCACCTGCTGAGTTGAAAGAACTCAAAATTCAGTTGCAGGATTTTCTTGATTGGGGGTTCATACAACCTAGTGTATCTCCATGGGGGGCGCCGGTTTTATTTGTGAAAAAGAAATATGGCACTATGCGTTTGTGTATTGATTATAGGCAACTGAATAAATCTACTATTAAGAACAAGTACCCTTTACCTCGTATAGATGATTTGTTTGATCAATTACAGGGTGCTAAAGTGTTTTCAAAAATAGACTTGCGATCGGGTTATAATCAGTTGAGGGTCAAGGAGAGAGATATTTCTAAAACTGCTTTTCGTACTCGGTATGGTCATTTTGAATTTCTGGTGATGCCTTTTGGGGTGACTAATGCTCCAGCTGTATTCATAGATCTTATGAATCGGGTACTGCATCCTTTTGTTGATTCATTTGTGATAGTTTTTATTGATGATATTCTGATTTATTCACGTGATATGGTTGAACATGAAAAGCACCTCAGAACTATTTTGAATGTGTTGAAAGATAAGCAATTGTATGCTAAGTTTAGCAAATGTGAATTTTGGCTTTCAAAGGTTGTATTTTTAGGCCATGTTATTTCTGGAGATGGTATATGTGTTTATCCCCAGAAGGTAGAAGCTATTGTAAAATGGGAGAGGCCCAATAATGTGACTGAGATGAGCAGTTTTCTGGGTTTAGCTGGGTATTATAGGAGGTTTATAAAGGGATTTTCTTCAATTGCCTTGCTAATGACTAAACTAACCCGGAAAGATGTTAAGTTTGAATGGAATTCTGATTGTGAAAATAGTTTTGATGAATTGAAAAAGAGGTTGGTAACTGCACCTGTTCTTACTATTCCACATGGTGGAGATGGTTTTGTTATTTATACAGATGCCTCACAACAGGGGTTGGGTTGTGTTTTTATGCAGTATGGTAGAGTTATTGCTTATGCTTCTAGGCAATTGCGTACACATGAACGTAATTATCCTACACATGATTTGGAACTTGCTGCTATTGTGTTTGCTTTGAAATTATGGCGTCATTATCTATATGTTGAGGTATGTGAAATTTTTACTGACCATGAAAGCCTTAAGTATTTATTTACTCAAAAGGAGTTGAATTTGAGGCAAAGGCGATGGATGGAGTTAATTAAAGACTATGATTGTACAATTCACTATCACCCAGGGAAGGCAAATGTAGTTGCAGATGCTCTGAGTAGAAAGGCTTCGGGCAGGTTATCTTGTATTCGGTGTGCTAGAGTTTCCCAAATCATGGAGTTGAGATTGATGGGAGTAGAATTGAAGCTAGCCGATGGGGACATGTTCTTTGCTCATGTAAGCGTGAGGCCTTTATTAGCTACCCGTATTCGTGATTTGCAAAGTCAAGATCCTTTTCTTGAGAAGAAACGACAAGATCTCCGAGATGGTAAGTCTGAAGATTTTTGTATTGTGAATGATGGCACTTTATTGTATAAGCAACGGTTGTGTGTGCCTAATGTGTGTGGATTGAAAGAGGAAATTTTCGATGAGGCTCATAATTCCATTTATACTATGCATCCTTGTAGCACTAAAATGTATAGGGATTTAAAGGAGCATTATTGGTGGAATAATATGAAGAAGGAAATAGCTGATTTTTTTGCGAGGTGCCTTATATGTCAGCAAGTGAAAGTGGAGCATCAGAAACCTTCTGGTCTGCTTCAGCCATTACCGATACCTGAATGGAAATGGGATCATGTAACGATGGATTTTGTGGTTGGGCTTCCTCGATCTCAGAAGGGGTCAGATTCGATTTGGGTAGTGGTGGATAGATTGACGAAGTCCGCTCACTTTCTAGCAGTCAAGACTACGTATACAGTTGATAGGTATGCTAGATTGTATGTTAATGAAATTATTCGATTGCATGGAGCACCGGTATCTATTGTTTCAGATAGGGACCCTACTTTTACATCCAGATTTTGGGATAGCTTGCAGTATGCTATGGGTACTAACTTGAAGTTTAGTACGGCTTTTCATCCCCAGGCATATGGGCAGTCTGAAAGGACAATACAGATTTTGGAAGATATGCTTAGAGCTTGTGTGCTTGATTTCAAAGGTAATTGGGATGAATATTTGCCTTTGATAGAATTTGCATATAATAATAGTTTTCAGTCCACTATTGGTATGGCTCCATATGAAGCCTTGTATGGTAGACGATGTCGTACACCGATATGTTGGGGTGAAGTTGGTGAAAGGAAGATAGAGGGTCCAAAATTAATTGAAGTCACCACTGAAAAAGTGAAGATTATTCAAGATAGAATGAGAATAGCTCAAAGCAGACAGAAAAGTTATGCGGATAAACGACGAAAAGATTTGGAATTCCAGAAAGGGGATTATGTGTTTCTTCGGATATCTCCATGGAAAGGAGTTATGAGGTTTGGAAAGAAAGGGAAATTAAGTCCATGCTACATTGGACCTTATGAAATCCTTGAGAAAGTCGGGATGGTTGCCTACAAGTTAGCGTTACCACCAGAATTATCTCGGTTACATGATGTTTTCCATGTTTCTATGTTAAGAAAGTATGTAGCAGATCCTTCACATGTATTGGTGGAACAACCTATTGAGTTGAAGGAAGATTTGAGCTATGTGGAAGAACCACTTGCAATCGTTGATAGGAAAGAACAAATATTGAGATCAAAAGTGATCCCACTTGTGAAAGTTGGGTGGAGAAGGCATTCCATGGAAGAAGCTACATGGGAGAGTGAGGATAGCATGAAGATGCGTTATCCGTATTTGTTTGATTCAGAGAACCAAGGTATGTCAATTTCGGGGACGAAATTTCTTAACTGGGGGAGAATTGTGACAACCCGAATATAATTATGATAAATTATATTTAAATCATGATTAGCTTGTGTGATATTTATAATATGTTATTGGTATATATAATTTTAATTCATTATGTTTAGTCTAATCCTACCTTCATAAAACATGAAGAATCGAATTAGTTACAAATACAAAATTTTGAAGGTTTCAATAGGAATGTTCATGTTTAAGGCTAGTTTTGACCTTTATGACATAACAATTGACTTCAGGTGAAAACTATATAGTTGTATACAAGTGAGTTATGGTTGTAACACAACAAACGGTGTGTGAAACGGAGGTTCGAGTGAGAAGTTATACCAAAATTACGAAACAAGGGAAAAATAGTCCATCCGTTAAGTAGTATTTTGTCTTATTATGGAAACAAATGTTTTATTCTCATTGGTAGGGAAGGGTGGTGGATTTGGCCGAACTTAAACCCTTAGAATTACCTCTTTATTCATCCAAAATGCATCCATGAGAGATTTTAAGCTTAAGGAAAGAGAAGTAGGAAGTTAGGAAGAAAAAGTGAGGAGAAAATTGAAGAAAATTCATAGAAAATTACGTAAAAGCCCCTAAGGTAATTCCAACCATGAATCTTGATATTTTTCTTTTATTTACGATTTATATGATATAAATCCTTGATTTTTTATTGAACTTTCATGATTGGGTGCATATGTATGGATATATGCAAGTTTAAGTTAAGTTGAATGTACAAAACCCTAAAATTGCTTTGTTTAGAAAACTCTGTTTATTCAAACTTCCATATATTTTCGTGTACTTACTGGAATTGATTGATTCCAATTGGAGATTAACCTGGACGCATATATGTATGACATATTCGAAAATCAGTATAAAATACCAAGAAATGAGTCTTTGGTGAGAGTTTGAAGTTCGGGTATGAAATCTGCCCTAAGGGTGAAAATATGCCCGCCATGTGTTCGATGTTTTGGTTGACATAGCAAACGAACCTTAAAAATTATGAAACTTTAATTTTGTGTTTCTCAATATTTTTAATGATGTTGGGTGAAATATCACATAAATTTATGATGTATAAAAATTATGGAAATTCGTGGAAGTTGAATGAACGATAAGAGGGCCTATAGGGCAGATTTGCCATGTGGTAAAGAAATGAGCATATCTTGCTCTACGAGACCTAAAATGATGTACCGTCTTTTGTATTGGAATACTAATATGACAAGGATTGAATTTCCAAGAATAAATGAATATATATTTGGTCTATGATTTGGATATGTTGAATATACTAGCATGGATTTGGATGGAGCTTCACTTGTGATAAATGATTTGAATGGAATCATGTGATGCTTATGGATTGAATTATGTTTAAATCGTTCTTTGGATTATTGATATTATTATGATGATACTAATATTTTAAGAATGATAGGAAGGGAAGAAGAGCTGATTGAACAAGTACTGGATAAAGGCAAGGGCAAAGCCAGTTAAACTGCCAAGGTGAGTGTACTTATGATTTGTTTCATATATAAATATGAATATAGCTCTAAGAGCGGATTTGTTTGAATACTTCGGTATTCAGGATTTGTTTGGATATTAAAATATCCAGGATTTGTTTGGGTCTCATGATCCAGGATTGGTTTGAATACTTCAGTATTCAGGATTTGTTTGGATAATAAAATATCCAGGATTGGAATTGGACAAAGATCCAATGATTTGTTGGAACTTATGTTCCAGGATTTGTTATTGCCAATGGGCAGAATTATTTGGATCTTATGATACATGATTTGTTATTGCCAATGGGCAGGATTGTTCGAATTTTATATCCACATATTCGATATAGAATTGTTATTCTATTGCAGGGAAGGAGTACCTCACTAAGCTTAATGCTTACGATTTATATTTTAACAATTTCAGGTTTGTACGCTTCCAAATAGGATAACATATGACCGGTAACTTTGAGAGTTGCACCGTTAGAAGAGCTGGGGTTTAAGTATGTTGATTTTATCGTTGTCACACTGAAGATTTTAATATACTCACACATTGTATATATTGATTTAGTATGGATTAATTTGATCATAGTTAATCATAGTATTGAATAATCTCTAATTATGACTCTGATGTTGACTTCGTTATGGCACAAGAACAATAATTTGTTCATTATGCAGAAAAATATTGATAAATGAATTAAATTTTCAATGGGCTTGAGATTATGATCCAATTATTCTAATAACAAATGATTAGTATGTATATTGGGTTTGGGGTGTGACAGTTGCTGCAGCAGACATCTGACTCGAAGGAATCGTCATTCAGGCATCCTTGTGTCTGAACACCTATATATTTATACATATAGCAAAATAGAGGTAAATAGATAAACGGGTCAGAGCCCGAGTTATGAAAATATTTTGCAAGTGCATAAATGTTTTATTTATAAAAATATGTTTTATCTCATATTTAAATTAGTATCGCACTCCCATGAGATACCCCTCACCTCTCTTTTAATAGTGCATGCCAAAAGTAACCCTCTAAACATCCTAGTCAATCTACTCTGGCTAACCAATCTGTCACCCCCAAACTCTAAAAGTCCTAAGTAAACTGAGTACTAAGGGCTAAACTTCTCCCCAATATTAACACTATGCCATGTTCGTGCGTGGGGTGTCTCGTGAAGCGAAATCCAAGCAAGGAACCCCCCGATACACTTCTACTTGGCAGTGTCGATCGTCGAGATCCATTATACCCTCAGTACACACGTATATATATGTACTCATATAATTATATACATTATCATACTCACTTTCATATGCATATTACGATATATGTCCGGATATAATCTCCCAGAATGAGAATTAATCCTTTATTCCTTTTATCTCTTTCTTCTAGTTACAGATATGTAATATCTTGTTCTCGTGCACAAATAATATACTATACACACCAGTATAATAACCATCCCAACGAGATATAACTCGAGGAAGCGGTCTCTATGCTATCATCTATTATGGAATCTCTCACGTATTATCCTAGGTACCAAAGGTCGGACTCTCACACCGCCTTGGTAAAAGTCAAATTACAACGTATGGGAAGCGATCATAGTTCCTCCCCGAAATTGAGATGAAACATACCCACCACGTCTTACCCCTAATAAAAATCACACAGTATAAAGTGGACGCTATGACCTGGGGACTATACGCTTCCTGCTCCTCAAGCCAGGGGCCTCACACACATCTCGCAACTTCCCATGATAGCATAGAAGGGGTATGCTTCACATAAATATATATACCATTCAAAGATAGATATATATACATTTCGTAACATATTATACATTTACTTTAATCACATCGTTCTTCAAGTATAGATGACTATAATTGTAAATCACACATAACGGTGGCCAAAAGTCCCAAAGATTTTCACTCATAACAACACTCGAGTATTCGCACACTCACGATACTAAACTCAAAAGTATTCCCTCACTTGATAAATAACATGTACCTTATTCGTGTTTAAGGATTTATATAATTTCTCCAACTATACCAATTCACACTAAGTAAATAAGTATATTCCCAAATTCATCCTAGTAATCTCGCAGGATGTACTCAACAATAATCGATATAATTATGTTTTCTACACGCATAAATATATAGGTATAGTCATTCGCTAAAATACTCCCTCGGGTGTTACTCGTCCCGATATCTCTAATTAACAAAGTCATGGATTCTATCAACCGTGAATCCAAAATTTACATTTTGCTCAGAATTAAATTTGGTAGGTCCCAACTCTATTTTAGGAACCCGAAATATTAAACCTCCTAATTTATTTTCCTCAAAACCATTCCTTTTTGCGTCACCCATTTTTACACTCTCCAAATCCCAATTGTAACTCCCTCAATTGATTAGGAATACATTCCCCTAGGTGAATATTTATTTCCTCCAATAAATTAGATAAAAACCATAAATGTGGGAATTTATCCCATTTAAATTAACTAAGCCGAAATTGCCAAAATAACTGTTTAATCGATCGATCGACCCTTAGCCGTCGATCGATCAATCAAGCAGGGCAACTTCTTTTTCGTCCCTGTTTCAGCCATTAACAAACCCACCAAGCTTTATACTCCTTCGCCCAACCCTATTTAACTACAACCAACTAATTATACACAAGGAAAATAGGTTTCTAACATACTTGAACCAAGATTCAACAATTTAATTCAATTAATTCCTAAGTTTTTCCAATTTGATATTTCCCATGTTTTACCCATTAATCTTCCGAAAATCCCGTTTGATTCCAAAAAACCCAATCCCAAAATCATATAATTTGGTATTACCAACTGTTGAAACAAAAATTAGTCAGCTAACATGGACCAATCACATGAAGACACGTGTCACTCTACATGGCAAGATAATACTTTCACCCCGAGCAATATAGCAGTGCGAGCAACTCAAATATCCCTAGCAACATAGCATTTCGAGCAACTCAAAGGTTCCGAACTACTTAGTGTACAAAGCAACCAACCAAGAAGATCAAAAGGATAATTATGCATTCAATGGGCATCACATTTAATACGCACTCTTATTGTACAGATGTATATGTCTACTAGATGACAAGACATCGCCTTTTCATATGTACAACCCCAAGGCTATAAATACATTGTAACCCTATCATATCAGGGGGATCTGAAAAAACTAAGAGACACGACACACAAGATACACACCTCGGTCTCTCTGTACACCATAGTGTGCTATTGTAAACCCCTGGGAATAAGATAACAGTGGACGTAGGCTTTATTCATAGACGAACCACTTTAAAAATCGTTGTCTCTCATGTGCATGATCGGATTGCTTTTATCTATTTATCTGTAATCATAAAAATGAGTTTCCGTCCAGTTTTTTGCATCGACAGATTGGTGCCGTCTGTGGGAATTCGACACAAGAATTCTTTCCTTCTTATTATGAGAGATGAAGATCACCATCAAAAGATAAGCCTTTCTTTTTTATATGAACAATTATACTTTATACGCATATCGTTTCAATCAACAAATATTTTGTGTGTCATTCACGAATAATATATTTTTGAATCTGCATAATAATGTTCTGTATGTGCAATTTGAAATTCAATCGTTTATTTATTTATTTGCATTGGTGAATTATACATGGAAATTGTTTCACCTATAGACCTGTACAACTCTGTCAATTTTTGTTGTGAAGTCACTCATTGATCCGTATAACTTTGTCAATTTTTTTTATATTAGAAAATGGAAAAAATGATGTCAAATGAATCGACATAAGTTATATATCTGACAATTTCAACGTATTAGTTTTCCCTTTCTATCCTCTAATTATGATTGATTTATTGGTTGATAAACCAATCACTTGATGTTGTCAAAATCAAATTCCGGCGATCTGACGGGGAGGAAATAAATTATACAATTTTAATCCTCTTAATTCTAACATTCGACAGCGAATGAAGCTGGGGCACAAATGTGAAATCGAACTCTCCCCATAATTTTTCTTGATTATATGGGTAAATCAGGTCCCATAGTTTCAACTATTTCTGCTGTAGTGAAACACCACCAAATATTTTTATCGACCCTATATCAGATGATCTTAACCGCCTAAGATTTTGATATCTGGAGAGTTAGCAAACGAAGAATCAATCTTGTCAAGAAACACTGATCTCAGTCACACCTACATGCATTTCGTCGACCCGTGATGGTGGTTTTACCCCTCCTCCCATTCTTTTTCAAACCTCGTCGATCAGCGGCGACCATGGATCGCTTATTAGCTAACCACACCCAAAATCTGTAACTGAAAAGCCAACCACATCTCTGATTTTAACTACCTAAGATCGGAAATCCAACCCCGACCAAGGTATGGGGACACTCCAAATCAATCGAAAAATTCATCACCAACCTTGCCGGAGAGCAGCAACGGCTATATCAAGAGCTTCACACATCAACAACATTACTTGAAGTTGGCAACTAAATTACAAAATGAATCTCACCTCAGAATCATCGCTGGAACATCCCTTACGGTTGAAGACCACTATATTGCAGCTACGATAAAAGGGAGATCACCCATTTATCTTATTGTAGGTCGGGGACATGATTATGTGCCAGCGTCCTCTGAAATTAAGGATTACACAAGTACGTGTTGGTCGGCAACATGAATTCCGATATCAAGGGCGTTCGTTGTTGATCGGCAACATGATTTGAGATACCAGGTCAGTTTTCATTGATTGGTGGTCGGGGATAGGAATTACGATACTAGGTGTTGTCATTGTTGTTCAGAGATATGGTTTGTAGTACCAAAGATGGGTTTTAACTGTAGTCAACATAACTTTTATGAGTCGACAATAACTATGACACAAACATCAGCGTTATGTGGCAACAATTGCTCTTGGTCGGAGACTCATACTGCAGGTCGGAGGAACCAATTGCTGGACGATGAAATCGAATTGCTGGTCGACGACGGGTATTGCACATTTATCAATTTTTCCAGACGTCCCATCATTGGTCCGGAGTGACGAGTTATTCGGGCATCGAAGAAATTGTTGGTCGGAGATCATCTATTTTTGGTCGGTGATGTCTAATGTTGGTCGGTGACCAATGAGCCTACTCCTAGTCATCAACATCCACTAATGGTCGGCAGCAAAGAGAAAAAAAAAACAAAAAAAAAGATTTCCTTAAAAGGGTGATAGGTTTCAAACTCTACGTTTAGGACCCAAATTTATTTAACTTCATCAAAATAAAGTTTTGCCATTTAAGAAGGACTTTTGTTTTATTACACCAACTTATAAATTGGGTATTTGGTACAGTGCCACATATTTATATTTCCACATATTTATATTTTGGAGCTTTACTACACCATTCTGACTTTGTTCAAATTGGTTGTTTAAAGTGTTCTGGCAACTTATTGAAATTCCATATGTACAAGATTCAATCCCGACGAAAGCTCGGTCACAATCTTAACCTTCAGGAAACTATTATTGCTCGACATCAGGTAATTTTTCTTCGACAGATCAGCCAAACATATACTATTTCATATTTTGAAATTGATATTTTTATTGCCCGAGCATATACATATCATATATTGATTGGATGAGTAAATTATTCTCATGACTAATCAATTCAGCCTACACATATAGTGGTGCGAGCTATTAATTTTTACAGGTACAAGATTTAGTGTCGACGAATGCTCGAAAAAAATCTTCGGGAAACTATTATCATTGGTCAGCAGTATGAAATTTCACCTCAGTGAGGCACTATTGATTTTATTATTGCTCAAATATCTGCTCAAGCACAAATTATTCTATATATACATTGATATTCATATTCTATATTCATCTCAACATGGAGCTCGGCGAGATACTTATTATCATATTCAGCTCCGAGGAGAACTATAACATTTATTATATTTCACCCCCAACGGATAGTTGGTCGGGGTAATTCTTATTTATATTCAGGCCCAGCAAAGTTCTCGGCCATATTCTTATGTTCTGGAAAATATTATTCTTATTCGGAAATATGCAATTTTGCCTCGATAGATCAGCATGACAGCTTATTATTATTCTGAATCATTATTTATGTCTATGCATACTTTATATTTATCTCAGCATTGAGCTCGGAAAATTTGTTCTCTCTATATATATTCAGCTCCAAAGAAGGTCTCCAGCATTTATTATATCTTATTCCCAACGATCTGTTGGTCAGCTTCAAGGAGGTCTTCAGCATTTATTATATTTTATTCCCAACGATCTGTTGGTCAGCTTCAAGGACTTCTTCAGCATTTATTATATCTTATTCCCAACGATCTGTTGGTCAGCTCCGAGTAAGTCTCTAGCATTTATTATCAATTACAACCAACTCCGGTTTCTTGGTTAATCAATTACCGCCAACTCCGGTTGGACGGTAAAACAATTATTGCCAACTTCGATTGGGTGGTCAAACAATTACCTCCAACTCCGGTTGGACGGTCAATCAATTACCGCCAACTCTAGTTGGATGGTCAAATAATTACCGCCAACTCCGGTTGGACGGTCAAACAATTACCGCCAACTCCGATTGGATGGTTAAATAATTACCCTCAACTCTGGTTGGTCGGTCAATCAATCACCACCAATTCCAGTTGGTCAGTCAATCAACAAATAACAACTCCGGTTGGTCGGACAACAGACAGCACGTAGAGCAAATTTTATTGTCTATGCAAAACAGGAAAATTTGTCAAATAACATACTTTAAGGCCGAGAAAGCATTCAAAGTTCATATTCCACACTTGGGGAGTTCTATTACAAATTCAGTTGTTCATTCGGTGGCACATTCTCATAACACCATGCAGTCAAGCATCAAATTCAACTCAACAAACTTACATAGTCGGGGCCCCAACCAAATCATCATTCAGGAGTTGTTTTTCTTGCTCAGGAGTTTTACTATTGAAGTTCAGGGGCGTATATTGAAGTTCGGGAGGCGTATATTGAAGTTCAGGAGGCTATATTGAAGTTCAGGAGGCGTATATTGAAGTTCAGGAGGCTATATTGAAGTTCAGGAGGCATATTCAGGAGTTCGGGAGGAGTCAGATTAAGCATATACAATACTGAGATCTTTACTACTGCTGTCTCAACTTACACTGAAGGAGAAGTTTATGACGAGCTACATACCATGCCATGGATGGATCCAAATTTCCAGGGGTGATACATAGCACACGGAGTTCCTCAAAAGAGAGATTAACAATCATTGATCAGCTTGCATTATATGCCATACCGGAGATAGTGCACTTTATGTTGAACAAATCAAGAAGGAAGATAAGATTTTTGCAAGCACCGAGCAGCACTGCAGAATAAATGCTCCATCCCTTCAGTGAACCATCAAGCATGGAGCATTGGGGGCTTCTGTTGACACAAAAATTAGTCAGCTGACATGGACCAATCACATGAAGACACGTGTCACTCTACATGGCAAGATAATACTTTCACCCCGAGCAATATAGCAGTCCGAGGAACTCAAATACCATGAGCAACATAGCATTCCGAGTGACTCAAAGGTTCCGAACTACTTAGCGTGCAGAGCAACCAACCAAGAAGATTAAAAGGATAATTACGCATTCAATGGGCATCACATTTAATATGCACTCTTATTGTAAAGATGTATATGTCTACTAGATGACAACACATCGCCTTTTCATATGTACAGCATAAAGGATATAAATACATTATAACCCTATCATATCAGGGGATCTGAAAAAACTAAGAGACACGACACACAAGATACACACCTCTGTCTCTCTGTACACCATATTGTGCTATTGTAAACTCATGGGAATAAGATAATAGTGGACGTAGGTTTTATTCATAGCCGAACCACTTTAAAAATCGTTGTCTCTCATGTGCATGATTGGATTGTTTTTATCTATTTATCTGTGATCATAATGGGTTTTCGTCCAGTTTTTTGCATCAACACCACCTATGATATGCTATTGATGGTCAAAAATAAATAAAGCAAGTAAACACTTGTCTTGTGGATAAAATCCGATGACCCCGAGTCGAATTCCGCGGAGTTTGGCTGGAACCTCCCTTTTCTTCCTCTTTTCTCTCTTCATTTCCTCTCCTATTTCTTTTCTTCCTTTTTCTTTCCTTTATTTCCCTCTCCAATGACTTGTATAGGGAGAATTAAGGCTTTATCCCTTTAAACCCAAAAATGACTCGTTTACTCAATTACGAGTCCCTATTAGCCCAAAAATTCTCGGAGCCTAAACAATACCCCCGGGTACTCTATTCTGACTATTTCAGCCATTTCGAAACCAATCGCACCCTCGAAATCTCCATCCAAGGTATTTGACTGCAATTCAGTAATTTAACCCAATCCATCTCAATGCGGGTTTTTCCATTAAAATATTATCCTCTGTCGCTTTACCCAGCTGTGACATATAATCAAAATACTCCAACTCATTTACTTAACCCCAAAAGTAAATATAACACCCATCGGAAAAATTTATTTAATCCTTGAAAACTACAAATATTACTATTCACGATAATATCTTAAATTCCCAAATTGCACTGAATTATTGAATTTTATTTCCCATAAAAGTGTGGGGTATTACATAGACCCATTCGCACCCCATTTATCTTTTCAGAATCTAATCATATCCCCTTTCCCTAAAAGAAAATATCTATTCCTAGAATAATCCTCCCACTCCCTCGCAATATGCTTCCACAAACCCACACCATGTGCCAATGACCCCACCACCGGCCTCCACCCCAACTGCGTTGAACCCCACCTAGCCCCAACAACCCTCCTCTATAATTTATTGCCCTCACGAGAAAATCGCCACAACCACTTCCCCAACAACGCTCTATTAAATATGCCCAAGTTCCTCACACCCGCTCTCCTTAATGGGCTTGCAAACCTCCTCCCAACTAACCAGACTATGTTTGAAATTATCATCATTTCCTCTCCACAAGAAATCTGTCATGAGCTTCTCCATTTGATTACGCACTGCAATAGGAAGAGGCAAAATGGGCATGTAAGAGGTTGGGAAGCTCGACAAACTCTTAATAAGAGTAAGTCTCCCACCTTTCGAAAGAAACCCATTCTTCCACCCTGCCAGCCTCCTTCTCATTCTTTCCAGAACCGGGTCCCAAATTGCCTTGTTCTTATACTTAGCTCCGAAGGGCATACCAAGATACGTATTTGGGAAGGTCCCAATCCTATCTCCCAAAGTAACCGCAAGCCCCTCCACCTCACCCACTCCCCCAATTGGGATCAACTCGCACTTCCCGGTAATGCAAACATACTTGCAAAAATACGAGTAAAATGTATAACGTTAAAAGACCTATTTCACATTTGTGAGATACATGTCGTTAATATAGAGAAATTTATAAAAGGATAAGGAATATATATATTTTATTAATAGAATATTTGATGCTAAACAAATACTTTCATGTAAAATTGATATGCAAAAAGGAAAACATTTAATGATGAAGGGAAATTAAAAAGAAAAAGAAAGAATAAGAACACACACACACACACACACACACACATATATATATATATATATATATATAGAATAGTACTAATTTTATAAAATTATAAATATATAACATTTTTTTATAAAACCATAGTGTTAACACCTTTTTATAAATTTTAATAAAACCTAATTTTATAAAATTAAGTATAAAATATTTTATTATACATAAAAATTATTTTTTTTAAAAGTAGTCCTCTAAAAACTGTAGTTTTTAACTTATATACACATATATATGTGATGACTTTTCTAGTTTTGTTTAGAATTTCAAAGCTGTTTATAAAATTTTGCAATTCCCACCGTTTTGGTTTACTGCACCCACAGAATCTCTTCACATTTTCTTGCATGGACATTCAAAGGCAAGAATTCTGGATTTCCTTAGCTTGGCAACCATTATTGTCTTTTTCATTACATACTAATGCCATACCCTTTGGATCCAACATGTCGATATTGTGGTGACTTTTTGTGGTTATAAAGTCATTGACAATTGTTTTTTCCAAATGTTATTTTGATTTTAATATACTATTAATTTTATACACATTTTCATAATATATAATAATTTTATGTTAGTAATTGTTATGCAGTGATTTATCGTACAAACAGGTTGGATGTGAGGGGAGGGAGAGAAACCATTGCCCTATTGCCGCGAAGTGTACAATTTAACTGCTTACAACCGATCCATAAATAAAATATATGAACGGAACTTTTAAATATACCGACTATTTTTTCACCGCATTTAAAAAATTTATGTTTAACTAACAACCAGTATCTTAAAAACTACACTATTTTCCGAATATTTTTAAAAATTACGAAATCATCCTATTCTACCACATTTTCCTCTAAAGCACCAATCTCCAAACAAAGTTTCCAAATAGATCAACACCATAAAAAATATGTCCCAAATAGATCTACAAATTAGGACAATAAGTGATTCTCACTAGAGTTGCTTTAAAGAAAACATGAAGGATGCTAGAAATGGATTATAATTTGTGGCTCGATCTAGTAGATTCTTTTGAAGGTGCTTTTCGATAAAAACATGTTGTAGAAGGAGTTTTGTGGCATTAGCTTCAAATTTTCTCCGCAACCCACCTCTTTTTCATAAATGTGCTTGTGTATAATTTATAAATATTTGGTTAGTTGTTTTGTTCATAGAGTAAATTACACAAAGACATCCCAAACTACTGATTTTTTCACCCATCCCCTTTTCATAAAGAAGATGTAAATAAAATATGATTTTATGCATAAAAATGTCACAAATTTGTTGCAAATGGGTTCGGTGAAAAAATCAATAGTTTAGGGGGTCTTGGTATAATTTTTCCATTGTTTAATTTGTAATAAACTCATCACACGTGTTTATGAAGTACAAGTATTTTGTAAAATTAGAGGGGTGATGAGTAAGATTCATAAAATAGAGTTGATGTGATTGGTCTACATTGGCATTTATCTTTTTTTGGATATTAAAAATACAGTAAATCAATGGCAAGAATCAACCCTCATTAATAATCATTAAATTTTTTTGTTGATTATTGATTATATAAAAAAAAGGAGTATAATAAAATATTACTATTTAATCGGTACGGAATGGTTCTTTTAGTCAATTCTAATTACAATTTCCCATAACATTAGTAGCATTAGTGATACATTTCTCTGTTAACTCAATTTGATGCAGGTAACCCTTTGACTCGCTCGTTCAAAGGTAAGAACACACATGTTCATATTGCCCGCCAGACCAAAAAACATGAGATATTATGCATCACCACTTACAAATACTATTATTTTACTTTGTCAACACGTAACACTAAGCCCCTCATTTTCGTTCAAACACTAGCAATTTCATTCAAGCTGCTGAGCAAACCAGACTTGAAAATAAGCTACTCAATTGTCATCTATAAATACTTCAACCACGGGCATAGCTTCTCATACAATCACCAGCTCAAGAAAAGATATTATTCCACAGTTTATTTTTCAAATCTTAAAATAGTCAGATTTTTCACAGTTTATTTTTCCTTTTCGAAAGATGAATTATCTTAGAAAAAGAACCCTCTTCATAATTTTTTTAATTTTTGTTGCCGTTTTGAACCATGTCGATGCGACCCGAGTTTTGGCAGACGAAAATTCATTTGCTAGTGAAAACCATCTATCAACGTATCCATTGATATACACGAAGGCAAAGGATACAATGTCATGTTGGTTTGGGCGATTAGCTTCGGGACCTAGCCCCAAAGGCCCTGGTCACTAGACAATATATATTATAAACTCTATAACTATATAGTGTGGTGATAAATTCACTTTATTCATAATTCTATACAGACTCGAAGATTGGAACTCCAAATAAGTGACTAACTGACATGGTAAAATTTCCCAGCGATATTTCGTGATTTTCAGTCACATCTTTTAAGTTAGTGTATAATTAGTTTTTTTAAGTGGAAGGCTTACGAAGGGAGACCTTTATATACAAATGGATAGAGAAAATTCTTTGATTATATGTATACATGATCACGATCACTTGTTTATTGTAAGAAATTGAGCTATTCACATTTCAGTGTTTGTTTCCCATTTATGTGCATTCAAAGTTTGTAAATTGGTACATCAAGATGTAAAGTTTAAATTTTAAGAAATAAATTAATATTTTATTATTAAACTCTTGTCAGAAATTATAAGAATTTATGTATATGTAAATTTATCATTCTAAATTTTTTATAAGTAGAAAAAATGGAATTGAATGAGCAGGTCACGTGTCAAATAGTATTCCCTGTGTAACATTAGTAGTCGTCTTTTGAGAGTCTAATATTTTAAGATGAAAATTTACTTTTGAAATATGTCATTCTAAATTTTTTTAGGGGCTTTTACTATCTAGTCCTTGAACTAATAATTTTGGACAAAAAAATCAGGCCCAACAAATTTTAAACGATTAGGTCCAACATATAAATACCCCGAAATTAAAACAAACATGCACTATTCAGAAATCGAAGTGCCAAAAACACTGTATTCTCTCTTGAATCAAAACTTTAATCGTACCATCTCTTCGATCAAAACACCAAAACGAATCTATTTCTCAATCAAATTTTGGTCAACAACAACATATAAATACTCCTGGTCGAAATGCTAAAAACTCTCTTCGATCAAAACCCTAACTCTCTTCGCTCAAACCCTAATCGTTGAATTACTTCATTTTACATCCTAGATCAAATTCTTCCAAACACCACTAACAAGTATGTATACATTCTCTTATCACATGTTTGTCCTTATAGACTCATATGTATAAATTTGTAGACACGTGGACAGATGAAATCACATTCTTCTTCTTCATGATATAAAAAAAAATATTTGTTTCCCTCATTTTAATTGCAAAACACACCTTTTGCATGTTAGATAGATGTATTTCATCATTGTACTTTTCCTCTTGTATCCATCATTTATCGAGGATTTATCAAGGACTAGGAATATATACATGATTGGAATATGTACATGTACAAGCCCTGTTATACGTGTATTATGTGTATTTTGCGTGTACTGTCAAAAAGTACACGCAAAATACACAGAGTACACGCACATTGAAATTGAATTTCTCAATTCATTATGTGTATACTTTTATGTTTTATACGTGTACTCCATAAAATATATATTTTAAATCCATATTTGATCAATCCTATGTTATTTTGGTCCGCGCCAGCGGCGTTTGAATGATATTCCATGAGTTTGTGAGAAGTATTATTATTGTGTTAATATTTAGGAGTGTTTTTGGTCCGCGCCAGCTGCATTTGAATGATGTGTTATTAGCTTTTAATCAGTATTATTGCGTGTACTTTTTCATTTTTTGCGTGTACTTTGTTGAAAGTACACGCAAAAAATTCATAAAGTACATGCACATTGAAATTCAATTTGTTCAATCCAATATCTATGTATTAATGTGTATTATGAGTGTACTATTTTGTATTGTTGTGTTGTTGTTTAGGAATCATACGATTAAGTATGTTCAACTACAAAACTGTTGCTTGCACGTTCGAAGATCTTAACAATACAAAACCTTTCACATTGACAGTCAATAGTACTAATGATGACGAAATTCATTTTCTCCTTCGCATCAATGATAGAGCTAAAAGGTTACTTGGTTTCTACTACTATTATGAAGACATTTACTGCACTTTTGATGTGCAACAACTTCAAGTGACTGAATCGAAAGAGAAGGATTTAGCTAAACGAATTGAGCAGTATTGCTTGAGGGGTTTTGATTATGTTGGAGCTTTTAACATTCATCTATTGTATCACTTCTTTACTGAATATGTTAGGAACAGAGAATCTTGGTTTTTGACTTGTAGAACAACCTCTGTTAGGTATTACCATGAAACTGACGATATATATTATCGTCTTTAGCATGTATTTTGTTGAGACTTGTATAAATTGTTTGTGAGAATATTGCATGTACTTTTGTTAAATACGTTTGTATTTTATTATTTCAGTTTATGTTTTATTCTAATTCGCATGTATTTAATTTTTTGTACATATCATTATGGGTTAATAATTTAAATTTGGTTTATAGATCAATATAATGGGGATGAAGATGAAGGCAAGAAGAGGAAAGAAACAAAAAAAGAGCAGTTCTGATGATAGTTCTTCATCCAGTTTCAGTTCTAGTTCTAGTTCTAGTTATAGTGTGGCATTGAAATCTAAACGTCCTGCAAAGAAGAATGACCAATATCGGTTAAATATTGTTAGCTTTCTCCATGATTTTCATCATATTAAAGATAAAATAAATAATAGCCATATTGAACTTCTTAAGAAGACTCCATTTTGGGAGCTTTTCAATGCCTAATACAGTGAGAAAGTAGTAGAAGTGGACCATAAGAAGACAGATAAAAATATTTTATCAATTATCGAGCTATACAATATGGAAATCAAAAGTTTCCATATGAAGAGTAGGATTCCAATAATGCCAACAGATATAAGTGAAATATTTGGCATACCCCTGGTTGAGGGTTTAAAATCAATTGAACTGAAAAAGTGACCGAATACTGCTAAAAAATCTAGATTACAAGCACGATACTTCGCAAAAAGAATAGGAAAGTCAGAAATACTAAATGGTTTGAAGAAATCAGTTGAATTGGAGACAGATGAAGGAATTGCCGATTTTGTTAAAATTGTGTGTGTCCACTTCTTTAACACGTTGTTTTTCTCCAACTCAAACTTCACCTATGATTAATTGTGCGAGGGAGAAATGGATTATAGAGCATCGTCTCCGTCAGGTGCTAACCCTTCTAGGAGGGGGGCGACATCCAGTCTCAGCCCAGGCCGACAGGCCGAGGGACAGCACCTTCCGAGGCTGTCCCTGTAATAGCGTTGTCCCCACTTACATTTCAAGTAGCCTTTCCCGATGGTCCCCCTGTGGTTGGGGGATCTGGGGACGAGAGAGATGAGGACGACAGTGAGGGCTCCTCTGAAGGTGATGATAGTCAAGTTGACACTTCAACTGCTTCGACTTACGTATCGTCAGTCAAAGACCATGATCTCTTAGTATGGAGGCATCTCTTTGGCATACAACCCAACATAAGTATGAGGGTCCTCACTGAATCTGAGAGAGTCTTAAAGGTTGATGAGGGAGAGATTATTGTTTATGAGTAGATGTTAATGGTTGGTGTTAGGTTCCATCTACACCCTTCAATAGTCAACATCTTGTCTGCCCTTGGGGTCGCCCCTTCTCAGATTCCCCCCAACTCATGGAGGACTATTCTTAGCTACATCTCGTTTTAGAAGAATTCATTTACTGACGAGCCCTCGGCCGATGTATTCCTTGCCTGTTACAACATCACCTCATCGTCTAAACAGCATGGGTACTTCCATTTGGGGGCTAGGAAGTCTGAGAAAAAGCTTCTCCATGTGGTGTAACACCCCGCTCGCTCAGGGAGAGCGAACGGAGCGTTAATGCGATAAAATAAATCCAAATCCACAAGTGACAAGGTATAGAGCATCTAAATAAATCCACTAATCTCAATCTCTTCAATTACAACAAGTCTCTCGAATTACATACAACAACTATCTAACTCGAAAATAAAATAAATCCCAATGCTCTATACATCAAAATAAATAAATACAAGTCTTCTCAAATGTATTAAAAATTCTTCCCAAAATATCCAAGATAAAATCAATCTCCAATAATCCATAGCGCCCAAATCCACGCTAACCTGCCACTAAAAGAAAATATGGGGAAGTACACAATACGACAAGAAAGATGATCAACAAATATATATTAGCGATGAATAAAACGTAACAACACGAGTACGAATATTCAAATGAAAATGCAAATCTCAATAGCATTTCATCATTATAATTTTTCAACAACACATCAATGGGTCACCAGGCCTCGCCACATCTGTATATGCTTTATCAAGCCATAGCCCGGGAAACAGGAATTTTGGCGGGTGCCCAACATCCGTGCCATATTAAAATCTCATGACAACGTGCTCAACAACAATATAATGATACCACATGAATCAAAATAATTTCAACAATTATTTTCCAGATGTCAATGAATTTAACAATTCAAATATGAGTTCAATTAATAAGAAATCAAAGAGAATGACACTCGCGAGATTGAAGGAGCATATTGTGTAAAACCCCATACCTCAAACCATGATGAGAAACCAATGATCGCATCCTCAAGATCAACATAAAAGATCTACAAAAGCTCCTCCATGAACCTCCAACAAAATAGCCCCAAGAACACCTCTAATCTAAGGTTGGAACTCACAAATCTCAAGGGTCAATGTGTATATAAAAAGAAGAGGAATATAAAATATATTTGCTGCCAAAAGTTGGGCCAAAAGTATGTTAAAAGGTTTTGCCCACGACTTCCTTTTATAATGCAAAGAAATGAAGAGTTGGAATCCAAAAGACTCCTTTAAATAAGTCAAAGAAATGAAGAGTTGGAATTCAAAACAACTCCAAGAGTTAAAAACATTTAAAAATCATTTTAAAATCCGTTATAACTCCGATTTCGAAACCGTTTGAAATTCTCGGCTTTAAAAATAATAACCAACATATTTGAGCAATAAAAATAATTTTATCAAAAACTTTATTTTCCTCCATTTTCCAAAATTAATTAAAATAGCCCAAAATTACGCGGGTTGTTACATGTGGCTCAGACTTCCAATCATAACTGGAAGAAAAGGTTTTCTTTATCTCTGGGGACTTGGAATTCCCCGCCGAGGGCGAGCCCATATAAGATAGTCCGAGGGTACCCAGGGTATGGTTTAATCCCTCAATGAAAGCGCCCTCAGACCCTGGACTTAGCTTGGAGGAGAGGGTCATCTCTGATTATCTGAGAGAGGGAGGAAAATAGGGTGGACTTGTAAAATTTGAAGATTTGATGACCCCTAGATTCCTCAAAGAAGCTGGTCTGAGGGTCGGCCCCTTGACAGATATATGTGAGTAGTTATTTTTTTTTTCAATCTTTGATTTTTTCCAAGTGTTTTATCTTTGTCTCTGCATATTTCTGATGTGTCGTCTCCTTTTCAGGCCGTCCAGAAAATATCTCTGACCAACTTTGGGAAATGACTGTGCCAAGTTTGCTGTCTGTTCTCGGCAAGAAGATAGGCCAAGAGCCTCAACAGGCTCCGATGAAGTCAAAGGTCGTGGGGCCGACGCACGTTGAGCTGACCGCCGATAGTCATAAAAGGAAAGAGCCAGAAATCCCTGTTGACCCTCGGTCGGATTCTAGGATGAGGGCAAGGGTGGAGGCGTCTGAGGGAACCGATTCCTCTTTCAGTATGGGGGCCTATTGGTCTCAGAACTTATCATTCCTGAAGGCTGAACCGTCTTCTCTCATCGCCAACCTGAGGGTTGTTAAGTCCTCGATGTTTTCGGCTCCCTCGGCCGTGAACTATGATTTCTTGTCAAAGATGCCCCCGTCTAAGGCTTATGATTATGGTCTGCACAATTTAGCCCAGGTACCTCTCTTTTTACTCTTTTTGATTTGTCGGCATTTCATGAACTGTTCCCTTAACCCCTCTTAACATGTGTTTTCTCCCGCAGTCTGTCTGTGCCTTTACCTCGGCCACTAAGTGCATGGATGAAAATCAACAAAAATTTTATGATGCCGAGAGAGTAATCCAGCACGAGGTTGACTTGTAGATCGAGCTGTAGATTGTAAAGGTTGAGTTGGAGAGTGTGAGGACCGAACATACAAGGGTCCTGGATGAACTAATAAAGCAGCATGATGCTTACTTGAAGGCAAAGGACACCCTTATCAAAGAAATGGATGAGGCCTTAACCAACCAGGGGGCACAATTTAAAGCTAATCTTGAAGGGGAAGTGAGGAATGCCGAGGCTGACTATGTGGAGGCTTACAAACTCTCGAACGAGTTTCAAGGCTTCGGTCTTGAATACTTGGAGAGGGGGATCAGGACGGCCTATTGGTGGGTCGTCCTTAAGTTTCCTGACGCTGTCTCTTCAGTCCGTCCCTCTCTTGAGGCGGTTCAGTTGGACGACCCCCTAATTGCTGAGGCCTTGGCTCATGTGGAGTCCTAAGTGCACGTCGAGGGTGCGGGCATGTCCGAGGGTCGTCCTGTCATGGTCATAGAAGAATCTCCTATCGATGTTGATTCCTTGCCCACCGATGTCGCTCAGTAGGGTGGCTGTCTGTAGCCAATACCCTTTTCATGTACCCAATTTTTGTACATTACTTTTGTTGTACAAACATAAAATTTATAATATAATGCCTCTTGCTATCTTCTATGCTTGTCTCTTGTATGCCTTATCTTGTGATGTTTTAAATTACTACTCTCACAAACTTAATGGTTTAAATATTCAAGTCCCCCATCGTATTTATTGAGGGTAAATGAGGGGTCGTCCCCACCATTTTCCCTCATCATAGACGAGGGTGGTTTCCCATCAACTTAATGGTTTAAATATTCAAGTCCCCCCTCATCTTTCTTGAGGGTAAATGAGGGGTCGTCCCCACCATTTGCCCTCATCATAGCCGAGGGTGGTTTCCCACCAACTTAATGGTTTAAATATTCAAGTCCCCCCTCGTCTTTCTTGAGGGTAAATGAGGGGTCATCCCCACCATTTTCCCTCATCATAGCCGAGGGTGGTTTCCCACCAACTTAATGGCTTAAATATTCAAGTCCCCCTCGTCTTTCTTGAGGGTAAATGAGGGGTCGTCCCCACCATTTGCCCTCATCATAGCAGAGGGTGGTTTCCCACTAACTTAATGGTTTAAATATTCAAGTTCCCCCTCATCTTTCTTGAGGGTAAATAATGGGTCGTCCCCACCATTTGCCCTCATCATAACCGAGGGTGGTCTTGCCACCAACTTAATGATTTAAAAATTCAAGTCCCCCCTCGTCTTTCTTGAAGGTAAATGATGGGTCGTCCCCACCATTTGCCCTCATCATAGCCGAGGGTGGTTTCCCACCAACTTAATGTTTTAAATATTCAAGGCCCCCCTCGTCTTTCTTGAGGGTAAATGATGGGTCTTCCCCACCATTTTCCCTCATCATAGCCGAGGGTCGTTTTCCACCAACTTAATGGTTTAAAAATTCAAGTCCCCCTCGCCTTTCTTGAGGGTAAATGAGGGGTCGTCCCCACCATTTTCCCTCATCATAGCCGAGGGTGGTTTTCTACCAACTTAATGGTTTAAATATTCAAGTCCCCCCTCGTCTTTCTTGAGGGTAAATGATGGGTCGTCCCCACTATTTGCCCTCATCATAGCCAAGGGTGGTTTTCCACCAACTTAATGGTTTAAAAATTTAAGTCCCCCCTCGTCTTTCTTGAGGGTAAATGATGGGTCGTCCCCACCATTTGCCCTCGTCATAGCCGAGGGTGGTTTCCCACCAACTTAGTGGTTCAAATATTCAAGTCCCCCTCGTCTTTCTTGAGGGTAAATGAGGAGTCGTCCACACCATTTTCCCTCATCATAGCCGAGGGTGGTCTCCCACCAACTTAATGATGTTTTGAATTTCAAGTCCCCCCTCACTTTTTTAGGGTAAATGATGCGTCGTCCCCACCATTTTCCCTCATCATAGCCGAGGGTGGTTTTAACGAGTATAACCCCAATCATACTAGAATTAACCAAACACAAAATGAGGGACCAATGTGACATTCTCATTAATATTCTAAGTGTTCTGTTGGAGCAACACATTCATTATAACTGCGGTTCGATAAGACGTTACAACACTACTGATAGTATTTCTTCAAATGATCTGCGTTCTAGGGGTTGGAAAAGGGTTCCCCTTCAAGGTTTTCTAGTCTATAGATTCCAGGGACAACTTCATTAATGACCCTATATAGGCCATGCCAATTTGGGTGGAGCTTGTTAGGCTTTTGCCAAGTCTTTTTTAGTACTAAGTCTCCCACTGCAATTGGCCTCTGCTTCACCCTCAGGTTGTAAAACCTTGCAGTCCTCTGCTGGAAGGCGACTTGCCTTATCTCGGCATCTTCCCTCCTTTCCTCAATCAAGTCTAAGTCAAGTCTCCTCTCTTCCATATTTCTCTGGGGGTCATGCATTTGAACCCTGTGAGTAGGAAACCCAATCTCGGTGAGGACGACGGCTTCTGAGCCATAAGCCAGCATGAATGGGGTTTCTCCGATAGAGGTCTTTGTCGTCGTCCTGTTGGCCCACAGTACAGCATATAACTCCTCAACCCATCTTCCTTTTGTCTCCTCAAGTTTCTTCTTAATCCCGTATAGGATTATCCTATTTGTAACTTCCGTTTGCCCATTAGACTGAGGTCGACCTGGGGTAGAGAAGAATTATTTGATACTCACCCTTTCACAGTACTTCTCTAGAGATGTATTCTTGAATTGAGTCCCGTTATCTGAGATGAGGGTGTTGGGGAGACCATATCTGCATATAATATTTTTCCAGATGAACTGGAAGGTCTTCAGCTCGGTAATCGTGACCATCGGCTCTGCCTCCACCCATTTTGAAAAATAGTCAATTGCCACGATGAGGAACCGATAGTAATTGATGGCCCTAGGAAAGGTGCCTACTAGGTCGATCCCCCACACTGAAAATATCCATAGGGATGTAATGGAGGTAAGAGGATGATGAGGTTGGTGAGGGATAGTGGCAAATCTTTTACATTTATCACACTTTTTTACATATGCAGTGGCATCTTTTCCCATGGTCGGCCACCAGTACCCCTGGGTGACCACCCTCTTTGCCAAATACCTGCCTACAATGTGTCTTAAACATGACCCCTCATGCACGTCTTGAAAAATGCATAATACTTCAAATGGGTGCACACACCTATGCAAGGGGAGAAAAAACCCTTTTTTATACAAGGTGTCTCCGATGACAGTGAATTTCACAGCTCTATATCTCAACTTCTTCCTTTCTTTCCTTGCTTCTGGCATCTCCCCCTCTTTAATGTATTTGAATAGAGGGTCCATCCATGAAGCTTCCTTAGAAAAATTTAAGCAAGTGCCAAGTGTTCCCTCGGCATCTTCAATAGTTGGTAGAAGAAAATTTTCCACTGGGACTGTCCTCCTGATATATGTCCTAGTTGTCGAGGCCAACCTAACAAGTGCATCAGCTCGCCCATTATCGAGCCTAGGTATCCTCTTCAATTTTACTTCTCTGAAGATCTTCAACAGTAACTTCACTTTTGTAAGGTACTTAGCCATCCGCTCGTCCTTGGCCTCGTAGGCTCCTATTATCTGATTCACTACTAGCCTCAAATCACTATGGACCAAAATTTTGCTGACACTAAGAGAATTGGCCAAGGAGAGACCTGATATCAAGGCCTCATATTCAGACTCCTTGTTGGAAGCTTTGAAGTTGAACCTCAGGGCGTACTCAATGTCTGTGCCATCAGGTGCTGATACTATTAATCCAGCTCCACTTTCGCTGTCGCAGGAGGACCCGTCGACGAAGAGGCTCCACATGGTCTATTTTTCTGAGAAATTTCCCTCGGTGAGGGACCCCTGTCTAAAGAGATATCTTCCCTTTTCGTTTTTGGCCACTTTTCCTCTAGTGGTTCTTATCTCTAGGTGTGTCGGCGAGTCTTCCTTGTCAGATATCTGTCCTCCCGAGGCTCTCATCTTCAGCTTCATCATCTTCCCAGGTAAATTTAGCCACGAAATCTGCCAATGCTAGCCCCTTAATGGTCGTCCTAGGTTGATACACAATGTCAAACTCCCCCAGCTCTATAGCCCAAGCCATTAACCTACTCGATTTTTTTGGTTTGTGTAAGACCTGTCTGAGAGGGGAGTTGGTTAGGACGACCATTATGTGGGACTGGAAGTACGGCTTCATCTTTATTGATGCATGGATCAAGTCATAGGCTAACTTCTCCATCCTTAGGTATCTTTTCTCTGCCCCTTGGATTGCCTTACTGTTGAAATACACAGGTTTTTGTACTCCATCCTCTTCTCTCACAATAGCTGCGCTGATGGATGACTCTGAGACGGCTAGGTACACATGTAGCCATTCGCCTTGCACTGGCCGTGTCAAAAGCAAGGGAGACCCCAAGTATGCCTTCAGCTCCTTGAAAGCCTGATCACAGTCTTCGCTCCAATAAAAATCTTTTTTGAGAATTTTGAAGAATGGTAAACACTTATCTGTGGCCCTGGACACGAACCTATTCAAAGCAGCCACTCGCCCTGTGAGCCTTTGAACGTCTTTGATGGCCTTGGGGGTCTTCATTTCTATGAGGGCCCTTATCTTTTCCGGATTGGTCTCGATGCCTCTTTGGTTGATAATAAACCCCAAGAACTTCCCTGCTCTGACCCCGAAGACATATTTGGTCGGGTTGAGCTTCATTCGGTACTTGTCCATTGTGCTAAAGGTCCTCTCGAGGTCATCGAGATGATCCTCGGCCTTTAAACTTTTGGTCAGCATGTCATCTACATAAACTACCATAGATTTCCTAATTTGGTCTTGAAATTTTTTATTAACAAGGCGCTGATACATTGCCCCCACATTTTTTAGGCCAAAGGGCATGACCCTATAACAGTATGTCCCTTTGTCGGTAATGAAAGCTCTTTTCTCTGAGTCTTCAGGGTTCATGAAGATCTGGTTGTACCCTGAATAGGCATCCACGAAGCTCATGAGCTCATGGCCTGCGATAGCGTCTACTATCTGATCAATGCAGGGGAGAGGGAAGTTATCTTTGGGACAATGCTTGTTGAGGTCTGTGAAGTCTACACACATCCTCCACTTCCCGTTGGCTTTTGGGACAATGACTGCATTGGACAGCCATTCGGGATAGATGACCTCCCTGATAAACTCTGCATCTTCCAACTTCTTGACCTCATCCCTAATGACCTGATACTTCTCTCAAGAATAAATTCTCCTCTTCTTCTTCACTGGCTTTGCACCCTCTACCACATTGAGCTTGTGGCTCATAATTTCGGGGTTAATCCCCGGCATATCTGCATGACTCCATGCAAAGATACTATGTCTTCTCCTTAGCAGCTTGATGAGGTCTTCTTTTATGTCTATCTTCAGAGATTTGCCGACTTAGAGGATTTTTTTTGGCTCATTTTCATTGAGGATGATGGATTCTACCTCTTCTGCGGCTTCTCCTTTCTTGAGTTTTTTCTCATCCTTGGGGTCAAGGGTGTCAATATTGTAAGTGGTTGTTGCCTTCTTGTGAGCCTCTCTTTCTTCGACGGAGTTGAAGTAACATTCCCGTGTCGTCGTCTGGTCTCCCTGAACTTCCCTTACCTCATAAGGGGTCGGGAATTTGATCATCTGATGAACCGTAGACGGCACAGCCTTAAACCCCATGAGGGCTACTCGCCCCAGTATAATGTTGTATGCCGAGAAGACATGTTCATCCATCACAAAGAAGCTGACCTTCCTGGAAATCCATCTCAGCTACTCGTCTCCCATCCTAACGTCGGCCTCATACACTCCAAGGGGATTAACCTTTTCCCCACTGAACCCAATCAATGGGTGATAGTATGGAACGAGTCTAGCATGGCTAAAACCTAAGGCTTTGAAGCATGGCCAAAACATCACATCTGCAGAGCTAACCCCATCTACCAAGATCCTTAGCACCTCGCATCCGTGCATCTTGGTAGTGATGATGAGAGGGTCATCATGTGGGCGAAGAGGCCTTTGAAGTCCATTCTAGAGAACCCCGCTATCAGAGTATCCATGTCGACCTTCTTCCTCTTTTTTGACTTTGCCTCAACAAAGGTTGAGTCTATAGCTTTTGTCACTGCCTTGGCTTCAGCTACATGGGCCTTCCTGTCTGTGACCTCTAACCCTTCTCCTGCTAAACCCCCGGAGATCATTCCCACACCGAGCAAGATCATATTAAGTCTCTTGGCAGGGTCGTGGTCATCTCTTGGAGGGTCATACTTATCATTAGAAGGGTCGTCCCCTCTTTTTGGAGGACCTTCTCTACATGCATCGCCTCGCTTCTTTCTGGGGTCGTCCCCTCGGCCCCTCATAAAGGCACCTTTGTCAACGTACTTCCTTAACTTCCCTTCTTTTAACATTTTTTCAATCTCGTCTTTCAGAGCAAAGCATTTATTTGTCATGTGGTCATGGTCTTGGTGAAATTCACACCACAGGTTTTTGTTCCTCTTGTGGGGGGCTACCCTCAACTTCTCAGGCCACTTCAGGGACCGATCACTCTTTATCTCATTGAGAATATGTTCACAGCTGACCGTCAGAGGGGTGTAATTAGCAAACTTATCGTCTGTAGACCTCTTCTTCCCCTCTTTCTTCTTCTTATGGTACTTACCACCACTAGTGCTTCCTTTTTCATCTTCGTATTTTTCCGCCATCACCTCTTCGGCGTTCATCACCTTTCCTGCTATCGATATCAATTCAGCCATTGTCCTTGGAGGGTCTTCAGCAAGCTTCCATAATAGCTTCCCCTTCTGGAGTCCTCCAATGAGAGCGGTTATGCCTATGCTCTCCTCATAGTCTTCAACCTTTAACTTTTCTTTGTTGAATCTTGCTATGTAGTCTCTTAGGCTCTCATTCTTCCCCTGCTTAACATAGAGCAGGTGTGTGGTTTACTTTTGTGGCCTCACCATAAAGCAAAAGTTATGAATTAACCGGTCTGTTAACTGCTTAAAGCTTTTAATGGAGTTTTTTGGAAGAGACATGTACCAGACATGTGCAGCCCTAGTCGGAGTGCCAGAAAAGGCATGACACCTCATCTCATTTGAGATAGAGTATATATCTACCAATGATTGGTACATCTCAATATGGTGGACAGGGTTGGTACTCCCGTCATACCGAGGGGTGACCACTGGTGGCTTGAACTTGGATGGCGTGGGGAAGTTGATTATCTTCACCCCAAAGGGTGAGCCTACGGAGTATCCCCTCTGAAAAGGGTCCCGGCACTTCAAGATATCGCCAATCTTATCCTTCAGTCACTGAATTGAGTCATTCTAGGGCCACATAGGGTCGACTTAGCCGATGTTATCCCCTGCCGCCTCTTTGAGGAGGAAGGAGGGTTCTGCTGCGACAGGCCTGTGTCGGATGTTTACTTCCCCTTAACCGTCATCCTGTTCTTGGGGTCGGCCCCCGTAGGTTCGTCCATCTGTTTCCTCCCTTCAGGATCTCACAGCACTCCTTGATCTGGACAATTTTCCCCGTAGATCATTACTGGGCCCAGCCTCTCAAAGGCCGACCCCCTGCTCAAGCGATCAAAAGCAGAGCCTCTCGGGCGATCATCGGGATTTTGCCTTGCACACTTCCCTCTGCTCTCCTGGAGAGGTCGCACAGTATTGTTGGAGACTTCATACGACTCCCAGCATTCTATAGGGGCCTCCTCCCCCTCCAGATCATCATACTTTTCCATAGGGCAAGGGTCTCCTTGCCTCCCCAGGCGTAGATGCTAGGGGTCAGGAACATCCCTCCGCCGCTGTGGAGGTGGTAATTCTTTACGTTGTGCCTGGGGTGGTCCCCTGGCCTCATGCTGCCCGGGAGCTGCCGCTAGAGTAATCATCTCCGGTGAGACCCCTGGTGGTCTTACTATGTTTTGGCTTAGAGCTGTAAATTGCTCCTTCATAATTCGATGTCTTACTGCCAGAGACTTCAAGGCAGCTGCCACATCAGCCATCTCAGACTGAGGGGGTGGTTGACTGGAACTGGGTCCCACTCCACTATCCGGTGGAGGAAGTGGTGGTGGTGGCATCTACGGTTCCATGTGTTTGAGCCATTTAGGCCTACATCCACTGTGAGTGTGTGATCCACTAAGTATGGTCACTAATGGCCTTGGATACAATGCACATAAGCTCACTTTCTCTCTCTACTGTGTGTACAAGCAGAGTTTTAGCTAGGGTTGCAATTATCGATCCCCTTGTAGGATTGCAGGTGACAAGTATATATAGGTCTTGGGGGGGTGTAGTGTACCCCCCAAGCATGCATGGTGCATGTGAATGATGATCTAGCTAATCCCCTGCTGACACCTGTAGATGCCACCTATGATTAATGATGACATAATATTCCCTCACGTGAGAGGGTGATATTGTTATAACGGTCTTCCACGTGCCATGTGAGTCCCACGTGCACTGTTCCACGCGTCTTCCAAATCACGCACTGTGATGATGTCACCCTCGATCGATGATACGAGGCCGAGGGAAAAGTTCCTGCTAGCAATGAACCAGGCCTTGTCCGGGCCTCGTACTGTCGTACCCTCGTAGGGTCGTCTGGACATGATGAGGGGGTCGGCCCCTAGGAGGGTAGTCTGGACATGATGAGGGGTCGGCCCTCGGAGGGTCATCTGGACATGATGAGGGGGTCGTCCCCTTGAAGGGTCGTCTGGACATGATTAGGGGGTCGTCCCTCGGAGGGTCGTCTGGACATGATGAGGGGGTCGGCCCCTTGGAGGGTCATCTGGACATGATGAGGGGTCGGCCCTCGGAGGGTCGTCTGGATCAAGATGAGGGGTCGGCCCCTTGGAGAGTCGTTTGATATTGGTTGAGAGATCATCCTGACCTCGTCCAGGTAGAGGACGCCCTCGGCCTGGCCGAGGGTATATATGGGTATATCACATCATATTTTAAAATACACGTGATATTAAAAAATAAAATATGCGTTTACTTTAATATAATATGTGTATTTTTCACTCTTTAATCTTCATATACTCTTTTATTTGTATACACTAAATATTTGTCTTCTTAACAGTTTTCTGTCTTCCAAAAAACACTGTGCCTATTAAAGACTGAAGCAGAAACAATGAAAAATAAAGGTTTCAAAATTTAGAGGAAGTTTGATGAAGGTACACCAAATGAGTTTACATTGGATGATGATCCATTGACAGAGCAAGAAAAAAGGACAGTGGATTTCTTACTGGAAAGTGATCTCAAATTTGACCTAATAACAGATCATGAATGCCCTAAACAATATAATGGGTAAGAAAAACTTAATTTCTAAAAATTACTAATTTGTATCTTTTCAAAAAAATTCATTCACATCATACTAATTTGTATATTTATTTTATTTTAATTTCAGGGTTGACTGTGGGGTGTTCTGCATATACTACATTGAACAAATTAGCAGAAACAAGGAAATGCAAAAATTCTTTCAAGACCCTAACATGCTAAAACAAATAGCATATGTACTTGGGGAAATTCTTCTATCAAAATATTTCTTCCCCCGAAAGTAGAAAAAACTTCTATAAACTGTGATTCAAATACAAACCATATCTGTAATTTGTTTTGTGTTATATTGGTAATTGTTTACAATATTTATTACACCAAAATTATTAATTTTCGATGGCGCGGACCACAATCCACGTAAGGTTTAGACAAAAATGCACCTGAGTGTTATGAAATAATGTACACGCATTTTTCACGAAAACTACAAGTGATAATTACTAAGTACACACATGAATTCTTCAAAGTACACGCAGTTTGACTAAAGTAAACGCACTGGTTAATATAATAATTTTTTATTTTTAATTGAATTTTTTTTAAAATATTTATTCAGGACACAATAACCAAAATCAATTTATTAAGCTCAACTACTCACTTCCCAACTACTTCTGGTCAAGAAATAAATAACTTTAACTTTTCCTATAAAAGAGTAATATTTGTTCTTTTCTTAACCATTACATCTAGGGTAAAGATAACATAATGGCTATTCCAGTAGAAAACTTGTGAGATACTCTTGAGAGAGATGAAAGAAATAAAACAAAAATAAGGCAAATTGAGGAAAATATTTCCTCATATGAAATTGCCTTTGAGCAGTTTCAAACATATGTGAGGGAAGGCTATTCTGGACTTCCACCCAATCCCATAGATTTATTTGATGTGGATGAGGAACCTCCTCAAACACATGAAAACCACATGTCTTTCTATACAGAAGAAGTTCCCATGAAAATTGCCAAGTTGAGGGAGAAGAAGGTTCTCCATGAAGGCCTTGTAGCTGTCATAGAAGAAAAAAATCGACACTGCTCGAATTTAATTGACTCTCTTCCTGACACCCTAGATGCCTTTGACAAACTTCCCTAATAAAAGCCTTCTTTAGTTTTTTCATCTTTTGTTATGTGAAAAAATTGTACTTTATTTTTTTGTTTTTAAAAAGAAATTTATTTCTTTCATGCAAGTATTCTCACTTATGTCATACACCAAATAAAGTAAAGTACATGTGAACCCTTATAAAAATGATCACGTGTATTGTAAAAAATGTAAACATTAATATCATTTAATGTAAAAAAATTGGTATGTCAAAATATGATTCTATCTATTATAAATTATAATACACGCAAGTTTTTATAAAGCACAAATAAGATATTGTCCTAAACAATTATATAAATGTGTGTACTTTATATATTACACGTGTACTTTATAAAGTACACGCATAGTGTATAAAATACACGCCTATTGAAATACTTGTATAATAATGCCTCTGGTGCGGACCATAATACACATAGGAATTTTAGAATATGAGTGACTCAAGTGTCTTTTATAAAGTACAAGCACATTGTAATGTCCAAAACTATTTTCCAAATAGTACATGCATTTATATACGTCCACTTGATAAAATTACATGCAGAATACATAAAGTACACGTATATTGAATTAGGTTTTTGTCATATCAATATGCATGTACTTTGGTAAAACATGCGTGTATACGTATATTTAAATGCGTGTACTTTAATTATTATGCGTGTACTTCATTAAGTACAAGCACATTTCATCAAGTACACGCATATTATATTTATATTATGCTTGTACTTTATTCATGTATATCATAAAGTACACACATATTTCATCAAGTAAATCTAAATTAAATGTTATTAATAAAGTACACGCATGCTTTTATAAAGTACACGAATATTGCACTGACCAAATCCATTTTTAAATGCGTTTACTTTATGTATTATATATGTACTTCATAAAGTACACGCATATTTCATCACATACACGCATTGATAAAATTTATTTGGACATCAAAATGCGTGTGTATTGTACATAACATGTGTATACAAATGTAAAGTACACGTGAACATCAGGAAAAATGATCACGTGTATTTTATGAAAAATATGTGTACAACTACAAAAAAAACAGACTTAAAACTAAAATTACATTCATTTATGTGAAACAAATGGTTTATTAATTAATTTATTCAATCAAATGGTTAAAATGGATGAATTCAACAATTTTAAAAGTACTCAAATGGGTTTCTTACAAGTAGACCTTTAATGACCCATTTTACTACACCTCGAGCAAGTAACTTCCCTTACTGTGATCTCACCAGAAGACTTTATTCTCTTATTTCTTGGCCTGCTTGTTGGTCTCTTAGTCATTGGTGGAAGGACAAATGGATTTTCAAGAATAGGAATATTCAAGGAAATCAAATCAGGAAGAGGAACTATAGGTATCGAGTATGATTTTCTGTAGAAAGATACCTTATAGTACTCCTCAATATAATCATAAGTACAGGTCCCTTTCCTCCGCACAGCACAAACATCATGAGAACATGGAAAGCATCTAATCTGCCAACTCTTACAAGAACAAGTCCTTTCTCCTAAGTCAACTGTTGCTCACACTTCTGAATGAACTTCAAATACATTTTGACTTGAGCGATCAATAGTGCAATGTCGGCTTTTATTCCAATTTTCATTCAGTAACTTTTGAAAAAAAGGACATAGCTCATTTGTCCAAGTGTCGGACTCAACAAGTTTGTTTGCATTGAAATTCATAATCTTCACTCTCAATTTATCAATCGTATTCATTACTGGTAAATGCCTTTCCTCCAATATCCAGGAATTCAATGACTCTGCAACACTAGATGCCGTGTCACCATACCGTTTACCAGAGAAATATGCATAGGACTAATTCCCGAGAGGCAAACTATCAATGAAATCGACAATAACAGTTCCTCCTTCCTTCTTCAATGATTTAATATTCTTGCGAAATACATCTACTGGGACAGTATATGAACAAGACAAAAAATATTTAACAATTTTCTTTCTAAATCCAACACAATTCCCACGAATTTTCTTTTTTATATTCCCTTGTAAATGATGTATATAGTAGGAATGTGCAGACAACGGGAAGACCCTCGAAACAGCTTCAAGTAATCCATTGTTTCGATCAGATATAAATGTTATGTTTCGATATTTCTCAACTATTGCATTATGCAAATTGACAAGAAACCACATCCAGTTATCTTCGATTTCAGGATCAACAGCGGCATATGCAACAGGAAAAAGGCCTGAAATATAAAAACATATCAAAATTAAAATAAATAACATATCCATGTACAACACTTCGTAAATTGATGCTGCTGGCGCAGACCTTAAAACACATGGGAAATATATTATGTGTGTAATTTAAATTGTTTGTAAATAACAAGACAAAACATAAAAATGTACCGTACACGTGATAAAGATAAAAAGACATGCGCGTTTACTTTCCAATCTTTTCCATGGCTTTATTATTAACAACACTAACATCAACATACACGCATAAAAATGTAAAGTACGGGTGAACTAAATAAAAACATTCAAAAGAACTTTACATTTTTAACGTGTACTTGGCTTTATTATTTCTAAATAACAACACATATCATCAAAGTACACGAATAAAAATGAAAAGTACACGTGAAATTAACAAAAAACATTCACGTGTACTTGATATGTACTATGCATGTACTTTAGTTTGTAATGTCCATAGCAACACATATCATCAAAGTACACACATAAAAATGAAACGTACACGTGAAATTAACAAAAATATTCACGAGTACCTGACATGTACTAAGCGTGCACTTTAGTTTGTAATGTCCATAACAACACATATCATCAAAGTACACACATAAAAATGAAAAGTACAAGTGAAATTAACAAAAACATTCACGTGTACTTGACATGTCCTATGCGTGTACTTTATTTGTATTCAACATAACATCATCATCAAAGTACACGCATAAAAATGAAAAATACACGTTTAATTAAGAAAAACATTCACGTGTACTTGACATGTACTATGTGTGTACTTTACTTAGTATTACACATAATAAGACATATCATCAAAATACAGGCAGAAAAATGAAAAGTACACGTGAACTAAAACAAAGACATTCAAAGGTACTTTATATTTTTATGCTTGTATTTTGATGATATGGAATGGAACAAACAAAATGTCAATGCAATACACAAAATAAAATATTTAGAATTAATTTACCATTGTTCTCATTCCTTGCAGTAGCTGATAAAAATTTTCTGCGATAACGGCTCTTCAAAAAGGCACCACCAAGAAATAAAATAGGTCTGTAGTATTGAAATCCATAAATACATCCTCTAAACATTACAAATATTCTCTTAAATTTTTTACTCTCATGTTCCACGTCAAGGATGCAATGCGACCCATGATTATACTGCAATAGAAGGTCACAATAATTATTCATTAATGCATAAGAAACCTTTTCATCACCATGTATATCAACAGCAGCCATCTCTTTTGCACGCCATGCATGTTGATAAGCTATATCAAGTCCATAATTCTTTTTCATATCTCTAACTACATCAATTGGTCTCAATAGCGGGTTATCTCTAAGATCATCAGCTACCAATGTTGAAACCAACTTGGAGGCTATCATTTTGGCTGACGGACTACGAAAGACACCTCTACATGTATGCTCATTATTCATTGCACGTATGTAACAGTATCCATTTATTGTAGATAATGAAGCATGAATTCTCTACATGCAATTCTCAGTAGTCTTTTTAGATTATTCAGCCGTTACTCGAGTTTTATCATTCTTTAAATACACTTACTTGAACCCAACCTCAACGGCATACTTTCACAATTTATCCCGAAATTCCACTACACCTCCTTCAAAACACTGCTGCTCATGACTTATATAAGTGTTCCAATCATTCGAAAGATAGACTTTCGGCTTACTTGGCTCCACACCTCCAAGATAAAAGTCATTATCAATGCAACTATTAAAATCATTTGCAGTGCCTGATGATAAGGACTTTAACCTCTGTGTATTTGAATCACCACTGTCAACCCTCTCAGAACTTGTATTACTGCAGTCAACCCCTTCAAAATTCGATTAGAGCATTCAACTCTTTCATGACATGTATTACTTGGCAATGGTAATGAATCAATGACATATCCAAATGAAATTAGCTTTGACGATCAATTTGGACTGCAACATATAACAAACATCGTTGTCACAAACCAACATGAACCGACATTCATCACCAAAAAAAAATACCTCAATGAAAATCTCCCACTTCTCAAATTAGTAAACCTAATACACAACTCATTGCATATAAAATCTAATGAGCTATCTTCAAATATTTTAATACAAGCCATATTATCTAAATAACAACACCTTGCCATTATACTACATACCATAATGTCCTCCAGTAAAACAGAGACGAAAAATATTTACTTCAAGGTCAACAATTCTAAAAATGTGTGAGATAATTTAATGCATGAAATATCAAAATATTTATTTATAATTAATATAAAATTACAGGCACTATTTAAAAACCTATACATGAAGCAATAAAGCATACACATATTGTCAAAAAGACAATCACGTCTACTTTATAAACACTGCATGTACTTTAAAAACTGATATCGAACAGGTTATTTTCGCTGGCGCGGACCTATATCAATAAGTGATTCAATACCAAATCAAAATCAAAGACTCTTCAAATTGGAGTGAAACATCAATAATATTTATTCAGCACATTCAACTAACAATTACAAATATTGATAAATATAACTTATATATGAAGAATCCAAACATAAATGCATAAAAAACACAAAATCAAAACATATACATATATAACATATAAAAAGCTATTCAATCACATGAATGAATATTGCAATGAGTCTCTTGAATTAAAATAAAGGAAATGCACTTATTGTAATCGATCAAAAATAGAAAAACCAACTGCTGATAAAGATAAACTTACAAATGGTAGAGTCAAGTGAACAGGTAGAATCGATTAAGAACACTGTAATCGATTAGAGGACAGACAAAAAAATCATAATATTTATGTTATTTTCGATTTCAGAGAATATTCGTTAGTTGCAGAGAAAACTCCAAGAGTCGATAGGTTTATGATTTTTTTAAATTGGCAGTATTTATATGTTGGACCTAATCGTTTAAAATTGGGTTCACCGGTTTTTTTGTCCAAAATTGTTAGACCAATGACTAGACTATAAAAACCTATTTTTTTAATACCTTTAAATTTAAAATGTACACTTGGATAATTGATTTGCCAAGAATATTGTTTGAATGGATTACTGTTAATCTCAATTCATTGTGAATATTACATTAAAAACAAAACTATCAATTTTATATAGACTAAAAAGAAATTTGCAAATATTAATTTGGAAATGACAGAGTGTTTAATATTTTTTTTTGGTTTCATGACTTACATATTTTTCCACATATATGAATCTTGATAGTCGTGAGCATGGACTTTGTCCACGACTAAAATATCGAAACCACAGGCTATATAGTACAAGAGCTTTAATACGTGAAATAACGACCACAAATATGCGTGCATGCATAAGTGACGGTGGCAAATATACAATATTTGTGACTAATCAGTCTCTATGGCTCTCTCTAAAAAACTAACCCTTTGCCTGAACGGGCAGTAACTAATTGCAAAGAATATAATGATTCCTAATAATAAGTCTCTACATCAAAAGAAATATGCGAATATTGACTAAAAATAAATGTGCAAATATTGTACTTCCCTATGATTCCTAATCATAGGGATCTATAATGATTCCGAATTTGATATAGACTAAAAAGAAATGTGCGAATATTAATTTGGAAACGATAAAGTGTTTAATAGTTTTTTTTTATTTCATGACTTACATATTTTTCCACATATATGAATCTTGATAGTGGTGACAATGGGCTTTGGCCAGGACTACATGAGTCCCGCCAAAACCAAATCGAACATTTAGAGTTTATTTTCAATTATTGTTTGCTTTTTTATTTTAAATAATATGGAAGTGAACACTTCAATTGTCATTCTCGGTAAAAAAAATTATAGATCCCCGAATGGAATTGAGATCCAACTCAAATCGAACCAAGAGGTATTGAAAACACACAACAATCTTACACTCTTGCATCTACTCCATCATCAATGCTTGCTACAAGTGGTATGTGGGAGCCATATTTATAGCCAAACTCGGTTCGACCACATAACGGATTGGTTTCCCCTTGGTAGACCGATTGATATGACCATTTCCCTCGTAAGGGTCGTATATACATACTATAGGTATTGTTCTCTTAGATTTTGCACTAAATAGGTTGAACAACTACTTGCCCAATTTTTCAAACACCTAAGATGCACCAAAGAAATAGAGTATTAGATTCTATAATTTATTAATTAACCAACTTTTAGACATTGCATCCTACACTTTATAAATTCCCTAAATAAATTCTACAATTCATAATAAATTCGATAATTCCTCACATGAAACTTTATAATAATTTCCATAAATTATATTTGAACTTTCACTATCATAAATGAAACTTCATTCCTCACTTAAACAATTATAAAATCCATGTCTTCACTTAAAATAATTATTTGAATTCTACCAAGTTTTGTAATAAATAAATATATTTCTTTAAAATTATGGAGTATTAAAATACGCGTATGTGTGTAGTAATAAAATAGCGTACCATGCGCATTAACACACCAGTGATAATTATCATCACGCCTTCATGTACGGGCTAGATGCTCGTATATGAATATTACATAAAAAAGGACTCTCAGACTCCCAAGGTAGTAACATTTTACATCCAGTGTGATTTCTTATAACAGTTATAAAAATGTCAAGAAAAATACTAGTGAAGATACCATAACAAAAATTTGTTAAGAGTCCCAAATGCTCGAAAGTTCGGCACCATAATTCTACATGTGTTAAAAAAATTAAAAAAATAAACTATCTCCATGAAATGAATCAAAGCACAAATCCATCACTTCAAATTCAAAGAAAAGAAATTTAAATGAGATAATGCTTTAGGTACAAACACAAATCAAACAATGGGTCATAATAATGATTATTGTCAACACCCGGAATCAAAATGATAAGTAAAGTCCAATGTGAAACCAGATATTAATAATCCACCCAAATCCTGAGTGCCATATCTTGTCGAAGCAACAAAAAATGTAACAATGTCAAACACAAACCGAAACAGAGAAAAACACAAAATGTAACACCGCCAAACACAAAATGTATGCTTTAACAATGATCATTCTGAACCACAGAGAAAATGTTGGTGGTCTGAGAGACATTGTCAAGAAAATGAGATTAAGTATGTTGGAATAGAAAATGAAACATAAGCGAGAAAATATTTTTATATGGCAACATTGGAAGAATAGAATAAAAAATAATTTAAAATTAATCAGATAGGACCCAAAATACAAATGTTTATAAGCGAGATATTATAGAATCGTATATAGAATATAAAAAAATCATAGAGAAATATTAGGACTAAAGAATTAAAAAATCAACACCACTCATATAGAGAGAGTGAAATCCAAAAAACCCAACTGTGATCCAAAATCTTTTGAACAAAATAGGGAGGATACTACGAATGATGGTATGGGAGAGGCAATCTTCCATATATAATAAATTTAAACAAAAAAATTACTTTAAAACTTAACATTACTTTTATTTGTGTTTCATATATGACATAAGTGAGCATGGAGTTATATACAAGTGAGAAAAAAGTAAGGACATGTGCTAATGAAGCTAAGCATGGATAATCTATAAGTGGTGTGTGGAGCACATAGTAAAAGTAATCATATATGTGAATATGAGTGTGTAAAGTGAGAATGGAGAATATATACAAGTGAGTGTGGGGGGATATATGGTGAACGTGTATAAGTGAGTAAAAAATGAAGCATGTGCCAAGGAGGTGACATACACATGTGGTGAGAACAGAGCATAGTAGAAAGAAATAGGATGATACGGATGAGATACATATATAAGATATGAGCATAAGAGTAAGAGAGTGAAGAAATAACACCCTTGTGAAAATAGAGTCCAGTCCTACACAAATTCCCTAGCAGAGTTGCCATTGTGGTCAACCGGGCCGGATTCCTTCGGTGTGGCCAGACCTAGAAATCGGTATGGGAGGGATAACTTAGAGAAGTTTCCCTCTCCTCCACACCATGCGTATGCGGGTGATTCGAGGATATGGGTGTACTCTTTCCGCCCCTTGCGTTACTCTCTTCGCGGGTTGCCTCAGATATAAAATTGATCGTAGGATAACATGAAATAATGGAGTCAACAACCAATTTTTTTTTAAATAGGCCAAAAAAATGTAGCCGCCTCGAGGGATTGGCATCAAGGTCATATTAATGCATACGAAACAGAGTGGATCAAGGGTTCGGGGACTAAGTTATGGAATGTGAATGTTTTAGGTATCCATTCCTCCCTTTTGGCCTCTCATAGGTTATGATAATATTCTCATTTTCTCGAAAGTGTGATGTGTGTGTACATGTGTGTAATGTAAAATAATGGAATAAGGGAGTCATCTGACACACGTCCTGGGAAACACGGAGTGGAATCATTCGGAGTAGTATACCCAAAAATAACATAAACATATGATGTGAGTGTTTGTCGAATCACGAGTCGCTATGAAAAGAGAATGTGCATGTCGGACAAGACACGAATATATATGAGTTCATATAATATAAAATCATAAAATGAAAAGAGAGGACTCGAATTCCAGGATTGACTCGGGATGCCTACGTAGTCAAAGGGGAATCAAATTCCACATAGTTCGATATATCACAAGAGTGTGGTTCAACTCATAAACCCAAAGTTAAGATTCATTTTTGAGTGTTTTTGAAAAAAATGTGTTCAGTGTAAAAATCTGAGAAAATGAGGAAGTCTTACTTTTGGAATTTACACGTAAACACTCTTTTTATCTTTTTGAATTTTTAATAAAATAATTTATGTGAATACTAATAATAAAAATGGATATTAGTCGATGTGAGATAATGAAGATAAGACTAAAAAATATCAAACTAGAAATAATGTTAAATGAATAAACTAGAAAAGAGTTAGGAATAGATTTCCTCTAAGACTTTTCAAAGTGAATTTCGAAGGCATGTAGGTTTGTTTTGTAGTGGTATAAGGGTGGTAAAATAGGGTAAGCTAAGTGAGCAAAGACGTTAGGAAAGTAAGGTAAGATAAATGGAAAGAATGTTGGAAAATAGTGTTTTTCTATAATGACGGTGCTCTGATTTTCAGAGAATATTTTTTATTGCTGCAAAGGACTTCCTTAGAGTGAGGCTGTGACAGCCCGACTAATTAAATACCGGATAAATACTCCTTTATGAAATTAATACAGAATATCAAGTTGGTTCAGTCTTAGCATCACTGTCGAAAATATTTAATTAATTACTAGCCACCTAATATTTAAAAAGAGAGATGTCAAATTTTACTAATTAAGTTAACATTTAACCAAGTAATTAAATCATCAACCAACAAACGCACAAACAAACTCATATGAATAACCAACGAAATGAAATAAACTGAGTCTGGAGTAAACACTCCAATAATAATACCAGAGTAAAATAAAATCCCGATACAAGAGTCTGAATAAATAAACCAATATCTGAAATAAGACTGAAACTCTGTATCTACAGTCTCTAGATAAGAATGGGCACCATGCCCTAATTGATATGAATGACTCTGAAGGAACCAAGGATAAATGTGTAGGCGTCTAATACCGAGATCCTGTATCTTCCACATCAGCTACAGCACGCCATTAGATTGGAAATCCTA
This sequence comes from Sambucus nigra, assembly GCA_949130495.1. Lineage (NCBI taxonomy): Eukaryota > Viridiplantae > Streptophyta > Magnoliopsida > Dipsacales > Adoxaceae > Sambucus > Sambucus nigra. The sequence continues at coordinate 647,797,774 of OX422215.1, read as the reverse complement.
TGCTTGGCATCCCTATGGCGGGGGACCTAAAAGGTTTTTACAAAAATAGATTTTGAAGCAAACGGGTCAAAAGCCCTAGGTGAACACAATTTCAAAATATAGCAAGTGTTTAATTGCATTAAATAGTAAATATTATATTCATGTTATTTGCGTACTGTCACATTAGTTTCTCACCTCTCAACTAATGTGCACGCTTAACCTATGCCCTTAACCCATCCTAGTTATGCCATTATCTAACTAGTCCGTACTAACCCATTCTTTCACATTCAAATATGAGGTGTCTAATCTTATTACATAAACAAGTTATATTTATATCTCACATTTACTTTCATTAAATTACTTATCACAAGTGTTATATAAATTCTCATATTCGTAGCCCAATCAAATATCTTAGTAATTCACATCTACTAAGAAGTAGTGAACCAGTCACAAGTATATAAATAAATCACCCTCAATACATATATACATATATGGCACCCTTAGGCTAAGCTGTGGTGCATACTCTACTATCAAATCCACGTACATCACGTACATAAGGATCACGCGTTCCGAATCACTCAGGAACCACCTGAATACAAATCACACATATTGGAGGCGAACATAGTTCACATACCCATGGGTCACGCACATACCTACGCTCCTATGGTCAGCTGAATTATCGACTAATAAATAAGTCATTCACATTCTTATGTCCTTAAGTTACCAATCTAAATCCCCCCCCCCCCCCCCCCCGTAGGCACACAAAGATCAGATGGTACTTTTTCGAAAGCCAACCTCCCGTGATAGCAAGTATGGTAGGTGTGTCATACATATAAGAAACCCATACACTAGGCATTCACACAACCTAAGTAATCATATATCAATATAGGTATTCACACATTCCTACTTATAAATCTCATACATAGTAAGTTTATCCCGAACATTCTACGTAATATATATTTAGCTTGATAACTCTCTTGTCGTATCAAATTGAGTACCTAAACCTATCCCAAAAGGTTACTAGGTCTCCTATTAGTTTCCAATGTTATGTCAATAACTTAAAGTCCCTCCATTACTGTTCTTATTCTTACATCATCATTCATTCCCATTGTAGTTTCAAGTCGAACGATTTCTAATCGTACCTCACTCGGTAGACTCTCGTAAGTAATAGCATTGAATTCCATAAGGTAAACCATTTTTCGGGCATCAACTAAGACCCTACTAACCTTAACTAAGTTCCAAAATACTATATTAATCACCCTAAGAATCATTATAGGTTTAGGATTTATATTAAAATTTAATGGAGAAAACTATCCAAAATCAGGAGGGGTCGATCGATCGAAAGAAAGGTTCGATCGATCGACATTTTTGAGTCGATCGATCGATCAAGCAGGTGTTTGCCCAGAAATTATTTGAACAGTTACTGGTTCTCCAAATTTATACCCCAAATCTTCCATTACAATGTCCCAAAATCCCAACTAAGTATACTACTCATTATACTAACACGTTTCCTTGATCCCTAACATTTTAGAATCATTAAACCACCATGAATTAAGAGTTTCCTGGATCAAAAGTCACAATATTTCCTTAAACCTAGTTCTTCAAAATTTCTCCAAGAACATAAAATTTCTCAACATTAATTCATGAATTCGTACACATGGATTATGGTTTCATTGTGTCTACATACCAGAAGTTCATCTACATGCAAAACCTACCCATATTCAATGTTTAATTCTCCTAATTAATAAAATTCTCAATTTTCCAAGTCTAGTCTCCAATTCAAAACTAGATGAATAATATTTATTTTCTTAATCATAGCAAGTTAAATAACTTGCCTAGGAATGAAGATTCTGATCCCTTGAAGGCGATAAAGGTTGGTTCTCTTTCTCTTTCCGGTCACAAATCCGGCGATAGTGGTGGTGTGTGGTGGTTATGGTCATGGAAACCCTTGGAACTTCTCCTCTCTATTCACGTTGCCCAGTCTTTGGTTTTGATAGATAATGGCCCTAATGGACCTAAGGTTGGCTGATAAACAAAGCCTAATTTTCGTAGGTCACTATTCATTAAAATTTAAAATGACTAAAATACCCTCCCGAGTTGTCGGTTAGGCCTGAAAATGCCCCGGGACCCAAACTAAATCCTCGGTTAGTATTTTTGAACTATTTTGACCCTTCCGAACGCGTTAGCGCACTCATAATGACCATACGGATGATCCAGATATAATTTACTTACAATTTCATTTAAATTGATTCCTGGTGCGACTGACACGGGCGTCCCAACTTAATTTTTGAATTATCGTATTTATAACTCGCGATAATATTAATAAATTCAATAATCACATATTACCATAATCACTCAGTGATATTCAACATTATTATCATAATCAAATACCAATTCTCGTCTCGCTAGTATTTAGATCCGGATTAATTTCCAATTAATTATCTCAAATTAATTTAATTAATCCCGTAATTAAAAGAAATTTTTATTTAATTAATCTCATAATTAAAGCCACAAAAATACAGGGTATTACAGTCTTGGGTTCCAAAAATAATGTCATTTTAGGGTTAGGGGGTGGTGATTGTCATGGATCCTGGCCTACCAATCAGGATGGTGCATGCCTTTTTGGGTAAGAAAAGTACACCCTGCCGATAGGCAGGGGGTCTGGGGAACCTATAGGTAGTTCGAAATTAAATTTTTCAAGAAAACGTGCATAAAATTAAAAGCGTAAGTTCGAATTGTGCACGATATGGACTGTTGGAAAGGGAATTCAGAGACATTCAAGAACCCATTCATCCACTCTCGATTTTAGGTGTTGACCAAAGTCAACTAGGGCTCAGAAGCGCAAGATGGTCTCTAGATGTATTTTTAGTAAAACGGGTTGTGCGTAAGAACCGTGAGGCCGATTCGAGCACGGATCTAATTATTGGAATGGGAATTCACATCCCTTCAATATTTCGTTGAGCTTTGCTCATTCGAACCATGAAGGTGATTTTTGCAAAAATGGGACCATTGTAAAGGGAATTTTGAGCCCTTTAAGGTTTCATTGAGCTTCTATCAGGTTAAAGAGTTTACCAAAGTCAAATATGGGCCAAAAAATCTTAGTGGTATCTAGATCGGTACTCAAAATATGGCCTAGGGTTTATGAAAGGAGGAGGAGTGTTAGGGACCTAAGGAGGTACTTAGGGGGGTTACTAGGATGGGGTGTCAACACGTTGCCAGCTTGTTATAATAAAACAATCATTTCTATCAAACAAAGTCTGATCACGTACCAACGAGAAGTATAAAGTCGTTCAAATGACCATATGATATTGTTAGAATGAACCTCACGAATTTTGAGAAAACCGTCTTGACCTTTTCCTCATGGAAACTCTTGAAAATAATAAGATCCTCTCTCAGGTTTCATGGAGCCTTTTTTCTTGGCAAAAACATTAATAATCCTCTAGAGAATAAAACCTCTTTTTGACATAAATCCATATACAATCTTAATTATCTTAATCATAGTACTAAGATCAAACGCACACATATTATTCTCTGTATTTTTGGTATGGTGAATTCCATGCGACTAGGGCATAATTGAGGTTATTAGTAGAATTAGGGGCATGGAATTGTTATGAGGATGACACTGGACTACACAGTGGCTATGAATAGAGGTATGGAGATTTCATCTGCATAGCCTTAAGGAGTCAATAGTTGAAAGTGGCTTATTGTAAAACCTAATACAATAAGGTAAGAATGAACTTCAATGATCATAATTTTAAGAAAAACAAGAATGATAACTCCGTGAAAGATGAATAAATGAGATCTTTTGAGTGAGAGAGTCATGGTCATAAAACATTTGAATGTCCCACTAAGTTTAAGTGAGAGATAAAAAATAAAGTTTTTTTATAATGCTAGTCAGCAAAATTGAAGTTAAGTCATGTGATTCAAGTAATTGTTCATCATGTGGACGTAACTTCAATGTGTTCATAGCTAGTCATGCCAGTAACTCTAGTAGATGTAGATGTGGATGAAGGAGATCTCCAATATGCCTAATCTATGCTCTACCCTGAGTCTTTGAAACTTTAAAAGAGGAACAAAAAGTTGACTATTAAGGTGTTGAAGTTCAAAAAGGAGTTAGTCGCCTGGATGGAGAATGAGGCATTGGTGGGTCAACTTAAGGAGGTTACAGTTTCTTTATCCGAGAAGCTCATTTTGGTGGGAAAATAAAAGGGTGACTTAATTTCTAAAGTCACAAGACTTACTACGGACCTTCATGACTCTTTAAAAGTTCATGATATGCTTGAAGATGAAAGTTTTATGTAAAGAAATATCTTGAGGCTTCTAGTGAAATCAAAGTCACTCTTGAGGATAACTTTGTGAGAATGGAAAACATATTTCTCGAACATGTACTAAGTTATAAGGATAAAGGCTATAAATAGATAAAAGGAGTAGGGTATGATGAGGGTGAAACTTCCAAGTCTGAATATGTACATGTTGCCAATTTATTTCTAAAACAAACACTCCTTAACCTAACCCACCAAAGAGAAAACCACCTCATCAAACTAATAAGGTGAAATTAATTCAACTATATCTTTGTACTTATTCCAAAAGAACATGACATCTTAGAGACTTTTGTTACAAGATTAAGAGGGATTCACATTATCGTGCTCCCGCACCCCACTATAGCCATCTTGCTAGTATAAGAGAACATGTTGACTATGTAATTACTAATTCTAAAGGCTTAATGGAAGAGTTATAAAGGTTACCTAAACATTATGGGAATTCATTCAAACCTAATACTAAAAACAAAAAAGGAAAGAGAAGAAGGAAGGCAACGCCCGCACATTACACTCTTGCTTGGGTTGTGAAAGAAAATGACTCAAAATTTACTGTTGTTCATATTGATATTAAAGTTTGGAATACTTCATAATGGTATTTTAATAGTGGATTCTTAAGTAGCTTGACATGTGATAAATCTCTTTTTACAACACTTGAGTATCACACGAATGGTGAAGTCACCTTTATTGATGGGAGTCAGTCTAGAGTGTTGGAACGTGGCACTATTTAGATTATTAGGTTCCTAAAGCTAGACAATGTGCTTTATGTTAATGGTTTGAAAGAAAACTTAATAAGTATAATCCAATTGTGTGATGAGAACCTTGCGATTAAAAAAATTGTGTGTTGTGTCTATAACGAGTCTGATATGATCGTACTACATGGTGTGAGGACATTCGATATTGTTATGGTATTATTCCTAAATCCTCATTCATCTCTAATAGAAATGTTGCATCTATAATGAGTCTGATATGATCGTACTCCATGGTGTAAGGACATCCGATATTGTTATGGTATCATTCTTAAATCCTCATTCATCTATAATAGCTTTAGGTCCCCCCTTTCGACCTTTGGCACCAAAGACTAGGTCAAGTGAACTACTAAAATCTTGATCGTCTTGTGAAGAAAGTCCTCTTTAGGGGACTACCATTTGTTGGAAATCCAACCTCCTTGGTTCGAGGTCCACACCAATATGGAAAACAAATCAAGAGTCCACATAGAAAGTTGAATACTATTACTATCTCTCATGTATTAGATTTTATACACATGGATCTCATGGGAGCCATCTATACAGAGACCATTGGTCGCAAAAGTATATTATAGTGATGGTCGATGACTTTTTGAGGTATTCTATCGTGGAATTTCTTAGGAAAAAGTCGGATGCAATTGAGTTTCTAACAAAAAAATGTTGTGTCATATAAAATCAACATAGATCATGATAAATCTCGTTGTAAGTGATAATAGCATGTAAATCATTGATGCTGATGGTGGAGAGTTTTATAATGAGTTAGGAATCAAACATGAATTATCTGTCGTATGGACACAACAACAGAATGGCTTAATTGAGCGAAAGAATAGAACTATTCAAAAGATGGCAAGGTCCATACTTATTGGTCATAATATGCCTCGGAATTTTTGGACAATGGTTAACACTGAATGACACATGGTGGATAGGATTTATCTTCATCCAAACACCAATACACCTCATTTTTTACCAGGAAAAAGCCCAACCTACTATATTTTCGACTCTTTGTGATTGCTTCTACATTATTTGCGATAGAGAGCACTTGGTATTGTTTCACTCTACAACTTATGAGTGAATACTTTTAGGATATGCATTGAACAATCAAGCATATAGGGTTTAAAACCTTAAAAGCTCTAATAATACTGAAATGGATAAATGTCACCATTAAAGATGATGCTACTGCAACATTTATCGATAACGATCTCACTTGTGATAATGATTCACCCCTAGTGATGATACCATTATTTCTCATAACGGCATATTGGACCCCTTTCTTAACAAAAAGGATCCACCCTCTTGGGTTCGTAAGAGTCATGACCCTACTAACATTCTTGTATATCTTAAGCATGGAGTCAAAACCCATGCTCTAAGGTTATGCACCCCCCCCCCCCACCCACACACACCCCACCCCAGACGAATTTGATCGTACTCATATGATTTGGTGACTTGGTATAACCCATTCGGGCTCTAGTCTTATTAAGGTGGATCATAAGCCAAATTTGGGTAATACATTGTCCCTAGGGCAATTGAACTAGATTTTAATGGATCCAAATGATTTTAGAGTTTTGGTAATCGCTCAAACGAAGGTAAGTGCCATTTGAACAAGAAAGGATGTGTCGTTCGAACAAGGTTCGAACGAAGTTCTAACGACTAGGATTGGGATACCAACGTGAATTTTTTGTTAGGGTGTTTTTAGAGGCATGGGTTTTCTTGTGAGATTTTAGATAATCATATTCAAAAAATTTTGATTAGTTTATCTCATCCTCGGTTACAAGTGGAAGTAGGTATCAATGTAGTTGATGCCAAGTGTAATAGACAAGATAGAAGGGAGTTATGTGATGCTGTATGATTCAGTTCTTCTTGTTTCTTTAATAAAACTCTAATTGTGATTGGTGATTTCAACACTATTTCTTCAAGTGATGAAAAAGCTAGTGGCAGACATATAGATGTGATAGGAGCACTTAAATTTAATAAATGCATCTCTAACAGTTCTCTTCAAGATATGGGAATGAATGGATCAAAATTTACTTGGTCTAAAAAAGTTAATGGCTCTAAGATCAACCATTTAAATAGGGATCACTCTGATCATAAACCTCTTCTTATCTCTACTCCTCTTTTTTGAAAATTTAATTATAAAACCATTTAAATTCCTTAATGTTTGGGGTCTTCGTGAAGAATTTAGTCAGATTGTTCAAATGTGTTGGCAATAGCCTGCTTCTGGAAGAAAAATGGATATATTTTCATATAAGTTGAAGATATTGAAGAGTAAATTGAAGACTTGGATTATAGAGGAATTCAAAGACCTGTTTGCAGAGATTACTAAGATGGAAGACAAGCTTCTTCCGAAGGAGTTAACTTTAGAATCAGAACCTTGTGCCTATCAAAGAATAAAATGCTCTAAAGCAAAAGCAAATCTGAATTCAGCTCCGGCTAAAGAAGAAATATTTTAGTTTCAACAATTTATAATGGATTGGTTATATTATGGTGATAGGAATACAAAGTTTTTCCCTGATAAAGGCCAACAAGACATAAGGAAGCTTTGGATTCATAATATCAAGAAGGAATATGGGACCAATTATGAATATCAAGAGGAAATTCCTAACATGTTTATTTCTTATTTTTCATCTTTATTCAATGTAGGTTCCCAAGAGGAAGGAGATATGTTGGACTATATTCCAAAGATTATCACAAATGAGATGAATATCAAATTGGATAGCATTCCAAAAGAAGAATAAATATTTAAGGCTATTAAATCTTTGAATCAGAACAATGTTATAGGCTCAGATGGTTTTAATGGATATATCTATATAACTTGTTGGAATACAACCAAATGAACCGAATATGCAACCAAAAACTCTCAAGTGTTTGGTGCATATGAAACTATAAACTCTCAAGTGCTCCACATGTTGTTTTCTACCACTCCAAGCCTCTTATGGTGTCATGATCACTACAACTTTTGTGGGACTCCTGTTCAGTAAATAAATGCTCCACAAAATATATTTTGGCCAAAATTTCTTCGGAAGTCCTGAGGTATGTCAAACATTTTGCACCATATCTACGATTAATCATATTGTTATGAAGTCAGACACTACTTTAGCACATTGGTGGATAAAAACTGAACTATAATCGGTGGTGTCTTTTTGAATCTGAATCTGAATCCGCTTCTAATAAAAACGTTCATGGAAAAACATATGGGATAGCAACTCATGTTCTTATTGAAAGTTTTGGGGGTTCTAAAATTCCAGTTCAATGGTACTCAATGCATAGTAAACCGATTGGACGTACCGCTACCTCTTCCGTAACACGTTGAAGAAACATTTTTCTAAATTTTTGAATATTGAGGTGGCGAATAAGAACAAACCTAGTGATGTGGAAAATGACGAAGATTGGAAATTTCTATGCTCGTTTTTTAATACATAGGAACATAAGGTGATAATTTTCGATGTATGTTTTATGTTAAAATTGTATGTTTTCTTAAGTTTCAGTAAATTAACTTGAAGTATATCACTTTTTTGTAACGTAAATTTGATGCTTGCTCAACTAGTCGTTCAAATGCCAAGTATGTTCATCTCGGTGGGACAAAGTCTTTTCTTCAATACTTGTATGAAGACAGGGTAATTTTTTGAGCACTTAAAATTTGTTAAATTTTAATTTATGTGGATACATGTACTTATGCATTTTATTTTCGTATGTTAATAGGAAGGTAATGCATATGAGATGCCGAAAGGACAAATTGTAGTATTTTATAATACTCATTGGATGAAGGACAACATGTAGATTAGTGAAGAAGCAGAGTCTGACTATGTAAGTATATAAAATAAAATAATTTTACATGCTTAGACATAAAGCATTATTCTCAAGCAGTGCAGGCTGGATTGATTTTTTTATTATTGATTTGTGTCACAACAGGTTGGATTTCATGAATAAATAAAGAAAATTCTGCCCATTTTTTTAAAAATAAAGTGAAATCGGTGGAAGGGACGCATTAATGATTTACTTGTATCTATAGTTGTTCGATTAGTGATTTGTGTGTCACAACATGTTGGATTTCTTAAATAAACAAAGGAATCTCCGTCGATTTTGTTTTTTAAAGTTTAAAAAATTGTCAAACCGATAGTGTAACATATTATTTTCTTTTTCTTTGTAGAAATAGATGATTGAATTGCAAAAAAACTCGAAAGATTCTGATGAAGCATCAATCTGTCAAAAATTCCTTGGAAAGAGGTCGGGATACGTAAAGGGTCTTAGTACCCGACCTTTGAAATCACTATGCAGGAAGAATTTTGATTTGGAGAACAAAACGTTACAAACAGAGATCGTAGATTTGAAAAAACTAGTCAAGGTCTTGTGTCAGAGATGGCTATAATGAAGGACACCTTACTGCTAGATAAAGACGTTGCTCCCAAGTAAGATGTTCCTGAAGGACCTTCTACCCCTTCGAATCAAGTTGCATGACGGCAACTGTTGATTTTATCATTTTGTTTGTAATGAGAAAACTAGTTTAAACTCATCTCTTAGTTATGAAATATTATTTACTTTTGAGCGTCATTGCGACATGAACAATTGTATATTTATGTTTTGAACATAATATAACATCTTTTAATTATGTGTGTTTACTTAATTTTCTTTTTATTTATTTCAATATTTAATATAATTCTGCAACGAAATAAATGTTGCAACGAAAAATAGTGTTACAAAAGACTATTAGCAACAAAGAATTGACATTTGGCAAGGAATTTTAATTGCCTCAATATTTTTTGCGAGGATTCCTTACTATATTTTGCAATGAAATATTCATTGTAAAATATTTTTAGTCGAAATACGAGAACTTTTCTGCAACTAAAAATACTGTTACAAAAGACTTTTAGCAATGTAAAATTAACATTTGGCAAGGAATTGTAATTCACTCAAAATATCTTTTGCAAGGATTTGTTAGTATCTTCTGCAACAAAATATTTGTTTTAAAGGGTTTTTAGTCAAAATCCGGGAACTTTATTGCAACGAAAAAGAGTTTTACAACATACTTTTACCAATGTAAAATTAACATTTAGCAAGGAATTTTAATTCTGTCAACAATATCTTTTGCGAGGATTTGTTAGTTACTTTTGCAACGAAATATTCATTTTAAATGTTTTTTAGTCAAAATTCGAGATCGTTTTTGCAACGAAAAATAGTGTTACAAAAGATTTTTAGCAATGTAAAATTAACATTTAGCAAGGAATTTTAATTCTCTCAAAATATCTTTTGCGGGGATTTATTAGCATTTTTTGCAACGAAATCTTCATTGCAAAAGCTTTTTAGTCAAGATATGAGAACATTTTTGCAATGAAACAACTTGTTTTCCCCAATGAAAAATTTTATTGCAAAATATTTTTAGCGAGTATGACAAACTGTTATTGCAAAAGATCTATAGCATGTTGGCTAATGTGAGGAACACTGCAAGGAAAAAAAACGTTGCAAAAGGTGTTTTGAATGAAAACATACCTTTTGCAACGATTTTTTTTCCTTGCTAAATTCTTGTAGTGTTCTTAGGGGCTGAAATTCCAAAATCCTAGAGCTCAACTCATATATGCCTTATTCCAAAAGTTACAAAACCTTCATTTTGTAATGACTTTAGACCTATAAGTCTTTGTAACTTTATCTATAAGGTTATTACTATGCTTCTAAACTCTAGACTAAGTCCATTTCTTCCATTTATTATTTCCACCAATCAATTTGGTTTTGTCCAAGGAAGAAATATTCAAGAAAATATTTTGTTGTCCCAAGAGATGATGCATTTTATTGATAGGAAAATTTCAAGAGGAAACACTATTATCAAGCTAGATATGGCTAAGTCTTATGATATGACTTCTTTATTTTTCTTAATCTAATCTTTGAGAGATTTTGGTTTTGTAGAATATTTTATAGACATTATTTGGAGATGCATATCTTCCCCTTGGTTCTCTATCATTGTAAATGTCCAGTCTAAGGGTTTATTCAAGCCATCTAGGAGTTTTAGGCAAGGAGATCTAATTTCTCTAAGTTTATTCATCATTATGCTTGAATCTTTTTGTAGAGGTTTAAACAATCTCATGTCTAATAAAATTATAAGCTCTTTCTCTCATCCTGGAGGTTGCCCTTTTATCAGTAACTTGAGCTATGTAGGTGACATTATTATTTTCACTAGAGGTTTTAAAAGAAGTCTTTCCAAGCTGATGATGTTTTTAAATATGTTTGAAGAAGAATCTGATCAGCAGATAAGTAAAGCGAAGAGCAGTTTTATAATTAGTCTCAAAAGTCTTGTATCCCTAAGATAAAGAATTGTTGAAGTTACTGGTTTTAAATTTGATAAAGGTCCTTTAATGTATCTTGGTTTCCCTCTCTTTAAAGGGAGAAGAAAATCAATATACTTTCTTACGATGGGAGGTAGGCCTACTCTTATCCAGTCTGTTATGTCATCAATTCTTATCTATATTCTTTTTGCCCTCAATCCTCCAAAATTAATTCTTAAATCTGTTAAGAAGCTTTTTAGATCTTTTTTTTTTGGGAGTCAATAAGGATTATGGCAAAAAGTTTCACTGGATGAAGTGTGACCCTCTATGTTTTCCAAAAAAGGGGGATGTATAGCCATTAGAAGTTTAGAAACTCTTTCTAATGCTGCTAGTGTTAAGATGGCTTGGAATGGCAAGGAAGGAAAAAGTTTTTGGGCTAATTTCACGATTTTAATGTACGGGAATGTGGTAAAGAAAAGTGGTTCAATTGCTTATAGAAGAATACAGTTTGCTTGGGACTCAGTGGAAGCTAATACAGACTATGTTAAAGATTCTATAGTTTGGAAACCATCTTACAATGGTCATTTTACCTTTGTTTTAGCTTATGAGGTAAACAGAAAGCATAAACTTGCTTCTATGACTTTCAATTCTATTTAGCACCCAAAATTCGCCCCTAAAATGTGAGTTTTATTTTGAAATCTCTATCTAAATGCATTGCAGTTGATGCTTTGGTTCAGAAATTCGGAGTTCGAATGGCCTTTAGATGTTAATGTTGTGTCTCACACATTGAAACCTCAAATCATCTTTTAATTACAGGTCCAATTGCTTCAAATACTTGGAACTTCTTCAGAGATTTAATGAATATAATAGGTAGGCCTAATTCTATTCATGGATCCATCATTCAGTGGTGGACATAATCTGGAATTTCAAAAGTATCTAAGTGACTGCATAGCTGTATTCTAGTTATTATTTTGTTCGAATTGTGGTTGCATAGGAATAAGTTTCAATATGAGGGTATTCCTATGAAATCAAATTGAATTATTCACAAAGTTATAGCTTATATCTCTGATTTATCAAAGGCCGTCTTAATCAATCCCGGGGATAATTCTATCAGTCAAGCAGTTGTGAACAGTTTTAATTTAAAAAAGCCACATCTATCTCCATATTCTTTCTTCAATCTTTTATGGAACAAGCCTTTAAATGGAAGATTTAAGTTTAACATATCAACCTCAAGAGATTACAAAAATAGTTTAGGAGAAGGTACAATTATCAGGGACTGTAGAGGCAATCTTATATCGGATGCGTCAAATTTCTTAGCTAATGGTTCATCTAAAGAAGTCCAATTTCAAGTAATTAAAGTAGGTCTTGATTTATGCTCTGATAATAACCTATCTAACATTGATATTGAGGTTGATTCAAGATCTATGTTTGATATTTTATCATCATATTCTACCTCCTTGATACCTTGGAATGAAAGATCAAATTTTAAAATGATTCAAGATTTGATTCAAAGGATACAATGTTCCATATCAGTTTGCCCAAGTCAAGGAAATCAGGTGGTTCTTCTTCGATCAAAATAATGGACTTCCCAACAAAATATCAGCCTCTATTTTTCTCAGGAAGATTTTCCAAGGCATATCAAAATTTCTATTAGATTAGATGTCTCTAATTTCTCTACATTTTATAATAGTTAGTCCAATATCTCTATTGTAAGCCAGCTAGAGAGGGCTTTTCTCTCCATTTATCAATAAATTTTATTTTTATTATAAAGAATGTTTTGCGAATACTAATAATAAAAATGGACATTAGTTGATATGAGATAATGAAGATAAAACTAAAAGATATCAAAATAAAATTAAAGTGAAGAAGTAATATTAAATGAATAAACTAGAAAAGAATTAGGAATAGACATCATAGAAGACTTTTGATATTGAATTTGGATGGTATGTAGGCTGATTTTATAGTTGTATAAGGGTTATGAAGTAGGGTAAGGTAACTTACCAAAGACGAAAGGAAAGTAAGGTAAGATAAATGGAGAGAATGTTGGAAAATAAGGTTTTTGGAGAATAACAATACTCTGATTTTGAGAGAATGTTTTTGGTTACTGAAAAGGACCTCCTAGGAGTGATGTCATGGGCTCTAAAAATAGTGCCATTTTACGGTTAAGGGGTTTTGATCGTCATGGACCCTGGCCTACCTATAAGCACGATGCCTGCCTTTTTGGGGTAATAAAAGTACACCCTACCGACAGGCAGGGGGTCTGGGGTACGTATAGGTAGTTCGAAACGAACTTTTTCAAAAAAAATGAGCATAAAATGCAAAATATAAGTTCGAACTGTGCACTACATGGACTGTTATAAAGGGAATTCAGAGACATTCAAGAACCCATTCATCCACTCTCGATTTTGGGAGTTGACCAAAGTCAACCGAGGCTCTAAAGAGCTCGATGGTCTCTAGATTTTTTTTAGAAAAACGAGTTGTGCATAAGAACTGTGAGGCCAATTAGAGCAAGTTATGAACCGTTGGAATGGGAATTCAGAGCCCTTCAATATTTCATTGAGCTTTGCTCGGTATGTAGAGTTGACTAAGGTCAAACATGGTCCAAAAGCACCCAATGGACTTTTGGAGTAAAAAGGGTTGTTCGTGCAAACTATGAAGGCGATTTGCGTCAAAAAAATGGACCATTAGAAAAGGAATTCAAAGCCTTTCGTGGTTTCGTTGAGCTTCGCTCAGGTTGGAGATTTGACCAGAGTCAAATATGGGTCAAAAGAAACCGATGGTATCTAGATCAGTACTCAAAATACAACCTAGGGTTTACGAAGAGAGGAGGAGTGTCAAGGACCTAAGGAGGTTCTTAGGGGGTACTATGATGTGGTGTATACATGTTGAAAGCTTGTTACAATGAAATCTATCATTTCATACAAACGAGGTATGATCACATACCAACGAGAAGTACAAAGTCGTTTAAATACCCTTACGATCTTGTTAGAATGAACTTCATGAATTTTGAGAAAACCATTTTGAACTTTTCCTCATGGACACTCTTGAAAACAATAAGGTTCTCTCTCAGATTTCATGGAGCCATTTTTTTAACAAAATCGTTAATAAGCCTCTAAATAGTAAAACCTCTTTTTGACATAAATCCAAATACAGTATTAATTATCTTGATCATGGTACCAAGATCAAACCCACACATATTATTATATTTATTCCTGGTATGGTTAATTCCACATGATTATGGGGATAACTGAGATTATTGGTAGAATTTGGGGCATAGAGTTGTTATAAGGCTAACAGTGGACTACGTAATGGCTATAAACGAAAGTATGGAGATTTCATCTGCATAGCCATGAGGAGTCAGGAGTTGTAAGTCTTTTGAGTCTTATTGTAAAACCTTGTTTATAGTGGAATTTTTCTAGGCCTAACCATCTGAGAATTTTTCAAGTTGGAATTTCCCTGTACATCATCGTCTCCTGTGTGATTGAGCTTTATGCTTAATTACTCGATTAATCTTGCATGAAAGATTTGTAATAAAGATATACAGGATTAAAATTTGTAATAATCGGATATTCATGTTTAAAAGGCTTAGATTTAATATTGTAGAATCTGTTATCAAATTAATTTATTTGATTCTTAATTAGAAAATTGGCTTTCAATAGGTATCAGAGAAGGTGCCTATAGGTTACTAAGGCATATATTCTAGGGGATTCTTTATGGAGTCAATAAATAGGTCACCGATGTTAGACGGGTCAAATTATGCATATTGGAAGGCCTGTATGAAATGTTTTTTTCATTAGATTGAAGAGAGAGTGTGGATGGCGATACTTAGAGGATGAACATCCACCCACAACTATTATAGGAGAGCATATTGTTGCTAAACAAGTTAAGAGTTAGAGTTTGGGCGAACATAAAGTTTATAATTTTAATTCTCATGGTCTCAAAGTTTTGTTTATTGCAGACTCACTTGAGGAGTTCTGTCGAATCGTGATGTGTGAAATGTCCAAGGAGGCTTTGGATACACTCTAACTTATCGTGAAAGAAGAAATTCCTTGAAACCATCCATATGAGTGAGAGTGAAATGTTTGATGAGTTATATTCTCATTTCTTCAATATCTTAAACTCTTCATTCAATTTGGGAAAGAGAGTTCCCAAAACTGAGGTTGTGAAGAAAATATTGAGGTCCTTACCTTAAAGGCTTAACCTGAAAATCATTCTCTTAAATTCGATTCGAAACACCAACATAATGAAACTTGAAGAGATTATTGGTGACCTATAAACATACAAACTTCGCATATTTTCTCCTTCTAAGAAGAATAAAGATAAGGGAATTTCCTTAAAAGTACAGAAGGAGGAGGCGCCTAAGTCCGACCTAGATCCCAATGACATGGCCTTATTCACTAAAAAAAATCAAAAAAATCTTAAGTTTAAGAAATAAAATTCAAAATTGGATAAACAAAAATTTGAGAAAAACAAATATAATAAGGTACAAAAGAATTTCCATGATCATGATTTTAAGAAAAATAAGAAGGATAACTCCATGAAAGATGAATCAATGAGATGTTTTAAGTGTGAGAGTCACGGTCATATAACATTTGAATGTCCCACTAAGATAAAGAGATAGATGAAAAATAAAGTTTTTTTATAATGCTAATGTAATCAAAATTGAAGTCAAGTCATGTGATTCAAGTAATTGTTCATCGCGTGGATGTAACGTCAATGCGTTCATAGCTAGTCATGCTAGTAACTCTAGTATGTATCATTCTAATGATGATAAACTTTCACATGGCAGTCTCGGCATTAGGTCTAATATTTCCCACGGCGGTGAAAATGATGATGATTTCAATGATGGAGATGTGGATGAAGGCGATCTCCATTTGCCTAATCTAAGCTCTACCCCGAATCCTTGAAAATTCAAATGAGGGATAAAAAGTTGACTATTAAGGTGTTGATGCTAGGAAAGGAGTTAGTTACCTTGAAGGAGGAGGAGGCTTTGGTGATTGAACTTGAGGAGATTAAAGTTTCTTCATCCGAGAAGCTCAGTTTGGTGCACAAATAAAAGGATGACTTGATTTCTAAATTCGCAAGACTTACTACAGACCTTCATGACTCTTTAAAAGCTCGTGAGACGCTTGATGATGAAATTTTCATAGTCATTAAAGATCTTAAGGCTTCTAATGAAATCAAAGTCACTCTTGAGGATAACTTCGCGAGAATGGAAAACTTATTTCTTGGACATGTACTAAGTTATATGGAAAAAGGTTATCAAGATAGAAAAGGACTAGGGTATGACGAGGGTGAAACTTTTAAGTTATAATATGTACATGTTGCCAATTTATTTATAAAACAATCACTCCTTAACCTAACCCACTAAAGAGAAATACTAATTGTGAAACTAATAAGATGAAATTCGTTCAAGCATGGTATTGTACATATTGAAAAAGAACATGACATGTTAGGGAGTTTTGTTACAAGCTTAAGGGGGATTCGCATTCTCGTGCTCCCGCACCCCACTATAGCCATCTTGCTAGTTTGAGAGAACATGTTGAATATCTAATTCATAATTATAAAGGCTTAATGTAAGAATTCTAAATGTTACCTAAAAATTATGGGAATTCATTCAAACCTAATGCTAGAAAGACAAAAAGAAATAGCAAAATAAAGGCGATGCCCGCCCATTACACCCCTACATGGGTTGTGAAAGAAAATTGCTCAAAATCTACTTTTGTTAATGTTGATTTCAAAGTTTGGAATACTTCCCAATGTTATTTTAATAGTGGATTCTTAAGGAACATGACATGTAACAAATTTCTTTTTACCAAACGAGGGGATCACACGAATGGTAAAGTCACCTTTATTGATGGGAGTCAGTCTAGTGTGTTGGAACATGGCACTCATACATATTATATGAGAATAATATGTACTTATATTTATTGTGTGGACATACCTATGTTCATGGACGATCTTATCTGTTGGGGTTACGTGCGTTCGGGACAATAGCACACATCAGCATAGGTGGACTAGACGTTGTCTATGTCGTTATTATAAGTACTATGTAGCTGCGCGACTTACGTACGTGTAGATGCTGGTATCCTTTTTTACCGCTAGGTATGGGTCGTGAACTGGTGTACTGCGTTGGGACCTCCCCACTTATGTGCATTTTGTGATGCCTGGTTGGATAAAGAATTCCATCGGACTTATCGATAAAGCATGATTGAGAAACTATTGGTAGATGACATTGAGTGTCGCATATATGAAAGGACATATATATGATTATACAATTAAATGAAATTAAATCAGTTGTCTAACATTGTTGACAATAGATTACAGACCTAATATATATAGCGTGCATAATAGATGTTTATGTCACATTTGCGATTAATATGATTGGTATACTTTGGGAGGTGGTAATACGATTGAATATAATTATATTTATTATAGCGGGACTTGTTCGGTTGTACAAAAAATATCGCACTTAGATGAGGAGTGATATACTTAACGTAAGTGAGTTACGATAGGGGACACTTACTTTGAATTGACTGTATTATTGCACATTAAATTCAGTGAGTTAATTCTTGCAATTCTAGGGCGCTGACCCAAAATTATAAATGTTTTCTCACCACAGGTGCTCCTAGACAGGGATAGCAAGACGGTTGACGGACTAGCCTTGAAGTCTCACTTTGCGTATCGGATTTCAGATTTGCTGATTTTAGATTGGGTTGTCACTCTACTTCAGTCTGTTTAAATTTTGGATTACTCTATGGGCACAAGCCTAAAGTCTATTTATTTCATATTGGTTTGAGACATTTATGATTATGTAGGGTTTGATTTAAATTTTTTGAATGTTGGGTTTTCTCATCATCTTGGATATTAATTTAAATTCAATTATGGTTTATCAATAAATATTTTATATGGTTTGTTGCTAAGAATGGCATTGATTGACAAACAAGCCCCATCTTCGACTTATCGTGTCAGGTCAATCTTTACGTGAGAAAATTGGGGTTGTTACAAACTGTCACTAATACTTCGGCACAAAATTTTGACAGCCCTCCATTTTTCAGATGGCTAATAGACGTCCCAAATATATTTATTATAGATGGCTTCCTTGCCATGTCAAAATGATCCCATAAAGGACGAGTTTTTAAGACGGCTAAGATCTCATCTCAAAAAAACCTTTTGAAACATCTATTGTCATCTTATAATGTATTCAAAGCACTATTCTAAAAAAATCCTCCTAGGCTCCGCCTAGGCTTGAGGCTTGGGAGAAACGCCCCACCATAAGATTTTGACGCCTTATGCTTGGTAAAACCCTTAAAGCATACTTTTTCTCTAAAAACAACAATGCTTTAGCTAAACGATATCGCCTTTTAAGGATTTTTTTGCAAATCGGACCATTATCTCATCCAAAATAATCAAATAGTATTTTTATTTACAAATATTCAGACATATTTTTATGATATGTACAATTTTAGTATTTTAATAGCCTTGTTATGGTTAAAAAATATTAAAATATATTAAAAAGAACTAAACGCCTTTTCACGCCTTTTTACGCCAAGACCCGCCTAGGCTTCTAAGGCTTAAGGCTTGGCCTCCATGCCTAGATCACGCCCCGCGTTTTTTAGAACCTTGATTTAAAGCAAGTTGCTAGTAAAAATCCCTTGAGCCATCCCAAAAAGTATTTAGGACGGCTAGAGTTTCTTTTCGGATTGATTTTTGACCATTTCAAAATATGTTTTTTTTAGTGTGTTTATATTCGTTAATAAGATATTGTCGACGAAATCACCTCGACGCACATTATAATCTAATATTTTTCTACCAAGCTGTTTCGTCGCAAAGCATTAAAAGTTTTAGGATGAAAATATTTCACCGTCAAATATTTTTTTTTCGAGGAAAGTTCCCCACCTACTCCTCTTGAAGGAAACTTGGCACCATTTATTTGGCGCAAAGTATTTCATGACCAAATTTACAATTTCATCACCATGATATATTTTATGATGAAACTTGAATATTGTCGGGTGAAGTTATTTTTTACACGACCATAATTATTTGGTCGCAAGGTATTGTCCTTAAAATGATGATAGCATTTTATGAACCTAAAAGGCTTTTTTATGTCCAACTCGTTCATCATGCAATCGAATTGAAGCTTGTCATGGTTTTTACGACCATTGTTACATGTCAAATTTGACTATAGTATTCACTTTTATGTACTCAAAACGATGGTCAGTTGTCATGTCAGCTCCATGAATACCGTCACAAATAAATTTTCTACTTTTGTTTAGGATTTAAAAGCAGTGAAAAATTAAAGATGTTTATAAAATTTTGCAATTCCTATCATTTTGGTTTATTTCTTAGAGTTAGCTTTTATGTCAGCCCTATGAAAACCATCATAAATTAGTCTTTTGCCCCGTGTGATGCGTGGGTTGGGGAGGCGGGGGGGCTATGCAGTTCTTATTATACAATGTAATGCAAACATACTTATAACAATATAGGTAAAATATTTAATGCTAAAAGACCTATTTCACATTTGTGTGATACATTCTGTTAATATAGAAAATTTTATAAAAGGATAAGGAATATATGTATTTCATTAATAGAATATTTGATGTTAAACAAATACTTGCATGTAAAATTGATATGCAAAAAGGAGATCATTTAATGATGAAGTAAGGGGAATTAAAATAATAAAAAAGAACACACACACACACACACACACACACAGACACACACAGATATATATATATATATATATATATATATATATATATATATATATATATATATATATATATATATAATACTATTCTTATGAAAATGTAAATATATAATAATTTTTTTATAAAACTATGGCGCGAACCCCTTTTTATAATTTTTTAATAAAACCTACTTTTATAAATATACATATACAATATTTTATTATATATAAAAATTATTTTTTCATACAGTAGTTTTCTAAAAACTATAGTTTTTTACTTCATTTCTTTACACAAATTTTGCTTTTCTATAAATATAAATATAACTCTTTGCATTTGGTATGGATAGATGACACAATAACATGAGGACTCAATATATATATATATTCTACGTTTGCTTAGGATTTCAAAGCAGTAAAAAATTGAAGTTGTTTATAAAATTTTACAATTCCCACCACTTTGGCTTACTGCACCCACATAATCTCTTCTCATTTTCTTGCATGGATGTCAGTCAATTCTAGACTGCGTTAGCATGGCAAGCATTATTGTCTTTTTCATTACAGGCCAATGCCGTACCTTTTGGATCCAACATGCCGATATTGTGGTGAATTTTTGTGGTTATAAAGTCATTGTTTTTTCTTAAATGTTGCTTTCATTATAATATACCATTCATCTTAAACAAATTTTCATAATAAATAATAATTTTGTGTTAGTAATTGTTATGCAGTGATTTATTGTACAAAAAGGTTGGTTGTGAGGGGAGGGAGAGAAACGATTGCCTTAGGTCGGTGAAGTTTACAATTTAACTTCTTTTTTTGATAATTACAATTTAACTTCTTACAACAGATGTATAAATAAAATATATAAACGGAACTTTTAAATATACCGATTATTTTTTCACCCCATTTAAAAATTTTATGTTAACTAACAACTAGTATTTTAAAAACTAAAATATTTTCTGAATATTTTAAAAAATTACAAAATCATCCTATTCTACCACATTTTCCTCTAAAACACCAACCACCAAACAAATTTTGCAAATAGATTCACACCATAAAAAATAATTCCCAAAGAGATCTAGAAATTAGGACAATAAGTGATTCTCACTAGAGTCGCTTTAAAGAAAACACGAAGGATGCTAGAAATGGATCATAATCTGTGGCTCGATCTAGTAGATTATTTTTTTTTATTTTTTTAAAGAACATATTTTTATTAAAAGATGGAGAAAGAGCCTCTCCAAGGGCACTTACAAACGCTACAACATGAAACTTTAAAAAAAGAAACGACAATCTAAAAAAAATTACGTCCTTCGATATCTTGACCGCGTTCGCTTGCGGACGACGTTTCAATTATCATTTTTCGCTGTAGAACTTACATCATTCGAAAAATGATCGGAATCCACAGCAGATGATGAGGAGATCCACAAATAATTCAATGCCTCGATCGTCATGAATTTGAATACTAATAGGATTAACTTTGGATAACTCGTCACTTTTAGAGTCTTCATCACAAGATGAAGTTTTAAAAAGATCATTGCGCAAAACAAGTTTATCTTCTATTAATACGATGGAATCGCGTTGAATTAAGTGATGAATATAGCATTGTTTTTTATTCTTTAACTTTCCAATTATATTATCTAATATTTTTTTCGGAATATTTGGAGTATCAGAATTAGAAGTAACATTATCCTTTCCGAGATCTGATGAGTCAAACTCATCTGCGCTGTATTGAACCACTTGACCATTATTCATTTAACTACCCGATTCCATAGGTCTAACTTCCATATAATTAGCTGAGTTTTCATTTTTCTCAACAACTCAAGATCCTTCTTGATTTTATGGTACCTTAATTGTTAGTTCTTGATTTTGTGGGATCCCATTTTTGTTTTTATTATTTTGAAAACATTTTCCGATCACCTGAACGGTAGAACCGGTGCCTGATATTATACCATTTTTCCTTAAAAAATGTTGTCGATTTAGAGGCAATTCCATACCAGTCATACCTGTTGAATGCCCAATCAAATCATCATTAGAAAAATTAAATGGTTGCTTCTCCATCTGGTGTAAGGCGGAAATTCTGGAACCCTGTTTAGGAGTGATGTCATTTTATACTAAACCCGTACCTTGAGCAATTATTGGCTGTTCCATTTCGGCTGACTTCTCAATCTCAGCATTTACTACTATTTGAACAGTCCCATAACCTGCTATTTCCGACGAACAGCAACGAACCACCAAGCAACTACATGGTGTCAACCACTTGTTGATGGTGGATACTCCATAAGGTCAACAAGGAGGAACAAAAATGGTGGATACTCCACACGACACTGGACAACTCTCTACTGAAGAAGAAGAAGCGTTCATACAGAGTAACAAAAAAAAAAGAAAAACAACCATGTGGAAACCATGGACACACATGAAGAAATATGCACCCCTAACAACGCTGAACAATAATACGACGAGGAAAACCTGCCCAGCGAGATAGCTAGACCCAAGGCAGATGAAGACAGCAGACCTAGCAAAAAAACATCTTATCGTGATGCTGTGATCAGGAGGGAGAACATGGATGTCTTCTTTGAAGACTCCAAACTGTACTGGTCGGATGAGGAAAGTATGGGAACGAACACAACTAATGAAGATCGGGGTTTTGACCTCAACTCCAACCCAAAAGTGGATAACCCTCTAAACCAGAAATTATCATCCCTCCTAGACATCTTGAGAAACTACAAAGCAAGTGGAAAGACAGTATCATTGTGAGGTTATTAGGGAGAGTCATTGGATACAGAGCTCTTATGAACAAAATCTCATCTTTGTGGAACCTCCAAGGTGACTATGATGTCATCGACCTGGAAGCAGGCCACTGCCTGTTCAAGTTTGACATGAAGTGTGATTACAATTATGTTCTTACCAATGGGCCATGGATTATCAATAATCACTATCTTACTGTGCGAAAATGGGAACCATTCTTCAACCAGAAAAAAGCATCGGAAACTCATACTACGATGTGGGTGAGACTGCCTTGCCTCTCCTTAGAATTCTTCCATGAAAAGGTACTCCATGACATTGGCAAGCTTATTGGTGAGCCCATAAAAACTGATACCAACTTAGCTGAAACACACAGGGGTAAGTTTGCTAGAATTTGTGTCGTGGTTGACATCTCAAAGCCCCTCATACCAAAGTACCTCATCAATGGGGTGGAATACGATATAGAATATGAGTTTCTCCCGTCCCTCTGCTTCAAATGTGACATGATAGGACATAGGCAAGATTACTGTACTTCAGTTAATTCTCCGGCGACCATCCCGACCAACGCACCGAAAAACGATCAAGCGGGAAGGACGAACGACTCAAACGGTAACTTCACAACGACAAGTACCTCGGACAGACCCAAGGACCCTAGCAGGGACAATCACCCTGACAACGCCTCCAATTTCGGTCCTTGGATGATGGTGCAACGCAGAAACATGAAAGCTCCTGTCAAACCCAGCAACTTTGGGAACACGCAACCCATGGGGTCATTTCCGTACCAGAGATCGTCCAATCGATTTAATGTACTGAATGAGAAAAGAAATACTGGTAGCATATTGACAGCTAATGGAGCGAGTGGTCAGATGAGCCGTACGAGGATTAATGAGAGGAACAAAAAAACTGCAGTCGCTACAGAAAATGGAAGGGAATGGGGCGACCTTGTGGACAGTGCGATGGCCATTCGGAATAAAAGGTACCGTGAGGTGGGTAATATCCAACATGTCAACACAAATGAACTAGTGGGGACAGCTACAACAGTTAACGTCAATGACCCTAATACTCGATATGTGTCCAACATTGTTCTCAACTCGGAAGCTGGGCTGACTGTGCAGGTCGCAGCCATGGAGACGTCAACCTTAATATTTAATAATACCAACTTAAATACTGACAATTCATTTACACCCCCTCCTCATAATTCCCAGCCAACTGAAGGCGTCCAACATATCATACCCCCTATAAATACGAACAACAACGAGACATCTCCCATAAACAATACCCCTCCGGTTAACGCCAATATATCCCCGGTTGGTACTTCTAAAAAACCGAATGGAAAAAAACAAGATAATAGAAGGATTTCCTCTAGCCATGATAAGAGATACCCAAATGAAACATGTGGTGATGAGAATGGAAGAAGAGAAATTTCTGGTGGATACCTTAGTGGACGAAGCAGTGGTACAGTTAGCATGGATATTTGCACAAATGAGGTTGCAAATACAACTATGGCAGTATCTCCCACGCGAAGACCGGAAGGTATTGGCGAAGCTCACGTCAACGATATCAACAGTAGAAACAATACGAATGGTGAAAAACCAACTTCCATGGCCTGAGAATGAGAGACTCCCGATCCCATCGAACATTTACTCCATGAAGATGCTGGTATGGAACGTTAGGGGAGCGAGCAAACCCCTCTTTAAACCCACGCTCATTGAACTTAACAATATGTACATGCCTGAGGTGCTGATCATTATGGAGACTCAGGTTCCTCTTGCTGATATGGGCTCTTTTTTCATTGACCTTGGTTTTAACGAGAAGGAGAACTCTGACCCCATTGGTAGGGCTGGTGGTATTTGGGTTTTATGGAAGGACCCGGCGGTCTCGATCACCCCCATTGCGGTGTCTAGGCAGGCGATACATCTTGTGGTCACAAGAACAAACTATGAAGATTGGCTTCTCACAGCAGTCTACGCTCGTCCGCTCCCCACCCTTAGGAGAAAAATGTGGGAGAATCTCTGCATCCTTGCTGATCATTCAAATGCCCCGTGGATCATTGCCGGGGACTTCAACGATCACATTGATAGCAAGGAGAAGAAATTTTTTACTAACAACCTTGCTAGCAGCAGTTTCTCCTCCTTTGCGAGAAACCTCGACTACTGTAAGCTGTCGGAGATTAGCAGCACGGGACCTAGACTCACCTGGACTAATGGTCGACGGGGCTTTGCCAACTCAATGGTTAGACTTGATAGAGCTATGGCTAATGCTGACTGTAGACTTATGTTCCCGGAGTTGGTTGTGGATAATCTTCCCAGAACTGCTTCTGACCACAGTCCGATGATCATCCATACTGAAGGTAAATCTGCTCCTAAGTATCATAATAAACCTTTTAGACTTCTTGCTAGTTGGTTCGATAGGGAGGACTTTGATGAGCTTGTCAAAGTAAATTGGAGTCCGCTTCGTAGCATTGACTAGAATATAAGTCTTGTCACTCAAAAAGCCATTATATGGAATAAAACGGTATATGATAATATCTTCCATCGTAAAAATTGCCTCCTTAGTCGTCTAAGGGGGATACAAACCGCTCAAGAAGCCAGATTTTCCCATAACCTTGACCGTCTAGAGTCTGACCTTAGACACGACTATAATTCTACTCTTCGTGAAGAGGAGATGCTATGGAAGCAAAAATCGAGAGTCCAATGGCTTGTGGATGGGGATAAAAACACCATATTCTTCCATACCTCCACAATTATTAGGAGAAGAAGAAATAAAATTGATAGGCTTAACATTGATGGTGTGTGGACGGACGAGGCTACTACTATCAGTAACCACATAAATGAGTATTTTATTCACCTCTTCTCGGCCCCTAACTCCATCGTTAGTATCTACGGGTTCGATCAATCCCTTATCCCTAAAGTGAGTAGGGATGACACTCGTAGACTAAACTCGGAGGTGAGCATTAGTGAAGTAAAAAGAGCCTTGTTTAGTATGATGCCTCTTAAAGGTCCCGTCCCGGATGGTTTCCAACCTTTGTTCTATCAAACCTTCTGGAACACGATTGCCCCCAATCTCGTTGATATGACAAAAAAGTATTTTGAGGTGGGAGTTGTTCCAGGCCATATGAATCTAAGCCACATTACCCTTATTCCCAAAGTAGATAACCCGGAATCTATTTGTCAATTTAGACCCATCACCCTTTGCAATGTCACCTAAAAAATTCTCGCAAAGGTTATTGTCAATAGAATCCGCCCAATCCTCATGAAAGTGATTAGCCCGTACCAAGCCAGTTTCCTCCCGGGTAGACAAACCACTGACAATATCATCATCACCCAAGAAATCCTCCACACCCTCCAGAACACTAACAGGAAGGCGGGGGGGTTATCCTCAAAATTGATCTGGAGAAGGCATATGATAAAATCAGCTGGGAGTTCCTGGAGAAAATCGTCAACGCCTTCGATTTTAATGATAATTTGATCAAGATGATCATGAGTTGTGTTACTACCACTAGTACCGCGATATTGTGGAATGGAGCCCCCCTGCCCCAGTTCAAGCCGTCTAGGGGGCTCCGGCAGGGAGACCCCCTATCTCCGTACCTTTTTGTATTATGCATGGAATACCTTTCCTGCGCCATTACTAGGAAGGTGGATAGCAAAGACTGTAGGGGTCTTAAAGCGTCCCCTGGGGCCCCATTATCTCCCACTTATTCTTTGCTGATGATCTGATTCTCTTTACCGATGCAACTAGCTCTGCTTGTGACACGGTCATGGAGACGCTCAAGGATTTTTATCGGTTATCAGGCCAGAGGATTAACTATGACAAGTCAAAAATCTTTATCTCTCCCAACATCCCCCAAAAAGAGGCCCTGGATCTCGCCCACGTATGCTCTATGACCCTTACGAATGATCTTGGGAAGTACTTGGGTATGCCGCCACTTAATGGGCGTGTGAGCAAAGGTCACTTCTCGGAAATCCTGGACAAGATTAAAAGAAGACTTGCGGGATGGAAGACCAGCCTCCTGTCCTTGGCTGGGAGAGCTACGCTCATCCAATCTACAACCACCGCTATCCCGAGTTATAACATGCAGACGATGCCCTTCCCGGCCAGCGTATGCAAAGAAATTGACAAGATCAATCGAAACTTCCTTTGGGGAAACATTGGCGATAAGAAGAAGGTACACCTCGTTAACTGGGAGACTGTGTGCCGACCAAAATGGCAGGGTGGGCTTGGAATTAGAAAAGTCGTGCTTAATAACTTGGCATCGTTGTCCAAGCTTGGGTGGAGACTCTGTAACGAGGAAGATTCCCTTTGGACTAGCGTCGTGAGGAAAAAATATATAAAGAGCCAAATTCGAGATCTTGGACTAAGAAAAAGAGGGCGTCCCACATTTGGAGGGGAATTTTCCAGAGTAAGCCGATCCTTCAAAAAAACATTAAGTGGAACATTGGCAATGGGAAGAGAACTGACATTTTCAAGGATTGGTGGTGTGGTGCTGAGCTCATCAAACCTAAAGTCAACGAGGATGGTACTGTCAATAGTAATGTGGAGGTGCTTCTGGACCATCAGGGCCATTGGGATCATATTGCCATAAACCGATGGATCAACCCCTCGAATTTTAAGGCCGTCATTTTCACGGATTTACCTAGAGTTAAGGCGCAGGAGGATAGACCGACTTGGTCCCATACCCCTAATGGTAAATTATCTACCAAGTCCTGTTACACTCAGCTTATTGGAAGAGACCTGAATATGCCTGGTAACGTCAGTTGGAAAAACTTATGGAGCAAGAAGTTACCTCAAAAGTTAAAAACTTTCATATGGACTATTTTCCACGTTAAGCTTCTCACTAATCACCATCGGTTGGTCCGAAAGATGACTAGCGAGGACAGCTGTGACATATGAGGCAGTACTGAGGATATGGAACACGTGTTCAGGGAATGCCTCATTGCTAGAAACACGTGGGACATCATGAAGAATTGGGCTTTTCCCATGGGTGATAATACTGACTGCTTCGACGATTGGTTCAAAAAACTTGCATTGGGCAATACTTGCGATATTCTATTTATTACAACTGTGTGGCACCTATGGAAAGCTAAAAATCTTCGTATCTTCGAGACTAAAGATACTACACCCATTATGATTGCCAAGTTCAGTGTTGGATATGCTCGCAAGATCTCCGGCGCTTACACTAAACCTGTTGAATATAGGGTGACGAATAATAATACTCTGATTAATTGGAAGTTTCCATGTGCAGGTATGCTAAAAATCAATACTGATGGTGGGCTGGACATCAACACCAAAGCGGGCAATTTTGGACGAATTGTGCGGGACTGGAGAGGCGAATGGATGACTAGTTTCTTCGGAAAAATCATATGTGCGGAACCGTTACGAGCAGAGTTCGAAGGAATTTTCTACGGGCTACTTACCGCTAAAGACAGGGGCTGGAGCGGATTCAAGCTGGAATCTGATTGCAAAGTTACGGTGGATATGATCAACGAGGGAGACTGGATTAATCACCCACACTCTGCTATCATTTTGGACTGCAGAGACATGAAGACGGACATGTATGCCGATGTGACCTTCATACCGAGAGAAGCTAACCAATGCACCGATTGGCTTGCCAAATATGCTCAATCCCGTGCAGTTGACTTTCATACTCTGGAAGAACCACCTCACCAACTCCGAAAAATTATCGATGAAGAGAAGAACAGGAACCAGACCGAGGACTCTGACTCGAGCTAGTAGCTCGACCGACCGATTATGTACCCTACTGTTGGCATCTTGCCTTGTTGTTTCTTTTGCTCTTGTTGGTTATTTGTGCGTAACACTTAAGTCTCTATTAACTCTTTATTTTAGTTAATTAAATTTCCCTTTCACCAAAAAAAAATCTACATGGTGCATGATAGCGGTATCCCCTTAAAAAAACAAACTAACGGCAATTTCATTGATGGTAACAAAGTGGCAGAAACTTCATCAGTACGAGAGGAGAACCCTATGGGTAATACATCTGGCCCATGGATGCTGGTTAAAAGGAACAACTCAAGTCGACGACCTTAACTAGGAAAGGAACAAAGCAGGGTTACTTCTCAAAACAGATTTGTTGGGCTAAATGTTAATGCAGACGTTACGAAAAAAAATCTTAACCACACCTCTACTAACCCACCCAGGATAAGACAACACGCTAAACACCAGGCCTACTCCCATGCTGATAAGAAATGTCAGGCGTCCGTACTAGGAAACTTCATAAAAGGCGCGGCTCATCCTCCCAGGAATGGTACGACAACGGAAAGTTTCTCGAGGACTAAGACACTTGACACAACAGCTGGTGCTATATTGGGTACAATAGGAGACAGGACTGATCACCGTATAGCTCAGCAGGTGTCGTCATCTGTGAACCCTCAGAGTGTGCCATCCAATAAAATGAGGATAGAAGGTACGTCGGCGTCTGACAGTGCCGAGGTAAGTAACCTATCCTATGCTACTATTTCCATTGATAACGTACTACCCACCCATACTGATAATAATACGGTTAAATCAACCATCCCCACTCGCCCTATAAAACCCATAATAGTAACTCACTGCCCCACAATAAGTTTCATAAACCCATTACGGCAAACTTAGTAAAACCTCCTGATCACCCCATCATCCATAATGGATGCCCCACCGTTCCCAGTTGCACTAATAGTCAACCTACCCATTCAGTACCTGAAACTGTTGAGGGGAAAGAAGGAGTTCATCATAGACCTAGAATCGGAATTGGTAATACTCACAACGATACGATGGAATGTAGCACAAGTACGTATCCTGCTCCGAACTCTAGTGGAAGGAGGGAAGGAGATGTCAATGAAGGGGAGACTGTTGGAAATGTCCTCAACCATGGAATCCATCAACAAGATTAACAATATGCTTCCATGGTCTCTTTTTATGGAACTCCCCATTTCCAATAACCTCAATTCTATGTCTTTTCTAAACTGGAACTGTAGAGGGGCGGGAAAATCCCTTTTCAAACCCACTTTCGCAGAACTTTGTAGTAATTTTAAACCCACCATTTTCATTCTTATCGAAACCCAAACTTCCTTCCACAACTTCTCTAACTTTTTCGAGGGTCTGGGATTCACCAACTGGGATATCTCCGAAACTAGAGGTCGTTCCAGGGGCATTTGGGTCTTATGAAATCAAAGATCCATACATCTGAATACCATCAATACCACGGACCAAGCCATTCACCTACTTGCCACCATCAAGGGGTACGATGATTGGCTCCTCTCGGCTATCTATGCTAGCCCAAATTACACACTCCGACAGAACCTCTGGAATAACCTCAAAACTCTTGCCAATGACCTTGATACTCCGTGGCTGGTCACGTGAGATTTTAATGATCACTTCGACCCATCTGAAGAGAGAAGCTTTTCCACTCAAAACAAAGACCCGAGATGTAAAAAGTTTGCGGATAACGTGAATTGTTGCAACCTTACCGACCTTGGCAGCACGGGTCCCCGCCTTACTTGGACCAACAGTCGTGATGGGTTTGCTAACACGCTCGTCATACTTGAGAGGTCGATGGCCAATCCCGCCTGGCGTCTTCAGTTCCCCGTTTTGAAGGTAAACACCCATCCATCTTCATCCCCCGCCCTTTTAGACTACTTGCATGTTGGTTTGAGCGTACTGATTTTCATAACATCATTTTGAATAACTGGAATACGAATCTTAATTTCCACCAAAATATTGATATCTGTATTCCCATCATTAAGCACTGGAATCACTCTATTTATGGTAATATAAACAATAGCAAAAAACATATCCTTCGAAGACTTAATGGTATCCAAATCGCCCAAGAAACGCATTTCTCCCATAATCTTAACATCCTGGAACAAAAACTCAAAAACGAATATAATGACATTCTGCGCCACGAGGAACTCCTCTGGAAACAGAAATCCCACATTAAGTGTCTTAGCGAGGGAGACAAAAATACCAAATTCTTCCATACGTCTACTATTATAAGAAGACGCTATAATAAGATCGATCGTATTAAGATTAACGGAGAGTGGATTGACAATTGTGATGACATCACCCTCCACACTAACAACTATTTTAAATCACTTTTTACCAAAACTAATAACCCATTTCCTAAAGATACGTTTACTGACTTCAACCACCATCGCTTTACCGATTTAGACAACAACATCTTTGACCACCCTCTTTCCCTTGAGGAGGTTAGGAGTTCTACATTCAACATGAATGGGTCCAAAGCCCCGGGGCCAGATGGCATCCAACCCATGTTCTATCATACGTTTTGGGAGACTACCAAACTCAATCTCTACAAATTCCTAAATGACTGCTTTATTTCTAGGTTCTTCCATGAGGAGGCTAATGATAGCCACATTACTTTGATCCCCAAACTGGATAATCCTGAAAACATCACTCAATTCAGACCTATAACCCTCTGTAATGTGCCTTATAAAATCCTGGCCAAAATCATTGTGAATAGACTCCGCCCGATTCTCTGCAGGATTATCAGTCCCAACCAAGCTAGTTTTCTTCCTGGTCGCCAGTCCTCGGACAATATCATCATTACTCGGGAAATAATTCACTCTCTTAATAAGAAAAAAGGCAAGAAAGGGGGTTCCATCTTCAAAATCGACCTTGAGAAAGCCTATGATAAGATTAGCTGGGACTTCTTGGACCACACCCTCCAATGGTTCAATGTTAGCCCTAACCTTAGACGTCTCATCATGAACTGCATCAACAGTGCATCCACCTCTGCTTTGTGGAATGGATCCCCCCTCCCGAACTTCAAACCCTCCAGAGGCCTGCGGCAGGGTCACCCCCTATCCCCCTACTTATTTGATATGTGCATGGAGTACCTGGGCTCCGCCATTAATTACCAGGTAGACCAGGGGAACTGGAAGGATCTCAGGGCATCCCCTAATAGCCCGACCATCTCCCACCTCTTCTTTTCCGATGACCTCATCCTCTTCACGGAAGCGTCCCCCTCCAGCTGCGATGTGGTCATGGAAACTCTACAAAACTTTTGCGGCATATCTGGCCAAACCCTCAGCCTCTCGAAATCTAAAATATACGTGTCACCTAATATTCCTAAACAATGTGCCTGTAATATTGCCAGAAGCTGTGGGATCAATATTACCAAAGATCTTGGCATGCATCTTGGTACAAACCTAATTCATGTGAAGGTCAATACAAGTCATTTCAACCATATCATTGAGAAAGTTCAAAAGCGACTCTCGGGATGGAAATCCAAGCTCTTATCTATGGCCGGTAGAACTACTCTTATTCAGGCCGTCACTTCTACCATCCCCGTCTACAATATGCAAACCTCGGTCTTCCCCAAAAGCATAAATGATAAACTTAATAGGAATTTCCTCTGAGGGGACACTGAAGACAAAAACAAGATCCACCTTATCAAGTGGAATACGGTCTGTCGCCCAAAAGTCTCTGGGGGACTGGGAATCAGGAGTAGCGAAGAAAATAATCGTGCCATTGTCTCTAAGATTGGTTGGAAACTTCTCAATGACAAAAACTCCCTTTGGGTTCGTGTTTTAATCTCGAAATATAAGACTCAAAATAAGCTCGACAATTGGACCAGAAAAACTCAGGCCTCCCATATCTGGAGAGGTATCCTTAAATGCAAGCAGGATATCGTCAAGAACACAAAATGGGTAATTGGCGATGTAAAGTCTACTAACATCTTCAATGACTGGTGGGCGGGCAACTCCCACATCCCAAAGAACCACAAAAATTACCCCGTGTCTATGGTTAGTGACCTGATCAGAGATGGGGTCTGGAACGAGCAATTGATCAAAGATACTTTTAATCATGATACTGCCAATCTTATCTTGGGAACCCCCCTCCCCCACACCCTCGAGAAAATTGATAGCCCTAGTTGGGGCCCATCCGCTAATGGAAAATTTACTATAAAATCGGCGTATGACACTCTTGTTAAGATCGACCTGAATACTTCCTCCCTAATCAACTGGAATAGCATGTGGAAACTTAAAATTCCAGAAAAGTTTAAAACCTTTCTCTGGCTTATTTTTCACAATAAATTACTTACTAATTGCCATAGATTCAAAAGACGCCTCACGGATTCAAAAAATGCGAGTTTTGTACGTATGATGAAGATATTGAACATGTGCTCAGGAACTGCTACCTTTCCACTACTGTGTGGTAGACCACCTACTCCCCCCGGGAGTGGAATAACCGTAGGTACACTTATTTTTTTGATTGGATTAAAGATAGTATATGGGACAATACTGTGCAGATGAGCAATAATCTCTTTATTTCTACTCTTTGGCGTATTTGGACTTCGCGTAATAAACGCATTTTTGAAAAAAATAATATCACCCCGACTATGGTCTGTACTAAGGCCAGTACCCTCGCTCGGGAACTGGATCTCATTTATAAATCCGCTACTAGTACGGACCACAACCCGGGTTATATATCTAACACCACTTTAAGTGATGCACCTTTTCAGGTTATGATATTTTCACGGATGGCAGTTATGACCCGTTTAGCAATATCGGGGGTTTTGGAGGCATGGTCAGCAGTAGCGAGCAACGATGGATCCTTGGGTTCAACGGAAAGATCATCGGAGACAGCAGTCCCATTAAGGCGGAGTTTGTGGGAATTCTTCACGGTTTGAATTGGGCTAAAATCAAGGGTTGGACAGGGTGCTTTGTGGGCAGTGACTGTTTGGATGTTGTGCGTATCCTCAACGGACAGGGCCTCCATAACCATCCACTGACGAGCATCATCGAGGAATGCATGGCCATCATGACTGAAATGGATATTAGGGTCACGCATATCAGGCGCTCCAACAATATATGGGCGTATGGCCTTGCCCGTCTTGGGAGGCGACATACACACAACTATGACGAGTATGATGAGGTCCCGGATTCTCTCCTGTAACTGCTTCAGAATATTGATAGGGGCAAGACTAGGGTCGTCATTCAGACCTGCACCGATCCGGTTTATCGCATTGCCACCGTTGGGGGCTACGTCCTTGATGATTTGGGCCATTGGAAGGTGGGTTTCTACGGTCGGCTTAGGGGAACCCCATCGCTTCTCCGTGCATTGATGGAGGGCCTTTATCACAGCCTGAACATGTCTAGGATGCGCGGATGGAAGGACATTGTGGTGGAAACTAGCTCGCATGCTATGATTGATATCTTCAAGGGTGTCTAGTACCGGAAAACTGACTTTGAAAATACCAGGGTCGACTGCTATGATCTTATGAGGATTATGGGGGTGGACTTTATCTATGCTAATCCTGGTATGATTCGGGGTGCGGACTGGTTGGCGCGCGAGGTGAAAGTTCAGGAGGAGGCCTTTGTGGAGATTGAAGACGTCCCAAATGGCATGCGGTGGACCCTTACCAAACCCACGATGTAGCTGGGTTCCTAACCCTCTCTGTCGCATTATTGCTGTGATGGTGATTATGTTGCTACTTTGATTTGTAGTTCCTTTTATTATTATCCCTATGTAACCTTTCATTTCAATGTTTACCAAAAAAAAAATTAACCTACTGAACCCGTACCTTGAACATTAGGAGACTGCTCCATCTCAGCATTTACTACTGTTGAAACATTCCCATAATTTCTTTTGTCCATTTCAGCGTGTAAGGAGAAATTAAGGCCCACATGATTTGAGACATTTGTTAAAGGTAATTGAGTGGCACATAGGGTGGCAACTGTTTTAGGAGACTTTGGGCTAGTGGGAATAGTATTAAGAACTTGAATTTCTTCACTGGTGAGTTGTTTCTCTAGACAAATATTATCAAAATTTTCTTTAGTATGCACCTTTTTCTTCTCTACATATACACCTTTTGCACTTTGTTCCTTTCTTAACGCATTCTTTATGGGATCTTCTGGACGAGGGTTTTTGAATAAGAATTTTGATTCATCGTGACATTTTTTCTTGCAGTAGCAACAGTATTCTGGGATATTCTCATAATCCACTAGTTGCCAGAATCCTTTAGAGCCACACCCAATCCATATTCCATGAGGGTTTTGCTCTAAGAGGTTTAATTAGACACAAACTCGGGTTGTACTTGGTCTAGCCATTGATGCTGTGGAAGAATCTAGTTTGAGAGGCATTCCTATTAGTTGGGCAATCGAGAATAAAGAAGATTTGGCAAAAAAATGGATGGGGAGATTTGGAAAGGATATCCAGATAGGAACAATAGGTGATTCCTCGTCTGGTTTAAAGTCTGCAGACCATCTGAAAGTTCTCATTGGGCAATGTTACCAAATTTTCTAGTCACCCCACCTCTTTTCCAAAAGGTTCTTGTGTATGATTTATAAATATTTGGTAAGTTGTTTTGTTTTGACCTCCTGAATTATTGATTTTTTCACCCAGCCCCTTTTCATAAAAAAAAAATGTTAATAAAACATGATTTTATTTATAAAAATGTTGCAAATTTGTTGCAAATAGGTTTTGTGAAAACATCAATAGTTTAGGAGGCTTTGTTGTAATTTATCCATTTTTAATTTGCATTAAACTCATCACACATGTTGTTGAAGTATAAGTATTTCGTAAAATTAGAGGGGTGATGTGTAAGATTCATAAAACAGAGTACATGTGAATAGTCGACATTGTGCATTTATCTTTTTTTGGATATTAAAAATACAGCAAATAAATGGCAAGTGTCAACCCTCATTAATAATCATTAAATGTATTTGTTGTTTATATAAAAAAAAAGGAGTATGATAAAATATTACCCTTTAATCGGGACATAATGTTTACTTTTACTCACTTCTAATTACAATTCCCCATTTAAAACATTTTTTCTGCCCCAAAACAGGCCAGTGTACAAATACTCCCATAACATTAGTAGCATAATGATACATTTCTCTCTAAATCAATTTGATGCAGGTAGCCATCTGACTCACTCGTTCAAAGGCATGACCAAGACCCATGAAATACCATGCATCACCACTTCAAATATTATTATTTTACTTAATCAGCACGTAACCCTAAGCCCCTCATTTTGGTTCAAACACTAGCAATTTCATTTACGCGGCTGAGCAAACCAGACTTGAAAATAAGCTACTGAATTGTCATCTATAAATAATTCAACCACAGGTATGTAAATGGATAGAGAAAATTCTTTGATTATATGTGTACATGATCATGATCACTTGTTTATTGTAAGAAATGGATCTATTCACATTTCAGTGGTCGTTTTGATTGTTTGGTTCCATTTATGTGCATTCAAAGTTTGAAATTGGTACATCCAGATGTAAAGCTTAAGTTTTAAGAAATGAATTAATATTTTATTTCCAAACTCTTCTCAGAAATTATAAGAATTTATGTATATGTAAATTTATCATTCTAAATTTTTGATAAGTAGAAAAAATGGAATTCAATGAGCAGGTCACGTGTCAAATAGTATTCCCTGTGTCCAACATTAGTAGTCGTCTTTTGAGAGTCTAATATTTTAAGATGAAAATTTACTTTTGAAATATATCATTCTAAATTTTTTTAATACCTTTACATTTAAAATGTACACTTGGATCATTGATTTGCCATGAATATTGTTTGGGTGGATTACTGTTAATCTCAATTCATTGTGAATATTACATTAAAAACAAAACTATCAATTTTATATAGGCTAAAAAGAAATGTGCGAATATTATTATGGAAATGACAGTGTTTAATAGTTTTTTTTTTGGTTTCATGACTTACATATTTTTCCACATATATGAATCTTGATAGTCGTGAGCATGGACTTTGGCCACAACTATAATATCGAAACCACGGGCTATATAGTACAAGAGCATTAATATGTGAAATAACGGCCACAAATGTGCATGCATGCATAAGTGACGGGGGGAAATATACAATATTCATGACTAATCGGTCTCTATGGCTCTCTCTAAAAAAACTAACTCTTTGCCTGAACGGGTAGTAACTATTTGCAAATAATATATTGATTCCTAATAATAAGGCTCTACATCAAAAGATATATGCGAATATTGACTAAAAATAAATGTGGGAATATTGTGGATCCCTATGCTTCCTAATCATAGGGATCTACAATAATTCCGAATTTGATATAGACTAAAAAGAAATGTGCGAATATTAATTTGGATATGACAGTGTTTAATAATTTTTTTTTTTGGTTTCATGATTTGCATATTTTTCCACATATATGAATCTTGATAGTGGTGACAATGGACTTTGTCCATGACTACATGAGTCCGGACAAACCAAATCGAACATTTAGAGTTTACTTTTCAATTATTGTTTGCTTTTTTATTTTAAATAATATGGAAGTGAACACTTCATTTGTCATTCTCGGTAAAAAAAATTATAGATTCCAGAATGGAACTGAGATCCAACTCAAATCGAACCAAGAAGTATTGAAAACACACAACAATCTTACACTCTTCCATCTACTCCATCATCAATGCTTGCTACAAGTGGTATGTGGGCACTATATTTATAGCCAAACTCGATTGGACCACATAACCGATTGGTTTCCCCCAGGTAGACTGATTAATACGACCCTTGCCCTCGTAAGGGTCGTATATACATACCATAGGCATTGTTCTCTTAGATTTTGCACCAAATAGGTTGAACAACTACTTGCCCAATTTTTTAAACACCTATGATGCACCAGAGAAATAGAGTGTTAGATTCCACAATTTATTAATTAACCATCTTTTAGACATTGCATCCTAAACTTTATAAATTCCCTAAATAAATTCTATAATTCATAATAAATTCGATAATTCCTCACATGAAACTTTATAATAACTTCCATAAATTATATTTCAACTTTCACTAACATAAATGAAACTTCATTCCTCACTTAAACAATTATAAAATTCAGGTCTTCACTTAAAATAATAGTTTAAATTCTGCCAATTTTTTGTAATTAATTAAATATATTTCTTTAAAATTAAGGAGTATTACAATACACATATGTGTGTAGTAATAAAATAGCGTACCATATGCATTAACACACCCGTGATAATTATCATCACGCCTTCAGGCAGGGGCTAGCTGCTTGTATAAGAATAATACATAAAAAAAAAAGGACTCTAGGACTCCAAAGGAAGTAACATTTTACATCCATTGTGATTTCCTATAACGGTTATAAAAATGGAAATAAAAATTCTAGAGAAGATACCATAACAAAATTTTGTTAAGAGTCCCAAATGCTCGAAAGTACGGCACCTTAATTTTGCATGTGTTTAAAAAAAAAAAAAGTATCTCCCTGAAATGCATCAAAGCACAAATCCATCACTTTAAATTCAAGCAAAAGAAATTTAAATGAGATAATGCTTTAGGTACAAACACATATCAAACAATGGGTCATAACAATGATTATTGCAACATCCGGAATCGAAATGATAAGTAAAGTTCAATGTGAAACCAGATAATAATAACCCACCCAAATCCTAAGTGCCATATCTCGTCGAAGCAACAGAAAATGTAACACTGTCAAACACAAAACAAAACAGAGAAAAACACAAAATGTAACACCGCCAAACACAAAATGTATGCTTCAACAATGATCGTTCTGAACCATAGAGAAAACGTTGATGGTCTGAGAGACATTGTCAAGAAAATGAGATTAAGTATGTTAGAATAGAAAATGAAACATAAGGGAGAAAATATCTTTATATGGCAACGTTGGAAGAATAGAATAAAAAATAATTTTAAATTAATCAAATAGGCAAACAAATAGGACCCAAAATACAAATGTTTAGAAGCGAGATATTATAGAATCGTATATAGTATATGAAAAAATCATAGAGAGAGATTAGGACTAAATAATTCAAAAATCAACAGCACTCATATAGAGAGAGTGAAATCCAAAAACCCAACTGTAATCCAAAATCTTATGAACAAAATAGGGATGATACTGCGAATGATGGTGTGGGAGAGGATATCTATCATATAGAATAAATTTAAACAAAAAAATTACTTTAAAACTTAACATTACTTTTATTTATGTTTCATACATGACATAAGTGAGTATGGAGATATATACAAGTGAGAAAAACGTAAGGACGTGTGCTAATGAAGCTAAGCATGGATAATCTTCAAGTGGTGTGTGGATCACGTAGTAAAAGTAAGCCTATATGTAATTATGATTGTATGAAATGAGCATGGAGAATATATACATGTGAGTGTGCGGTGATATATGGTGAACACGTATAAGTGAGTAAAAAGTGAAGCATGTGCCATGGAGGTGACATATACATGTGGTGAGAACAGAGCATGGTATAAATAAATAGGATGATAAGGATGAGATACATATATAAGATATGAGCATAAGAATAAGGATAATATACAAGTGGAGGTATATGTTCATATATTGAAAAGTAGGAGAGTGAATAAATAACACCCATGTAAAAATAGAGTCCAGTGTTATATAAAATTTCCTAGCAGAGTTGCCACTTTGGTCAATCAGGTCGGATTCCTTCGGTGTGGGCCCGCCTAGAAATCGGTGTGGAAGGGAAAACCTATAAAAGTCTCCCTCTCCTACATGCCATGCGCGTGTGGGTGATTCAAGGATAGGGGTGTCCTCTTTTCGTCCCTTGCATTAGTCTCTTCGCGGGTTACTTCAGATATAAAATTAGTCGTCGGATAATATGAAGGAATGGAGTCGACAACCTATTTTTCTTAAAATATGCCAAAAAAATATATCCGCCTCGAGAGATTGGAATCAAGGTCATATTGATGCATACGAAAAAGAGTGAATCAAGGGTCCGGGGACTAAGTTACGGAATGTGAATGTTTTAGCCACCCATTCCTCCCTTTTGGTCTCTCATAGGTTATGATAATATTCTCATTTTCTACAAAGTGTGATGTGTGTGTACATGTGTGTAATATAAATAACAGAATAAGGGAGTCATCTGACTCACGTCATGGGAAAGACGGAGTGGAATCATTCGGAGCAGTATACCCAAAAATAACATAAACATATGATGTGAGTGTTTATCAAATCACGAGTCAATATGAAAAGAGAATGTGCATGTCGTACAAGACACAAATATATAAGAGTTCATATAATATAAAATCATAAAACGGAAAGAGAGGACTCGAATCCCCGGATTGACCTGGGATGCTTATGTAGTCCAAGGGCATAAAATTCCACATAGTTCGATACATCACAAGAGTGTGGTTCAAGTCATAAACCCAAAGTTAAGATTTATTTTTGAGTGTTTTTGAAGAAAATATGTTCAATTGTAAAAGTTTTGAGAAAATGAGGAAGTCTTACTTTTGGAATTTACACGTAAACACTTTTTTTTGTCTTTTTGAATTTTTAATAAAATAAGTTATGAGAATACTAATAATAAATAGGATAAAGATATGTGTACCCACTTTGGTACACATATTTCATACCCAGTGCTCTAAATGCTTATACCTTAGTGTTGTGGATCCCGTCAGGGCAACAAGTACAACCCTCTATTACCTTGTCTTATTAGGCGGGTATGGAAAATGGGTAAGAAAGTGTGTATGTGTAGTGATGTTCTAATAAATATGGATATTAGTCGATGTGAAATAATGAAGATAAGACTAAAAAATATCAAAATAGAAATAATGTTAAATGAATAAACTAGAAAAGAGTTAGGAATAGACTTCCTATAAGACTTTTGAAATTGAATTTCGAAGGCATGTAGGTTGATTTTGTAGTGGTATAACGGTTGTAAAATGGGGTAAGGTAAGTGAGAAAAGATGGTAGGAAAGTAAGGTAAGATAAATGGAAAGAATCTTGAAAAATAGTGTTTTTGGAGAATCATGGTGCTCTCTGATTTTGAGAGAATATTTTGCATTGCTGAAAATGACTTCCTAAGAGTGAGGTCTTCGGCTCCAAAAATAATTCCATTTTAGGGTTAGGGGGTGTTGATCGTCATGGACCCTGGCCTACCTATCAGCATGGTGACTGCCTTTTGTGTAAGAAAAG
This sequence comes from Sambucus nigra, assembly GCA_949130495.1. Classification (NCBI taxonomy): domain Eukaryota; kingdom Viridiplantae; phylum Streptophyta; class Magnoliopsida; order Dipsacales; family Adoxaceae; genus Sambucus; species Sambucus nigra. The sequence continues at coordinate 647,757,128 of OX422215.1, read as the reverse complement.
TACACCCTGTCGTTAGGCAGGGGGTCTGGGTCACCTATAGGAAGTTCGGAATGGACTTTTCAAGAAAACGTGCATAAAATTTAAAGCGTAAGTTCGAATTTTTCATGATATGAACTGTTGGAAAGGGAATTCAGAGACATTCAAGAACCAATTCATCCACTGTCCATTTTAGGTGTTGACCAAAGTCAACCAGGGCTCGGAAGAGCAAAATGGTCTCTAGATGTTTTTTTCGAAAAACGGGTTGTGCATAAGAACCATGAGGCTGATTCGAGTATGGAACGAACCGTTAAAATGGGAAATCACAGCCCTTCAAGATTTCATTGAGCTTTGCTCATTCGAACCAGGAAGGTGATTTATGAAAAAATGGGACCATTGTAAAGGGAATTTATAGCCCTTCGAGGTTTCATTGAGCTTCTCTTAGGTTGAAGAGTTGACCAAAGTCAAATATGGGACAAAAGAGCTTGATGGTATCTAGATTCATACTCAAAATATGGCCTAGGGTTTGATAATAGTGGAGGAGTGTTAGGGACCTAAGGAGGTACTTAGGGGGGTTACTAGGATGTGGTGTCAGCATGCTGGAAGCTTGTTATAAAAAAATCTGTCATTTTGTACAAACAAAGTCTGATCACGTACCAACGATAAGTATAAAGTCGTTCAAATGACCTTACGATATTGTTAGAATGAACCTCACGAATTTTGAGAAAACCATCTTTACCTTTTCCTCATGGAAACTCTTGAAAACAATAAGATTCTCTCTCAAATTTAATGGAGCCTTTTTTCTTAGCAAAAACATTAATAAGCCTCTAGATAATAAAACCTCTTTTTTACATAAATCCATATACAGTCTTAATTATCTTGATCATAGTACTAAGATCAAACCCACACATATTATTCTATGTATTCTTAGTATGGTGAATTGTATACGACTAGGGGACAATTAAGGTTATATTCACATGGATCTCACGGGACCCATTTATACAGAGAGCATTGGTTGCAAAAGTATATTATGGTGATGGTCGATGACTTTTTGAGGTATTCTATCATGGAATTTCTTAGGAAAAAGTCGGATGCAATTGAGTTTCTAACAACAAAATGTTGTGTTATTTAAAATCAACTTGGATAATGATAAATCTTGTTGTAAGTGATAATAGCATGTAATTCATTGATGCCGATGGTGGAGAATTTTATGATGATTTAGGCATAAAACATGAATTATCTGTGTTATGTAAACAACAACACAATGGCTTAATTGAGCGAAAGAATAGAACTATTCAAAAGATGTCAAGGTCCATACTTATTGGTCATAATATGCCTCAGCATTTTTGAACAGTGGTTTACAGTGAATGACAAACGAAAAATAGGATTTATCTTCATCCAAACACCAATACACCTCATTTTGGACCAGGAAAAATCCCGATCTATTATATTTTCAAGTCTTTGAGATTGCTTTAACATTATTTGCAATAGAGAGAACTTGGTAATGTTTCACTCTATGACTTATGAGTGAATACTTTTAGGATATGTATTGAATAGTCAAGCATATATGGCTTAAAACCTTAAAATCTCCAAGATTACGAAAATGGATAAATGTCATAATTAAAGATGATGCTACTGAAACATTTATCGAGAACGATCTCACTTGTGAGAATGATGCACCCCTAGTGATGATATAATTATTTCTCATAATGACATAGTGGACCCCTTTCATAACAAAAGGGATCCACCCTCTTGGGTTCGTAAGAGTCATGACCCTACTAACATTCTTGGAGATATTAAGCATGGAGCTAAAACCCATGCTCTAAGGTTATGCCCCCCCCCCCCCACCCACCCCAGCGACTTTGATTGTACTCATATGATTTGGTGACATGGTATAATCCAATTGGGCTCTAGGATTATTAAGGTGGATCATAAGCCAAATTTGGGTAATACATTGGCCCTAGGGCAATTGAACTGGAATTATATGGCTTAAAATGATTTTAGATTTTTGTTAATCATTCAAACGAAGGGCAGTGTCATTTGAACAAGAAAGGTTGTGTCGTTCGAATAAGGTTCAAACGACCTTCTAATGACTAGGATTGGGATACCAAAGTGAATTTTTTGTTAGGGTGTTTTATATTTTTGTCAAGTGAACTCAATTTTGGCACATTTTTAAACAGTGCTAAATTTTGGTACAATTTTAAATGCTTCGGATTGTCATTAAACCGTGTCAGAATTTGCCACTGTTTTAAACTCTGCCAGATTTTTAATATTAGGGTGTGCCACATTGCTATTTTTGGTGTATTGTATTGGTTTTTTCATAGTAAGAGCTTACCTACGGACTGATGTTACAGTTATCTCGCATTCTAAGGGAGTGCGACCCGCTATTTATACCAAGTAGTAAGGTAAATCCCCTTTTCAAGGTCCATTAACAATGAAGGACCCGTAAATCATCTTAACTAATGAAAAAAAACTTCAGTTAGATCTTATATACTGGTGTTAAGGCTCGTAGGTGGTCTCTTGAGACATAACTCTGAAGATGTAATAAATATTGTGTTATTTTTCATTAGAGTTTGGCCTACTATGTCTCGCCATAAAATTTTGAGCCATGCACAAATCGAGCCAAACATAATGATTTATCTAGATAAAATACAGATAGATTATTTACATCAAAGATTCCACACGCAAATTCTGAAGAGTGAAGACTATATTTGTTGGCTAAATAATATACCCAAGAGGGGCTGAATAGGGTATTCACTTATTCAATGGAAATTTAAAAACTTTGAACAACTTTATTTTGGATCAATTGTAATATGATGAATTATTTCAACTTAAAAAATTAATCAAGTGATATAATGAATAATATAATACAAATATTAAGGAGACAAAGAGAGTCTAGAGAAAATTTACAAATCAAAATATTAATACGATTCATCCTAAACCTACAGCCATGCGCAAGACAGTACTCAAGAATATTCACTATCTATGATTCATTAAGGTAGAACCAGTGACCTCACAATCATTATCAAACTTGAAAACCGCAACTAATAAGAAATTAAACTCATCCTTGACTAAAAAGAATATATGCAAGATCCCACGGTCTAATCCCACATTGATTCCCCGCAACTAAGACACTACTTGTCATGAAAATACAATGAAATTCAACCGTTGAAACAACAATGAGTTTCAATAGTGGTGAATAAAAGGTTTGTATTCATAAACTTCCAATAGTGCTAAATAAACAGTTTTTCACTCTAAGGGATTTTTTCTCATCTCGTGTGTTTTTTATATGTTTGGATTGAAAATTGCAGATCTACATTTGAACACAACTGGAATACACACCACAGTTAATTCAAGATTAAAATTTGATTAGAAATTGAATTTTTGTGTGTGACAATTAATTGTATGAATCAATAGATTAATTCCCTAGCATTCTTACAAAAACTATAATATTGTCAAGTTTAAGATTACTCCATTTTGATATATGTTGATCAAATAAGTTAGTATTCATATGAGTAGAACCTTTTTATGTCTAGGTTATCACTACTCATGATTTCTTAATAGTTGTGAAGATTAAAGAAATGTGTCTTCAATTAGTTTGAGAAACAAATGATAAATTTCAACAAAAACCTTGTGTTTAAGCATTTTATGGAATAAAATGTTTCAAAATAAGTATTTCCCTTGATAAGCTTTTTTTAGGATAAATCTTAAAGCATTCTTGTAAAATGAAGATTCTTTAAATTTAGACATTTAAACATGTGCATGAACAAAAAATGTATTTTTAGCATTGGAAGCAATGGATTTACAAATGTTAGGGGAATTCATGTGATAATTACGTGTAAAATTCATTCTTATGGATTTCTAGACTTAAAATTAATCTTCGCATGTATATATAAACTTGTAGTATTTTGATAATGAGAACATAAACAAGTTTAATGGAAGTTTTAGCGAGTGTTAAATTGTAATAAAGAAAATAAAAAATTTATCTCTTAAAGTGTATTAATAACTATAGAAAATATGGTGAGTCGGTATTTCAAGAACACATGTGAATATAAAGGAAATACGATTTTTTTTTTGTAAATTAGTCTCCAAAATGCCAAAAGATTTTCTGAGTAAAGAAATTAATGAAATAAAGAGATTTTCTTAGTTGGCAGAAAAAGGTATTGTTTGTATGGTGCATTATATATATACATAGAACGTTACATATCTTTCTCATTTCTATTGAGAATTATGAGAATGAGGGTATAAATACCAATCTCATATCAAAAGCAAACTGTTTTTAATACCCATTTTTATACTTGTTTGCTATTTATATACTTGTTTGACTTATCTATTATACAATTCATCATACACCAAAAAAATGAATAATGATAAACTCCCCGAAAGGGAGTGTACCGATTCCCTACCCAATTTGATCATCACCCTTAATTTCATGCCAAAACAATCCTCACCCTTAATGTATTTTTAAAAAATAATACATTAGCAAAAGATTAATAAATAGCTAGAGTTATGATTTAATGGATCAATTACCAAAAGTCCCTCAAACATTTTTTAATACACATTTAGTCCAATCCTTTTTATTTTGTTCCAAAAAGTCCTCAAACACTAATTTAACCAATATTCTCTTATTTTTATAAGTTCGCATCAGCGACACACATTGAGTGTTTTTTTTTCAACAGTAAACATAGTTTTTTTATTTATATTAGAAAATTTTGTTTTAATTTTACTTGACATTAGATAGGACATAAAACTAATATTAGATAGACATAAAACTGATTTTATCAACAAAAAAAAAACACCGAAAAAAAAGTGTTAAAACTGATTTTAAAAAAAATATGTTTCTTTTATTTTAATTTAGTCATGTTCGTGTTACGGTTTATATATATATATATATATATATATATATATATATAAGCACTTTTTTAACATAAAAAAATACATTTTTTTATATAAAAAATACATCTTTTTTATACAACAAAACATGTTTTTAATTAATAAAAAAATAAAAAAACAAATAAGACCGATTTTATAAAAAAAGATATAAAATTGATTTAAAAAAAAGAACTAATTTTAATGATATAAAATTATCTAAACAAAGATATGAAATTATCTATAAAACTGATTTTTAAAAAATGAAAATAGAGAGGCATTCGGTATGAAATCGGTAATGTTTGTTGAAGTAAAAGATAGTGTTATGAACACACATAAATGAAGCTTAAAACTATTTCGTTTGTGTGTTATGAACTGTGCATACGAAGCTTCACATAGAAACGTTTGTTGTAAGGCGGGTATATTACCTCTAAACTTAAGAAAAGTAAAAAGAAAATAACCTGAAGAAAAGTTGTGTAGATAGTAGTTTTAAGCTCTGTACATAGTATATATCAGCCAAGTTGCTGATATTATGTACCCAGCTGAGTTGCTGATATTATGTACATAGTATATATCAGCCAAGTTTTGAAGACCCATGAGTCATATATTATGTACCCAGCTAATATCATCAATGATGATATCATATTATGTACCCAGCTAATATCAGTTAATATCATTGACGATTTGTAGTAACAGTATATATTGTTAGAAAATTGGACTATTATAAAGCTGTCAAGATTTTCCTGGACAGATTTTTGAGCAACTTTGAGCTCAAATTTAAGTGGGACCCACACTACGAAAATCATGGGACACTATACGAATGCGTTTTCCTCCGCAAGGAGGTTAATGTAGTATATTCGCATGTCCAATTTTATTAAGTTATGAATGATAAATATGTCCCCAAAGTGGTTCACAAAGCAATGAAAGTTAATAAATTGGGTATGTTTTAACTCTTGTCCCACATTGGAAGAGTAGTGAAAATTTGATGAGTTAATAACACCCCAAGTATGGACTAAGGCTTGGATGCCTTGGAGTATCCCAACTCTTTAAAGGGGAGATGACCTAAGCTATGCACAGGTTGACTTTCGGTCAAAAGTACACGCGTGCGCGTCCGATTGGCCTGGCTCGGGCTCGGGCTTATAAAAATCTCCTACTTTTTTAGGCCGAATTAATTTAGCTTTCTGGGCTTTAATTATTAATTAATTACGAAATTAATTAATTAATTAATTAGTAAACTGTTGGCAGTTATTGTCAACCGTCAACAGTTAATTTCGTTTAACTGTTTTTTGACAGTTATTGTTACTTTGCTATAAATACATATGCCTACCTCCGTTTTTATTACAATGAAAAATTTCCCTCCTCCAGAATTGCTGTCATATTTATTCCAGAAAATTCCTGTCATATCTGTTCCAAAAATTCTTTTTCCTGCATAACATCTCTTGCATTGTTGTTAAGTAAAAGCCACAGAATTTGAGTTCGTTGAAATTAATTATTACTGTGCTACATAATTAATTGGAAAATCCGTTCTATCTTGGGAGACAATATTCATCAACCTCGGAGCATATTGGAGGGAATAATTTGTCTTAAGGAGACTGTTCTAAATAGGGCTCGGATTATATCTTTTTATTTCTATTATTGTTTCTGCAAATTCAAGTAAGTTCTTATTTTCTGTAATTTCATTTTTTATTTTTGTAATTATATTACAATTTATAATTTTATACAATAGTTATTAATAAATAGTAGACATAACATATATTAGCTAATATCATCAACGATTTGTAGTAACATATCTGAGTTCGTACTGTTATATAAACATATCTGAGTTTGTAGTAACAGTATATATAAACATATCTGAGTTTTGTAAACCGAGTTTTGAAGACCAAGTTATGTAGTTTGTACTGTTATGCTGAAATATATAAGCCAAGTTATGTACGTCACTGTTATGCTGATATATACAACCCATTATAGACAAGTTTTGAAGACCAAGTTATGCTGATATATATAAGCCAAGTTATGTAAACCCAGTTTTGAAGACCAAACGATTTGTCCGTGAGGAACGCATAAACCCAGTATAACAGTAGCGATGATAAACCCAACATAGACCCCATAATGAACGCATAAACCCAAATATGTTTATAAACCCAGATATAGTTTGAAGTGAAGATTTGTCCGTAATGAACACATAAACCCAACATAAACCCGGTAATGAAGGCATAAACATAAACCAAACGATTTGTCCGTAATGAACGCATAAATGCATAAAACCCAATGATTATATTATGTAGTTCGTGTAACAGTATATATCAGCAAATGAACTACAATGAAGGCACACTGGGATGTTCGTAATGTATATATCAGCAACGATGATATTTGCAGATCGAGAATAAACGCATAAACCCAGTATATATCAGCAATGATGATATTATGTAGTTCGTGTAACAGTATATATGAGGAAACCTAGTATAAACATATCTGATTTTTTTACACGGACACGAACTACAATGAACGCATGTCCGTGTAAATATAAACCTAGTATAAACGCAAAAACCCAGTATAAATACAGTATATATAAGCAACAATGAAGGCAAAAACTCATCGACAAACTACGACAGCTTCAACTTCAGCTTCTCTTGGGTTTTGGAGGGGATGGTGTGAAGTACATAGTTTGAATTGATGATATAGACAAAGTCCATATCTTAGGTTGTAGCTCAGTCACTCTATGATTGTAAGTCCTATTGTGTAGTGCGTCCGCAACCCATAGCCCCCAGATTCTCAACCATGGTTGAAAACCCCCACATTCAATCTCAACCATCCATTGAAAAACTTCTAAAGTGATATCATCATTTGATTTTATGACATACATAAATTTTTTATTTTATTATATAGATATATTAAAATAATGTTTATAAATATAAATTATTTTTTTGAATAGTACTATTTTTATAAAATTATAAATATATAATAATTTTTTATAAAACTATTGTGTTAACACCTTTTTATATTTTTTTTAATAAACCTAATTTTATAAAGATAAGTATAAAATATTTAATTTTATATAAAAATTATTTTTTTTAAAGTAGCTTTCTAAAAACAGTAGTTTTTAACTTCATTTCTTTATATAATTTTTTTTAAACGGTTGTTCTATAAATATACATACAATTTTTATTAACAAAAAAATATTTTTATAAAGCAATATTAACATTACCGTTTTAGAAAATTGTACATTTTTTGATAATTTTTTTTTTTACTTATATATCAAATTTCTTTATTATATAAATATTAACATTTATTAATTGAGGGAAAAGATATTTCATATAAAAAAACTTTTATATGGAGAGAGATCATTTTTAACAACTCTTTGCATTTGGTGTGGATAGATGGCATAATAACGTGAGGAGACACCATATATATATATATTAGCGGAATATCCGTACTTGAAGGCACGACAAAAATTTCCAAAGCGAAATGCCCGTGCCTGAAGGCACGCATATAATTTTAAAAAGTATAAAATTGTTTATAATGTGTATAATAAATATTTTATATATTATAAGGGTAAAATTTTCAAAGTATGTAATTGAAAAATAGCAAAAAAATTCAATCTATGTAATAGCAAAACAGCAAAAATTTCGTTACCCAACAAAACAAAGTACAATGCATTTGTCTTTAATAAATTTATCTTTAATATTCTTTAAAGTGCATTTGTTGTTAATAAATTTAAAAATAAAAATTTTTAATCTTGCGTAAGTTTATTAATAATCGTGACAATCACATACTTTTTTTACAACACCTTCATCATATCTTAAAAAAATATGTGTTTCTCCCAATTATTAATAATTTTGTATTACATTACATGACATAAAGCGGCACATACTTTTATCACAACACATAATTACTGGTCATATTGCATGGCGTGTTATACTTATGCAAGATATTATTAAAAAAGGAAACAACTATTCTCACACCCATTATGTCTTCCCCCGCACCCTTTGGGTAATAAATGTCAATTGTGCCCACAGGTTTATAAAATCTAAATGTCCAATTTTTTCACCTCCAACTAAAACAAAAATATTTGACAAAAAGAAATATGTTCAATAAAAAGCTGTTTTTTATAAATAAATAAATAAATAAACTATTTATAAAACCTAAAATCTTATCTATTTTTTCTATTAAAAAACTGTTTATAAAATGTAAAATTATTTTCTGAAGAAACTGTTTTCTTAATAAAATAATTGTTCAAATCCATATTTTGTACTATTTTAACAATAATGTTTTTACTATTTTAAAAAAATATGATATGCATCATCGGTATGTATAAGTGGTCGGACTGCCTATACATACCGTCGGCACGAACCATTTTTTTTAAATAGTAAAAATATTATTTTTAAAAAAGTAAAAGAAATAGTTTAACTAAAAAATAAATAATGAAACAGATTTCTAAATAAATAAATGAAACAGTTTTTAAATAAATAAAAGAAATATTTTTTAATTAAAAATAGATAAGATTTTACCTTTTATAAAAAAAATATAATAAAAAACAATATTTTTATTAAAAATATAATTTTTTATTTTTTATCAAATGTATTTATTTTAATTAGAGGTGAAAAAATTGTACATTTAGAGTGTATAAACTTAAGGACACAATTATCATTTAATACTCAAAAGGTGTGGCGAAATATATAGAGAACTTGAGAATAGCTATTCCGTTAATAAACTTTAATTATGTTTGTCACAATTATATTCTTTACAGTGCATTTGCCACGCATCATACTTTTATCGCATTACATAATTATTGGTCATGACACGTAGTACAGTGATAATTTCATGCTCAATATATTATTGTGATGTGTTTTAGCAGCGCACGCAATATACAACCTAATGTATTATCGTACTATTGCTGGCATGACTCGAGAGCACAAAAAAATATGAGTAATTCTTGATGCCTGCCATTTTGTATTGTCCAACGACCGCATGCAACCTTTTTTTTTCTCTCTTTTGTTTTTGATAAATTAATATAAAAATAGTTTTTTATAAAAAAAATACTGTTTTCCTATTAGTATAAAAAATTCTTATTCTTTTTTTTTTCTTTTTAGTTTCTTATTCTTTCTTTTTTCTTTTTAGTGTCTTATTCTTATGTGTTTAACAATTGATATAAAAAAAGTTTTCTATATAAAAAAAACAATTTTTCTATTCATATATGAAAAAGTTTTTTTTATTGAAAGTAAACAGTTTTTTATTCAAATTAAAAAAATATTTTATTCATAAATAAAAAAAATATGTTTATTGACATGATGTCGCGATTTATTAGTGGCGCTGGCGCGAACCCACGTTCCCGGACCCACATTATTTGTTGAATGTGGGGTCGCGCTAGCGATACTAATCAATGGCGATATTTTATTAACATGACATCGCAATTGATTAGTAGTGCTGACACGGACCCACATTTCGTACCCACATCATTTGTTAAAGGTTGGTCCGAGCTAGCGACACTAATTAATCTCTATATTTTTTTAAATATCATGATTAATTAGTGCGTCTTGTACAGACCCACATTTCCAGACCCACATCATTTTTTGAATGTGGATCCGCGTCAACAACACTAATTAATCGAGATATTTTATTTACAGCAAATTAAAAAAAAATATGAAAAAAAAAAATTAATGTTGTTTTTAATTAAAAAAGAACTGTATTTTTTTAATAAAAAACTGTTTTTTTAGCAACAAAAGAATAAAAAACTAAAAAAAAAAGACAAAATGCAGTCGCAGGGCGATTTGTGGCACTAAATACATGTAGAATCACTCAAAATATATTACTATTATCATTAGTGCCACTGAAGAAATAATGGGACATTGAAATGACTGCACACTGTCTTTGATAAAGCTGCACACTACACTTTGTTTTACATGTTTCTATTGTTTTATACTGATCTAAAGTCGTAAAGAGAGATTTTTTATTTTTAAAATAATATTTTCGGGAATATTTTTTCAATCTTCAAACTTAATTTATGGGCTGCCTATTTAGAGTAAGTAAGATAGGACATCTTGATCTTTCGCTTGTAATAAATGTGGTATGCTATTGTCCTTTCTTATTTTTTTTTTTTGGGTTAACAATGAAAAGTAAATGATTAAGGTTCTTTTACATCAAATCGAAACATAAGCCATCGAGGCAAAGCAGAAAAGAACAGATAACACGGACTGAACAAACAGTCAAGCATCCCCACACTACACCATAGGATTCTCGAGAATCCATCGCATGCCACTCGGAACCTCGTCAATTTCCACGATCGCCTCTTCATGCAGCTTAGCCTCGCGAGCCAACCAATCGGCACCACGGATCCTCCCCGGATGTGAGTAGATGAAGTCAGCTCCCACAAAACGCATCTGTTCATAGCAGTCTATCCTTATGTTCTCAAAGTCCGACTCGATGTATTGGACCCCCTTGAACAAATCAATGAGCTCATGGGAGTCGGTCTCAACCATGACATCTTTCCATCCTCGCATTCTGGCCATATTCAGGCTGTGGAAAAGTCCCTCCATCAGTGCACGAATTAAGGAAGGGGTGCCTCTTAGTTTTCCGTAGCACCCACCTTTCCACTGTCCTTTGTCATCCAGGGCATAGCTCCCAAAAGTGGCTATGCGGTAAATACGGTCAACGCTCGCCTGGATCGCAATCTTCGTGTTCTTTGGATCCTCATGCTCAAGAATGCCGAATAATGCCTCCGGAGTCTCCTCGTATTCCGTGTAGTCGTGAATCTGTTGCCTACCAAGTCTGGCCAGGCCATCCGCCCACATGTTATTGGTGCGCCTGATGTGGTTGACACCGATCTCCATTTCATCTATTATAGCCATACACTCCTCGATAATGTTGGTGGGAGGATGGTTTCTGTGTTCACGTCTTTTAAGGATTTGCACGGCATCGAGACAGTCACTGCGGATGGTGCACCCCTTCCACCCCTTAATTCTAGCCAGGTTGAGTCCATGAAGAATCCCAACGAACTCAGCTTTTAGTGGGCTGCACTCGCCACGGATCTTATCGTTGAAACGCAAAATCCACCGTTGCTCATTATTGCTCACCATACCACCAAACCCACCCATTTTGCTGAGCGGGTCATAACTTCCATCAGTGAAGATCTCATAACTTGCATCTTGACAAGAGCTCAATATATTGTCAGTAATCTTACCCGGGGTATGGTTTATGACAGAGGGAGGCTTGGTACAAAGAGCCAACTCTTTAGCCAAGGCTCTGGACTTGGCACAAACCATATCCGGGGTGAAATCAATCTTTTCAAAAATGCGTTTATTACGCGCAGTCCAGATATTCCATAAAGTAGAAATAAAAATAAATTCACCATTCGGTTTGGGATTGTCCCATATATTATTTTTAACCCAATCAGTAAAGTTCAAACGTTGGTGGGAAGCCCACACTCTGGGAGTGTAGATAGTCCTCCAAACAGTATTGGCAAGATGGCAGTTTTTAAGAACATGTTCAATATTTTCATCGAACGCACAAAAGTCACATTTTTTAGAGTTGGTTAGGCGTCTTTTGAATCTTTGGCAGTTAGTAAGGATCTTATTGTGGAAAATGAGCCAAATAAAAGTTTTAAATTTTTGGGGGATATTGCCTTTCCAAATGCGCTTCCAATTAATAAGCGAGGAAGTATTAAGGTCGAGCTTAACTTTTGTTTCATAGAAAGATTTTATTGTGAATTTTCCATTAACGGTGGGGCCCCAGCTAGGACTGTCCTCTTTCTCCGTAGTGCGAGGGAGGGTATAACCTAAGATCATGTTGGCAGTATTGTTATTGAAGTTATCCTTTATAATTTGATCATTCCAGGCACCGTTAGTGATCAACTCACTAACCATAGATATATTAGCATTATTGTGGGACCTTGAAATGAGAGAGTCTCCCGTCCACCAGTCATTGAAAATATCCGTAGACTTGCCATTGCCGATCACCCATTTGGTGTTTTTAACGATGTCTTTTTTACATTTTATGAGGCCTCTCCAAACATGAGAGGCATTTGCTTTTTTGTTCCAGTATCTCGGGTTATCATGCGTTTTATACTTGGCACTGAGAACACGGACCCATAGAGAGTTTTTGTCATTCATCATCTTCCAGCCAATTTTCGATATAATGGCATAGTTATTGGCTTCGCTGGATCTAAGTCCCAGTCCCCCCACCTCTTTCGGGCGACAAACGGTATCCCAATTGATCAGATGGATTTTCTTAGTGTCGTTCGAGTCCCCCCAGAGGAAATCCCTATTAAGTTTGTCGAGTTTATCATTGGTCTTTTTAGGGAACAGAGCATTTTGCATATTATAGACGGGGATGGTGGCGGAGACAGCCTGTATGAGAGTAGCTCTCCCAGCCAGGGATAGGAGTTTGGTTTTCCAACCAGAAAGTCTTTTTTGGACCTTGTCGATAACATGTTTGAAGTGATTTGTTGTGGTTCTACCATGAATGAGATTTGTGCCAAGGTAGATGCCCAGATCATTGGTGATGCTTATCCCACATCGTCTACTAATGTCCTGGGCACATTGCCTGTGGATGTTCGACGAGATGTAAATTTTTGATTTGGACAGGCTCAAAGATTGCCCCGATATATCGCAGAACTGATTTAGTGTTTTCATGACGACGTCGCAGCACGGTTGAGTAGCCTCGGTGAACAGAATGAGGTCATCAGCAAAGAACAGGTGCGAAATAATCGGACCAGTAGGGGAGGCCCTAAGACCTTTCCATTTCCCCTTTTCCACTTGCTTGTTAATAGCAGCCCCCAGGTAGTCCATGCACATGACAAAGATATGGAGATAGAGGGTCACCCTGTCTGAGGCCTCTAGATGGTTTAAATTGAGGGAGAGGGGCCCCATTCCAAAGGATGGAGGTGGACGCACTCGTAATGCAGTTGCGGATGAGTTGTATAATATTTGGGTTGACATTAAACCAGGTGAGAACCTGATCTAAGAACTCCCAGCTAATCTTATCATAGGATTTCTCAAGATCAATTTTAAAAATGGCGCCCCCTTTTTTTCCTTTTTTCATATTAAGAGAGTGGATGATCTCTTGTGTAATAATGATGTTATCAGAAGTTTGGCGTCCAGGCAGGAAACTAGCCTGGTTCGGGCTGATAATTTTGCAAAGAGTAGGGCGAAGCCTATTCACGATAATTTTAGCAAGAATTTTATATGGGACATTACATAGGGTAATAGGCCTAAACTGGGTGATGCTTTCGGGGTTGTCAATTTTGGGGATGAGGGTGACATGGCTATTATTGGCCTGTTCGGGGAAATTAAAGGATTTAAAGCAATCGTTCATAAATTTAAACAGACTACATTTAGTAGCTTCCCAAAAGGTGTGGTAGAAGATAGGTTGAATACCGTCAGGGCCTGGGGCTTTTAATCCGTTCATGCTAAAAACGGCGCGCTTGATCTCATCAAGAGATAGGGGGTGGTCCAATATGTTATTATCAGTGCTCTCGAAACAGGGGTGATTAAAATTAACAAAATTACCATTAGTATTGTAGGACTTGGAAAATAGAGATATAAAGTAATTGTTAGTGTGAAGCATAATTTTCTTAGTATCGTCCTCCCATTCATTATCAATTTTAATCATGTCAATCTTATTGTGACGTCTTCTGATAATCGTGGACGTGTGGAAGAATTTGGTGTTTTTATCTCCTTCTCTCAACCACTTAATACGGGATTTTTGTTTCCAAAGAAGCTCTTCCTGGCGAAGAATGTCGTTATAGTCATTAATCAGTTGTTTTTCAAGACTTTCAAGGTTGTGAGAGAAAAGGGTTTCTTGGGCAATTTGGATTCCCCTAATTCTACGAAGAATGCGTTTTTTGGTAGTGTTAATGTGGCCGTAAACCGAGTGGTTCCACTGTTTAATAATCGGAATACAAGTGTTAATATTATGGAGTAAATTCCTATTACTAATCCAGTTATTTAACACAATATTAAGGAAGTCAGGACGTTCGAACCAGCAAGCAAGTAATCTAAAAGGGCGGGGGATGAGGGAGTTAGAATTTTTACCTTCAATATTAATTATCATGGGGCAGTGATCGGACGCAGTGCGAGGTATATTGTCCACGACCGCATCAGGGAAGAGAATGCGCCAATCAGGGTTGGCAAGAGCCCGATCAAGTCTGACAAGGGTCTTCGCAGCACCACCCCTACTGTTAGTCCAGGTGAGACGTGGGCCCGTGCAACCAAGGTCAGTAAGATTGCATTTGTTGATATTATCAACAAATTTGTTACATCTAGAGTCATTGTTGTGGCTGGAATAACTTCTTTTTTCCGAGGCATCGCCGTGGTCGTTGAAGTCACCCGTGGCCAGCCAGGGGGTGTCGAGGTCCTGCGCCAGATTTTTCAGGTTGTGCCAGAGATTTTGGCAAAGTGTATGGTTAGGACTAGCATATATAGCAGACATTAGACAATCATCGTAACCTTTGAGGGTTACAAGGAGGTGGATGGACTGATTAGAGACATCAATCGGGCGAAGTTTTATTGTGTTTTGATTCCACAGGACCCAAATGCCACCCGAACGACCCCGGGCTTCGGATATCTCCCAGTCGGAGAAACCCATATTCTCAAAATACCTAGAAAAATTGGCAAAATCTGTTTGAGTTTCCATGAGGATGATAACTTTAGGTTTGAAGTTATTACAAAGTTCGGCGAAGGTGGGTTTAAATAGGGGTTTGCAGGCCCCTCTGCAGTTCCATGTGAGCACAGACATAGAAACAAGATATTTAGGGATGGGAAGATCCTTAGAACTGGTCCACGGGAGGTCGTTTTTAATCCTGGTGATGGATTCCTTGGTTGAGGACACCTTGAGTAGTCTCCCCAGCATTATTGTATCTTCCTCCTCGGTCTGTTCCAAGGTCCGGATCACAATCCGGGTTTGTGCAACACTCCACATGATCCTCGTGTTGATAGCTGTTTCCGTCCCCAGATTTATGGAGAACTCTTTCATCCCCTCTATCAGGCAAAGATTTTGCACTGTTAGGTTGCCTAGTAAGGCAATAGCAAATGGGGGAGCATCCATGGGAAGGGCGAGTATTAGTCGACTGGATAACTTTAGTTGGAACGTTAATAACAGGACATCCACTGAGAACTGGATGTTGAGTTATAGTATGTTGAGTTTTGTTGGTTTCTAGCTTATTTATATTATTTTCAACAATCGCATTAATGAATTTGACCGAGTAGTTAGCGTGATTATTGAAGAGGGGAGTACGTACCTGTTAAGGACTTACCCGTCCCTTCCATCCCGTGTACAGGCCTTTCAGTTGTGGATGTAGAGGTTCCATACTTAGTTTGCTTCACCACGTTATCATCTAGCAGCATGGTATTGTCAGTATGTAGAAGATTTCCTGTGGAAGCTAATATGGCAGCGGTAGTTGACGTCAGGGAGGAGTTGACGTTTCTGTCTTTCGCATGTCCTTGATTTGCACTTTGGTGCCCCGCGTTTGCCACGTTAGTATCTGTTACTTGTGTTCTTCTTGTGTGTGCAGGTGGGACCCTTTCCTTAATGAAGTCACCCAGGATGACCGTACTTTGACGCCGTAAATCTTGTACGACATTAATTCCCGTTTTCGAATTTTGCTTTGCTCTTTGGTTTTGTAGCGTGGTACCATGAGGTTTCCCATGCTGATAGTTTTCGTCCAGGCTGGCATACCTATTCCCACTTGTTCCTCCGTACCTGTTACTTTTCTCATTACCCATGTAGCGCCGGCTATTCTGTACGTGATTTCTTTTTTTCACTAACATCCACGGGCCAAAGCGGGAGCCCCCTGGATCCACACTTCCAATATCCAGCGTGTAATCAGCACTACAGGTAGGTACAGTTGGGTTACCGTTATGGCCGGACTGTGGTGCATTGTTTCTGCTATTTGTTATCCCCTCCGCCTCCGGTAAGTTCTGCTTGTCCGTCGGCGTTTGCTCACCCAGAGGAGGATTCCGAGAATGGCAGAACTCGCTTTTATGGCCAATTCTTCCACATGAGAAATAGAGATAGGGTAGGAACTCGTATTCAACCCTATATTTTCTTCCATCCAAGTTGTAGCAAGGGATTAATGGTTTAGCTAGATCCACCTCAATGCAGATGCGGGCATATTTTCCCCGAGAGGAGGATATAGAGTTAAAATCTGTTTTTATTGGCTTGCCCAGCTTGCTGGCAATGTGGAATAGAATTTTTTCGTCAAACCATTCTATAGGTAATCTTGGGAGTCTTGCCCATAGTGCAGTAGTAACGCTAGTGTTCTCCGTAGGGTTGAAGTTTGGGGTCCAGTTTCTAACGATGAGGTAGTGGCCATTGATAATCCAGGGGCCACCAGTGAGCACATTCAGGTAATCTTCCTTCATAGAGAATTTGAACAGAAAATGTCCCTCTTCTAGGTCAATGACCTCGAATTCTCCTTGCAGTTTCCAAATATTAGGTGCTTTGTTAACCAGAAGCTTAAAACCAATATTTCGTCCAAGTAAGATAACAATCACACTTTCTTTCCATCTTCTCCTCAGTTTTTCCACATGTTGTTTAGGGATGTTGACAGTTGGACAAAGAGGGTCGCCTTCTTCTCCAGGGTTCTGGTTGAGGTCGAGTTCTTCATGTGAGCCATGTTCCATTTCGTCATCGGACCCTGTACCCATATGGTCATCAAAGTAGATGTCATTGTTGGTTGGTTTTCTATTTTCCACCGCCTCTTTATAGGAGAGGGTGGTGGATGGGGCGTTGGCCACCACAGGTGAACGAGGTTCCGGGTGTGATATTTGAATGGGGTTGTCCTCCTCCATCAGATGGGAGGAGGAGTCAAACTCACATTCCATTTCAGTTTCCATGGAGGTTTGGAGATCATGGTTTTACTTTTGCTTTTTTTTACTATGGACACGAATGTCGTCTTCATCCTCTTTAGAGATGTCTGCTTCTGAAGATGGAGGAAGGTTTGAGCTTGTATCTCTCAACGCCATTCAGGAGGCGTTAAACAGTTTTTCGAAAGATAAATCTTGTTAGCTTTTTGTTCTTATAACTGAAGGGAAAAAAATCCCTTGAATTGTGTCTTTTTCCTGTCCTTTCTTATTTAAATGTCGCGTGTTGTGGTGCTAAACCTTCTAGACTTGCAGGTTCAAAAGGACAAAACCAAGATCCTATTACATACAAAATCTCTGTCTATTTCATACATTTCTTCACTCAGGCCATCTGTAATGAATAGTGTAAATGTGTAAAACTACACATTTCTATCTCACAATGGATAAAGAATCGTGTAGTTGGAGGAGAGAGAAAAAGTAGACGAAATCTAAATGTAAACATCCGAAACACAATGTGCAAATGGGCCCCATGCGTTCTGGGCGGTAAACATATATCCGCTCAATCTGGGCGTTAAAAAGATTACCGCTCAGATTAACTTTTTTAATATTTTATTCGCCTAAACTCATTTTTGAAAATCTGGGCGGTAATATGTTTGTCGCCCAGATCTGGGCGGTAAAAAGGTTAACGCCCAACAGGCGCCACATCCCCATTTTGCATTATCCCAGTGTAAAACTTCGATCAACAATCTAAACAAAACAATCTAAATTTACATCTCCACGTACTCAGTTTACACTTTACCACTACAGATGGCCTCAGAAGTGTTATGTTTGGGAGTCGGACTTTAGCATGCATGGATATCCAACATGCCCCTCTTTGAGTGACATAAAGGCATTATGTTCCGCGGGGCCCACTTTTTTAGTTAGGTGTTACTGTTTGGCCCAAAACTAAAATTCAACTCTATTCCGAAAATTTTAATTATATTATTGCTTAAAAAAAGAATCAAAATTTTATTTATGTTAGTAACAATAAGTTTATGACTTGCAGCCTCTAAGTATATGTCAATGTCTGAAATTGTATATTGTTGTGCTTTGTTATGGTTCTATAAACTTTGTACTCCATGAGATGCTCTATTTTGTGCCAGATAACACACAAAGCCAGTAAAAAAAGTCACATCAACACACCTATACTAACTTATAGGTGTAAACAATGGGTAATCCGATAAAAGTTGAAAAATAAATTCACATTAATACAGGTAGCACAAATAATCAATGAAAGAGGTACTTGATAGATTTTGCTCCTATTTATCTGATTGATAGCTTTTGTTCAAAAAATATTTTTTATTTCACTTTCTCAGTTAAACATTACGCCATTATATAAACATAATATATGTATATGAGAAGTTCTTTTTACAACCATCTTATATGAACTTTTTTTGTAATATGAAAATATGAGGTGATCTGCACTCATCTCTTCTTTTAATACTGAAATATGTGTCGATTATACTTAATTGAATTTATTAGTAATATTTGGCATAATCTAATTTTTAAATAAAATTATATTTAAATTTAAAATCATCTATTAATAATATAAAAATAAATAAAATTTACTTCTTATCATAAAATAAACTCTTCAAGAAAAATCTCCCTAGGCCTGATAGATGTCAAATATATCCATATCGGAAAAAATATATAAAAAGTGAAAAACTTATCTTCACATCTTAATTTTTTTTTTTTGGGGGGGGGGGGGGGGGGGGGAGGGAGTGAAAAATACATGAAAGCTATGTCTTCAAAATTTATTTCTCAACCTTCACCCTACCCTCTATAACAATTAACCAATCGAGTAAACAATTAAAAATTATGCAATAAAATTAAAAGAATAGAGTCATAAATTTATTACACAAATAGCCAGAAAAACTATTTTTCTTTCATTTTCACATATTTGGACTCCAAAAAATCTTCACATGAGATTTGAACAAACTAAAACACCAAAAAAAACTTCAATACTTTTGTCATACATGTTTTATCACTTCCAAAAAACATACACAACAAAGATTTAATGAAAAAATAGAAATTCCATACTCAAGAAAACTAAACAAACATAAAATTTTCTACGGAACACGGGAAAATGTACCACTAAGAATATAGATCGTTCTTCAAAGATCAATTCATCAATAAACAAAAAAAAAGCATCTAATATTAACTACAACAAATTACCTTAAAAACATTCACAATGTAATATCTAGTATTAACTACAATGAAGTGTTTTATCAAACCAATGATACTTATGGATCTACCTAGTTCTAAAGGGATACTTACACATAAACATGTTATCAGTAATCTCTTTATATGGTTTTGTTAAAATACTTCCATACAAATTATGTGTAAAAACTTAAAGAGCATAAGGAGCTCTTAGCCCAAAAAATACATTGACACTGATGGTTCCAACCTTATTTTCAACTGCACAAATGATAAACGATCGCTTAAATATATGCAACATATATGGATGAGAAACATAAAGATAGAATACGCAATGGGAGATCACATATGAAACATCATTTATGTATAAAATTTGATGTTGAAATTGTGCAACCGATCTTGATATAAATAACATGCATTTTAATTTGTTCCCAATAATATAAATAAAAAAGTACATCAACAACTTCTACTAACATTCTTGATCACCATACACAATCTACAACCCAAAGAAAGTTACCAAGCAATGTCTAGAATCGATAATGTAACCACTCCACTGTTTAGCTTGTATTTTCCTCAAATATGTCACAACAGCTTCTGCTACACTTTTACTTGGAAAATTTGATATTCGGCCCTCCTTTAATTCTTTAAATTTCATAACATCAAATGAAAATACAAATGGGTCAAACTAAAAATATATTATGATATAAAAGTGATCAACAATAAAAAATGTAAATCCCACGAAAAGTGGTTAAAGTCCAAAGTAAAATATCCATATGGAGATATTATCAAACAACTGGTAGGCATATAAATAACTCTTTGAATGCATCATTGTTGATAAGTGAAGAGTCTCCAATAAATATGTGTGCAAGCGAGCCAGCAATATAGTGTCAATTCAAGAACAACGTTTGTTTAAAGCACCAAAAATAATCCAAGATAACCTATAAACCTATACCATATGTCATCAAATCAAAACCCTCCATTGAAAAAAAATAGCGAAATATCTTTCTATAGAGTAAATCTATATGGCCCGCCTGTTGTCCCGCCCAGCGACCTTCTTCTTCTTTTTTTTTTTTTTTTAATATAGTTTTTTACTGTTTTGTTTTTAACTTTTAATATAAAAATAGTTTTTTATATTAAAAAAAACAGTTTTTATATTAGAAAAACAATTTTTTATATATATAAAAAAAACAGTTTTTACAATTACTATAAAAAAACATATTTTTAATTAAAATCAAACAGTTTTTTATTAAAATTAAAAATAAAAAATATATGTTCGTAATATTGTGATTAATTAGTGTTGCTGGTAAAAATATCTCGATTAATTAGTGTCGATGGTGCGGACGCACATTCCCGGAGCCACATCATTTGTTGAATGTGGGTCCGCGCCAGCGACACTAATTAATCGCGATATTTTTTCAATAAATTATCGCGATTAATTAGTGTCGATGGTGCGGACGCAAATTCCCGGACCCACATCATTTGTTGAATGTGGGTTCGCGTCAGCGACACTAATTAATCGCGATATTTTTTTCATAAAATATCGCGATTAATTAGTACTGCTGGCGCGAACCCACATTCCCAGACAAACATCATTTGTTTGATGTGGCTCCGCGCCAGCGACACTAATTAATCGCGATATTTTTTCAATAAAATATCGTGATTAATTAAAAATATCGCGATTAATTAGTGTCGTTGACATGAACACACATTCTCGGCGCTACATCATTTGTTGAATGTGGGTCCGTGCCAGCGTCACTAATTAATCACGATATTTTATTGAAAAAATATCTTTTTTTTAAAGCTTTTTATTCTTTTGTTCCTATAAAAACAGTTTTTATAATTAAAAAAAAAGTTTTATATTTAAAAAAAAAACAGTTTTCCTATTAATATAAAAAAATTTAATTTTTTATTAAAGTTAAACAACTTTTAATTAAAATTAAAAAATATATTTTTTCATAAATAAAGAAAATTATGTTTATTAATAAAAAACAATAAAATAATTTTTTTTCAATAAAAAATATCGCGATTAATTAGTGTATCATTTCCGGACCCAAATCATTTGTTGAATGTGGGTCCCCGCCAGCGGCACTTATTAATCGCGATATTTTTTTATGAAAAAATATCGCGATTAATAAGTGCCGCTGGCAGGGACCCATATTCAACAAATGATTTGGGTCCGGAAATGTAGGTCCGCGCCAGCGACACTAGTTAGTTGCACAGTGTCGTTAGCGTGGACCCACATTCCCGGATCAAATCATTTGTTGAATGTGGGTTCGTGCCAGCGGCACTAATTAATCGCGATATTTAATTAAAAAACATCTCGATTAATTAGTGCCGCTGGCGCGAACCCACATTCCCGAATCCAAATTATTTGTTGAATATGGGTACGAGCCATCGGCACAATTAATCGCGATATTTTATGGGTCCGGGCCACCGACACTAATCTATCGCGATATCATGTCAAAAATATAATTTTTTTTATTTATAAAAAAAATATTAACATAATAAAAATTTTACTTTCAATAAAACAATTTGTTTTTATATATTAATAGAAAAAAACTGTTTTTCTATATGAAAAACAACTTTTTTATATAAAAAACTATTTTTATATCAATTCTTAAACACAAAAAAAAAAGAAAAAAAAAGGGGTGAATGCGGTTCCTCCCAGGCGGTTCCTGGGCGGGCCATCTAGAATCACTCCTTTCTATATGACTGTCAGATGTCAACATACCTAGGACGCAATTTTCTTGAATTTGATAATCCAACATATTACAGATATAAAAATCTTAAACATGTTGCATATTGGGTTTTTTGTATCCAACCTAGAACCCACGGAATCACGTCAATTTTTACCAAAATAAAAGAAAAGAGAAACAAAAGGAAAGAAGAAAACATGAAATAGTGAAAGGGATAACTCTATTAGTATTCGACAAAAATAAAAGAGGCAGTATATTAACAGAGAGGGGGTGCAAGAGAGAGAGAGGAACTTCAAGACCGAAAACCATTGGTGAGAATAAGAAATTAAACACCATAGCTACCAAATGAGAGAGAAATAGAGAAGACATCGTCCTTATTATGTGGGTTTCGGCACATGGCACATTTGCAGTGGTTTAGATTTAAAGTTTTAACAGTTGTTGCTCTGGGGTTTACGGTGGGTTGCAGCACATGGCAGAGTTTGTGGTTGGAGAAAAGGATAACCATAATTGATTTAACCCATCGCAAGTGAAAATGACGAAGGGAATGCAGATCTTGTGGGTTTCATCACATGCCATGATTTGGTCGCAGTGGTTCAAGATAATCGGAATGAGGAAGGGAAACATGATTGTGTCTTGAGTTTTTAGGGCTCAAAAGGGATTTGGATTTTCTCAAGATGTGGGCTGTTAAAGAAAGCTGTGCATCGATAAGTGGGAACACTGAAAAGATGTGAGAGAGCATTTACTTTTTTTTTTGTTTATACAAGGGTATTCACTAGCGACTTAGTAACTAATTCCTTCACTAATTTATAGGCACCTCGATGAGTGGGACAGCTGGCCCAGAGATTCAAGGCTGCTTCATGCTCAAGGCGGGATCGAACCCCCGACCATTGGTTAAGGGAGAAAGAGCTCCTTCCGCTCTACCACACCCCTGGGTTGTGAGAGAGCATTTACAAATTTGAGAAGAGTTGCTCCGAGTTTATGATATTTAGGGTGGAGTGTTGTAATGGGTTTGGTGCTATTTTTCAGAGATGGATGGGTAGCTCTGACACAGGTGTCATAGAGGTAGGTTTGTGAATTTTCAAATTAAAGTAAATTTGTCTTAAAAGGCTTCATATCCAAATATTCTCAGTGACAAAACGTTGTTCCTTCCACTTTTATCAAATTTGATCTGGACCGTCCATTTGGTGTGTTGGTGGCTGAATCACAACTTATGAAATAGTGCAAAAAATTCTACTCCTTATTTATATACTAGTGGAATGCCCGTGCCTGAAGGCACGGCGAAAATTTTCAAAGTACGTAATCGTAAAACGGAAAAAATTTCCAAAGTACATAATTCCAAAAGCGGTAAAAATTTCATTCCCAAACAAAACAGTGTAATTTAAAAAAAATCGTTATACTGTCCTTTGTTTAAAGGAATATCCACCCTACTCTACAAATAACTAATTATCCAACAACATTCAAATAGTCTAAATTAGTCAAGCAAATTCACATATAACATGAAATATATAATATTCAACAACCGAATTCACATTGTGCCTCAAATAAACAAAGTGTCAATTTAAAAAAAATTGACATAGTCTCCTTTGTTTATTAGACTATCCACCCTTATTAAGGGATAACTGATGATGCTGGAATTAGCATCACCAGATAAGGTGTTTTCAAGATCAATCTAAGAACAACAATGGCAGCATAGTTATGTAAAGGTAAAAGAATAGGATAAGGAGAAGAGGAGAGAGATCACCCGGATATAAGTGGTTCAGCCTAAATTGGCCTACGTCCACTGTGTGTGTGAATAACCTTACTGCAATAAGGCACTAATGGCCATGGATACAATCTCTCAAGCTTTCTCTCTCTACTGTGTATCTAAACAGAGTTTCAGCTAGGGTTGAATATTTGGGATCCCTTTGCAAGGTAAAGGATGACCTCTATATATAGTACTTAGGGGGTGTAATGTACCCTCCATGCATGCAATGAGAATGTGTGTGGTTACCTCACCAATATGGGAGTGCCATCTGTCACTGTCACATGTAGAGAATGATGATGCAATATTCTCCCCACGTGTGGGGAATAATCTTGTTATAACTGATTTGTGTCCACGTGTCCTTATCTAAATGTCAGCAGGTGCTCGGCTATCGCGTCTGGTGTATGACCTCTGCCTTGGTGAGGCCGAGGTTGGTGAGTCTTGATACCTGTTCAGTCCGAGTATTCCATGGAGGTCTCGGACTAATCCTAGCCGAGACAATGGATAATGTCGGCCTGAGACGAGGTTGAACTGGTGGCTTGATGAGGTTGCTGGTGACTTCCTGTGAGCTCGGCCTACATCTGGCCGAGGTTGCTACTCCAAGATATACGAGAATGCTGCCGATCCTTGTGACGTCCCTTGGAGAGGCTAATGGTAGTGTCGGCCTGGGCCGACCTTGATATGGCCGAGGTTACACTTGGGGCATATCAATCACCCCCCAGCCCTTAGTCATATGTGAGAGCAAGTGACTAGGGGATTACCACACCTCCGAGGCCTGCCTATTACAAGCCAATACTTGCTTGACACTTGTCTAATGCTGGAACACGCTTGCTTGGTAGGCGTGTGTTGTCATCCGCCCTTTGGGGCTCCCAAGGCAATGATGGGCCTTGGGAGTTGTGTCTGAGTTTTTAAGGGTTTTGAACCCTTCTTTCCTTCTTTCTCCTTCATTTCTCCCATTTCGGCCGCTCTCTTTCCTGCAGCTTTCTCTCTTTAGAAAGATATTGGCTCAAGGCTTTTGGGTGATGATTTCTCGCGTCTTCTCCTCTCTTCCTTACCATTTCATCCTCAGGTAAGGTCTACCATACTTTTTCCTTCATTTTTCCTACAAGCACCCTTATTTTCGTATTTTCCGGCGAGTTTCTTAGTTTTCCGGCGAGACCACCATAATTTTAGGCGAACTATTATTGCTAAATTTAAGTAGTTTGATCTTTAGATTCCTTTGCTTTATCAGCCAGTCTTGTTTGTAATTTTTGGAGTTTAGGAAAATCCCCAAGTGTAGTGTCGTCCTCTGATACTCAGACCCTTATATCAGCTTCTTGAGGAGTTCCCCTGTCTTAGAGAGAAGACTTTAGAAAATATAAGGCAAATAGAAAGAGCACAGGAGGAGGCTCGTAGATCACAAGAGTTTCCCATTAGACCCATATTTCCACCACCTCTGAAGGTGATATATCCTGACCCCCCGGAGAACTTCTATCAGACAAAGGTTCCTGCTGATCCCATACCGATGTCTGAGTCTGAATCTTCTACCTCAGACCCCATGTCTGTGGATTCCTTTCGGGAGGCCATGGACTTCACACCTAGGCCTGATTAGGCCCCTGATCGGGCCGAGGTCTCCAGCCGAGCCTCGTCCCATAATCACTCAAGCACCTCAGGGTCTTCCTCAGAGGTTGAGATTCTTGAGCCGAGTGTGGCCATTCCACCACCACTTGATGCCATCCCTCTATCGGCTGTCACTAGGGCAGAGTTCGCTCAGAGGTTTTCGACTAACCCATCAATATCTGCTCCGGCCGACGTTGAGTTGGATGATGATGATGTTGAGAGCGATGTCGACGTCTCTAAGGCGACAGAGATCGAGAGTACTGTTACTGAGGTAGACCTTCTCTGCTTCAGATATCTGTATTCTATCAGCCCCTCAATAAAACTTAGGAGACCTCTGAGGGAAGAGAGGGCTTATCATGGCCGAGACGGCGAAATCTGCTTGTACGAGCAGATGTTCAAGTTGGGGTTCCGTCTGCCAATTCACCCCATTATCAGGTCCATCCTTTCTTATATTAATTTGGACCCCTCTCAACTCTCTCCTAATGCTTGGAGAGTCCTAATAGGGGCCATAGTGTTATAGAAGGCTTTCCACCACTCAGACCTTCCAGTTCAGGTCTTCGTAGGTTGCTACGTCCCTTACTCAGCCAAAAATCATCCGAGCTACTACCATTTTGTATCTCGAAGGCCTGAGAAGAGATTGCTTTAGGTGACTCAGACTTCCAACCATAACTGGAAGCCTCGGTACTTCTTTGCTTCAGGGCCATGGGAGTTTGGCCCAAGTGTTCCCTCGTCCAATATGGAGCAGAGGATGCCCTTGAGGTGGGGTAAGGTCACCATGTCTGCCAGGGACGATCCTGGCCTTAGTCTACAAAACCTCCAGAAAGTGAAAGCCCTTCAAGATCAGGGGGTACATGGGCTATTTGTCAGGTTCGAACACTTGATGACTCCCCACTTCCTCTCTGGGACAGGTCTGGGTGGAAGTCCCCTTGCCGAGCTTGGTAAGCATTTTTGTTTTTGAAGTTTAACCTCTGAGTTTATTCATATCTGATTATCTAACTCAGGTCTACTAATTTTTTGCAGAGCGACCAAAGGATATTTCGGACGAGCTTTGGGAGATGGCCGCACCAAGCTTGACAAGACTTTCCAAGAAAGCAGGTCTTAACGCTCCTCCCCCAGCTCCCTCTGCCTCTAAGCCCCCGGCCAAAAAGAAGAGGGCTCCCGAAGGTCATGCCCCTAAGGATTAGAGGCTGAAGAAGAAGACTACTGACGCTGCCATCCCTATCTCTTCAGCTGACGTCCTGTCGGCTCGTCTGGATCAGTTGAAGCTAACTGACTGTGTAGTCGGCCACAGTATGCAGGCCTTGGATGCCGTCGGCTCTGTAATGACCGAGGCTGATAAACGCTTCTTTAGGTCTCTGAACACCCCCTTGCTGGTTGAGTTCGGCCTTCACAGAGCCGTTCAGGTATGATTTGTTCCTTTTTCAAAAATTCTTCTAAGTATAACATCTGATTCTACTTCAGCTTATTTATGATCACTAAATATGCAGGGCTTGACCGCTATGCACCATTTATCCAACTGGACTCGGAGGAAGTTGCCCCTCATCCAAAAGGGGCAAGAGGTCGAGAAAGTCCAGAGTACTCTGAACGCAGAGATCGAGCACCTCAAGTCTGAGCTGGATAACTCTGAGAAGAAGGTGAAGGGGTTGGAGAAGGACATCTCCCAGCTCGGCAAGGATCATGCTGCTACACTGAAGGCTAAGGACGACGTTCTGCAGCAGAAAGTCAACTCAGCTGTCAGGGCTACCCTTGATGATGCCTCTGAGAAGATAATTGCTGATTATAAGGCCTCTGATGAGTTCATGGGCTTCGGCTTTGAATACCTTGAAAGAGGTATCAAAGCCACTATTAAATGGGCAGACGTCAGGGAGAGAGAGGCCGACACTTTGAAGGCCTCTAATTTCGTTGGCCTCGACTTTGCTGATCCCCAATTCGCCCAAGCTCTTCAGGAGGTTGAGGAAGAGGCTGCCGCTCCTGCCGAGACTACTACATTGGAGGTCACCGAGGCTGGAGGGGCAGACCATTGTGATGATGCGACTGAGGTGACTAATAAAACCGAGGATGTCAATGTTCCCTCTTCAAACCCTTAGGATTTTTTTATCATTGATTGTAACTCGTTGTATTATGGAGTTTCTGTAATCGTTGAACATATAATTTTTGAATATATATATCAACCTCTGATGAGGACCATCTTCACTTTCTTTTCATTGAATGTCATGTGATGCTTTTCATTCTTAGCTCATTAATTTTCATTCTTAGTTTCGTTGCAATGATGTCTGTTAAAACAAAAATTTGTAATGAGCTTTAACCTCTGAAGCCCTCTTTCTAAGCTTGTCTTTTTTGCAATGGCCTTGTTTAAACTCAACCAATGGTCCTGAGCTCAGACCTCGTCACCACTGAATGGTGTTATGAGGGTCTGAGGTCTTCACTAAGGGTCTGAGGTCATCTCATTATGGTGTCTGACCTCAGACCTCGTCACCAATGAATGGTGTTATGAAGGTCTGAGGTCATCACCTAAGATGTTATCCTCATAACGAATCTCACCAAATTAATTATGTTAAGGGTCTGAGGTCATATCATTATGGTGTCTGACCCCAGACCTTGTCACCAATGAATGGTGTTATGAAGGTCTGAGGTCATCACCTAAGATGTTATCCTCATAACGAATCTCACCAAATTAATGATGTTAAGGGTCTAAAGTCATCTCATTATGGTGTTTGACCTCAGACCTCGTTACCAATGAACGGTGTTATGAAGGTCTGACGTCATCACCTAAGATGTTATCCTCATAACGAATCTCACCAAATTAATGATGTTAAGGGTCTGAGGTCATCTCATTATGGTGTCTGACCTCAGACCTCGTCACCAATGAATGGTGTTATGAAGGTCTGAGGTCATCACCTAAGATGTCATCCTCATAATTAATCTCTGATCTAAGAATGTAGCAAGAACTGTCATGGGAACTGATCTTCATTAATAACCTCTTCATAATAAGATGGTATATTTAATAAAACTCTTATGCAACATCATATATAATATCTCTTTAGGTGATCAGCATTCCATGGGTTAGTGAGAGATTCTCCTTCTAGGTTTTCTAGCCTGTAAGTGCCAGGCACAACCTCTTCTGTCACTTTATAGGAGCTATGCCAGTTTGGGTGAAGCTTATTTTCTTTTTTTAGGGTCTTCTTTAGCACTAGGTCTCCTACTGCAATGGGTCTTGACTTCACCCTCTGGTTGTAGAATTTCGCTGCCCTCTGCTGGTAGGCTGCTTGTCTGATTTCTGCATCCTCTCTTCTTTCTTCGATAAGATCTAGGTCTAGCCTCCTCCCTTCTCCATTATTTTTAGGGTCATAGGTTTGAATCCGATGAGTTGGGAGTCCTATTTCCGTTGGTATGACGACCTCTGAGCCATGTGCCAGTATGAATGGGGTTTCTCCTGTTGGTGTCCTTGCCATGGTTCTGTAGGCCCATAACACAGCGTAAACCTCTTCAGTCCATTTTCCCTTCGCATCTTCTTACCTCTTCTTGATTTCGTCCAAGATAGTTCTGTTTGTGACCTCAGTCTGACCATTTGCCTGAGGTCGGCCAGGAGATGAGAAGAACTGCTTAATCCCTACTCTCAGGCAATACTTTTCTAAAGAGGAGTTCTTGAACTGGGTCCCATTGTCCGAGATGAGAGTGTTTGGGAGGCCATATCTGCATATGATATTCCTCAAAATTAACTGGAAGGTCTTTTCCTCTGTGATTTTTATCATCGGCTCTGCCTCCACCCACTTTGAGAAGTAGTCAATGGCAACTATCAAGAATCTATAGTTATTGACAGCTCTTAGCAAAGGTCCTACTAAGTCAATTACCCATACCGCAAATGGCCATGGAGAAGAGATTAACGTCATAGGCTGATGGGGTTGATGAGGGATAGTGGTGAACCTTTGACATTTGTTGCACCTCTTCACGTAGTCTGCAGCGTCCTTGGACAAGGTAGGCCACCAGTATCCCTGAGTGATGATCCTCTTGGCCAAGGGCCTTCCCCCTATGTGGCTAGAGCAAGAACCCTCATGAACCTCCTGTAAGACCCGGGGAACTTCCATGGGATGCACACATCTGAGGAGGGGCAATAGAAACCATTTTTTGTACAAGACGTCTCCTACCATTGAGAACTTGGCAGACCTATTTCTCAACTTTCTCCTTTCTAGCCTGGACTCAGGCAGCTCTCCCTCTCTTAGGTATCTGACGAGCGGGTCGATCCATGAGTCTCTTAGGTTCAAATTGTGACAAGGGTTACATACCTCTTCTTCCTAGATGGTTGCCTTTTCTAAGACCTCGATCGGAACGGTCCTTCTAACATCTGTCTTCGTTGTCGAGCCCAACTTTGCCAATGCATCTGCGTAGCTGTTACTTTGTCGAGGCACTCTCTTCAGTTTTGCCTCTTTAAAATATTCCAACATCTTTCTCACTCTCTCCAGGTACCTCGCCATCCTTTCATTCTTGGCCTCATAGACTCCCAGTACTTGATTGACAACTAACCTTGAGTCGTCTTACGCGAAGAGTCTTTGCCAATAAGAGACCTGCTATCATGGCCTCATACTCGGACTCGTTGTTTGAGGACTGGAAGTTAAATCTCAAGGCGTATTCAATGTTGGCGCCATCTGGAGCCGAGAGTATTAGCCCCGCACCGCTTCCTCTATCACAGGAAGAGCCATCAACGAAGAGGCTCCAGACTTCTGTATCTGATGAGAAGACTCCTTCTATTACAACTCCTTGCTTGAAGAGGTATCGATCCTCGTTGTTCTCTTCTATTCTACTCCGGGTTTTGCCTGAGATGACCTCTTCCCGATCTCGGAAGACGTTTGGTGCTGTCTCTTCCGAATTTTGAAAGACACTACGGTTTGTCTTTTCTCCGTCTTCTAGGACTTTCTCTGTCTCGACTTCTTCCCAGGTGAATTCTGCAACAAAGTTCGCGAGGGCCTGCCCTTTGATGGTTGTCCTAGGCTGGTAGGTAAGATCATATTCTCCTAATTCGATGACCCAGGTCATCAATCTCCCAGACTTCTCAGGTTTATACAGGACCTGCCTTAGTGGGGAGTCAGTGAGGACTACCATGGAGTGAGCTCGGAAGTAAGGCTTCATTTTTTTTGAGGCATGTATTAGGGCATAAGCCAACTTTTCCATACGGGGATAATTTTATTCAGAACCTTGAAGGGCCTTACTGTTGAAGTATACAGGCCTTTGGATCCCATCCTCTTCCCGTATGATGGTCGTGTTGATGGCTGATTCAGAGACCGCCAGATACACAAACAACCTTTCTCCTGCTATGGGCTGAGACAGCAATAAGGGAGACCCTAAGTAGGACTTGAGTTGGTTAAAGGCTTTTTTACACTCTTCGTCCGATTGGAAGGCCTTTCTTAGAACTTTAAAGAATGGAAGACAGTTGTTCGTTGTCCTAGAAATAAACCTATTAAGGGCAGCCACTCTTCCCGTGAGTCTTTGGACATCCTTGATACTCCTAGGAGTCTTCATGTCGAGTAATGCCTTGATTTTCTCAGGGTTCGCTTCAATTCCTCTCTGGTTAACGATAAATCCCAGGAACTTCCCAGCTCCTACTCCGAAGACACAATTTGCTGGGTTGAGTTTCATTCTGTATAAGTCCATAACATCGAAGGTCTTCTCAAGGTCCGCTACGTGAGTACAAGCTTTCAAGCTCTTTATTAGCATATCGTCTACATACACCTCCATGGTCTTACCTATTTGCTCTTCGAACATCTTATTGACAAGATGTTGATACGTTGCCCCTGCAATTTTCAGACCGAAGGGCATCACTTTGTAGCAGTACGTCCCTTTGTTAGTAATGAAGGCTGTCTTCTCAGAGTCTTCAGCATCCATGAAGATTTGGTTATAGCCTGAATACACGTCCATGAAGCTCACGAGCTCGTGTCCCGCCGTCGCGTCCACCATCTGATCTATCCGAGGTAAGGGATAGCTGTCTTTTGGACAAGATCTGTTCAGGTCAGTGAAATCCACACACATTCGTCACTTCCCATTGGTCTTAGGCACGATGACTGCATTTGAGAGCCACTCCGGATAGGTAACTTCTCTTATGAACTCGGCCTCTTCCAATTTTTTGACCTCTTCTTGGATGACGTCATATTTCTCCCTGGAGTAGACTCTTCGTCTCTGCTTGATCGGCTTGGCATCTCTGGTCACGTTAAGCTTGTGGCTCATCACCTCAGGGTCGATGCCAGGCATGTCTGCGTGACTCCATGCGAAGACACTCTGTTTTCTCCTGAGGAAGTTTATCATCTCTTCCTTAGTTCCTGGCTCTAGGGCCTTACCGACCTGGATGGTTTTTTCCGGCTCGTCCTCATTGAGGACGATGGATTCTACCTCTTTCACGGCCTCTCCCTTCTTCAACTTTGTTTCATCTCTTGGGTCAAGAGTGTCAATGCTATAAGTGGGGGTTGCCCTCTTATGGGATTCTCTCTCTTTGGTCGAGTTGAAGTAACACTCTCGCGTTGTGGTCTGGTCCCCTTGCACTTCCCCTACTCCATAAGGAGTCGGGAATTTTATCATCTGATGGACCATTGACGGCACAACTTCAAACTCTTTAAGGGCCACCCTTCCTATGATGAGGTTATAGGCCGAGAAAACGTTCTCGTCCATAACGAAAAAGTTTATCTTCTTGGTCAGCCTCTTAGGCCACTCATCACCCATCCGTACGTCCATCTCATACATGCCCAAGGGGTGGACCTTTTCGCCACTGAAGCCTATCAATGGGTGATGATAGGTCACCAGCCTTGCTCTGCTAAGACCTAGGCTCTTGAAGCAAGGCCAGAACATCACGTCCGCTGAGTTCCCCCCGTCTATGAGGATTCTGTGTACCTCGCACCCATGCACCCTTGTTGTTATGACCAGAGGGTCATCATGGGGGGCTAAGATACCCTTGAAGTCGAGTCTGGAGAACCCCATTACGAGGGTGTCCATGTCTACCTTCTTCCTCTTCTGCATTGGATCAGAAGACGTTAGATTCAGAATTTCAAGCTTGGCCACTAACCTGGCCTCTGCTACATGAGCCTTCCTATCAGCTACTTCAGAGCCACCTCCTGCAAATCCTCCACATATGGTGTTAACACCAAAGGATATCGTACCGACCCTCTTCACCGGGGTGTTGTCATCTTTTGGAGAGAAGATCCGAATCGTCTTCGTCATCTCCTTCTGAATCATCGTCTCTTCTGGCCGGGACATTATCACGGTATCTGTCATTTCTTCTTTTCTTAGGGTCATCTCTTCCACCCTTTAGGGACTTACCATCCACATACTTCCTCAGCTTTCTAGATTTCAACATCTTTTCAATCTCATCTTTTAAAGAGAAGCATCTGTCCGTGACATGGCCATGATCCTGATAGAACTCGCACCACAGGTTTTTGTTCCTCTTATGTGGTGGGGCCTTCAGTTTCTCTGGCCATCTCAGAGTCCTGTCAGTCTTAATCTCATTGAGGATGTGCTCGCAGCTTACAGTCAGGGGTGTATAGTGAGCGAACTTGTCATCTCCTAACCTTTTCTTCCCCTCTTTCTTGCTTTGGGACTTCCCGCTTCCACCGCGGTTCTCATCCTCATACTTGGCGGCCATTGCCTCTTTCGCATTCATTACTTTCCCTGCGGTTGCCAGCAGCTCCTCCATATACCTAGGGGGTCTTCCGCCAGTTTCCACAATAACTTCCCCTTCTGGAGGCCTCCTATAAGGGCGGTCATGGCTATGTTCTCTTTATAATCTTCGACTTCTAACTTTTCTTTGTTGAATCTCACTATGCAGTCTCTTAGGCTCTCACCTTTGGCCTGCTTGACATACAACAGGTGGGTAGTCCTCTTTTAAGGTCTCATCCCAAAGCAGAAGTTGTGGATGAATCGCTCAGCCAAGCTTTTGAAGTTCTCATTTGAGTTCTTCAGAAGGGAGGTGAACCAACTGTGCGCTGCCCCTGTCAAGGTACTAGAGAAGGCCCTACACTTCATCTCATCGGGTATCGAGTAAATGTCTGCTGCCGACTGGTACATCTCGATATGATGTACAGGGTTAGTGCTGCCATCATACTTGGGAGACACTGTAGGAGGCTTGAACTTAGCTGGGGTTGGGAACCCCACTATCCTGGCCATAAATGGGGAGACCTCTAAGTAACCCCTTTGTAACGGGTCCCTGCTTTTAATGAGGTCTCCTATCTTCTCCTCAAGGCGTTTGATAGAATCATTCCATGGTCTTCTGTCATTGACTTGGCCGAGGTTATCCCCTGCCACCTCCCTGGGATGGACCGAGGGTTCTCCTGCTACGACACGTTAGCTGTTGACCTCTTCCTGTTCCCTGCCTCTTCTTTCACAGTGTCGGCCTTGGTCTGGCCGACCCTGCCTGTTCCCTCTCTGGGAGCCTACTGCGCTCCTTGATCTTGACAGTCTCTGTCTTAGGTCATTCATCGGGCTCAGTCTCTCAAAGGCCGACCCTCTGCTCAACCTATCAAAGGCTGACCCTCTTTATTGAGCCTCTTCACCTCTTCGGCCGATACAACCTTAACTTTGCCTAAGAGGTCGTACAATATTTTTTAACACCTCATACGGCTCCCAGCAGTCTTCTGGGGCTTCTTCCGCCTCTAGATTATCATACCTGTCCTCTGGGTAAGGGTTTCCCTGCCTCCCCAGGTGCAAGAGCCTAGGGTCAGCAACGCGCCTTCTCCGCTGGGGTGCAGGCTGGTCCTTCATTGGTGCCTGGGGTGGTCCCCTGGCGTCAGGATGAGGCTGAACTGTCGCCGGAGTGATCAAGTCCGATGAGACTCCAGGTGGCCTCATCATAGTTTGGCTGAGCTGTGCAAATTGCTCCTGTATGGCTTGTTGTGTTGAAGCTAAAGATCTCAAGGCTGTTGCTACCTCCGCCATTTTGGACTGGGGGGCGCCTGGCTGGAACTAGGCCCTCCACCCCTGGGCGAAGGAAGAGGCGGTGGTAAGTCTGGTGCCATATGTTAACACTATAGAGCTTGAGTAGCAGATGAACTTAGTACCTCACAGGACCTCTTTCAATGGTGAAATAGCTCTGCGCTAGGGGGAGGCCTAGTTCACCACCAGAGTCTCCGGTGAGGTTAAGCAGAAAAAGAGGAAGAGATAGCTTCTCGATTCCCACAAACGGCGCCAAAATGATGATGCTGGAATTAGCATCACCAGATAAGGTGTTTTCAAGCTCAATCTAAGAACAATAATGGCAGCATAGTTATGTAAAGGTTAGAGAATGGGATGAGGAGAAGAGGAGAGAGAGCACCTGGATATAAGTGGTTCAGCCTAAATTGGCCTACGTCCACTGTGTGTGTGAATAACCTTACTGCAATAAGGCACTAATGGCCATGGATACAATCTCTCAAGATTTCTCTCTCTACTGTGTATCTAGACAGAGTTTCAGCTAGGGTTGAATATTTGGGATCTCTTTGCAAGGTAGAGGATGACCTCTATATATAGTACCTAGGGGGTGCAATGTACCCTCCATGCATGTAATGAGCATGTGTGTGGTTACCTCACCAATATGAGAGTGTCATCTGTCACTGTCACATGTAGAGAATGATGATGCAATATTCTCCCCACGTGTGGGGAATAATCTTGTTATAACTGATTTGTGTCCACGTGTCCTTATCTAAATGTCAGTAGGTGCTCGGCTATCGCGTCTGGTGTATGACCTCTGCCTTGGTGAGGTCGAGGTTGGTGAGTCTTCATACCTGTTCAGTCTGAGTATTCCATGGAGGTCTCGACCTAATCCTAGCCGAGACAATGGACAACGTCGGCCTGAGATGAGGTTGAACTGGTGGCTTGATGAGGTTGCTGGTGACTTCCTGTGAGCTCGGCCTACATCTGGCCGAGGTTGTTACTCCAAGATATACGAGAATACTGCCGATCCTTGTGACGTCCCTTGGAGAGGCTCATGGTAGTGTCGGCCTGGGCCGACCTTGATATGACCGAGGTTACACTTGGGGCATATCAATAACAACCAATCCAAAAAAATTCAAAGAGACGAAATTCATATAAATATATTTTTTACAAAACAAACTTCCTAAAAAAATCACATATATAACAATTGAAGTCGTCCAATATATTTCACTATGATGATTGTCCGTAGTTTTCAGAATGCGACCTGACACAAAACAAAAAATATAGTTAGTCACTTGAAATAAGTAATGAGTCTGCAAAAATAAGAAAACTCATTTATTTCAATAATAAACATCATCTAAACTCCCCATAAACCTATTCAAATTGACTTTAAATTGGGGAAGGCTTACCTAAATAGTCATTGGGGCAGGCCTACCTATGTACTAAAATCGGTCTTGCCACGAAGAGTATAAATCCTCACCACGAAGAATTTAGTGCTACAAAACTGTAATATAGTTAAAAAAAGGTAGCAAGGAAAATAGTTGTTCACGTAGTATTTATTTCAATCCAACTCTAGAAAGAGAGGCGTTGATAACCCTAGTAGAATATATAAAAAAAATGAAAATTGGATATTGAACATGTAATACCTTAACAAATTTGTACGAAAAATTGATACCATGTTTCATAGACATACAAATGTAGGAACATGATCTTTTTTAGTTACTTCAGCAAGTCCACTAAAAAAACCAACTTTATTGTTTACCTTCATGAAAACTTGGTAGGATCTTGCAAGTTATAATTCAAAGTGTACATCTACAAATGAACATATTTCAAGGTACACTTTTCCAAAAAATCATTATTCAATATTTAAGGACTATGGACAATAAAATTAATGATAAAAAGGATATAAAGTACCATTCATCGAATCTGATTTTTCACCCAATCAGGAGAAAAGTCATAAACAACATCACTTGAGACCGTGTATTAATCGATTACTAATAAGATGGGTTTACAATTATCATTACTTGTTGACTACAAAACTACTGAACTGTTTAACTCACATGACTTCCAACAAAGAGAATTAAGAGCGGGACCGTTGACATCCAAGACATATTGCATAGTACTCACTACCAAAATCCGAAATATAAAATTTCCAAAAAGTATTGAACCTTTTTAAAAGTCAATACTAACATTATTTAGAACGAATGTAAAATTGATTATGTACTCTAAATGTCATACCCTATCTATAGCGAGGAAGGTTTTTGACATG
The DNA here is from genome assembly GCA_949130495.1 of Sambucus nigra. NCBI lineage: Eukaryota > Viridiplantae > Streptophyta > Magnoliopsida > Dipsacales > Adoxaceae > Sambucus > Sambucus nigra. The sequence goes on along the minus strand of OX422215.1, from coordinate 647,720,102 downwards.
ATGCCTGTAAAAGATCACGTATCTTGCTCTTTTTTGTTTTCAGAGTATGCCCAAAGTGCCTACATTGAAGAGGCACTTCATTTATTCGATGAAATGATGGTCAATAATATAAGGATTGACTCATTCACCCTATCCTCTGTTCTTAGGGATGTTGCACGCGTAAATAGATTAGGCATTGGTATCGAAATTCAATCCCTTGTCATAAAAATGGGCTTAGAATCAGAACTTTATGTGGGTAGTTCGCTTGTCATAATGTATTCAAAATGTGGAAGCATTGATGAGTGTTACAAAGAATTCCTGGAGATTGGGAAGCCTGACCTGGTCAGTTGGACGACCATGATTGTGGGCTATGCTCAACATGGTAAACGTACAGAGGCTTTAAAAATTTATGAGTCGATGACGAAATCAGGAATAAAGCCAGATTCAGTGACTGTTGTTTTATCTGCTTGTAGCCATAATGGTTTAGTTGAAGAAGGATATTTCCATCTAAATTGAATGCTCAAAGATTAAGGGATTGAGCCTGGTTACAGACATTATGCATGCATGGTAGATATTCTTGGTCGACGATCAGGAAGATTGGAAGAGGCTAAGAGGTTTTTTTAATAGCATGCATATTCGGCCTGATGCTTTGGTATGAGAGACACTGCTCGCTTCTTGCAAAGTACATGGTGACGTTCATCTTGGAAAGCTAGCAGCCGAAAAATTTGTTGGCTAGAGTTTATGTCTCACTATCAAACATTTGGGCTGATGTCGGCCAGTAGGAGGAAGTCCTAAAGATCAGAAATGAGATGAAAGGACCTGGGGTTAAGAAGGAACCTGGATGGAGTTATGTATAAGACAGGACATTTTCATGGCCTTTTTGCACAATCTTCATATCTAAGATTTTAATTTAGTCTCCTTTAATGAAGGTAATATTGTCTAAAATATCATTACCAAGGCAAGGATCAAACCTGGGGCCACTTTTGGATAATATTTGGACAATATAATAGGTCGTGTTCTGCTTCATATCATGTGGTAGGATTGTAGGAAAATATTTGATAACTTTTCACCTACCAAATCCCTACAAATGAAAACACTATGATTCAATAAAATTTCCAATAATGAGTTCTACTCTATTTATTCGAGGACTTGATTCAAATTTTCGTATTGAGTAAGGCGGGCAAGAAAAAAATTTGCATTAAACAAACTACTACAAACACATTGAATTATGTATCCTAGATAGTCCCCATGTATGTAGAGCAGTGTAAAAGTAGTGATCAACTAAGTACAGTTATATAAATCAAGTGTATGAACAAATGTGGAAAATGCGTAGTCCAGGGGGTATTGAACATTTAATGAGTCATAATTATTAAATTAGTTCTACCATTCTACTTTTCACACCAAGAATACGAAACTACATCATCAACAAAATCGTGAGATAAAGTGGAGTATAAATGAAAGTATTGTACCTCTAGAAGGCCTTTTCGCTTCCACTGCTTCATTATTCTCTTGACAGCCTATGAAAAGGAAAGAACCATCCCACGGATGCAATTTTCTTGAATTTGATGATCTAGCATATATTGAAATACCCTCCCCATGATTTGAGGACACAAAAATTAGAGTCTATTATTGATCCAACATATATTGAAATACCAGATAAGTAATAGTCAATATCAGTTTCATTTGAGGACACAAAAATTAGAGACTGTTATCAAGACAAAAAATCATAGTTTTTTAACCTACATCATCTGTTGTTTGCAGATATTGCAGCCCCGGTGTTCTGACTGGATTCATTGAAGCGTTCCAGCGACTGTTTGGGCAAGGGCAAGGCGTACGGTGAAACCCTTAAGACCATCACTCTCACTATTCTTTCTCCTCTTCTTGTTCCCCTGTTCTTAAAACACATGAATCACAATTAGTACATAGAACTATAAGTGAGAAAATATTAAGAGACATCTATAATAGAATATGAAATAAAAAAGTATTCACAATGCCAACATTGAAAATAATAAATGGGGAAGGATCGTATTAATGATGAAACTGAAATTGATAGAAACTGATATCATGTGTCAAACTAAGTAAAAGAATTCAAATACAAACATTTTATACCATGTAAACATAACAGTGGACTCAAGAGGTTGTCATTTGATGAAAACATGAAAAAAAACATATTTCATGAATAAATAGGTATGTAACTTCAAAACAGAATGGGTCCACTAGGTTGTAAAAGATTTTCTGCAAAACAAAATGGAAGAAACAATGGAAAATATCAAATATGCAAACAACATTTTTAGTAAAAATCCATAAAAAATGTAACTTTATTGAAGACCATAAACACAAATACACAATAAAACTGAATATAGACCAAGCTTCACATCACTAATGAAGTCTATGGTCCTTTGGTTAAGCAAAGAAAAATCAACAGTGAAATGTTAAAAATCAACAGTGAAATGTTGAAACTTCACCTCAAGAGAGAAGTTACTGGCTTGAGAGGCAGCATTATCAGAAGAAAGACGTACACACATCAACCTGCACATGTTAGCCAATCTCAGGAGATTCAAACAATTATATCTATATAGAAGGAGAGAAAACCATTCAGGTGGCCTCAAGATTTTTACAGTAGCAGACCCCTCCTCTGCTTTGTGTCATGCTGCGCATGTGCCAATGTGACCCTAAAATCCTAACCTTAGCCTAAATCAACCCCCCAGGCCTCATTTTCTCCTGATGTGACATCATGCTGGAATGTTCAACTGAGGCTACCAAGTTTTTGTACTTTAAAAGTTCAACTCATTCAATGAATCACATCAAACATATTTGTACTTTAAATAACTGATGTAAAACATAAAAATAAGTATTATAATTTTATCTTATTCGAATGTTGTGTTATATATGTCCAACATTTAACCAAGAGGTGGACTTTTGTTACGTGAAGTAACATAGGATAACAATTTTTTTTTTAAAAAGTCTTTAAAAAAAAGACGCCAACATTAGGAGTTTAAGTTCGCATTAAAACAACTGATACTATGTATAACCATACTCCAAGAAAGACTATTGTGACAAAAGTAGTACACAAATAATCAATAACAAAAATAGTAAGTGTCTTACTTATTTCTGACCAAATTCCGTATGCTCCACAAAAATTTACCCAGCATAAATGATCTTAAGTAACCTGAAATATATGCAAAGACATTTTATCTCAAATTTTGTAACATTATAATAGGGAACACGCCTCTTTACCTATCAAACAGTAAGAAAACATTTTTAGGTACAATTAAGTATTCTTACTTATGTATGAATCTCTAAATTTATACGACCTTCAATTTCATCATCCAAATCCTTACTTATATAACAATGAAATGCACTACTTCAACCATTCGTAAAGTAGAAATACCAAAAACCAAGTAATTCCATCTCATGGAAATGACCAGTTACACATTTTAATAACAAAAACAACATGGAACTACTAAATAAGAAGTGGGAGGTGAAAAATGGAAGAAAATATTGCAATAGAGAGGGACATAGAATAAGGGTACAAATTGCCTTATCTAGAGTTGATTATTTCAAAGATTGTCTTATCTCATTCTTAGTATTCAAACAAAACTCGAATAATTTTGACTAAAATGAATATAATTTCATTAGAATCAAATCAAGGAACCCAAAATGTAATCATATCTAGAGTTTCGAAATCCTATTCTCTAATGAAATCTTATCACTAACTACGTTGCATTCATATGGAAAGCCAGAGGGGGAGGCGGAGCTGAATCCTCTGACCTTTTTATCATCAAGAGTACATCTAGAACAATACATGAAAGCATATCAGGTGTTATTGGTGTCCTCATAATGTCACTCTAATTACTTACCTCAGATCCCCTATGCATTATCGTTAATCATCAAGACTACAATAGGATGATTTCTTAGTTTTTGAAAAATGCAAGTGACTGATGTTGATACTGGATGTTAATATTGGAAAAATGCAAGTAATTTTTGTTGATACTGTAAAAGTTCAAGTAACTAATGTTAATTTTGGATGTATGCAAGAAACTGATATTGATAAACTATATTCAATCAGCTTGATATTGCAACTGCTGATTGGCGGGGGTTCCGATAATAAGTTCCTATATTCAATCTATATTCATACCGTTGAGTATGAAATCAGTTCCTATATTCAATTAGTTCCTATTATATTCAATCTGTTCCTATTACATTCATCTTACGAAATAAACATTCATTCGGTTCTGCTGTTATGAGACACACGGGTGCATGACCAGCCTATTATATATATAGATATAAGTATTGCCTTAAGATTTGAGATTCTCTTTGTTCGTGTGTTTGGAGTAGAAAAGGAAACCGGTCGTTGTACATACATTGAGCCTAAGGTAATTTTTCGATATAAAAAAAAAAATTCCATTCCAAGTATATATGTGCATTATAATTATATAGTTATGCAGAACTCTTAGCACTGGTGAGGTAGAGAAGAAGAAAATGAGGTCTGATGCAACACTGCATAAATCCTACCACGGATGCGACACTGCACAAAAACAAACAGTCAAATAATCGATAACATAATTCGTATGTCTTAAAGATATTTGTATGCTTAAGAAACATCATGCGCGAAGCGTCATTCAAATATTAACACAAAGGGATACGAATGAGTTAGCATACCTAAAAATACGGCAACTGAAATTATGAAGCATCACCCAAAACAATAATAAAAATGAAGAAGTTGAAACACTTGTGAGATAAAAGACATGATTGAGCCATTTTCGAATTATGCCATCGTTCTTTATAATGCATTAAACCGAAAGTCACAAACTAACTTTTGCCAATTTGCACTTACAAAAATACATACAGATTATGCAAGGTAAAAGAAAGGCCTAGAAAACTATATAAAAGTGGGAGCAAAAAGTTTACAAAATTATTATAGCTAGGCATCAAAAAACGAATATCCCATTGAAAGGCAATCACATTACATTCCTGGGATACATTCTCTGAATCACTCTACGAAATGTCCTTATATCGAGCTCGACGTATTTCCAATGAAGATTAGGGTTGTGCACGACAATCTAGAAGAAACATTAATAGTTAGTATTGATTAAAGAAAATAGATGAAACGAAGAAGCGATCTATAGACGACATATAGACGGTGTACCTTATTGTGGGAACCCCATTTAAATAATCTATGAGAACTTATCCACTCTTAATGCCTGGCCATCGGCTCCCAATCCTAATAAAGGTTATGAAATGGTTAGAAGTTCATATAGAATCGTAACATGTATGTAAAGATATTGTGCATAAAAAATTAACGACATACATCTCATTGGCATTTATAAGAGTACTTCCGGGTAAACAATGTTTGTCGTGAAAAGCAAACCATCATCGGGAAGGAGGATGTTGATTCGATTAGCACTTGTGCATCGAGATAACGCTATATATAACTGCCCATAACTGAAAACCGGTGTGCTCAAGTTAATTCCCACAAACTTTACAGATTGACCTTGTGATTTGTTAATTGTCATGGCATATGCGAGTCGAATTGGAAATTGACGTCTTGTCATTTTGATAGGCATATCCGCAGACGAAGGAGTTAAAGATACTCTTGGAATAAAGACTAAATTGCCACACTTATCCCCAGTTAGAATTTGTGCCTCAATGACATGTTCTCCAAGCTTCGTAATGACCAAACGTGTGCCGTTGCAAAGACCATCTTTCGGCGTAATATTTCTCAACAACATAATTGGACACCCTACTTTCAGGTCCAACTTAAATAGGGGTAAACGAGAAGGATTAAGAGAGTTCAAAAACTTGTTCGGGTATTGATTATGTACGTCTGAACCTGATTCATCATCACATAATTTGTCGACACCGAAATACATTTTTGTATCACCTGGGAAAATATTTAAGGCTAAATTATTTATACCACTCACATCATCATTCCGCGCAGAAAGAATTGTCCGTTCAGTGAGGAAGCTTTGAGTAACAGTACCATCCACATTCAACAATGGATACACTTTGTCAATTAAATCTTCAACATCATTACACTTCTGTATGGTCGAAGGCAACGTTACATTTCCAAGTGGGTTGGACCCAATCTAATGAAATGGGGGAAAAGTTAAACTAACATAGTAGGAATAGTGAAGAATATTGAACACATTATAAAATAAAAGGTGATACCTTGTTCAAGAAAGTTGAAAACTGCATAGTTTCAGGCTCCAAATGATTGAGTCGCATGTTTAGATTTAAGGTCAAAACATGGATGTGTTTCCAAAGTACAGACCGCCTCAGTGACGCAGCTACAATTTCCTCACGAACTCCTCTTGGGATAACAGGTAAGATCTGTCGAAAATCGCCACCTAAAACAACAGTTATTCCCCCGAAAGGCTGTTTAACATTACAGATATCTTGAAGAGTCCGATCAACAGCCTCAACATAATGCCTATGTTGCATTGGGACTTCATCCCATATGATAAGTTTGGCCGATTTAAATAGCTTAGCATGGATTGACTGCTTTGTAAATCCACAATTGGAGTTTTCAAGAATATCTAATGGAATGCATATGGTTGAATGCGCAGTTCGACCACCAACCAACAATAAAGAAGCAATCCCTGATGATGCAACACTAATAACCGTATGACCCAAACTACGAAAAAAAGTTGCAATTGTATTATACAAAAATGTTTTGCCAGTGCCAGCACCCCCATTCAAGAAAAAAGTAGTTCCTTTATTTTTAAAAACGGATGAAGTTGTGGCCGTGAAAGCCAAACGTTGCCCCTCGTTAAGGCGGGTAACATCAAGTTGTGCGTCACCTTGCTCTGCTAATGATTGTAATTGTTGATGTTCCCACACTAACCTATTCCCACCCATAGTACTCCAATTTGAAGTTGGTAGAGGTGATAACGTGACTTTTGCGTATATGTCGTTGTTGTTGAAAGCCAAGTTAGTCAAAACCTCAAATACCTACAAATAATAATAAACTCAAGTGTAGAGGTAACTAAGGGTATCAATCCACTTTCTAGGGAGTACGCTAGAGACAAATTCAATTGTAATTCACTTTTTATTTTCTTTTTGTGCTTTTTCACTTTTTCTAATTTTTTTTAGCTTTTTCAATATTAAAACAAAAGGGTGAGGTGAGATTTTAAACTAAACTAAACTAAGATGAAAATAACTAACTAGAAAATGACTAAAATGAAAAATAAGGT